>OZ017740.1:108504070-109719070 GCA_963969285.1 Odontomyia ornata
ATCATCTGCCCAGCTGTTGAAAAAATATGCTCACAGGGCACAGAGGTGGAAACTATACCCAAATATTTTCGCGCCAAATTAGACAAATTAGGATAAATAATTTGTCTTGATTTCCACCATTCTAACGGATCTTGTTGACGAGGAATAGTTTTTTCTTCGGTGTACTGCCGAATTTCTTCGACGCCTTCTGATCCTAGTTCACAATCGTCAGAATCATGATCAATATCTTACTCTCCCCAAATAGGATGTTGTTCTTGTGGCTCGATCAATGGTCTGTTTTCTGAGGAGGTATTATCTTGTCGGGGGCGCATTTTTATCATATTAGAAATATCAGTCTTCAAAGTCTGCTGCATTTGTATTAATGCATTCGTGTCGTCAAATCCTTTTTTTTGAAACGAGGATCCAAAAATGTTGCCCTGGAATATATATTGTTATATTGAATCCAATTAAATCTTTTGTTCAATCCTTCAAGAAGTGATACTTTGAGTGATTTCGCTACATCTGATTCAACATTTATTTTTTCAATAGCTCTGCGCAGAAAAACGATCAGAGGAATCACCTTCGATATTGTAACTGTTTGCTCTGCGCTGAGCTCAGTTGTTATAATTTCGAAGGGCTTAAGAACAAGGCAGCATTCTTTCAGACCGATCCAATCCTCGTTTTTTAGAGTCTCAACGGGGCTATGTAAGACTCCAATAGCTGCTTCTATTGCCTCCTGTATATTACACATTTGTTCAAACATATAATATGTTGAATTCTAGCGAGTAGTCACACCATTGATAAGTTTCTAAAGCCTCTAAGGCTGATTCCCTCCAATTTGAGCCTGTAGTGATTGCAGCTTTTCTGTGGCTAGTACACTGCGGTGGAAATATTCGACTATTTTTTTTACCTTTTTATGGATCACTTCAATTCGGAGAAGAGCTGCTTGCACAACAAGGTTGAGAGAGTGGGCCAAACATGAGAGATGATCCCAATTTGTAAGTTTTGCTGCTGCAATGACATTAGCGGCATTATCTGTAACTATAGCATTTATTTTTTCTGAAACGCCATAGTTGGCAACAACGTCGGACAGTTTACTTCGAATGTTTACTGCCGTGTGTCGATCCCAAAATTGGAAGCAATCTAATAAAAATGACTTCATGCTCTAATCTTTATCGATGAAATGAGCAGTGACTGCAATATAACTCTCCGTTGCAGTAGATGTCCATGTATCTGTTGTGAGAGTTACTTCTGAGCATTTTGAATGATTTTCGCCACTGCTTGCTTTGAATGATCATAATGTTGTTCCAACAAATTTCGACTGAAAGTTGTTCTGGCTGGTATTTTGTATGTTGGCTCTAACTCTGCTAGCAGTTCTATGAATCCTTCGTCCTCAACTAAAGAAAATGGTTGTAGATCTTTGATGATCATATTGAATATACAATTCTTTATCTTTTTTCTCGACTGAGAGTTAAGGGACGAGATGCGTAGTTCGTTATTTTTGGCTGATTCCGAATGCTCGCATTACGGGATATCAAGCAAATCCTAGCTTGTTCTGATGTATACGGGTGGTTTCCGCCATCAAGAACGATATTTGTGGAAGATTGAGGTGAACTTTGTAGTTAAACTCCATGACTAAGGCTTCCGGGGTGAGATCTTTCTCCTATTTCAAGCATCGGGTGCACAGATTTGATGTGTTTGGATAAATTTGACGTTGAACCGTCTTTAAAAGAAATGTTTTTTTGCACACATCGCATACCGCTTTTCCTTCTCCAGATATTGAAAAATGCAGCCAAATACTACTCCTTTTCTTCATATATTGGTCAGCTATTTTAATCTATTAAACAAATTTTTGTTATACTTTAAACAGATGTTTACTTTGAACAGATGTTTACCAAATTTCACCTTTTCAATTGCTGTTTCCTATACACTGAACTTTTTGAAATTTACTTAACTAAAAACGTTATGAAAAAACACTAATCACAAATCAATCAACACTACCTATAGCCGAGATATCAGCGATTCAAAACTGAACATTCGCTACAATGATGATGATGAACAATAGTTAATTTTCGGAATTCCCGAAAAACTCTTGATTTTCCGGCTATGTGTGCTTTCAGTTTGAGAAATAAGTAAAGGAAAACTGACAATGAGTGAAACATATCAATGGATAACTTATACTCAAAATGAATAAGTCGATCATCCCTTCCAAAAGTTACCTCTAAACATTATTATAAATATCGAAATTCTCAAAATTTTACTCTGTGCTTAAATGCTTGGCTATTTATCCATCATTTAATGCACAAATTATCAAAAATTTGAAAATTTATGTTTCATTAAATGAGTACTCAAAATTTGAGTACACAACGAATATTTCTCAAAATGAGTATCTTTTCAGATCATTCACTCGTAAGTAACGAATACTCGAAAGTGAGTACTCAAAAACGAGTCACTACTCGTTACTCCCCACAAGCAAAGAACATCATAACGAATACTCGAAAGTGAATACTCAAAAACGAGTCACTACTCGTTACTCCAAAGAACATCATCACAACTCATCAGCGACGCTGGCTTGAACGCTTGAAGTCGAGAACGAATCTCAAGTAAAAGAGAATGGGAAAAACAGAAATCTACACACGTTTGAGTAGATCTATGAATGAATGAGAAGGTTTTGGTATCGAATAGTAACGAATACTTTTCTAAATGAGTATTCGTTACTGAATACTCATTGCAAGTAACGAGTACTAAGTAACGAATCGTTACTTTTTGCACATCACTATTTCCAGCGGCCCTTCTTTTTCAGAGGCAGTGGGAGTGCATGGTAATTATGCCGGTAAGAGGGTAGGGTTTTGAACAACTCGCGGATGGCCGGTTCCGCGTCGCGTGCGGTACGCGGTACCTTAGTTTGCCTTGCTTTTTTCTTTGCGTAGAGTTCTTCGGGATTGAGTTAACGTAGTGTGTTTTTCGGTAGCGCGTCGGTGTGATTCGGAAACGCGAAATCGAAATTAGATTTTTGTAATTGACTGAAATGATGAATGAATACGGAATAAAGTAAAGTAGGTTTCTTTGCTGTATGTTTGTGTTTTCGACGCGTTTGAAACGGGCATTAAATGGCGGCTGAAATATGTAATTGAGCATAATCCATTTAAAGACTTGAGACCAAAATCCTCTCCGATCTGGCTGGCCGACAGGCAGCCACCGCGAAATGGATTACGAGTGCACGGACTGGTTGACCGGTTGGTACCATTCGTTGGCACAGCTCAGACTTCACGTCTAGAACCGATGAAAGGTCGTTTCCGACCTCGTTCGCACGATTTTAGACGGAAAATCATTACAACATCTTCTGCAACTGTAGAGGCACTTTTACAACAATGGCCAACTTTAACGGTATCAACTAAACCCATCATCGAAAAAGAGTTTTTATTATGGAGGCAACGTTGGATTACAGCGGAAGAACGCCCATATACTTGAAAGTTTATCGATGCCTTAAATTTTTGTAATGAGACTCTTTTTCCAAACATAGCAACGTTTCGAAGATTGGTGTGACCTTAGCTATGACAATTGCCAGTAATGAAAGATACTTTTCAACATTAAAACGTTTAAAAGATTGGCAGAGAAGTGCAGCAGCGGCCGAATGGTCTTGCTCTTTTGAGTATTCACAGAGAAATCGACATTATTGCTGAGGAAGTTGTTACGTTAAAAATGAAATGTTACATCGCAACAAGCGATTCCGGTTGAGGGCCTTGGGGTCCCGACTAGCCCATGGAGACGGGGCAGGTATGCGCCACTCGCCAACCCCAGAATTGCCCCTAGGAGCCAATTGGCGAGCTTGAGGATCCCCGGAATCGTCCTTCCACCAGAATAACCACTGGTGACCTTTACTCGGCTCGTCGAGCCGTATACCACCATTTTCGCTAACTTTCACCAAGAACACTAATTTCCACGGAAGAGAACTAACTGCCACCAAGGGAAAAACAAAACAACCTCCACTAAGAGAATGTCTGCGTGGGTTGAAATCTCCAACGGAAAGGACCCGTACGCACTCCAGGCCAAATATACGCCTTCCGCCAACATTGCGCACTCCACGCGCAAAAACACTGGCTGAGACACTTTACACAATACGAAAATTTCATACAGAAAATCAAATTATAAACCAATATGATTTCGGTTTAGTGCAAAATTATTATTCATAAATTATTGTTCAAGGTCTGAACACTTACACAACTTCCTTACTTCCTACGTTGGTGGCCCCGTGGATGATTGAAATCCTCGCACTTCAACTCAATATGCCCCTGCAGCCTGAATCGATTTCTTTCCCTGGTTGTGTCGAGCAATTTTCCCTTCTGAAAATGGGCTGATCTCCACTTGTTGATTGACAAAGTGTTCCGTCATTCCTTCTGGTAATTTGCACTTGTCCGCTTGCAAGATGTTCCGTCCTTCTGATGTTCTTCGCTGGCCAAGTATCCGTAAAAGAGAGACCGTTTCCATCGTCGCTGGCTCCTTTATAAACTTGGCCCAACGGCTCTTTGACTTGAGTTGAAGAACCCAAGTTCAAGGCCACAACATTCACAACGGCTGCTCAATCTTGTAGCGTTTACCACAGGCGCAAACCCAGTTTTACTTGGTGGCCATCTTTCTTTCGCGCACAGTACTGCATTATCAATAACAGCCTTATCGATTTGTTTTGGTTGAAGTGTCAATTGTGTTGATGCTTGTGACTCCGTGCGCGTATGTTTACGTTCGTCGCGAGTTATTTTAAAGTGATTGTGTTCACCGTAGTAATGTCCGCGAAGGGATGTGTCGGGTGATTAGCCCGAAAATCTCGTAAATATATCTTAATTTGCCAAATACTCTTGTCTTTCAGCAATTCTCCAGTGTCGCAAACTTTTAACACGGGTGTTTGTTATGAAGATGAATTCCGATGTAAAGATAGAAACTACATCGATGCCAGATATCAACGCAATGGCCACAACGATTGCCTCGATCATTCGGATGAAGAAAATTGCAAGCAACGAACATGTTTAATGCCAGAATGGTTTCTTTGTGCCGACAATATAACCTGCTTACCACATAACTTTGTCTACGATGGAAACGACAATGAAATTGAGGTACGTATGTTGATCCATCAAAGTTTGGCTAGTTGTGTAATTGGAAGAGCAGCTATATTGTGACGCAGTGCGGCGCTGAGAAGGAAGTCTCGTTCGATAACTTATTAGTTGGCTCAGGAGCGGAAGATTGTTTTCTTTGCGATGCGGCCACTCAGCGAAGGATACACTTTTAATTTCATTTTTGCCGGGCTCTATCCAATCCCCTGTCCAAATCTAATGGTCTTGCATGCGCTTTTATTGGCGCCGTGAATATTTATGTACATGTACGTACTTGGTGTAATCAAATCATTCTCATTGTATCGATGAGGATTTACCAAGTGCATAGCATGCGTGCTGGGTGCAGTGTGTACGATTCCAATTAAATCTGATAATTGAAAATTGCGCCGTCATATGGGGTCTAGTCGGTAAAAAGCATAAATTCTGTGATGTTCGAAGAGACATTGGCGCGTCGCAGCCTGTGTAAGACGAATTTTATACTATTTCTTGTAGTAATGCTGTAGTGATCTTAAGTACACATTCTGTTTGTCGTTTAGGGGTTGGTGTTTGTCCTAATTGAAACATGCACAACTCACACGACCAATCAAGGACAATTAATGTTACGCTGCTCAACGTTTACTTGAAGCCCCATTGGAAGTCTACACTCACAATTTTGTGAACCAGCTTTCGTATTCTCTATTGAATATTTGCAATAAATATACACGTTGTCATAATACGAACAAGCTTCGACAGCAAGTACAAATAGCAATACACGTTCGACTTATTTCGCTTAAAGCAACCACCACTCGTATGCACCAGATGAAGAAGCCTGTCCTGACAATTCAATGAAACGGAAGGATGTGAACCTTTGGAGAAAGAAAATGCCTCCTGTTTTGTATCACCACCAACTGGTGTACATCTAGTCAACAATGCATAGGCACCAACGAATCATACATCAGTTTGCAATGATGATGGTACATATTATAGTACTCCAGGTGCGACATAATCGTGGGTGCCAAGAATTTCACGAATTGGCTACCATTCCTTTTGATGGCGAAGAGAAGCGGCTTCCTTTTTGTTTGTTTTTTTTGTTCGCTTAATAATTAATACCTAACATTACTTAACGCTAATGAGATACATTGGTTCGAATTTTTCTGGGTTTCATCTAAATGATGTGCTTAAACAGGACGCACAATTAATATGCAAATTTTACAATATGAGTATAAACAAGAATTCTAATTGAACATACTAAAAATCAAATTTACTTAACGCTAATAATTTACATTGGTTATCCTAATATTACTTTTGTCATTTCCACCAGTACTTCAGCGTGTGGAGTGGTTCCTTGGTAATATTTCGAATAAAATGTTGGAGTGCAAGGAATCTTTCCCTTCTAGGAGTGGCTCTGGGCTTTAATTTATATTTCGTAACAAAGTCACCAACAAATTTGTCGAAAAGCGTAGAAAATTTGAACTGTAATATTTCCAGAAGCCTTGCTGTGACTATTTTGACTTTGTTTACTAAATGTTATATATAATAATAAAAAAAAGCGTCTCTAAAACGCTTCTCGCAGTCTAGTTTGCTGGAAAAAAAAAGTAAAGTTTAGAACATGACTAAGATACCCCCCCTGAAACTATTTCTTACTACGCCACTGACGCGGTACCCTATTTTGGATTTGGTGTTTTTGTTTGCATAGTATTGAGTTATTAAATTATATATGGAAAATCAAATTAAAAAATTTACCTTGGTGTCGTCTAGTCCGAATAAATCTGGCCAAATTGGACTTGCACCGAAGCGTAGCTTCTATGCAGCAAATGAAACCTAGGTTTGGCCGAAATGTCCAGCCAAAGTGTATCGACCAAAAAGTATAAACTCTCGTATTAAAATAGTACCAGCCAAATGATGGCCGAATCTTTATTATAACACGGGTCAGTACTTTCTGATCCGGAATTAACAATTTCAATTCTTTATATATGAGTTCTTAAACCTAAAATCTATAACATACAAAATGTGTGGTCTTATGACCCAAAATTTCCTTCACATGCATGTTATACGATACATTGATGTATTCAATGGATCGTACAAGTGCATGCATTCATCGCATACTATCTAGGTCGTAAATCACGTACTAGCGATCGACCTTATGCAAACATATGGGATTTGTTTTGATCTACTTCCATGAATGCGGAAGAAAGTAAAAGCGAAAGCAAAACATTGAACGGTGTCGTCTTACACATGCATTCGTTCTGAGTAATTTATGTTGGGTTGTTTTTAAATGAAGAATGTAGTGAATTATTGTTCTAGGTAAGTATAGGAATTAATGGTAAGTATAATAATAATCATGAATCATTACAGTATATTGTTTCAATTAGTGTCAGAGTAGCTTACGTCAGGCACCGCGCCGGTATGGAGACCAGAAACGCGCGAACCCATTGTTGTTTGATCGGTAGCCTCATAAAGGCGAAATTCACAGTAATCGCGAAATATTTTTCTTCGAGAAATCTTTCGAACGCATTTTAATCGGGCATTTGAATCGGTGGCTGAAAATTTGTATTCGAACTTAGTCTGCTCGCGGAAGACCTACGATTAAAATTCCTTTCCGAATTAGCTAGTCTGCTAGCAGCCATCGCAGAGTAGACTAAGGGTACCCGGACTAGTTTACCTGTTGGCTACATTCCAAGACTTCACGTTGTAGTAATCGAGCAGTTAGTTAAATTTACTATTTTTTTTTCTTCCTTTTTTCTCTTTAAATTATTGGATAAATTCACAAAGAATTCAAATTCTATTTATGTCAATTTATAGATTTTTTTCTGTTATTTTATTTTTTTTTCCGCACAACTAAAACTGCTCGATTATTCGGCGCCGGCAAAGGGTTAAAGGAAATTCAGGCATAATATGTCCCAGATCAACTAATCAAACGAGAAAACAGCTGCTTTGTGCAAATTGTATGGGACATCAATTTCCCTCCAATTTGATCACAACGAACGCAGCCCTTTAAGATTGATCTGGGACGATTCGAGATTTTTGACAGGGCGCAGGTGTGGTAATCAAGTGAATGAGGAGGTTAAGTCTTGGCGAGTGAAGAGGTTTTGTGACGTTCATAACTCGTTCAAGTAAAAACAAGAGTGCGTTGAACAAGAGGAAGAAATAACGAATTGGTGTGATTGTCCTCTTCAGAGTGATTGCCTTCTGCGAAAGGATCCCGATCATGTTCAACATTTAAAGGCAAAAACTAAAATTCCAGCGATATGGGATATGGATCTGTCTGATGTATGTAAGGAAATATTCGGTAGTTAGTTTTTCCATCTGTTCGATATTTTACTGTTGTCATTTTAGTCTGGGAGATTGGATTTGGCCGGTCGGAAAGGAAATCGTACCATTTTTTTTAAAAAAAAAGGAATAAAAGGTGAAATTTTGGTGAATCAAGTGCATGGTGAGGACGAGATCTTTCGAGCCTAGTCGTCGTACACGCGAGCAGTTGAATTTCAGAATCTGGATTTGACAAGTTGTGCACGATATTCGATTGGCAGTTTTATTTCTTGCCTGTGTTTAATTTGTTTATCGTATGTCCATCCAGAATTTGCAAAAATTTGACCCCTTTGCTGATGCAATCAATTGTGCTGATGATACTGTACAGGACGGACTTGTGCACATAAGAATTCAGCAGAGAAATGGTAGAAAAACACTAACTACGGTGCAGGGCCTTTCCTCGGAATATGACCTGAAGAAAATCGTGCGAGCATGTAAAAAGGAATTTGCGTGCAATGGCACAGTAATAGAGCATCCCGAATACGGTGAAGTATTACAGCTTCAAGGTGATCAGCGAGAGAACATTTGCCAGTGGTTAACGAAATCTGAGCTTGCGAAGCCAGATCAACTCAAGGTGCACGGTTTTTTTTAAGCGAGACGAAGGCGCGTATGATCGAACAAAATTTTTGGACATACTGTAAAGAGAATTTATTCATCATTATCTTCATCCATCCCAAAGATAAATTCCCTGAAGCAACTATTGATTGCATTATTACGTTCGACCGTATACCGCTATTTGTTTGATCAGTTGTTATTACTGCCGTTTTATTACTTTTATCTCTTCCTGTATTAGCGGGGGCTATCACCATATTATTAACAGATCGAAACTGATTGCAGGAATGGAAGAAGTGAATCATTTCATAGTGATCCAATAGTATCCGACTTTGTTGGATCTGAAGATTGTTTGCTCCTTAACGTATGTGCTCCAAAATTGAAATCAGATAAGCCACTCTTTCCTTTCTTTCTATGCGTTGAATATCTTGGTCGGAGTTTTGAATATGACAGTCAACGAAAAAACAAAGGAATTGTTTAGGCGAATCTGATTTTCATTCCGTGTCCATGAAGTGATCGGTTTATGATTGACGATTGGAAGTGAGTGGAAATATTTTCTGCGACGCAAAAACAGTCGACTGATTGTCTGCAACAATAGTGTTGGGCCCTTATATAAATGCTATTGTTAAAACTTTGGAAGCCTGGATATGCAATGGATTTCCTACTCTAATACTTACTTTAAACAACTTGTCAAAATAATCGAGACGATTAATTTCTACAAACGACTTGTTTAAATAATCGATAGAATAACATTTACCGTACAGCAAGAGCGCCAGGAAGTTATCAAGACGGATCAACTCGTAAAACCTGCAAAATAGGTAGCTGTTTTTCGAAAATAAGATTGAACAGCAGCGTCGGCTTGGACGCGAACAGGGTTAATCAGCTGTATTTTTTCTGGCATTCATTCAATGTTGTAAATACCTGCTTTAGGACGCAGTCGACGGGCTTGCTATCTGTGTAGTCTAAAAGTAGTTATAACGGAAGAAAAATTTGAATTTCAGGACCACCCACATCATCAGCGGGTGCCCGACGAGGATGTTTGGGTGAGTACCCTTATATTTTATTATATATATTATATTTTATTAAATATTTCTTTAATATTTTAAAAATTTTCATACTATAAATTACTTTTATATTTATATTATTTATAATTTAAATTAAATTATATTTTTATAGATATGTAATAATAATTTTACATAAATTATAAATAATCTTTTTTAAATAATGTTAAATATTATTTTAAATTTATCTATATACTTTTTTGATTTTGATACTATATATATTTTTTTGCACACTTTGTCATATCCATATAATTTTTTTTGCACATTTTGATACATATACATATTTTTTTGCACACTTTGTTATATCTATATATTTTTTTTGCACATTTAGATACATATATTTTTGCATATTTTTTTTGTTGCGATCAGTTTTATACATATAGCTTTGCGTTATATTCCACAAACGTTATTTGAAGTGTAACCAGTTAATTTGTGTCGGAAGAATATTATTGAATTTTCTTATCGGAATATTGACCACAGATTATATCTAAAAGAAGAAATACTTGTGAACAAACATAAGCAAAAATGAAGTGCTAATTTAAAAAAAAAAATCGGTCTTTCCTTTCCGATAACTTTTGCCCGGGCATAGGACCCGGTACGGTGGCAGGCTGCCCCCTAAAAACATGAGCCAGCCGCCGGGTACTTAACTAATCCTTCTTTGTTTCAGGTGACATCGCGGGTTGAGTGGCCCAAGCAGAGTGCCTCTTTATGGCATAGCGTTATGCAATCGAATTGTATAATTCTATGGCATAAATTGGTCACCGGGGTACTCCCTTTCTGATGGGAAAGTTTATACAAGCCAAGTTGTATGAGTTTTCCACTCAGAAGAGGAGTACCTGGCCACTGCAACAAAATATGGATTTATTCCGGTTGGGTGGGTGCGAAGGGGCTCCATCACCACCCGGTTGTCCTTCTTTCATTTGTGGGCCATGAGCTTCGTCGGGTAATGACGAGGTTACCCCAAGTCCGCCTTTCTTTTCAGGTTCCGCTTGTTCTCGGAACAAGTACTTTCTCCCTCGGTGTAGTTATCTACACTTTTTGCGACTTCGGTCGCCTCTTGATCGATTGACCACCAAATTCATGAGTGCGAAATTTTTTGTAGTGGGTCCTCGTGCTGGGGAAATGAGCCCGCGCCACGACACCGCAATGCTAGCCTGCCAGCGCATTCACGCGTCTCCAGACGAGAGCATTCTCGGCAGATACCTCCATCTTCTTCTGCCGAGGCAGCAGAACATCGCTGCTGTCCTTCACGGACTTGGAAACATTAAATTCACTACAACGTCTATAACTGATGAGAGGTCGTTTCAGATTTCCTTCGGAAAACCTCGAACGAACGGACGGAGTAAAATCATTACATGTTCTCCTATTTTTCTTTGTTGCGCACCATCATACTCGTATATCTGCTTTAGTGTCGATTCCCTAAGATTTATTTCACCCTTTCAATGGCGTTTGAAGTTAGTTTTCTTCTCTCCTTAACATCTTCCTCTTATTAGATGCAGCATTTCAATTCAACGAATAAATAATAAGGTAAGAATAATAGTATAATGCCGTTTTACAGCATGCGATTGCAAATCTTTTGTATTATTCGCACTGTAGAATACTTAGGTAATTAAAATTAACAAAAAAAACATGGACATACTTATAAGTTTGAAATATTTTAATAACTGTAAATAGCGGTTGATTAGTTCATTAGATTAATTAACTAGTTTAAGAAGATATTCGCCTAGTGTTGAATTAGAGCAGATTAGCAATAAATAAGTTTATTTAGGCTAATCAATTATGCGATAGTTTATTGTTTTTGCCAAATACATAACTGCGATTTGGACCTTGAATTATATTAAGAATGAATTAGTAAAATTATTTCAATGATTTAATTTCATGTTAAAATCCTTGCTTTTCAAATATTTCTTAAAATATGATTAAGGTAGTTAAATATATGTACACAGCTGAAACTACGCACGTTTTTACTTTATTCAATGAATATTATTCAACATTTCATTTTTCACCACCAAAATGAACCAATATCGGCGTTGACTTTGTATTTACGCAACTTCATCCCATATATCTTTTGAAAAATATCTTCTATGCTTATGTACATCCAATTACTCAATGCACCAATATGAAATGAAATAATATGAGCAAATATAATTGAAAATACCAAAAATTAATTAGCAAAAAGACCACCTCACGGTGATTAATGCATCCCTTGCGGGGATCGAACCCGCGACCTTTGGATTAGAAGTCCAACGCGCTATCCTCTGCGCCAAAGGGACATATCTGTGTGAGTGTCAAATAGCCTATATAAACAGAATCTCTTCGTGGAATGCTTATAAAATGAATGCATATTGCCGTCTATTATCGACAGTCACGGCTAGATGTCACTGTAAGCATTAAAAGAAAAATCAAGTTATTGGGTAATTGTAATTAATTTAAAGTATTAATAATTAATATGATAAGTAAGATTTAAACGTTTTAATAAATATCAGGAATAGCAAAATTTTCAAACATTGTGTCAAGTCACATTAAAATTATGAAGTTTCATTTCTTCATTGCAAACTCATGAATCAGAATTGTGTCTTTGCTTAGCCATGATTTTTACTATTTAGGCAACTATTCGAGCTCCTCACCATTGTGCAACGAAGCTATTTGAGCACAATTCGTTCATTGCTTGGATGATTACTAAGGCGAAGTTTTAAGTATCTCATATGAAGAATCTCCATCGTTGGTATAGGGATATGGTGCATTGCTTATTCCTGTTGCGAAGGAAAACTATCGATAGTCTGCGATAGTTTTCAATAAACTATCCATAGTTCTCATAGTCGGTAAGAAAGAAAAGTCTAGATGATATTTAAGATTCTACTGTACGGAATATCAAAAGAAACCAGGAAATTTTTATTTATTTTTTAGCATAACGTGTCCTTGCAAAATTTATATCCAATTGAAAAATTTTGAGAAGAGCTGAAAAACATATTATTATTATTAGAAAACCCTCAAGTCAGTATGTTAAAGAGAATGTTGAGTACAGATTTGAAAATTAATAACCAGAATATTCCTACATGCTGCTGTGTTTTATCAATTTCAAATTGCTTGTGGTCCCGGTGTTTTTGAGCTTTTTAGGTCTTTTTACAAAGACCTACTGTCCGTCCGTCTGTCCGTGCGTCACAGCTGATTTCCTCAGAAACTATAGAAGCTAGAATGCTCAAACTTTGTGAAAAGGTCAGAAGTGATGGTCTCTCAAAAGTTAAGGTCTTAACAAAAATTTAAAAAAATTTTAGGGGGGGTCCCCCCTAATAACGAATTGGCCCTTAAAAATTTTTTTTAATCAAAGGTAGTCGAGTGGGGTATCAAATGAAAGGTCTTGATTAGAACTTTTAGAATCTGAAATAAAAAAATCATTTTATGAATTAGGGGGTCCAGGGGAAGGAAAAAGTGTACAAAAAATTTGTGTCCCCCCCTCGCGATTGGATACCTTTCAGCCGAAAAATCTGAAAATTATAACGAACACGGGCCTTTATGAGTACAAGGGCAACAAATACCTTAGAAATCGAAATTCACTCAACTTTGTTAATAATAGTATGATTAGTAGATTTTACATTTTTGCCCATAAAATCAAAACGGTACCTTTAAACTTCTTGAAACTTTGCACTTATATAGACTGATATAAGTTATTATACGTTTAATTGAAATCGAATCATAATGAAGTGAGTTATAGCCATTTCAATTGTATGGAATTACAACAACAATAACACGTGTTTATGGTTGATATAGGGTTTTCCAATAAGAGGTGCTATTTTGATATTAAAAGAATAATGCATTTTTTTTATATAAATGACCGGTTGTTTATTTTATTATAAAGAAGAAGATATGCCGTTACTAGCAAAAACTAACATCAGGCAAATAACTGCTACGACACGCTTACAGGACCATATCCTCTTCATGAAATTTTCAATAACCAAATCGCAAAGTTAGCTGCCCTATGTCCTCGATAGCCTCACGAATTTATCTTTAAGGTCTTAAATCTACGCTGGGCTGTTGGCCTATGCCTTCTTTTTCACGTGACCCCAAGGAGAGAAGTCGCAAGGTGTTAAATCACAAGATCTTTTCAAAATAACACCTCTTATTGGAAAACCCTATATATATTTAAATTGACTTAGGCACTTTTATTTTCTTTCAATTTTCATGAAAATTTAAAGGATAGTGATTAACTTGAATATGTTCAATCGGCCGAGCATTCAGAAAAATCAGTTAAGCTAGGTCAAAATGGCGACAGCACTGTGCTTATGAAAGAAACTGTGCATCTTTTGCATAAATTTGAACGATTTCATATCCAAGTATTGGACGAATAATTCAAATTATCGATTCACGCCATTAGAAAACTTATTTCTAACCCTACGTTGTTTACAAAGACCTTCTGGTAGGAGCGCTCTCCTGCGTACTCAACTTGTTTAAATTTATGCTTGAAAAAAGAATTTTGCTTTCACGCAAATAAATAAAATTTCTTTTTTTTTCTATCAAAACATATATAAACATTTGTCTCAGTGCTACTAAAGGCCTAGTGACAATGCTTTTACTTAAATACATAATGTATTTTGACCTGTGCAGAGTGAGCTTAATTACTACTTTATTACATCTTTTTCCTCATCCCGGATGTGAGACCGTGGCTTAATCGGAGGCATGGTGAGACTGACTTCTATCTGACTCAGCTTTTGAGCGGGCACGGGTGTTTTCAGTCTTACCTGCACAAAATCGGTAAGTCACGGTCCCCCGATTGTCGGCTTTGCCCAGGAGAGGAGGACAATGCCTGTAACACATTTTTTGCGTGTACAAAATCATCATTACATCTTTTTAGGGGATTGGAAAATCATTTTACAATACCTTACTAGTTTCACGTCCTGACTGTCCGTCGTTTTCTCGCAAACTACATAAGCTAGAAATATAAAATTTTGTAGGTAAGTGTGAAGTGACGACCTCTTCAAAGTTTCATCACGAAAAGCAATTCATAAGGTTTTTAAGGGGGGTCTCCCAATATAGGGGAGTTGCCCCTGAAAAAAAAGTTTTCATCGCATGTAGGCAATATGGGTATCAAATGAAAGGTCTTAATGAGAACTTTTCAAAACAGGTCTTAAAATGGCTTAAAATGCACTCTCCTGCTACTCCAACTTGTTTTTTTTTTACTATAAACGGCATACCTTTCTCTTTATAATGAAATAATTATTTGATAATTTGCATTAAAATATGGTATTTTTCTTTTAATATCAAAATAACACCTCTTATTGGAAAACCCTATATTTATAGTGGCTAGGTCCGTTGCAAACGTGTATCTCCATATTATGTAGCGAATATAGATAGATTTCAAAGTCCGTAAAGGACTGCAGCGATGGTCTGCTGCCTCGGCAGAGGAAGATGTAGGTATCCGCCGAGAATGCCCTTAAACTGCCGAGATCTGAACTGTACTCCGTTGTCCGAGTACACACTCTCTGGAACCCCGAACACGTGGAATACCCGGTTCTCTAGAAATTTCACGATGGATGGAGTCGTGAACTTACGAATAGGTTCCACCAGTGGGAATTTCGAGAGCTGGTCTAGAACAACTATAGCTCCGATGTGTCCCATGGATGATCGAGGATATGGACCGAGTAGATCTAAGTATAGACGTTGGAATACGCGTTCTGGGAGGTTGAGTTGACCCATAGAAGGTCGAAGGGGCTGGTTGGGCGCTTTAGTGCCTTTACAGGTCTCACAGGCGCTCACGTAGTCTTTGACCTGGGATGCCATTTTAGGCCCAAAGAAGTATTTCTTGAGTCGCCGTAGCGTCCGAACGTTACCTCCGTGGGCACTTAAAGGATGGTCATGTGCGCGGAGGATCAGATGTTGTGTCATATCCTCCGGAACCCAGAGTTTCCAGGACTCCTCTTCCTGCCATGTGTCACCAGTGGCGTATTCATTCCGTCTGTACACGTAGCCGTCTATCACTTTCAAATCAGGCAGCTGTGATTGTTGGGTCACGATGGTTTGCCTCAACGCTTTGTAGCTGTCTGATTCAAAATGTGGGCTGTCCAAATCTATCTCGATGGGGTCCTCGTCATTTATTGTCAGTTCGGCTCCCTCTGGTGAAAACATTCGCGAGAGAGTGTCGGGTACGATGTTCTGGGTCCCTTTCCGATGTTTGATGGAAAACTTAAATCCTTGCAGTTTAAGAGCCCATCTGGCTAGGCGTCCATGTAAGTCTGCTTGGTTCATCAACCATTGTAGCGAAGCGTGGTCTGGTGGCCCTCGATATAGGCCCGGAATTTCTTCACAGCCATTACCGCTGCCAAACATTCCTGCTCGGACACAGTATAGTTCCTTTGGGCCGAATTCAGCTTATTGGACATGAAGGCGATGGGAACTTCTTCTCCCTCATCGGTCAATTGCACCAGCATGGCTCCAACTCCATGTTGACTTGCGTCACAATGAATGGAGAAGGGCTTCGTAAAGTCGGGGCTGTGCAAGACCGGAGCTGATGTTAGGGCTTGTTTTAGCTCTTCAAATGCCTTTCGGCTGAGCTCGGTCCAAATGAACTCCCCTTTCTGCAGCATGTCCGACAGGGGCGCTGAAACTGTTGCATAATTCCGAACAAACCTTCGGTACCAACCACACACACCAAGGAAACATCGTAGCTGCTTAACTGTTTTTGGTAAGGGGAACTCATCAATCGCACGAGTTTTGTCTGGATCTGTTTTGATAGTGTCATGTCCGATGACATGTCCTAGGTATCGGACTTCGTTCATGACAAACTTACTTTCATGTACGTTGATGGTGAGTCCCACCTTACTGATGTGCAGGGCTACTTCTTGCAGGAGTAGGAGGTGTTGGTTGAACATTTCCGTGATGAGTAAAAGATCATCCAGGTACACGAACACTTGGTGTTTCAGGTGAGGTGGGATGACTTTGTCCATCAGCCGGGTCATCGTTTGCGGTGCGTTACACAGGCCAAAGGGCATTGCGACGAACTGATATAATGGTCGTCCAGGCACTGTGAAGGCGGTCTTATCCCTCGACCCCTCATCGAGTGGAATTTGCCAGAAGGCGTCTTTTAGGTAGAGACATGTAATATAATTGGCTTTCGGCAGTCTCCCTAATATTCCATCGATGAGCAGAAGAGGGTAAGCGTCCTTGATGGTCACCGCGTTTAACCTTACGAGAATCTAGACAAAGACGGACTTTACCTGGCTTCGCCACCAAGGTTACCGGTGAGGACCAGGCACTTTGGGACTCTTCTATAACCCCCAACTCGAGCATCCCATCCAGCTCCGCATACACCAACTTCTCCATGGCCGGTGAGATGGCATAACGTCTCTGCTTAATTGGCTTACTATTGCCAACGTCGATGACATGTGAGACTAAGGTGATGCGGCCAAGGCCTTGGGTAGCGTAAGATGGAAAAGCAGCGATGAGTGCTTCCAGGCGTTGCCGTTGGTTAGGCGTCAGTTCATGCCTATCGGGTATAGAAGCGAGTTCGTTGACATATCTTGTATTTAAAGACAAATCTGTGAATAAATCGGAGGCCCATCCAAAACGAAGGACGAAATCGACGCCAAGGTGCACGTTCTGAGTCAGGGACGGGATAATGTAGAACGTAATATCCTTCGTCTGACCTCTGAACGTCACGGGTGTTGTCAGTCTACCCTGTATAGGATGTTTGGTGCCATCAGCTGTACTGATTTCAGTGCGCTAGGGCTTAATCAAGGTAGGATATTCATGGAGCACCTTCGAGCCAAGGCTCGAGGCAAGACAACTGATACTGACACCCGTGTCAATCAATGCATACGCGATTTCGCCCAACACCTTAATTGGGTGGTAAGGTCTGATATCATTCTCAGGAACCTCCAAGATGTTGCAAAAGTTTAGTGTTTGACGGCAGGTGCGCACTCTCTTGCGGGAATTCCGCCAAAGACGAGTTGACCATTTTGTCTTGCGCGGGCGAGAAGTGACTTCTTCGGAAGCAAATATTCGCTCTCGAGCCACCCGATATTACTGCAGTCAAACATGATATGGTTTTAGTATGCGTATTTGAGGCTGCCGAGGTTCTTCAGGCAGTGACTGTGGTGGACGCTTCAATACTGTCGTTGGCGAGGCCTCTTAGTGGTCATGGCTGGTGGGTTATCCTCAGGGTTTTTGGGGTGAGCAGCTGGCTGGGGAACTACTGCGGGGGTGGAACTGTCAGTAGACGGCATGGAGTGCTGTTCCATTACTTGGTTTGTCGTGAGTGCTGCTGGCTGTTGTGAGCACTCGCTTGCAAGTTTTTTGCCTTCTTGCAGTTTGTACAGTCTGGCGTATGTATGTCTGGTTTGCCACAACGGAGACAAAAGACGTTAGGCTCTGCCTGGCATGCGGTAAAGTGATGTCCTGTCTGCCGGCAGTTCCAGCACCTAGGGGCTAGTTCATGTAGTTCAGTTTGGTGGTGATGGGCTAATCCTGTGGAAGAGGGAAAATATGTATTTGACGTACTGTCCGCTATAGATGGTCTGAGACAGGCTGGCGCGGATAACGCAGGCACGCTGTATTCAAGCTCCGCTACTGAGCTCGTTCTGATTGCTCTCGTCGGCTGGAGAAGTTGTCTTGAAGGCCGGACCACTGGGACTGTTGTACGGCTTCTAGTGCTTTGGCGGTCGTGCGAAACGCACGCACATTGTGGCGCGGAGCGAATACCAGTCGCTCTCGCAGCTCTGGCCGAATTCCTTCATAAAGGATGCTGAGAAACTCAGACTCTGGCATGGGATGCATCAGACGCCCCGACAAGCAGCACAGGGCCTCGTAGTAATCGTCTACGGTTTCCTGCACCTGTTGGTGTCTGTCTCTTAGCCGCTGCTTCCAGGTGTAATCTTCTTCGACTGGTGCAAACTTCCGCAATGCTGCCTACCGCAATGTCTCCCTGTCCAACGTTGAAGAAAGTTCTACAAACCACCAAAACCAACGGAGCGCGCTCCCACTGAAAAGCATTTTAGCGCAGCGTGTGACTGCTCTAACATTTCCCCCTAAATTCAACCACGCCATATTTTCGACCCTCCTCATAAAGGCACCTATTGTCATAGGATCATTCCGGCCTGTGAACACCAGCTTCCAGCCAGCCACTATCTTGGCTACCTTAGACGGTGGAAAGTCTTCTGGCTGGGTGGGTGGTGGATGATCCCAGTTTTCATCGATCATGGGTCGAGATGGCGGGTCTAGAGGTGGTGGATCAGGAGGTGGTGGATCCAGAAGTGGTGGACCGGACAATTTCTGCAATTGCTGTTGCATTTACTCCTAGCTGGCAGCTAATTCCTGCATGGCGTCTAGAAACTGTGCAATTTACTTTAGCTTACTCTGAAAAGGAATAATTTAGAGTTAAAACAAAGTGGCCGTTAGTGGCGAACTATAAAAATACACCTGACAAAAAAAAATATAAGCAGATAAATGAACCAACAAGATAAATAGCTATTACCGATAAAAAAAATTTAAGTTAAATAAGTATGATAAACTTAGTAAAAGCAATGGGATTTAAATTTACATTGAAATCAAATACGCTAAGTCAAAAAGCAAGAAGATTAGCAATATCAAAACTAACTCAGTCTTCCCATTCCGGTCCTTCTTCCCAAGCAAGGACACCAATGGCACACTCCTCCTGAGGCATAACACGGACTACTCTCTTGCGGCACCATGAGAATCAGGGTTCAGAAGTGCTCCCTCATCCGCAAGTTTTTACAAGTAACAACTTGTCAACCCAGGGTTGAATTCCGACCCACAAGCAGCGCGTGTCTTATCATGGATAGTCATGGATTAGCCACTCACCCAATCACATGAAATCAAAATCCATGTAGTGTAAGACACTCAGGCACCGCTTGGATCCATAAATGTTGCAGTGCAGTGGATTTTGATCCAGTTGGGCAGGTGCGAGAGGGCACCATCACCACCCTCTCTATTTGTGGGCCATGAGCCTCGTCGTGTAACGACGAAGTCACCCTAAGTCCGCTCATTTTTACTTGTTTCACTTGTTCTCTGAATAAGTCATTTCCCCTCTGTATGGTTGCCTACAATTTTTGCGACTTCGGTCGCCTTTTTTTTTGACCCCAGAAATTCGTGAATGCAAAATTCCAGTTCAATATATGCGGATGCTTGGATTAGGGTCCATGTTTCACACCCATAGCATAGCACAGGTCTTGTTACAGATTTGTATACTTGGAATTTGTTTTTCTGTGTATGCAGCTGGTCTTCAAGATCGTCAAAACTGAATAAAATATTTTATTTGCGAGCTGTATTCTTTAGTATTTCGTCTTTTTCATTACCCGTTTTCGTTATTTTGGCACCGAAATTTCTGATTTTGTATATTTGAGGTATTTTTCCTTGACTGCGTTATGAGCTTTGTTTTATTTTCATTGATTTGTAGCCCTACTAGTTTTGCTTCACTATCGAGATTCGGGAAATGTTGATGTCATCCGCATAGGCTACTACTTTGCTCGACTTATATAGTAATATACCTCATGTATCGACAGGTAGCTTCCTAATGACACACTCCAGAGCCAAATTGAATAGCAATGGGGCCAGCCCATCTCCCTGCTTTAATCCAATATTTGTATCAAAGGCATCGGTGAGTTGGTTATTGGCGCGGACTTGGCAGGTCGTCGTCGTCATTGTCATTTTGTTAAGATGAACTAATTTGGCTGGGATTGTAGTGAAACAGGTGTAGATAAATGTCTGTAAAGGACTGCAGCAATGGTCTGCTGCCTCGGAAAGAGAGGATGGTGGGATTCGCGGAGATTGGCCTTGTCTGAGGACGCGTGAATGCGCTGGCAGGCTAGCGTTGCAGTATCTTGGGTATCCCCAGCACAAGAAGCCACTACAAAAGAAATTTCGCATCCACAAATTTAAAGAGACAAAAACATATCGACCGTTGTCGAGCCTGAGGTAACCTACTAAGGGTTAAAATTGCTAATGCTAATGATAAACCGGGCAGGGAGGAAACAGACGGATTTAAGAGGACTTCGTCGCTAATGACAATACTTATGATCCCAAACAAGAGTGGGGCATCTGGGTGGAAGTGCTGTCCCCTTGAACCCCCCAGCCGGATCAAGATCCAATGTAGACATGGCCACATATTTTCCATTTTAGTGAAAGGCTCATACAAACATAATTTGCATGAATTTTTCCCTCAAATGAAAAATACGAACGTGGCAAATTTATTTTATAGTATTATGTGATGGAATCACATAACTCTATACGATAAATAGACACGCGAGCGGAAAGCCACTCTACCCTGCGAAATTACCTGTAAATGAATTAAGAAGGGCTGAGCTCACCCGAAGGTTAGCTGTGTGTTAGTGGAGAGGCCAGCCAACGTGGCGGGTCCCATACCCGGCCAGGTTTAACGAAAGGGAAAGACCGAATCTTCAATTCAATTATCAAATATATTTTTATTTTCTTTTTTTTATTCCCAAGCATACAAATAACTCTATACAATGGACTAATTACTTAATTCTATTTATCGTTTAGTACTTGACAAAATTCTATTTTCATGTGAAAATTGTTAAAACAACTCAGTGCAAGTTAAAGGATAATCAGTATACAGAGATGAGCGCAACGTCACGGCTCAACAGAAGTCGTGTTGAAATTAAAAATTTTTTGTCACTTTTAAGGGTTTTGTAAAATAATTTTACAAAACCCTACTAGTTTCGCGACCTGTCTGTCCGTCTGTCCGTCCATCCGTCCGTCCGTGTGTCACAGCACTTTTTCTGGCAAACTACTTAAGCTAGAAACATCAAATTTTGTATGCAGGTGTAAAGTGGTACTCTCTCCAAAGTTCAATTACAAAAAATGTTATAAGATATTTAAGGGGGGTCTTCAAATATAGGGGAGTGGCCCCTGAAAAAAAATTTCAGCAAAGGTAGCCGATATGGGTATCAAATGAAAGGTCTTGATGAGAACTTTCTCCAATTACAACAACAATAACACAAGATTTTGGTATTTTATGGACTTTCCATCCAATCAGTCACTGCAGTTTTGACTTGATCTTCTTGAAATTTTCCAGTTAGGTCAATAACATTAATATTTTTGAGAATTTATGATTTGAGTGATTTTTGTTGGTTTGCAACAAAATGGCGACCGTTGAAACTAGAAAAACAATGGATTTTCCTTTGAACATGCAAATCTCTTTGACATATTTCTTGACGTTATTCATTGCTGGTGACTGCATCTCTGAGAAGTTGGGTAGAAAACCCTTCTGACATGAGTGTAGGTCTGTTTACCCAACTTGTTTTCTTGTTTTTTTCACTGCGGCACCAAACGCCAGCAAAAGAGCTCACCATGACTTATAACGCTACCAGTCTCAGTTACCCTAATCCTTAAATAATTTCTTTGAATACAGATGAACGTGTTTGTAGCTAATGCATGGAGAAGAATTATCAACGCTTCACTAGCAGCGTTTCATTTCAATTAAGTTATTATTATTTTTATATTTGAAACAAGTAAACAAGTACAAACAAATTTTCCAAGTCCTGAGTAACTCCTAAATATATTCAATCGTATATATTCACGGCAATTCGTCTAACTTCTACCTCCTTCTCACGAAATTTTGGTGTTCAATGTTTACACAACCACTTTTTTCTTTTACATTACTATTGAAATCAGGGTGGAACAAAAATTACTTCTCATTGTATTCTCTTTTTAAATGCAAAGCATTATTGAAATCATTCATGCACTTTAATGAATAATTTAAAAACATTTTAATAAATAAAGTAATAAAAAATAGGCGTACTCACCAACATGGTGATAACTTCACTCTTGGCGCTCTACGCCACTGACGCGACCAGCAGATCCCTACGCCACTGAAGCCGACCAGCCAATCCCTACGTCGACAGGTAGTGAGCGACTTTAAAACTTGAATCGCTGCCACTAAACCGCGAAAACGGGGGTGACAGAAAGTGAAGTTGAATTAAGTGGCAGAAGTTTTTATTTTTGTATAAATTCGAATCAACGCGAAAAGGCTTTATAGTTAGGGAAATAGTCACCTGGAGAAGCGCTACGTTAGCTTTGTGTGCGTGGAAAAAAAGAAGCAGAGGAAGGTTTTCGATGGCAAAGTTTTGACGTGTATTGCCAAAGCAGGAAGCGTACAAGTAAGTTCGATAAAAGTGCGTCCCGTGTTCAGTTTTTTTCTTCATTTCGCAATTGTTAGTTTCTTTGTTCATTCGGGCAAAAGTCAAGCAAGCGTAGAGGCTAAACGCTTAGCGTAAGTTACGCGTGCAGTGCGAGCAAGGGTAAAGGCAGACGTTCAGGGCACCTTACCCTACCGGTGGTAGAACTCAAGATCCGGTGTAGTAATTGAGCATGGCACATTGCACTGTCAACATAAACATCCGCAAATTCCAGCACACGCGGACACGATCTGCCTATATCCACCAACCGTGCAGTACAGCTAACAAATTCATGCATTTCAGCAGCCAATTATAGCAAATTCTCCATTAAATCGGATGTGTGGAGTTTCGGCATCTTATTAACAGAATTAGTAACATACGGAGGAATTCCATATCCAGGTATGACAAACGCTGAAGTTTTAACACAAGTCGAACATGGATATCGTATGCCTTGTCCGCCCGGTTGTGAATCGCGCCTCTACGAAACCATGTTGGAATGCTGGCATAAAGAGCCAATGTGTCGACCAATATTCGAGACCCTACAATGGGAACTGGAAGAATTCTACACTATGGACCCTAGTGATTATAAAGAGGCACAGGCTTACTGATGAATACTGATTTACCCCTAATCAAACAAACTTAAAAGAAGTAAAGAAGATGATGAGCAACTTCTACTAGACGATAGTAAAACTTCGATCGAATGAATGTCGCAGATTCAGCTTATCGCACGAAAATCAAACAATATGTATATAGATGTAACAAGAAGAAAGTATACAACAAACTCATCCCGCCTCCCCTTAAAAACAAAAAAATCACATCTATATAGCAGCTCCAAACAAAACTAGGATCCGATTCCCAGCTACCGAAAAAGATGAAACCCAAAAACGACAAAGAATAAAATGAAGAATTTAAAGTAAAGTGAAGACATAAAGATGTTAAGCCCTTTTTACTTTTTCTTATCTATACTAAAGATATTAATTGTAGTATTTTTTAATTCCTTCCAACTTATTGCAATTATCTCCTTTTTATAATGTTTAATGATAGCGAAAATGATTGACTATCGTGGCCTGAACTGTAAGTGTACAATATGCAACATGTTTTGTTGATCATTTAAAATTTAATTTGTGACAACAACCAATATCTCTTATCAACATAATTCAGGCCCAACCACTTTCTGCAGGTACACAATAGAGTAAAGCGTTAAAGTAAAACGTTATAAAGTCTTATTAAGCTTAATTAACGAAGAAATTCAAATGTCTTGCAAATATACAATCTTCCATTAAAGAGTAAAGTTCAATTATGTTTAATGACAAATAGACAAAAATATACTGCCTACTGATATTCATAGCAAGAATTTTAGATAAAATCAAATCGGAATAGATAGGCAAGATCAAATCTCGAGAGCATCGCGCAAATTTGTTATTTCGCCATATAATAAAGCATTCCGTTATTCTATTTTGTATAGAAAATAAACATACAATTACAACAAACACCAAAACTGATTACATTTGAGATGTTTTTCCTCCCAAACAATTATTTTTATTGCCAAATGTGAATCGCTATAACTTCTGCCAAATGCAAACATGACACACACACGCTTTAACTTTCAAGTCTTAACAAATTCCGAAACAATCAGGATTGAGCGAAGAGATAGCGGTGGCGATAGCGGGAGTAGGACCGGTTGGTGTTGCTGGTGCTGTCGCGAAGAGATTTAGGGAGTCTGTTCGAAACCGCCACACAGCGCGGACGCCGGTAGATGAGCGCCCGCGAGCCAGCGACAAGAAAATTAGAGTCGAGCGCATGAATTGCACGTGTGATTTACTCGACAGAAACGTGAAGGAATTAAAGTTAAGTCGGAAAGAAATCATCGGTAAAGTTCCACGTTTTGGTGCGAACGACAAAGTGATCGGGAAGTGGAGAATGTGTGGTGGTTACCGTTGCAACTTCCGAACTGTAAGTCAAACGGAGTGAGGAAAGAAAAGAACGGAAGAAAGATTGCAATGAAAATAGCGCATTCGTAGCCATTCGCGCTTATAATTTTACGTGAAAAGTGCTAATAATTGCATTAAGTATCGAGACTATATGCAAAGTGAATAACTAAATGTGTAAACAACTTGTTAGTGCGCATGCAGTGATTAATATGGGATTAGTGAAAGTACAGCGATCACCAAGCACAACGGGTTCATTACAGTGCTCTATTTCGGTGATGTTTGAGAAAAACGTTTGTGTGAATAGCGTTTGCATTATTTTTGCCCGAAACGCTTGCAAAGTCCGACGAAATAAGAGTGTGTAGCTTGCTTGCGAAGTGAAGGATGCGATTCTGTGTTTTGTGTGCGGAAATTGCGAGATTTCCAAGTGTACGCTCCGCTTGTGGCTGTTTTGTTGCCAACTAATGTAGACAAATCATCTCCACGCGCTTTGTGCTCTATTAGCCATACACATTTCGTGAAGTTCGCATGGATGTTGCAACCACTTTTCCTTTCTCATTGCCCACAAAGCGCCCTATGCTTGCTTTCGCAGCCTTGGGACACTTAATCTTGTGAATACTACACCAAAATTTCGGTTTTGTTCTCATTCAGCAAGGACTTTGGTGTATTTGATGGTCTGCTTGGCAATTTGTTGGTTTGGACTTCATCGCGTAACAACGGCCGGTGCTAAACGATGAACGCCAGTTGGGATTTGGTGCGTACGCTCAAGTCAAGTACATGACGAATTATAAGCTGGGATAAAAAATGGACAATAGAATGCGGAAATAGAGACGAAATAATGAAAATTGTGTGTATACCGCCACCTAAACCTAGCCGCGTGGATTTAAAAAGCACCGTTTCAACCTGGACGACAAAACATCTGGTTGATGTAATATCTAACGGCATTTAAGTGCATATGCTTTCCAACGATTGAGGAAACTGCATCAAGAATAACGGAGCCCGCTATCACCTTGTTTATTTGGAGTGAACCATTAGTCGGGAGTATGACGGAATGGGCAGTTTCAGGACAACCGTAATTTAAAGACGAAGGTGAAAAAGCAAATACAAACAAGGCAAATGCTGAGAGAAAAAACAAATACAGTTCAGTCAGCCGCAACATAAATTGAATGATAATACCACACAATTTAAGAAGTAAGTTTTTTTGTTGTAAATTTAGTAGGAGACCAACAAATCTAGACGCAAATATATAACTAGACGAGTCTCGCATTGTATGTCGCAATCAAGTCAACTGAAATAACTTTTGTTTAAATATTGAGTGTAACTATTTAGAGTAGAGTTATATTTATTCGATTTTGAAGGTAACTAAGCGATCGATTTTGTTTCATGACATTCCCCCCGCATTAAAAGAAACAAAAAAATGAATTTTTTGTGAAGAATCTATTTCAACGACTCATTCTAACTGAATTTGCATCTGAGGAAAAATTAAATTTTTTTTTATTGACAGTTCTCTTAAAAGAAATTTGATTTTTTTTTTGTGTAAATAATTTGTTATTGAAAGTGAACTTACCTAAAATCAATTATATTTTTATTAACATAAATTACTACAACCACGTCATGCACCACTGCTAATTAGAATTGATTGGAAAGTGTTAAAACAGCAACAAAAAAAATAATAGTGAGAACCAGATTGTCATAAATCTTTGACCATTTATTTTGTTTGGTTCCAGCTAGAAGCTAACCATTTTACTTTCCTTGAAATTTCCTCGCATTGACTTGGTAAGAGAAGGCTTTGATGAGTGGTACCACGTATCGAACCCAATCTTTTTTTTTCTCATCCATTTGATAAAGAATAAAGCTCATTCATATTTTTCGGCATATCTTCAACGATTGTTAAAGGAAAAATTAGCTTAGCTCATGCATGTTGGATTTATAATGAATCGCAGTTACGTGCTAAATCGCATAAATATTTTAGCATAGTCATAACAAAACGCAAATGCGACAATTGCCAAACTAGTAAATATCTCGTATCAAGCTTATACTACTTTGAGCATGTATAATATCTGTAAAACAATAGAGAATAAACGAAAAATCATGAAATGTTAAATGTAAAACGTCGGTCTTTCCTTTCTTCAAATTCTAACCAGGTATAGGACCCGGTACGGTGGCAGGCTTCCACCTCAAAACATGAGCCAGCCGCCGGGTACTCATTAATCCTTCTTTTGTTTCAGGTGACGTCGCGGGTTGGGTGGCCCAAGCAGAGTGCCTCTTTATGGCATAGAGTTATGTAATCAAAGTGTATTATTCTATGGCATAAATTGGTCACCGGGGTACTCCCCTTCTGATGGGAAAGTTCATGCAATTCAAGTTGTATGAGTTTTCCACTCAGAAGAGGAATACCTGGCCACTGCAACAAAATATATATGGATTTATTCCGGTCGGGTGGGTGCGAAGGGGCTCCACCATCACCCGTTTGCCCCTCTTTCATTTGTGGGCCATGAACTTCGTCGGGTAATGACGAGGTTACCCCAAGTCCGCCTTGCTTCTCAGGTCTCTCGTGTTTTCGAAACAAGTACTATCTCCCTCGACAGTTATCTACACTTTTTGCGACTTCGGTTGCCCCTGGATCTTCAGCAGTCAAATTCGTGAGTGCGAAATTTTTTTGTAGTGGGTCCTCGTGCTGGGGAAATGAACCCGCCCCACGACACCGCAATGCTAGCCTGCCAGCGCATTCACGCGTCTCCAGACGAGGGCATTCTCGGCAGATACCGACACCTTGTTCTGCCGAGGCAGCAGACCATCGCTGCAGTCCTTTACGGACTTATTGAACATCCATACTTCACTACACCGGCAATAAATCACTGCAAATGAATTTCAATGGCAGCTAACAAATTGTAGTGTAGTGATCTTCTGCAATAGAGGCTAAACCTGAAAATCCAACTCTTGCTGCTATGACCGCTGCATGCAACAATTTGGCATTCATGTACGGGGAGCAACATATGTTGAAATTCTGTTTGACATTGCAGTCATGATGCTACAATACTAGCATAGTAATTCATAATTGAATCTATCAGTTGGATCTCCAGAAACCTTGGCCTGCGAGTCGACATTGTTTGTATAGTCATGCGGACAAGTTTTTTTAACGACTTCTAGTTAAAACACCAATTTGTGTAGGGAATCTTTGTTGACAACATCGTATGCTTGCTTAAAATCTACGATATTGAGGTATTCCAAGCGTGCGTTGAGCACCCGTTTTACTAACCATACCTCTGGAAAAATCTCCTTGAAAACAAAGAAAATCTGATTAATTCAAACGGTGCGGGTTGCAAGAGAACGGCATCGTGATAAGAGTGGTTGAATTTGACAAGAAAATTCTTGGAAATTGGCTTGAAGCCGGCCATATAGTGCAAAAAATCGCCAGGAAACAAAAAAAATTCTCCGGGTGATTATATGAAGGAATTAGAGGCAACAATGGGGATGGGAAGATCCCTTATATATGTGGTTTGGGCGCCAAACAGAAAATGCTGAACCGGCAAGTAAACCGATCTAGTTCTTAAAACAAAAACAAACACATGAGAAACATTATGAAAACGGGCGTTGAGATTTATTTGAAAAGCAAGGAAGAGCAAGTAAATAAGTTTTATATTCAATACGAACGTTGAAAATTTGATTAAAAAAATATCTTTAATGGTATTCACATATACTGTATTAATTTGAATGCTAGGAACATTCGAGTTTTGATATAAAACTTTATACATGAAGGAAATAAAATGAAAAGGCTTTTTATACGAAATTCCTTAAATGATATTCAGTCGGAGTTCTTCTAGTTTAGCTGATTCAACGGATTGCCACAATCATCTTTTAGTGTACTTGTTAAATTTTTAATTTATTATAACAATAGTTAATGCAAAGAGGTATATTGAAACTAATACAATCTTTGTGGAAGAATTACTTCTTAAATACTAATAACTAAATTATAAGCATAAGTTAAATATACAATACATTTTATTGTTACATACCCATAAAATAATTATACATATTTAACTAACTACAAAACGATCGACCACCACCAATAAGTTAAAGAAATGTCATATGTAAATTACTTATAAAACCGAGATATATTTTAAGCGAAAATCGTTCAAGTATATTTCTGTGAAACATATTTAATGCTAGGAAAATAATGTACAAAAGAATTTTACAGCTAAGCTAAAATATAACACAAAATATAGAAAAATTTTTAAATAACAGAATCCTTCTAGAAGGATATTTTGAAAAATATAATAAACTTACAAATGAAATACGAAAAATCCCAAAAATGTTCAAATGAAAACAAGGCCAATGACCAACTGGTGCCATAATGTTTGAAAATCAATTTTATAAATTTTGTTACATGTCTGTCGCAACTATTAATAACATCAAAATCAATAAACGAATTTACTCGAAAGCGCAAGAATCGATCAAGCAGATTCATAATCAATATCTAAAAGTGACGTCACCGCGGGTATTCAGAATTGCTCGAATATTCCAGGTAGTTCTCCTCAGAACATTCGCCAATGTACGAGAAATGGATTGAATGACTAGAGAGCCTATATAAAGCCGAGCTAAATGAATGGGGGATAGAGTAGTAGTAAAAACTGCGATCGTAAAACGGCGATGGGAGTAGAGCGCGAATGAAAGGCGATATTGATTAATAGTGAAGTGATTTTCGTGATACAGACAGTTGGAATATAAATTGACAGAGAGTGAAAATTAGATTAAAATGCGATTTGTAAAAAAATGAAATGAATGATTGTGCTTTCTTAGTCAATAAACTCTTTTAACTTTATGTAAAAGACAGTGCGTTTTCACTTAAATTAAACATTAAAATTCTTGGCCGCGAACTGGAACACACGACAATGGTGTCAGAAGTGAGAATGAAAATTTTGAAAGTGAAAACTTTTAAACATTTTTAAAGTGCACAATAGTGAAATGTTACGTAGAATCTGGTGGAAAAAAAAAAACATTTAAAATTAATGAATTGACCATATCGGAGCTTAAAAGAGAAGCAGAAATACCTAAATCAAAGGAACCAGAAAATCCGCTGATGCAAATGTTGATGCTGATGCAGCAAGAGCAGCGACAACAGTCATCCAGTTTAACTGCAAAGCTAGATGAATAATCAGTGAAGCCAAATGAACAAGTAGCGCAGATGGACCAACAATCAATCGAAATCAAGGCAGATTTGCAAAAACAGTCGACAGAAATAAAAGCGGAGCTCGGCAGTCTGAGCAAAAAAATTAAGTGCGGCGAGGAAAAGGTTTACCAGGTCGAGGAGAAGGCCAGCAAGGTCGAGGAGAGAATCAGCCATGAGACGGAAAAAATGAAAGGAATTGGAAGCAGCGAAGGCAGTAGTATATTACACCGGCCCCGCTTATAACCGCAGCGCAAAGCACAAAGTTCAGTTTGAAGCCACCGCTAGGGCAAATCACTGGAATGAGCAGGAACGAACAACCGCATTAATTTTTGCGCTAAGAGGCCCAGCTGCCGAGCTTTTGCAGACGATCCCCGTTGAGGTGCACTCAAACCCAGCTGCTATAATGAATGCGCTCGACATGCGTTATGGAGACGATCATCTGAAGCAGATTTATCGGTCACAGCTACGGTATCCGATGCAGAAATCTGGCGAAACCCTACAGCAGCTGGCCCAAGACATTGAGCGGCTGGCACTTTTGGCTTACTCAGCCTACGACTCGGAACATCGAGATGACGCAGCAACAGAAGCATTCATCAGCGCATTAAAGGACCACGAATTGCAACAAGCCGTGCATTTAGCTCAAAAGCAAACGGTTAAGGACGCATTGGCTTAAAGTCTGAGCTTTGAGGCAGTGAAAAATGTGACTCGTACTACCGCCCGGGTTCGCGAGGTAGTGAAAGATGAGTGCAGGTGTGAGCACGTGGAACTTTAGCGAGAACCGCAGGTAAATGGTGCGCCTAGATGCTGGAGTTGCGGGCAAATAGACTGCAAGAAGCGAAGAAAACTGAGCTATTGTCCAGGGTGGAGGAGAGCCAAACCGAGTCAGGACCCCAGAATGGAAGCCCTTCAAACTGAGGGGGCCAACTTCGTGGGGCAGAGGTTGGCTAAAAGAATCAACGTCCTCAGCACCACCATCACCGTGTCAGGACTTCATCGGGGAGAAGCAGACTTATGTCTTCCATGTCAAGTTGACGGAGAACATTACACCATTACAATCGACACGGGTGCAACCCGATCTATTATCCGACCAGACCTAGTGAGGCAACAACTACTTCACAAGGGCAGGATTTTCTCACTACAGACAGCTACGGGAGAAACTGCACCTGTCCATGGAGAGGTCAACCTCCAGGTACTGTTGGGAGACCTTACGCTCCGACATAATTTTCTGGTCACGAATATTATGGATGACTGTATTTCTGGAATGGATTTTCAGCGACTACATGAAATCACGGTGGATTTGTGCAAACGGGTATTGAAATGGCGGAATGTCAAAGTATTGATGGAGGATCCCTGCGTCCAAAATTCCAAGATGAGTGTGGTAGCATGTGCCTACACTGATGTATCGAAATCTTCCGAGAGCATTGTATGGGCCAAGCTTGATGGTAATACTGGAGACCAGCGATCCTATCTGATAGAGCCAACGAAGACGTGCGCATTGCGCAGTTTCATTGCAGGACGAAGCCTTGTAAGATCTATAAGTAACGGATACGTGCTGGTTAGAGTCCTTAACACCGCAGACTCAACCACGAGCAGTCAAAGCCCGAGAACTCAAGTCTGCAATATTCAAGCCGACCAAATTGCCAGTGCAGCTGCTCAAGCAAGCCTCTGATCTGGTCACCAAGTACAGTGACATCTTCTCAACAAGCCCGGATGACCAAGGCCGAACGAGTATGGTAGCTCACGTCATAGATACACTGAGAGCCAAGCAAATTAGACCAGCACCGAGACGTCTTTCTGTAACCAAACAAGGAGAAGTGAGTGCACTGATCTTGGACATGGAAAAAAAGGTGTTATCGAGACTTCTGTTAGTCCATGGGCCATGCCAGTAGCTCTAGTAAAGAATAAGGATGGTAGCACTCGTTTTTGTATCGACTATAGGCAGCTTAACGACATCACCAGGAAAGATTGTTCCCCGCTTCCACGTATCGATGACATTATGGGCACTTTAGCCGACGCAAAATGGTTTTCTACACTCGATCCCAAGAGTGGGAGGTAGAAATCGACAAGAAGGACCAAGAGAAGATAGCATTTTCAGTTTAGACTGGATTGTGGCGATTTGTGGTAATGCCATTTGGGCTTTGCAATGCCCGAACACCTGATGAAATACGTGCTACGAGGCCTAACCTGGAAGACCTGCTTAGTGTTCCTAGATGACATCATTGTTATCGGGAGAACGTTCGAAGATCATGTGCGGAACTTAGAAAAGGTGTCCTCCCGATTGTGACTGGTGAACCTGAAACTTAGTCCCGAAAAGTGTATCCTTTTTGCAGCTGAAGTAAAATACCATGGACACGAGATATCAGCAGAAGGGGTCAAAATAGACCCTGAGACAGTTGAAGCCGTGAAAAGCTGGCCAAAACCAAACAACAAGTGCCAAATACGAAGTTTTCTGGGTCTGGCAAATTACTATCGAAGATTTGTCAAAGACTTTGCCAAAATAGCTAAGTGTCTCCATCAGTTAACCGACAAAAATCATCTGTATGTCTGGCAGCCTTTGAGACCATAAAGGAGAAGCTATGTGAATCACCCGTGCTGGCATATCCAAAACCCGGAAAAATGTTTGTACATGACACTGTTGTAAGCAACGCCGGGATTGGAGCTGTACTCTCCTAGCAAATCGGTTACGAAGAAAGAGTCCTCTCGTAATACAGTCGAGTTCTCTCAAAAAGTGAGAGGAACTACTGAATGTCCAAGGAGGACCTATTGGCTATAATAGAGGTCGCGAAGCAGTTCCACAAGTACCTATATGACCAAAAATTTTTTCTTCGAACAGAACATGCATCGTTGAGATGGCTGCTTAACTTCAAAAAACCCGAGGGACAAGTTGCGAGATGGATCGAAAGATTGCAGTCATACGACTACAAAATTTTTCATCGGCAGGGCGGAGTCCTATCTCGCCGTACATATCCAGCTAACTGCAAGCATTGCTAATGGATTGAGGAAAAGGAGCCGAGTGTTGATCTGCAAGTAACAACGGCCGAATTCAATGAAGGTTGGTCATTGGAGGAGATTCGAAATGCTCAGCTAGCTGATGAAGACATCGGACCATTGCTCGTATGGAAGGAGACAACCTGACGACCTGAATGAAAAGACGTTTTGATGAATGGTGCCACCCTAAAAGTTATTATGCACGATGGAACTCCCTTCAGGTGGACGATGGTGTATTCAAGCAGAAATGGAAAACGGCAGATGGCATTTCCTATAGAATGCAAACTATACTTCCCAAAGGCCGAATCCACGATGTGGTTAAAGAAATGCACGAAGAATCGTCGGGAGGCCACCTTGGTGTTAACAAGTCCTTAGCTAAATTGCGGGAAAGGTTTTACTGGCTCCACGCTCGAGAAGACGTAGAGGACTGGTGCCGTAAATGCACGATTTGCGCATCTGTCAAAGGTCCAAAGTGACGACTGAGAGGACAAATGCAAACCTATAACGTGGGAGTACCGTTTGAAAGGATTGCTGTTGACATCGCAGGACGCTTTCCTGAATCCGAATGGGGAAATCGATACACGCTGATTGTGGCCAATTATTTTGGCAAGTGGCCCGGGGTCTACTACATTTCCAACCAGGAAGCAACTACTGTAGCCGAACAGCTAGTATTAAATTGGGTCAGTAGGTGCGAACTACATTCGGATCAAGGCCGAAACTTTGAGTCACTAGTTTTTGACGAAATGTACGAGCTGATTGAAATACGGAAAACGAGGACAACACCGCTGCATATCCAATCCGATGGAATGGTCGAATGTTTCAACGGCACACTCAATAAAAACCTTGCAAAGATGGTTGACGAGAACCAAAGGGACTGGAACCGACATATCCCACTATTTTCGATGGCGTACAGAGCTGCCGATCATGTATCAGCTGGCAGACTTTTCGTCTGCCAGCTGATATAAAGTTCGGAGTACCGCCTGAGAAACCCCAAACGATCTCGGAGTTCGCAAGTGAGCTAAGACAACGGTTGAACTAGATACATCGGACAGTGCGAAAACACCTCGAATCAGCTACTGACCGCACGAAGACCAGGTATGATCTAAAGGCAAATTCTACTGGCTTCTAGCAAGATGACTTGGTGTGGCTATATAACCCGCAACGGCGAAAGGGTAGGTCTCCAAAGTTGCAGCATAATTGGGAGGGACCATACCGAGTTACAAAGCGAATCAACGACGTCGTATACCGCATACAGGAACGCCGTAAGCCAAGAGCCAAAATGAAAATCGTGCACCTGGACCGTCTTGCCCCATATTACATCCAAGGAGAATTGACTACAATTGGCGACACATCTTTTTGAGGCGAAAAGAACTGAGTTGGGGGCAGTGTTACATGTACAAGTAATTCTGCGAACTACTGTCGCAATTGTTTTCACAACCAGTAAGAACGTTATGATCAACACAACGAATGTACTCGAAAGCACAAGAACCCACCAAGCATGATCAACATCTGAAAGTGGCGTCACTGCCCCATTCAGAATTGCTCGAATACTCCAGGTAATTCGCCAATGTACGAGAAATGGATTGAATGACTAGGGACCCTATATAAAGCCGAGCTGATTGAATGGGGGGATTATTACAACCGCGATATAGTAGAGCGCGATTACTTCGCGCTCTACTATATATATATATATATATATATATATATATATATATATATATATATATATATATATATAAATAAACTCTTTTAACTTAATTTAAAATCTCGCAGTTTCGTACGAGGTGACCGATATACTCCTCAGGAGCTGCCACATCAGTCACCTCGGGGCAGCTCGACTGCGGGGTTCCAGATGACCACGAACCCATATATATATATATGTTGCAGCATGGCAGTGCTGCAAGCTCTATCGAGCGAACTTATAAGAAATTTTGTTTGAGGATTGCTGGTTGTCCTAAGTGAAAGAACTACATTGTTCTTTCACCCGAGCATTTTAGCTGCAACATATATATATATATATATATATATATATATATATATATATATATATATATATATATATATATATATATGGGTTCGTGGTGATCTGGAACCCCGCAGTCGAGCTGCCCCAAGGTGACTGATGTGGCAGCTCCTGAGGAGTATATCGGTCACCTCGTACAAAACTGCGAGATTTTTAATGGAACCAGCCCATATGCTGGAACCAGCTGAAGTCCATCGAGCGAATAATGCTATTATGTTGATAGCTAAAATGCTCGGGTGAAAGAACAATGCAGTTCTTTCACTTAGGACAACCAGCAATCCTCAAACAAAATTTCTTTAATTTAAAAGACAGTGCGTTTCACTTTCCCGGAACATTAAAATTATTGGCCGCGACAATATAAAATTCGCAGAGTATATATATATATATATATATATATATATATATATATATATATATATATATATGTATATATATATATATATATATGTATATCCTGCGAATTTTATCAAGTTGAATCAGAGAGTTATTGTAAACACAATTGAAATAGTTTAATGAAAGACTGATAACGAATTTAAATCTTTTAATGAAAAACATTGTGAATTAGCCTAATCATTACAAAATAAAAATTTCTGCCGGTTGTGATTAAAAAATTGATAATTAAAATTCACTTGACACTTACATTTCAGATTATGTAGTAATAGAGCAGTTACCCTATTAAACTGCTCTAAAATTTTCCTATCTCCGTCACCTCTACAGCATGGTAATCAAGAAAATTGAAACTCTTACTAGAAAAAGGAAGACAGTTCGATTAAACGCATATTGCTACAGGCGGCGACAAGTAGACATTAATGATTATCCAGTTTAGAATTTTTTCGAAATATCTAATGTCTACTTTTCAAAATAATCCAGAACTAATAAACGCCTCGCACACCGATTTTGTTTCAATCAACATGATATCAAAGAAAAACTGCGATATATTATTACGCATTATTCATTATTGTTTCTTTACATTGGAAATGAATTCAAATTTATCAATAAAACCGTATGATAATAATATTAGTTAAAAACATACACAACCACCAAGAAGCAATTCTGTTTATGCGGATATAATTTGGATTTATACTCATTAAGTGTGCGCACCCAACCTACCTTGAGGCTTGCATCGAAAAGATAGGTGTGAAGTGTTGCGATATTCCTCGACGCATTAAGTTGAATAGCAAACGTCAGTGAGTGTACATTAAAAGCCGGTGTAATGAGAAACTAATTCTTATCCTATCTCGAAGAAATAAAATTAAGTGAGAGTTGTACGCTAAATTTGTATTTGAGCTTCTAAGTGAGAAAAACGGCAGTGAATAATTGCGTATCTTGGTAAGTAAATGAGCGAAGAAATCGGCGTCACAAGCAGTTGATGGCTTCAACCACCATATTTCCGACTTGGAAGTCTGCTTCGCGGGTGGGTTTTGTTCTTTTGGAATCCATTTGTAAAAGCTCTTTCTGACTGGGTTTTGCATATCATTCTGAAGCTAGTGAATTTGTCGCAGAGGAGTTTATTGAAGTATATAGATTTAATACTTCCCTAAACTGGTCACGTGCTACATTTATTGCGTAAAACTACTACTACCATGTTTTTCAATAAACCGGTACTGAGATTTAACAAAATCAGATGTTTTCGTTTCATAAGCGAGAGTTTACCGCTCAACCGAAGGATGTTGTATATGGCGTGCGAAATCGAGCAGTTCTCGATTCACAGACTCAATGAAATATAAACTAGACTCGGTGAAGTGCTTTAATTTAGAGAAGTCACGCCACGAGGAAATTTGGTTATCATCTTTTTTCGCTCGCGTTGTAGAATGTGACATTTGCATTTGTGGAACCACTATGGTGAACGAGTGTTTCGCGAAGCGGTTTCTATTTTTCCCGCTACCAACTTTGATTTAAAGAAAGAAAGCATTTGCATACTCATACTGTGCGGACAGAATCTCGCGCCTAATTTACGGTTAATAACAATTTAACGCGTTAAATGAAGCAATAAAGGTGGGGTCTAGCTGTTCATATCCTTGCAAGTTAGTTTTCTGTCAAGCCGATTCCGCGATTGACGGCACGTCCCAACTTTTCTCTCATCTGCGCTCGAAAGAAAGCATCATATCTGATTCCTGAAGAGGAAAAGATCCAATTGCAATAAGAAAATTCTCGGATTCGAATGTGCTCGGTTTTAATTACGAGGAAATGCGCGATTGCAACTTCATCTGAGTTTTACGTTTCCGAGTGTGCGAAGCTTGTAAAAGCGCTAATTTTAGCTTGTGCGTGTGTGTAACAACTGGTTTATTGGAAAATGAAAATGGTTTGAGTAGTTTGTATTTTGTAGAATATTTGCTGAAGGAAATTCCTTTTATTTGTGACACAAGAATATGCGGAAAGCGTCTTGGGAAGAGAACGAAAACCACCCAAAAAGCAGCATAGATTGATTGGTGAACGCCATCGCGAGAGGACAATTGGTCGTGGAGTTCTCTGGCACATGAGGAAAGGGCGGATTGCCTACGCACCAGCAAAAGTAAGAATTCAAACCGTTTTTTCATCTCTGTTTCAACCTAATCCTTAACACATATTGCAGCCAAAATCTCGGAAGAATAAGAGGCTTTGCTCGCGTTACCCATACACGGACGCGGAAAGCTGTCAACCGTTTACCATATAATGAATGGTGCGCGGACTGATTGTAGCGCACGCTAATTTGGCATCTGTGTCGGCTTGCTCGTGAAGTACTTTTACCAACTTTAATTAATACATCCATCGGATGTATGGAAGATCAGTTATGTTATGATTGTTTAGCTACTAAAATTTAAATGTGCTAATTTCGTGATAATAGACATTTCGAGAGTGTACTGTAGTAATTGAGGAGTAGGGCTCTAAAAGCCAGCGCTGCCACAGGCACACAGCACAAGCTCAATTTAACAAGGAGTAACCATTGAGTCACAACACTCGCTCTGTTTTCGCATGAAAAATAAGTCAAGAAAATTTCTTTTGTACTCAACTCCCGGGAAACAAAATTCTAAAACTGTTTAATAATTTTTAAGTGTAGTGATTTTATTACAATATCTTTTGAATATAATTTAACGAATTGCGGTGTGACGCGGTATACAAATGCTTAGAACGAAACGGTTAACCCCTTAAATTATATGAACGATAAAATCATTGTATCATTTAAAACCCCCCCAATAATTAAACTTCAGAGGATCCAGAAGACCGGTCTCTGCGTAAAGTTGAGAAGGAAGTACTCATCCCGAAAATAATGCGTGAACGTGCGAAAGCTGACAAATGTGTTGATGAAGTAAAAGCGTTCGAGTCCTGCTGCAAAGAAAGCAGCATACTTATGGTGATCACATGGCGAAAGGAAAATTCAGCCCTGAAATCATGTTTAGAGAAGTGGTATCGGAACGAACAGTTTCAAAATGAATGCAAAGATATATACCTGGAGGAACGCGCGGAATTTCGACGTACCGGACTAACAAAAAAGAAAAGGCAGGCACTTGCAGGAGAAAATAAGTAGCCGAATTATTGGGAAAAAGTCTTTTTTTTTTTTGGTATTAAGAGAAACAGTAGATATAATTTGTTTTGTAGCTTTTTATTTACTTTGAACATGTTGTTTAAAATCAAAACGACGAGGTATTGTTTCTGTTACTTTGAACGTGTGGATAAAGTCATATAAGATGTCGGGAGGTATCTCCTTTGGAGCAATTACGTTCAGAATTAGAACATCTTTGTTGGAAGTCTCTGCAATACGATGCATCCCTTGAAAGTCTTTTGGGTCCAAGTTCTTTTCTTCTGGTAGAACAATTACAATAAAACTTGCGTGATAGTAGCGGGTCCCAAGCTTGTAGAGCACTGAAATTAACTCATTAGTTTTCAGATGGTGTTATGAAAATTCGATCTTACGAAAATCACCGCCAAACTTGGTTCCATTCTTGACTACCCAACCTTTTGATTTGAGGTAAATATACGCGAGTAATGTATATGCAAATTTTGCCTTAATTTTCGCAAACTTTTGATACGCCTGCCCTCGGCTGATTGAAACACCATCAAGATCTAATATGTCCACTACGTTTGATACAAACGCTAGAAAGAAGGCTTCCTCCAAATCGAGTACCAATATCTCTGCGTACGTCGTCGCAGTAAGCTTTGACCTGCTTTCAACACTAGACAGGGGGAAACTTCGTGAATGAGAGCACCTTTCCAAATCCTCCGTTTTCATAGAGGCCACGAATGCTGTTCTCGCTATCTCCAGTTACCTCAAGGGAAAATCCTGTGAATGTAGCTTTCCATGTGACTTTTTGCTCAGCAGGGAATAGTTGTATGTTTATTTTTTTGTTTTTTTTTTTGTTAAAACGTCTTCTTGACTTCGCCTTGGCTACAAACTGCATTTTATGTTGAACATATGTGGATTCAAACAACCCGCTCCAGTTACTAACGCTTTGACATATTCCGGTCCGGATTGCATTGCTGTCAGGAAAATGCACTTGTGCAAAGTTGGCAAATTTTGATTCTGAAACAGCTGATCGTAGTCCATCAGCTGTCACGTGCTGGGGAAAATGCTTAGGCTGCGTTCAGTGCATGCAAAAATCCTGTTTTTTATGATTAAACCGAATGTTTTCCAAACTTATACAGAAAAATTGTTTTAAGTTGTTCAAAATGCATTATCGTTTATTAATGGATTTCTTTAACACCAACACTTTCGGAAATTCTTACCAATTTTCACTTATTTGAATTTTCCCACCCAACATTTGTACGCATGTGCAAAGTTGTGACACACGGGAGGGAGAGAGAGGATCGAAAAGACAAGAAGGGCGGTCGTCAGGGAATTCGTCGTGGTGAAAGATCGAAATTTTCCTCCAGCCATTTTCGAGTTTTTTAACGACTCCGCTCAGCAAAGTTATCTGTCGGAAGTTTTGCATCTCCAGTCCGCTAGTGCCGAGATCGGCGGTCCGTGTACGGGGAATGGATAGGAAGAATCGCGTGGCGAGGGATGACGGACTAATTCAAGTGACGATTGGCGGATTTTGTTGATTGCGAGGAAGAGATTGTTGTCGGTGGCCACGGAAGAAAGCGCTGCGGAACGGGTGAACGGAAAAGTGACAATCGAATTGTTCAGTGCTGGACTGTGGCCCCATGCCCTTCGCGTTGATTACGACTTATTTCAGTGGTAGCAATTGTGTAACGGGATTAAGAATGCATTGACGACGCAGCAGTGCATGGAAATGAAACGGCTTTTTCTTAAAACCCCGGAAAATGGTACATCCTGCTGTTGACATTTGAATGGTCACTAATGTGCGGACGAAAAAGACGAAATTTCTCAGTCCCGATGTAGAATACTTTACATCATCGAAAGCGCTTGACGCTCTTATGAAGTTTCGTTTTGCTGAAGGAGATAATTGTTTATTCCCATCCCGAGAGAGTGCAATAGATTATTTGGATTTTATGTTAGACCATAAATTTCTTCATCGAGCAAAGAAAGTTCCTGTTTATTTAGAAGAGCTTAAAGGCAAGTCGAAGAAAGACAAAAAGGAGAATGCAAATGACAAGGACGCTGACAAAGAGAAGCTAACAGATCAGGATAGTCATGTTGAAGGAATCTCTGAAGAATTGACATCCAAAGAAAAACGAAAGCGAAAAGTCGACTCGAAATGCACCCAGAGCAAATATTTGTTGACGGTTCCGAAGCATGTGTTTGGATTTATGACCCAGTACCCATTTACTATTGGATTTATGGAACATTTGTCGTATTAGGAGCATTATTATTTGTATGTTTCCGCTCTGGCCTCCTATTTTAAGGAAAGGCGTATGTTATTTAAGCATAGCGGCCGCCGGGTTTTTAGTATTTATTTTTGCATGGACTATTTTACGATTAATAATCTTTGTTATTCTTTGGCTCGTGAGTCGAGAAAAATTATACTATTGGATTTTCCCGAATTTAACAGAGGATACCTGCACCCATCGAGCGCTCGACGGATCATGCGGGTAAGTACCCCGTTTGTTTCATTTTTATATGCCTATTGTTTCATTTTTAAATATGCCTATTATTTCATTTTCTATATAGGCCTATGGTTTCATTTTTTTATGCCTATTGTTTCAAACATTTTGTATAAAGAGATTTTGCATTTGGTTTGTGTATCTAAAGATAAAATTTTAGTTCAACCGATTTATTTATACAAATAAAACAGGAGAAAGGATGAATTGCTGAATTTTTTTGGAAATCGGTCTTTCTTTTCCCGACATTCTGACCGGGTATAGGACCCGGTACGGTGGCAGGCTTCCACCTCAAAATATGAGCCAGCCACCGGGTACAAACTAATTCCTTTTTCTGTTTCAGGTGACGTAATGGGTTGAGTGGCCCAAGCAGAGTGCCTTTTTATGGCATAGATTTATGCAATCCAATTGTATGATTCTATGACATAAATTGGTCACCGGGGTACTCCCCTTCTGATGGGAAGGTTCATACAATTCAAGTTGTATGAGTTTTCCACTCAGAAGAGGAATACCTGGCCACTTCAACATGCTATCTTTGGATTTATTCCAGTTGGGTGGGTATGAAGGGGCTCCACCATCACCCGGTTGCCCCTCTTTCATTTGTGGGCCATGAACTTCGTTGGGTAACGACGAGTTCACCCCAAGTTCGCCTTTCTTCTCAGGTTTCACTTGTTCTCGTAACAAGTACATCTCCTTCGGTGAGGCTATCTACAATTTTGCTTGCTTGAGCTATCGACAAATTCGTGAATGCGAAATTGTTTTGTAGTGAGTCCTCGTGCTGGGGAAACGAACCCGCCCCACGACACCGCAATGCTAGCCTGCCAGCGCATTCACGCGTCTCCAGACGAGGGCATTGGCAGAAACCGACACCTTCCTCTGCCGAGGCAGCAGAACATCGCTGCAGTCCTTTACGGACTTATGAAAACTCCTTTATTCACTACAGTACGCTGAGTGCGAGTAATTTGTTTAGTTTATCTTTAACGTTACGAAGAATTTTGAACATTATTTAAAAAGTAGCAGAAGCTGTGCTAATTGGCTAATATATACGATAATCTGATAATTTTATCAACAGTAGACTACCTAAAAGTGATGATTCATTGACTCTAGGAAGAATGTTGGAAATAGTCAAATCTGTAAGACTTGGTGATGAACGGGAAATTGTGTCATGTTTACCGTGTCAACAAGATGAATATATGAATTCAACACCAGAAGTATTTGGGGAAGTCATGGACACATGTAAACAATCGCACTGTTTTTGTTAGTCCCCAATTGCTTAAAAGTAAATATGATAAAATACTGGAACATTGAGACCAAATTTCAACAGAATAGGATTATTTGCTGCCTACTGGAAAGCAAATTTCAATCGAGCAAATACGAATCAGAATACATACCGTTTAAGTGTTAAAAGAAAAAAAAACATATGCACCAACTCCAGGACCCTTCTCTAATGTTCATCAACCGACCACTAATGTGCTTCCAACGCCTACAAATCCTACAAATTTCGGGGAAAGCAACTCCACCGCCTGCAGCTATAACACCACCAACTGTTGGGTTTTCCCGCCTAAATTTAGAAAACTCGCCTCGTTCGCCAGAAGCTGATAGTCGGCCTATGCAACTGCTTCCACGAGCGGAGACAGGGAATACATTCAGACTTCAAAAAGGAACACATCCATTTATAATTTACGATTGTCACCATTTTTTAAGCAACCGTTGTCGGCGTCCTCAAATTGTTTATCTAATGTCTCCTTGTGAATAAATTTTCAGGACTTACATCCCCCGCTTTGTCAACGAGCGCTCATCGTCGGACAAGGATATGTGAGTACCCTTTTTTTTTCATTGTTCATATTATTTTATAACTTATATTTTATATAATTTTATTATTTATCATACGGAAAACTAATCAAATTTGAAACAAAAATGATTTTAGAGTCTCAAGCTTGAATTTTGGAACATATTATCGATGTCAATTGGATTTTTGTGAATGCTTTTATTATTTTCGAACTTGGACTACTGTCTGTTTCAAATCGGAGCTTCGAAAATTTATCTCCATTTTTTTTATCATGTTGAATAATTGAATTTTTTGTGGTTTTAACTTGTAGTTTTTAAAACAATCTAACTATTTCATGTCACATTAATGCACATTTCTGTGTGAATATTCATTTAAATCAAACAATTGCGTTTTGGTCACTAGTTAAAGGCTGAAATGAATTTTTTTTTATTATATTAAGCCCCAATATCCAGTCAGTTCTGTTATTCCATGCTTATGCATTTTCAGGTGTAATGAATATTACTTTCAAATAAAGGAACATTAAGGAGTTGTGAGATTAAACAATTTACAATACTATGCTTATTGAACAACCACAATTTTGATAACTATACGGTCTTAAACGTAATAGAATTTATTTTTATACGGATAAAAGGAAAACATGAATAGAATTGATACCCCTTACCCTTCGGTCTTTCCATTCCGTTGGGTCTGACCGGGTATAGGACCCGGTATGGTGGCAGGCTCTCACCACTTCCTTTTTGTTTCAGGTACTATCGCGGGTTGAGTGGCCCGAGCAAGGTGCCTTTTTATGACATAGGGTTATGTGATCGAATTGCATAACTCTATGACATAAATTGGTCACCGGGGTACTTCTCCTCTGATGGGAAGGCTCATGAAAGTTATGTTGTATGAGCTTTCCACTCAGAAGAGAAATACCTGGCCACTGCGAAATTTATGGATCTTGATCCGGTTGGGCGGGTGCGAGGGGGCACCATCGGTTGTCCCACTCTTATTTGTGGGCCATGAGCCTCGTCGGGTAATGACGAGGTCACCCTAAAGTCCGTCAATTTTTACTTGTTCAACTTGTTCTCGGAACAAGTCATTTCCCCTTGTTGTAGCTGCCTACAATTTTGCGACTTCGGTCGCCTTTCTTTTGAGACCCTAGAATTCGTGAATGCGAAATTCTTTTGTAGTGGATCCTTGTGTTGGGGGAACGAACCCGCCCCACGACACCGCAATGCTAGCCTGCCAGCGCATTCACGCGTCCCCAGACAAGGGCATTCTCGGCGGATATCTACACCTTCCTCTGCCGAGGCAGCAGACCATCGCTGCAGTCCTTCACAGACTTGTTTACATACACTTATCACTAAATTACGCCTTTTTTATGAAATGAAATCCAAAATCAAAGTGTTTTCGAAACTGCACAATCCAAGAACTCGCGTTAAGGTAAATATTGAACAGACGAAATAAAATGTCTAAATAATAAGAAGCAAATCAATAGAGCTATAATGACGATTATAAAAGCACCAGGCATATCAGCATACAACTTTTCTGAAGGCGCTTCGGCTCACCAACCAGAGATTGAAATGCGTGCTTTCTTATTTAACCATAAAACCATTAAACTTTGATTTTTATTTAAAACAACGAAAACCAATGCGGAATGACGGTAATATTCACCGAAGTAATTGTATTGAGATTCAAATCAGATTTATTTATAAAACTGATGTTTTTCACGCACTAAATTGTGCCTCCTTAATCTTGAAGCTACAAAAATTTGTTTCAAAATGAATTTCCTTTTTTAGGGCTTTGTAAAATATTTTTACAAAACCCTACTAGTTTCGCGACCAGTCTGTCCGTCTGTCCGTCCGTCCGTCCGTCCGTGTGTCACAGCAGTTTTTCTCGGAAACTATTTAAGCTAGAAACATGAAATTTTGTGTGTAGGTGTAAAGTGGTGATCTCTTCAAAGTTCAACTACAAAAAAATTTTATAAGGTATTTAAGGGGGGTCTCCCCATATAGGAGAGTGACCCCCCGAAAAAAAAATTTCATTGAAGGTACCCGATATGGGTATCAAATGAAAGGTCTTGATGAGAACTTTTCAAAACAGGTCTTAGTTTGGCAAAATTTACTTCGAGGGGCGCACAGGGAGGGGAAATACACGAAAAATTTGTGTCCCCCCCCCCTCGCGATTGGACACCTGTGATCGGAAAAATCTGAAAAAAATCAGAGATGTAGGCCTTGGTGCGTACAATAACAACAAATACATGAGAAGTCGCAATTCACTCAACTTTGTTAGTAATAGTATGATTTATCGATTTTATGTTTTCTTGAATAAAATCTTAACGGTACCCTTAAATTCTATGAAATTCAGTACGTAAATGTCTATTTATAAGGTTGATCTATCCTGAAAGTTTCATAAAGATTGAATAATATTTAGCGAAGTTATAGCGGTTTGAATTTTCCTGTATTACTATGGAACAATATGCGCTGAGTGTATTACTATGGCAACATATGGCTATGGAACAACATGCGCTTTTTACCGACTCAGACACTACAGTTTTGCTAGGATTTGCATGAAAATTTCAGGAATGATAGGTGTCATGCGTATCTTTGAGAATCGGTTCAGCTAGTAGTATCAGTAATCGTAAAACAAGATAGTGGCTGTTTTAAATGCGAAGATTGAATAATTTGGAGTTATTTTTTCCCAACTTCAACGTTTAAGGTGCATGCTTTGAACACTTGATTCAATTGAATGAATGACTGAAGATGAGTACCTACAATTAATGCTCATAAGTGAAATAAGTCAAGGAGGTGGGAGAGAGCTCCTAGCAAAAGGGTTTTGTAACCATTCTAGGATTCGAAAAAATTGGCCATGAATCGATGATTTCAGCACAGGAGAGTGGCCCCTGAAAAAAAATTCATCAAACGTAGCCGATATGAGTATGAAATGAAAGTTTTCATGGGAGCTTTTCAAAACAGTTGTTAAACTGTCAGTTTTTGCTTCAGTGGGGGCACAGGGGGGAAATACATGAAAAATGTGTTTCCTCCGTCGCGGGTGGACATCTGAAATAATTATCAAGGGAGATATTTATGAGTATAACAATACCAAAAACCTCAAAGTCGAAATTCATTGTACTTTGTTAAAAATAGTATGATCTTCGCATTTCATATTGTCTCCAATAAAATCGTCTTTGACATGTTTCTTGATTTGATTCGATCTGGTGACTGCATTTTGTAAATTGAATACAAAACCCTTCTGACATGAGCGTAGGTCTGTTTACCCAACTTGTTTATTGAGATTTCAATTCTATGTAGCTTTTTTTAATTACCTCGCTTCCTTATCTACAGATTTTTTGAAAAGAAAGGATTATTCCACGGCACGCATCGTCTTATTGTCACCTTGTACAAATTATCCTAAATTGCGTATCATCTTCAAGTTGAATTCAAACAATAATAGGTTTCTGTCTTAGCTACTGCACTCATGAGAATTGAGTCGCTTAATTTCCGAGTGTTTCCATTTCCACTCATAGCCAAGTCAAATCGAGACAAACAAAATGGTGGCGCTGTGGTTAAACCACGCCTATCTCCGCTTCTCCGTCATCAATTCTCCCACTTCGCACATACACTAGCATCATATTCACTTTGCAACTTCAATGGCGCTCTTTCTACATTCAGAATGGCTTTCATCGCTCGTCCATCCCGTCCGTCTTCAAGGTAAGCACATTCTAGCGAACCACACAGCCGACGAGATGCCGAGTCGATTCAAACTTGATCAGTGTCTTTTCCTAGAATTTGTGAGCGGAATGTCTTTCGCTTCTCCAGCGAGACGGGGGTGTGGTGGTAAATTTGTTAAATTGATTGGATTTGTGCAGCTCGAGGGGCGCCCCACTTTTGCCTCGAAATTGGATTTTGATGGAGCAAGTATCTTGTTAGGGTGTAGAAGGATCACAACCATAAATATACTCGTAGCCGAGAAGAGTGAAGAGCGATTGGGCGGCTCGTATAGTGCTCAAGGATGAGTCCAAGGAGTACGCACTTAAATTGAAGATGTGATTTTCTCGGTAACGGCTGAGTCGGGGGAAGACAGATGATGGTGTAATAAACAATCTCTCATTTATCGTTTGGATGTAATTTATCTGCTACTGAAATGGAAGGGATGAAATGGAAGATAAAATATATTGTGGTGGATGAAGTAATTTATTGAAAGAATGGACGTTTGGTGAGACTTTCATTGATGCAATATCTTGAGGTAATGCTAAGTGAATTTTTTTTACATCTAGGCCCGCAATGTTTGAGTGCAGTTTTCGAAGTCTTGGGGAAATTGTGTTTGAAGGTACAAATCTGTGAATGATTTCAAACTTTAAGAGCTGAATACAACTCTGCAGCAATCAGTATCTATTATGAAATTATAAGTGATAATTTAGAACTGCTTTACTGAGTGCAAAAACATTCATATTGGAGAAAAACAGAAAATGTTTAACTGAAAACGAAAAAAGCAACATCTGCAGCTTTAGTTTATCTGCTTTGTTTCTTTTCAGTAGTACGGAGTTACTTGTGAGTATCTATAGAAGCCTTTGATTATATTATATCTATGATTGAAGCTTAATTTTAATTTGATTGAAGTTGACTTCTCGAATTCTCATTCGAAAGCACAAATGTGTGCTCACAATTTCACATACAAATGTACGTCGTTGTATTTCGGCGCGTTGATAGAGGCCATACCGTAATGAAGAAGTTCAAATAACGGATAATATCTACGTAAAGCTTCCAAAGGAGGATATTATGTAGAATTTTCTTTTATTATGATGATTATGTAAAATATGGGGCTTAATACAATCATTTCAAGAAAAAGGTATAATAAAACAACGTGTGTCGGCGGAGACGACGAACAACGTATACTAATTTATTTAAGCATAGAATCCAGAGAAGAAGCATAGAATACATAGTCAGAAGTTTGTTACAAGGTGGCACTAGTAGTATCTATATTTTGATATTTACAACACTCCCACTCAAAATACAGATTACTTTCAAACTATATAAACATAAAATACATACTTAAATGAAATTACACTTTAACAATTCCTAAAGCATTCAAATGTTTATAATGTTTTACAGCACCTAAGCTTTTAGTGAGTAAATCTGCAGGCATATCTGATGTACATAAATAATCAACACTAACAATGTTTTCATTTATCATTTCTCTGCAATGGTGATATCTGACATCAATATGCTTTGTTTTATTATGAAATACAGAGGGTTTAGTAAAAACTTCTGAGCACTCATACTATCATTATACAAAGTTATCTTATACATTTTTTTAGTCACTTCATGTTGTAAGTTTCTTAAGTACACTGCTTCCTTGCAGGCCTCTGATATTGACACATATTCTGCTTCCGTACTAGAAAGTGCAATACACTTTTGTTTACTACAACTCCAAGATATAACAGATCCTGACAAAGTAAAACAAAAACCTGAATATGATTTCCTATCATTAATATCATTGCTCCAGTCTGCATCAACATATCCTTCAATATTAACATTTTTATCTTTACTATATTTCAAACCTAAATCTTTTGTCTTTTTCAAATATCTTAATACTCTTTTAGCATAAATCCATTGCTCTTCAGTGTTACAGTTATTAAATTGACTTCGATATGACACTGCATAAGCTATATCGGGTCGTGTAAGCACAACTAAATATATTAAGCTCCCGATAAGCTGCTGATAGAGATTCTGAGTATTACAATTATTCTCTTTTATACACTTTAAATTCACCTCCATTGGAGTATTCACTGTTTTACAATCAGTCATATTAAATTTAGACAATAGTTTGTCAATATATTTTTCTTGACTCAAAGTAACAGTATAATTCTGTTTATTAAAACTAACTGACATGCCTTGACATTCCTTTACAATCCCTAAGTCTTTTAACACAAAATTCTTACTTTACACGCTCTTAAGGCGATTAGTTTCAGTTTTATCATTGGAAAAGATAAAAAAATCATCAACATATAATGTCATAATGGTAATGCTATTACGAATAGACTTTATATACAAACATGGTTCTATTTTAGACTTGTCATAACCATCTGCTAACATACAACCATCCACCTTCTTATGCCATGCTCGAGATGCCTGTCTGAGACCATATATAGCCTTGTTTAATTTTAGAATCTTATTATCACCTGGACAGACATAACCTAAAGGTTTTTGCATATATATAGTCTCAGACAGATCACCGTTCAAGAAAGCTGTCTTCACATCAAGATGAGTCACATCTAGATTCATCTGTACTAATAATGCAAATAATAACCTAAGTGTTGTATGCCGCACTACTGGAGAAAATGTTTCATTGTAGTCTATACCATATTTTTGAGAGCATCCCTTAGCCACAAGCCTGGCTCGATAACGGACATTATTTTCAGCATCACACTTCTTTTTGAGAACCCATTTGCATCTTACTATATTGCCATTCACAGGAATATCAACGAGTTCCCACGCATTGTTGTCTTCAAAGCTTTTCAGTTCATCTTTGACAGCCAGTTCCGAATGTTCCTTCTCTGGTCCCTGCAGTGCTTCTTCTAATGTCAGTTCATCGCTGAAATATTTATGACACTCTTCTGTGCATATAAATCCATACCTGTCTGGTTGTTGTCGCTGCCGTTTTGGTAAGGTCCTTGTTGTAGTGTCTGATTGCAACTCTTCTTCGGATGTCGTGGACTCCTCATCTGGTATATAGGTTTCATCATTGTCATTATCACTTTCCATGGAAACGAATGAGTCCTTACTACTGTGATCTGAGAGCTCTCCCACTGAAGACTGATGTGGCTTGTTCACTGTTGGTTTGTTATTTATAGCTTCTATTTCTATCATATTTTCTGGTGGAGGCAATTTTTCTTTAATGATGATGACATCTCGACTCGTTGTAATAGCTCTTGTTGAAGGAATATACAGCCTTTAACATCCTCAGGGTAGCCTACCAGTATACATTGTTCAGACTTCTTGTCCCACTTATGTCTTTTCTCCTTGGGTATGTGCTTCATGACAGTACCACCAAAAATCCTTATATGGCTGAGGTTAGGCTTGGCCCCTGTCCACAACTCGTATGGTGTACGGTGGTTTAATCCAGTTTTTACAATTCTGTTTTGTAAATAAACTGCCGTGTTGATGGCTTCTGCCCAGAATTCCTTACCAAGTTTAGCATCAAATAAAAGACATCTGGCTTTTTCTATTAGCGTTCTATTCATCCGCTCACAAAGCCCGTTCTGTTCAGGAGTGTAGGGATTTGATTTTTGATGAATTATACCCATTTTCTTCAAATAACTATCAAAATCTCTGTTACAGAACTCTCTGCCATTATCACTTCTCAGAATTTTAATTCTCTTTGATGTTAAATTCTCAACTTTTGCTTTATATTCTTTAAAACAATGTAAGGCCTCATTCTTACCTTTTAAAAAATAAACATATGTCATGCGGCTGTGATCATCAACAAAAATTAGGAAATATCTCGATCCTCCTAGCGATAAATTCTCCATCGGGCCACAGATATCGCAGTGCACCACTTCCAATAGCTCAGTACTCCTGTTTCCTTCATGAGCAAAAGGCAACCTACTCTGCTTACCCTCGCAGCACACTATACAGTTAGACTTGTTGATGTTCGGCTTCTCAGTAAATATGACTCCCTGCACAGCATCCTGCATTTTGTTCAAGTTATAACTGTTGACATGTCCCAATCTACGATGCCACTGCTGCTGCCACCAAACAAGTAGAAGTGTTCAGCTTATAAACTCCATTCACAAGTGTAGCAGTAGCTACTAGAGTGTCCTGTTTATTAAGTATTTCGCATCCTTTGTTTGTGAAGTGTGCCTTATTGCCTTGCCTTATCAACTGGCTCACTGACAATAAGTTCGTAGATAACATGGGAACACATAACACGTTTTCAACAGTTATGTTAAAATCACATTCTTCAGTTGATGTTGTTATGTTTACGTTCCCACAACACAGCACTGGGATTTTATTCTGATTAGCAACTATAATTTCCTTGGTAAATCCAGAATAACGCACGTCAATCATCCGATCTTTATTACATGTCAAATGCGAACTGGCACCTGAGTCAACATACCAATCATTCTTGTCAAATATTCTGTTGAAAAACACAGCACTAAACGCATTACTTGTTTTTGACGTTTTATTTACTGAATACTTGGAAGTCTTTTCCTTATTATTGCATTGATTACGATAGTGGCCACGTTGGCTGCAATGATAACATTTGACGTTTTGTGTTCCTTTGACAGATGTTGACGTTTGTACATTCCCGCCATCTCTATTGGCCATAGACTGTGTAGACTTTACACTCTTTGGATTTGAACGTTGATTCTTGCGAAAACATGCAAATGCATTATTGACATCATTGTCTCCCGGCTCCATGTCCATCAACTTTCCTTTGATGGCGTCGGTTGTAATGATCATGCCTGAATGTTCGATGGCCATTATCATGGGCATATATTTTTCAGATAGACCAGCCAACATGATAGATCCAATCCACTCGTCAGTTATGTTAAATCCCGTACCTTGTAATTTCTGACCAGCTTCAACAATTTGTGTTACATACGACGTCATCGAAGTGCAATTTTCCAATCGAATGGATATTAAATTCCTCAGAAGACTAATTTTTCTAGTAAATCCCGAGTCATCGAATAACATCTTCAATTTATTCCACAATTCTTCCGATATTCTGTCGTTTTTTATGTGAACGTAAAGATTCGGGTCGATTGTTAAAATCAGCTTGGCTTTTGTTTTCGCATCATCTGCAGCTGCTGGCGGATGATCGGGCTCAGGTTTTATACACCCAACCATTCCTTCTAACACCAGGAAATTCTCTGCGGCGAAACACCATTCACTATAATTCTCGCGCCCTTGTAATTTAGGTACGCTAACAAGATAGTTCGAGCTGGATGCCATGACAGACACACAAGTTCTTCACTTTATAGCAAATAGCCGGTTTTTGCTCACTGTTTATTCTGCGCACAAGTCCGATGGTAAAACACACAGTTTATTGTTCATCACACAGATAATTCTAACAATAAACGCAATAACTAGCTCGCAATATGGGTCTGGGCCCAAAACCTATAATAAAACAACGTGTGTCGGCGGAGACGACGAACAACGTACTAATTTATTTAAGCATAGAATACAGAGAAGAAGCATAGAATACATAGTCAGAAGTTTGTTACAAGGTGGCACTAGTAGTATCTATATTTTGATATTTACAACAAAATTAAACAAAAAAACAACAAACATAATAATCATCTTTGTTTGAATCGGAGTCAACGAATTATGATGAAGGAGTTGAACTTACGAAGAATATGGGGTTTGAATTGAGTCGCTAAATGAAGAAAGGTAACATATCTATATTTTGAATTTTTTAAAGAAACACTAAGAACTGATTATCTGCTAATACAGGGTGGCGCAAAATTAACCACGCTATCGGAAGATGTTATAACTTTTGCAAATGGCGTCATACGTGAATCATATTTTATATCTGTGAGCTAGACAGCCGCAGAATACAAACAATGGAGCACAATATGTGATAACCTCGACCGCTCGGATCGGTATTCCGTAGAGATCGGTTGCCCCTCAAATTAAATGTCCCAGTCAGTTCATATGTCCCAACCAGTTGATACGGTTGTTTGACAGTTCTCTGCGACCAAACGCCACTGACATCGTTGAGTGGACTGAAAACTAATCAAAAAATCGAGCGACCACATGCGCAATAAATGGCGGTAATCCGAGCGGAAAGATCGTCGCAGTTAGAGGCGAGTAGTCTGTAGTAAAGTCTCGGAAAAACAGGTTCCGGTCAATCCAAACGAGGGCCGACTGTCAAGTCAAAGGTGAAAATTTCTGAAAAATAGAAGTATGTGCTTAGCAAATAATGTGCAAATCATTTGAAATTAGGCTGGACGTTCGCGGATTAATGAAGTGTGCACACAAACCGTATCGAGTGAAATGGGTAGCGACTAGCTTAGTAAGTAGCAATTACCAATGGCTGTGCACCAGCGAAGCCATCACTCACCAGTCCTCTGGACTGGCTCATTTCGATTTCTCAAGTGAAGCATAAAACCCATTGCAGCAGTTAAGTGAGGTAAGTCTACTAGAGCTTCCGACTAAATGGCAAAACCCAAAACTTTCTGCATAAAATTCCCAACAAAATATTACATAGCACCTCCAGCAAAATTTTCCGTCATCGACTCGCGATTGCAGTGTTTCTTGCGCACGTGTAACATTTATACCATCGCAGCGCATGTTTCAAGATGAAAGGAGCGCATACTCAGTAGACAATTGGTGATGGAACGAAGTGTGGAACAAAGCTGGGGAACGAGTCTTTGCATGGTATTGGATTATTCTGGTGCGGCGGCTCCAAACAAAACCCGGGAGCCTCTATTTTCTAAGTTCTCGATAGGAGTAGGAGATTTTTTTAATCTCCGGACAATACCCACCCGAGGATATTTTACGAATATGTATGGTGCCAAATAGTAGCCGTGCAATACATATATAGAAGAGGATGTGGGTCAATCAATCAAGGACTTAATAACGACGAAACTTGCAACTTCAATAGAGCGCGAAGTTAACTCGATTCCGATGCTGAAGTACACGCGATAAGTGAACTAGCAAAAGCTTCAGTGGTGGCGCCAGGGCTGTCGAGAGGCGGGGGAAGATGGGAGGAGTCCTCCCGGGCCCGGCCTTCCTAAAGAGGCCCGTAGGTCTTATTCATCAATAAAAAATTTTGCATTTTCTTCTCCTGAAATTCTTAGCACTTGAAAAAAAAATTAACAGATAATAACTGAACCGAAAATGAGAAATTGTTTAGAACTATTTTTCAAAAATTTGACCTCTCAACTTCGCGCCCCTTTCATCTAAGGAAGCTTGATAAACCTGTCTGTAACTGGCAGCACGCTGAAGCGTGTGAACTTGCGCAATGTAGGCGCTACTTATGATTATTGGCTACGATCGCAGTGCAGCTAACATTGTAACAGAAGTTTTGGCCCAGACTGCAACACTTTGTAATTGCTTGTCGTTTTCACAACGTTGTGCGAAACAAAAAAGAAAAAAGTGTCGATTGGACATAATAACATATGAGTAAGTAACAATCATTAATTATCATTGTGAATCAAGTGGGAGAATTTTGCCGACCGTTTAAAGTTGGTGGCGCAAGGGCGCATAAAGTGGAATTTGAAAATTTTTGGATATTTCCGAATGTGTGTGCTACTCTCCGTGTTTTTCGCACTATACCTGTTACTGTCTCCAGTGCTGAACGTTGTTCTAGTGTTCTTGCTCGCATTATAAACTTTGCTCGATCATGCTCTTCAAAAACGCGTGTTTCAGCACTTGGCACTCTTTGCATCGAAACCCCATTAGCTAGGGAGTTGGATTTTGATACTGTGATAAGAAATTTTGCAGCCAAGAAAGCGAGAAAAGCTAATTTACAATTATAATTAATAAATAAATATATTAACTTGACATTACAATAAAACTCTTAAGTCCAAAAAGTGGACTACTTGCTTTCTTTACTTCTATTCAATACTTTGATATACCAACTTATATTTATATAGCTTGCAATGGAAACAATTTGTTTCAAAAAAAATCTTCCGAAAATTTTATAACCCTTTTCTTCATAGAATCAGCATTTACATATTTCATTTAGCATACTCCATAGTTGTGTTTCATGTGGGGGGCTTAGGGCCCGTAATATTCTACGTCTAGCACTCGTTGCGTATAGACGTGTTTTTAACCGCCCCTGTCATTAATTTTAAAACTTAATGAATTTTTCACAAAAGTCAGTTTCAAAAAATTGAAATAATTTTTTACGAGCCAGTCCAAAACAAGTTTTGATTTTATTGGGGAAGAATTTATCGTCGAAGGCATCGACCAACGATATCCACAAATCAAGAAAAGGCCAAACCAAAGACAACTCGGGACTGCTGTATGGAGGAGCCCGACGGCTTCCCTCCGTTGGGGGGGCCCCGGGGAGAGTAACAGTGTGAAATTGGCGGCAAGTGTCAACAAGCGGAGACACACGAGCAACGAGCACCCAGGATACCGCAGATGGCGGCCGGAAGACACAAGTGCTCGAGGATAGGCAGGAGGTGAGTCGACTTCGAACTGAAATCGAAGAGTTAAAAGCAAGAATTCAAACGTACGAAGATATGTTCAAGACGGCAAAAAAGTGCAAGACAGTGAACCGATACGAAAAATCGATAAGCACGCAAAACAGAAGAAAGCTGCTAATCCAATAATCACTGAAGAAGTATTAAGTGCTGGTGGCACCAACGAAAGCCAGAATTACTTTGCAGCGCTGGACGGACTCCAACAGGATATGGAGGTAGACGAAAATAATGGAGGTAATAAAGATGATAATTTTATAATTTATTTAAAAAATAAAAATAAGGTGAAGAAACCAGCCCGTAGTTCTGTTGGTCCTCCTCAAAAAGTAGCCAAGAATACCGAGAAAGTTCCGCCTTCGGTCAAAGCGGAAAGGACATGGTTCGGCTGTTGGCAGCCGAAAACAAATTAACAAATTTCGAAATCAAACGAATCAATTCCGAGAAGTTATCAATTAGAACGAAATCACTGGTTGATTTCGAATCAGCGACAAATGCTTTGAATTTTGGGGAGGTTCCGGACTTCACTTATACCCCCAAAAGCGAGAAGAACCAGACGTTCTTGCTGAAGGGCTTGGACTGCGGAGAAGATACCGTCGATCTTCTTCAGGTTCTCAAGGAAACAGCACCACAAATCGAGTTTATCTCAGTTAAAACGTTCGCGACAAGAGGGTCGACGGTAGAAAAAAAATTTAACCACTTTATTTAGCACAAATATCAAATAAGAGCAGTCCAAGCGCTCTGCAGCAAATCAGATATTTAAATTTCCGAGTGGTGAGGTGGGAACGCCTCCAGAAACGAGAAATCGACCAGCGCTATCGCTGCCAACGATTTGGGCATTCGGCTGCCAACTGCGCCATGCATTACCGATGCGTTAAATGCAAGGACTCCCGGTGAGTGCAAATTGGCTCAGACGGAGCCAAAAGAGAAATTATATTGTGTTAACTGCGGTGTTTTTGGTCACCCGGCATCATATCGAGGATGCTCCCGATATCAGGATGCGAGATTAAAATCTTTCCCAAAGCAAACACAACTATACTGCAGTGTCTTAGCTCCGAACTTCATCAAGCCCGAAATATCATTTGCACAAGCCGCTAAAGGACCAGCAGATAGTGCGGAAAATAGTGTAAATAATGTAAGTGGCAATAATGAGCTGCTTCTCAAAATTTTACAGCAATTAAATTCTCTATCGGAAAGAATCGATAAGCAAGATACAAAAATTAATCTTGTTTTTCATCGTCTAGGGGTTTCAAATGCCTCAAATTAATTTGTCATCCAGTCACATTCCCATGAATAGGATTCGTCTCATCTCGATCAACGTCAACTCCATTATTACTATACATCGGCGTGATTATCTCCTTGAATTCATTGCCAGACAAAAGCCTGACATCTTGCTTCTAACCGGAACCCACCTCAGTTCATGGCACTCCATAACATTCAGGGATTTTGAATTTGTAAGAAACGATAGAGTAATAGGTGATGGGGGAGGTGGCACCGGGATATTGGTACGAAGACCCTTCTCCAAAATATAGAAAAAGTCGAATTCAAAAGCTTTGAATTTCTTGAAGTGTCTGTTATCAAAATCTCCCTGCCAGGTGGGAATAACCTCTTCGCTATCTCTGCCTATGCAACTGGTGGAACTGTTCTCAAGCTCAAGGAGGAACTCAATTCCTTGTTTGAAATACTCGTATTGAACGGGCTGTATAGCTATTATATTCTTGCTGGTGACCTGAACGCCAAGCATACTTCATGGCTGAACGCCACTAATAATCCAAGAGGTGTATTCCTGAAATCGTGGATAACAGAGAACCAAATGGAATACAGGTGCAATCTTTATGGGTTGGAGTTCCAAACATACCCTAGGACAAATTCATATTTGGACCTTTGCATTGCTGACGCAAGACTCGAATTCAACTTTAATAGTGCTTCCTTATGATAGCGACCATAACGCAATCGTAATGGAAATCAATCATCATAGGGATGATTTCTTCCTCATTCCAGTTCAACATGAAAATCATCGGTTGAATTTAAAAAAAAACAGACTGGGGAAAGTTTCAAAAGAAGTTTAATCGGCAGTACCAGAAGCAATGTCCCCCTTCTGATGGTGGAAACTCTTGCTCAATGGTTCCTAATGACAGGAATCTAACTAACGATGAAAAAGATGTCTATTTGTCGAAGTTAGAGAAGCTGACGTTGGAAACGATTGACAAAGTAGTTCCCAAGATTAAACTTCGAAACAATATGGAGAGATATGAAACACCAACCATCACAAAATTGAAAAGATTGAAAAGCCTTGTTCTCACACGCGTCAACAATATTTATCGGCGATTTTTGGACTACAACCATCCCTCGTTGTCTTTGTTGAAATTACACCTGAAGAATGTACGGAACTCAATCCGGTCATACTTCAGGAGTGAGGTCAGCAATCAATGGGCGGAAAAATTGAGGGGTATTAGCCCACAGGACTCAGACGGCATGTTCGCGTAAGTGAATAGCATATTCCGCAAGAAGTCTCGAGTGAAGGTATCGAATCTTGAAGACACTAGTAATGAGATAAATCTTCTCGATAGGGCTGGTATCGAAATTGATAGTACGACTCCGGATAGAAATGGAAACAGGATCATTTGTGAAGGATTGGATAAACTTGCCCTGATTGGAACACATTTTGAACTGGTTCATCTGCCAAACCCTGAGAGAGGGAATGAAATATTTACAGAGATCGTTGAAGCAAAAGTTTCCGACTTCAAATCAAGCCTGAACGGCCAATCAATTCTTCATTTCAATGAAACATTAACATCTGAATCTTATTGATTATTTTGTCAGCTATGAAGACTTGTATTTCATATTTCGCAAGATAAACAACAAGAAATCATGTGGTACTGATGGTATTCCAAATGTAGTTCTCCGACGATTGCATATTGTCCAAGTAATTCATTATGCTCATCGCCTATTGTGTACACCGACGCCAGTTCTATTGGTCTTGCCGAAGTCTAGATGCAATCTACGGAGGAGAAACCATTCCGGCCAGTAATATATTTCAGTAGACATTGCACCAATGCTGAAACGAAGTACAGTAGCCATGAATTAGAGGTACTGGCAATCGTTGAAACGTTAGATCGATTATTTGATTGGAAAACACTTCCGAGTGATGTCCGATTGTAATGCAATATTGACGATAAAGTTGACCACTTCACGTAACAATCGAGTTGCTCGATGGTAGCTGAAACTCCAAGAATTCGACTTTGATGTGGTACATCGAGCAGGAAACAATATGAACCATGTCGATGCATTAAGTCGTTGACCACACGAACAAGCGCAAGAACTGACAACAATAGCAGATAAAGTGTTAGTGATACAAAAACCTGATCAGAGCCACTGGTTGCGACAGGACCCGAAACTAAAGGAAATTATGGATATAATTGATGGAGTGTGTAAATTAGCTCAAGAAAGGAAGATTGATGCGAAAAGTAAATTTCGATCTTAAATTTGTTGTGCCATCAGCCGTCCGTTGAAGACTAGTAAAAAGTTGTCATGACGATGCCGGTCATTTTGCCGTTGATAAAACAGTCCATAGGAGACAAGAACTGCTCTGGTTTACTCGAATGCGCAACTACGTGAAGTCGTACATTGCTTCATGTCCGGAATGTTGTCTCAATAAAGTACAAGCAGGAAAAACCGAAGGTCGCTTGTTTTATGAACATGTTGAATGTATACCTTTTAGGGTGTTGCATATTGATCACTTAGGACCATTTCCTAAGAGTAACAAAGGCAATCTATATATACTGTACTGGATTACTGTGCAACGTATGATATTCATCACGTGAAGGCGCCTGCGCAAACTCCACGTGCTAACGACCAAGTTGAGTGCGTTAACCAATCAATATTGTCATATCTACGATATTCGATGACGGATTATAAAAAATGGGATGAGCTGCTACCGAGTTTGCAATGGGTACTAAACCCTCAAATCAACTTGACGATCGGATTCACACCTAATAGGATAGTTTTTTTATTTCCGTTTGAGGGATGTAACAGCGAGCCTTATCATCCAAACACTACAGGACGATACGGGTGATAATAATCAACTGTCGATAAGCGGAATTCGGCAGTAGGCTGCACAGCGTATAATGACCGAAAAGGAACGGTGGAAAATAAGATTCGACGGGAAACATAAGACTCCTGTTTTATACGGAGAAGGCGATTTGGTGGTTATACACCGGGGAGTCCCATAAATTGAAGGCAAAGTATCGAGGGCCATATGAAATGGCCAAACGATCGCTATGTTATCAAAAGCCTCGAGGATGATCAGAAACGAAAATTCCGTTCCGTGTTCACGAGTGATAAAATGAAACCAAGGAGCCTACTTAGCCCAGATTTGGATACCTACGACTTTAATGACGATGACGAATATTACGAAGAAATCGGGCCAATTTCTGGCCAGGAGGGCAGAGCTATCAACTTCAACTTAGCAAAACCGTAGCGAGGTACTCAGTTAGTCAAGTCGAATCGAACCAAGAAAGCCGTTCGTAGGAACAACGTATCCTATGATATGAGGGTAAAAGATATTTTAACGTGAATTTGTGAAGGACAGTGAATATTCATTACTGAAACAAAGCGGTGCTATCTTTAATTAAAGCAATTCCCTAACATCCACAGTCCTTTTATTCCTGACAATTATAAATAATATATATTGCAGATGCATGATATTGAAATAACACAATTTAAAACATATTAAAAATGAACAATTAATTCACCTGCTTGTCCTTTTGAGTTTAATTTTATTGAAATTTTCAAATTTGTTTCATATTTGCATACCCAGTTTAAAGAAAACCATATTTAAGATCATATTTATAAAAAAAAAACGGAAATAAATAACGAAGAAGTAGAGTAAAAACAAGAATGTTGAATTAAACTACACACCCGGTCTTTCCATTCATTTAAATACCTGACCGGGTATGGGAACCGCTACGTTGGCTGGCTCCTCCACTGTGATGAGCTAGCCATCGGGCAAGCTCTCCCCTTTTTATGCAATTCAGATGCTCTTGCACGGGTCAGGTGGCCTTCCACTCACGTGCCTATTTATGGCATGTTGTTATGTGATTCCCTCACATAATACTATGACGTAAAGTTGCCACGTTTGTCAGGATGATTCAGTGGGGAGGAACAATGGATGTGAATGATAACAAAAAGAACGAAAATATTAATTAAGCAATTTATTCGGCAATCCATTCACGGTGGATGGCGGACTTCGACTCTCTCATGTCGAATGACAGTATCGTGGTGTATATCATGTTCGGTGCGCTTACACTGTCGAATGACAGTATCGTGGTGTATATCATGTTCAGTGCGCTTACACTGACGAATGACAGTATTGTGGTGTATATCATGTTCGGTGCGCTTACACTGACGAATGACAGTATCGTGGTGTATATCATGTTCGGTGCGCTAACACTGACAACTCGGCCATTCCTGCATCGGAATCGTCCTCGATTTCGTCACTGCTGTCTTCGTCATTGGTTTCTTCGTCGGTTTCGATTTCCGGTGGTTTTGAACACCACGGTCGGATCTTGTCAACGGCGTAAACTGAACAAAACGGCTTTTGTGAAAATCGTAAACCTGGTATATCCTCGATAAGGTACCGGTCCTTGCCAAGAATGCGGGCGATTATATAGGGTCCCTTAAATTTGGGTTCCAACTTTCGACTCTCCCCAGTCGAAACAGCTTCGTTCTCAATGAGTACAATATCGTTAATCATATATTCTTTGGGCGAAGAATGCTTTTTGTTGAAACGTTCCTTCCAACGCAGCCGCTGATTTTCAATATTCTCCAAAGCTGTATTTCGTTTAGTTGCTAGGTCCACGAGTACTGGTTCTGATTCGTTTTTGTTAATAAACTCGTCTTGCAGAACTGAGATAAGATTATTATTTGTCACATCTCTGAGTGTTAAATCGAATATGATTTCGTTTGGACTGAATCCAGTAGTATTATTCCTCTGCGTATTTATACTCCATTGCAGCGCGGGTAGTAAATCGTCCCAATCGCTTTTATTTTCGGCGGTCGTACGTAAATAAGACAATATGGTTTGGTTTGCACGCTCCACTTGTCCGTTTGCACGCGGAGTACGGACGGCAGTTTTGGTATGAGTTATTTCATGTGACTTGCAGAACGCAGCAAATTTTCGCGACACAAATGCGGAACCACGGTCGGTTATAATTCGCGTAGGCAAACCCAAATAGCTCGTTAGATCAATTAAAATATTAATCACGGGTTGCGTAGAGGTATTCCGGACGGGTTTTGCCACTAGATATTTCGAAAAAGGATCGGAAATTGCAACTATATACATATTGCCCCTTTTGCTCCGTTTGAACGGTCCAAGGTGGTCGATATGCAATTGACGGAATGGTATCGGTAACATCGATTCCGTATATAAACGTCCTTCAGGCTTTCCTGAACGCGATTTATTATAGCAGCAATTAACACACGAGTCTATATAGTCTTTTACCACTTTACGCATTTTAGGAAACCAATAATTTTGTTGGATGCGCCCCATTGTCTTTTCAACCCCGAAATGTCCGTAATTATCGTGAAAATTTTGCACTACGTGTAGTCTCACGGATTTTGGTATCACTAATTTTAGCTGCTCGTTAACCTTTCGATACAAACGGAAATCTTTTAGTTCATATTCACTTTTGATTTGTTTAACACGTTCATCTTTTATTTTATTTTGAATAACGTTCACTATGTGCCGGAGTTGATCGTCTTTCAACTGCATAGTATAAATCCAGTCGTCTGATCCACTTGTTATAGTCATGACGAGTCCTGCAACTTCAGGATCTTCGGGCGGCAGCTTGGGAGCTCGGCTGAGTGCATCGAAATGTGTAAGACGTCGTCCGGGTCGGTGCACAAGCTCAGCATCGTATTCAGTCAATCGTAACATCCACCTGGCAATACGAGGGATCATTTCGGTTTTCGTCTTCATATGCGTTATCGCTGAACAATCGGTAACTACACGGATGGGTCTGCCTAGAACATAAACACGAAATCTGTCTAGACTCTCGGTCACAGCGAGCACCTAAAGCTCGTAGCTGTGATAACGGCTTTCGGCTTCGGAAAATGGCGGCTATAGTAAAAGACGGGTTTCCAATTCTTTCCATCCATCGACTGCAGTAATACACCAGCAAGTCCGACGGTACTGGCGTCAGTGTGTATTTCGTGTCGTGCGTTGATATCGAACAGTGCCAACACTGGTTCGTTGCATAGACTCTCCTTGAGTTTCTGGAACGATTCGGATTGGTCACTTCCCCATAGAAAGTGTTTCTATCCCTCCGTGTATTTTCTCAGCAGTTGAGTGATCGGTTTCGAAATCAGCGAATAATTGGGTACGAATTTTCGGAAAAATCTTGTGAGTCCGAGAAATCGTCTCACTTCGGTTACATTCCTCGGTGCTTCAAAGTTCTTTATCGCGCTAACCTTTTGTGCTCCCAGTTTTATGCCTTCATCGTTGACAATATATCCCAAGTACTCGATTTCGGCGGCAAGAAAACTGCACTTATCAAGTCTCATTGTTAATCCGTAAGATTTCAAAAATTCTAAAAATTTTCGGAGCGACGATAGACCAGTCTCTATGTCTTTGCTCGGTAGAACTATATCGTCCAAATACGCAATCGCTTCTCCGGGCCCCATTTTTGAAATAATCTTGTTTATTAAGCTTTGAAAAACTCCCGGCGTGTTCACCAGACCAAAAGGCATGCGATTGTTCTCATAATATCCATTATGAGTAACGAAAGCGGTGTACGGTTTCGACGTTTCGTCCACTTCGATTTGATGGTAGCCCATCCTTAGATCGAGCGTGGTGTAATATTTGTTGCCTGCTAATTTAGCAAACTGATCCTCGATATTCGGCATAGGGAAAGGTTGCTTAATCGTTTTTCCATTTAATTGGCGATAGTCCACGCATAAACGATTTTCGCCGTTTTTCTTCTCTATGAGAACGATAGGCGAAGCATATGCGGATTCCGATGGACGTATAATATCGGCGGCGAGTAGTTCGTCTATGATGTTTTCGACGGCTCGTCGTTTTGCATATGGGAGTCGATATGGTCGTTGTGTAACCGGTTCGCGTGTGTTCAACGATATTGCCATCTTTACAGCCGAACATTTTCCCAATTCGTGTAAATTTGTTGCAAAAAGTGTACGAAACTCGGACAACAACGTTTTTACTTGGTTTTGTTCCTTGGCTTTTAGGGATGTTCCCAATTTTAATGCCTCGTCATTTTCCACCCAGCATTCTCTCCCTCAAATTACCAGCGATTGTCTGTCTCTACATAGCACGTCCCGACCTAATAGCATTTCGTATTCGATACAATCATCCTCGACAACTAACACATCTACGTCGTACGTCTTGTGATCAATGTTCATTGAGACGATTACTTTGTTCGTACATTCGCATTTACCACCCGCAAGAACAACATTGCAAGGAACGATATCACCTATAGTGTTCGCCAACGACGCTCTCATCAACGTTCTATTGCTCCCCGGATCCACGAATGCTCGAATCTCACGACCTCGTATTGACACCACTTTGATGATTTCCTTTCCATTTTCATTCGCCTGGATCTCGTACGTTTTCGCGCTATCCGGCGCACATCTCATATGCGGGCAATCGGTGGTTTGATGAGTGCATCTTGCACGGCGTTGCGGTTGTGGACAACGGACGGAGATATGTCCGGGCTTGAAACAATTATAGCAGACGGGTTCTTTCGGTTTTCTCGGTAATGACGGTGTTTCAGGCTTACTCGTAGGACTCGGCGGACGCATGTCGTATGATCGGGGTTTCGGTTGGAAAGATTTTTTTGAACGGCAAGTGTCGGTATAGCGTCGAATTGATGATAATAATTCGTGGCAAAAATTAAATTGTTGTGCCGATGATATTTTCCCGAAATTGATATCGTTGCAACCATTTATCACGTATTTTATGATTGCTGCGTCAGGCAATCCACCTTTCCGGCCTAACGCTAGAACTCGATAATAATATTCCTCCATCGATTCGGTAAAATTGCGTTTCGTTTCAGCCATACGGAGATGAATATCGGCTATGTTCATGAGACACGGAAAATCTGTAAGAAATTTTCCGACAAACTCTGTCCAAGAATTAAAAACTGGCGACATGTCGATCCATGTTTTAGCAGCAACCTTCAACTTCGAAAACATTGAAAGCAGCACAAAACGGTCACTCCATCGGTAGGCTTCCTTTAGTTGTGTGACACGACACACAAACTGTTCGGACGTTAAAGAATCGGCGGCAAATGGGTGAAACTCCGGCAAAACATCGGAACGGTCGCGAACATTCACAGACCCGATCTCGCTCGTCGGTTGATATATATACGGGTACATGCCTGTTGACGGTTGAGCGAGATGCGGACCCGTCGGAGCGGAGGCATTTGTGACCTGCATGCGCGGCTGGTGATGTGAAGCAAACGAAACATTACTCATCATCGGTCCATGTATGTGCGTAGGCATCGTGTATGCGAGTGGTTGAGTCATATTGGTCGACGACGGCAACTGCGGTGGCACATACGGTTGTGTGTGTGCGTTCGTGTTTACACTTCCACTTATGAACAATTGAACGTTTTCGTCCACGCGTTGTGAGACTGTTTGTGCTACTGGCGTCGAAACGTTTTGTGGCACACCAACACTCAAATTTTGCAGCTGACGGACTGTTTCTTCGAGGTCGTGGACTCTCGGCAAGAGATCACTATCTATCCCTGTCGCACTTTTATCACCCAATTCGGCGAGGCGTTGAAACAGCATGGACTTGTTCCCGGCGGTCGCCAATCCATGTTATCGGCACTTCTCGCGCAGCACTTTCACCGTCAATCCATTTAATTCGGTTATCAAATCCATCATCCCACTTCTGAACTGTCAGGATGATTCAGTTGGGAGGAACAATGAATGTGAATGCTAACAAAAAGAACGAAAATATTAATTAAGCAATTTATTCGGCAATCCATTCACGGCGGATGGCGGACTTCGACTCTCTCATGTCGAATGACAGTATCGTGGTGTATATCATGTTCGGTGCGCTTACACTGTCGAATGACAGTATCGTGGTGTATATCATGTTCGGTGCGCTTACACTGACACGTTTATATTTTTCATTTAAAGGAAAAATTCATTCAAATTATGTTTGCATGGGTTTTTCACATAATGTAAAATATGGCCACGTCTACGTTTAGATCTTGATCCAGTTGGGAGAGCCCGAATGGGCACCGCTTCCACCTGGATGCTACACTCTTATTTGTGGGCCATAAGTATTGTCGGTAACAACGAAGTTCGCTCAAGTCCATCTGTTTTCTCCCGGCCCAGTTTGTTACTGGCTATAAGCAATTTCAACCCTTAGTAGGTTACCTCGGCCTCGACACAAGTCAATCCGTATTAGACCCTTTCAATTCGTGAATGCGAAATTTTTTTGCAGTGGATCCTTGTGCTGGGGAAAAGAACCCGCCCCACGACACCACTCACCAACCATCCTCTCTCGCCGAGGCAGCAAATCATCGCTGCAGTCCTCTACGGACACTTTATCCACTCCAATTCACTACATTTGCTTTGGCATCCCAGCCAAATCAGTCCTCCTTATCAAAATAACAATTACGCTGACGACCTCTCAAGTCCGCATCAATATCCAACTCACCGATGCCTTTGATACAAATATCGGACTAAAGCAGCGAGATGGGATGGCTCCAATGCTATTCAATTTGGCTCTGGAGTATGTCATAAGGACGCTACCTGTCGATACGGGAGGTACATTGCTGTACAAGTCGAGCCAAGTAGTAGCCTATGCGGATGACATCAGCATTTTGTCACGGTCATTAACAGTTGCCAAAAAACTTTTCCTGAAACTCGACAGCGAAGCAAAACTAATAGGGCTACAAATTAATCAAAATAAAACAAAGCTTATGACGCAGTCGAGGAAAAATACCTCAAATACACAAAATACCACACTTGGCGAATACAGTATCGAAAATGTTAGCGAATTTGTGTATTAAGGTGCCAAAATAACGAAGGCGGGTAATGAAAGAGACGCAATACGCCGAAGAATACAGCTCGCAAATAAAATATTTTTTTTCAGTTTTGACGATCTTGAAGACTAGCTGCATACACAGGAAAACAAAGCTCCAAATATACAAACTTGTGATAAGACCTGTGTTATGCTATGGGTGTGAAATATGGACCCTAACCCAAGCATCCATAAATATATCGAACGCCTTTGAGCGACGGGTGTTGAGGCGAATCATTGGAGCAAAGCTAGACGGGGACCAATGGCGATTTCGATACAGCCATGAGCTGTATGAAACTTTTGACAAGCCGAAGGTCTCAACGATTGTAACCTGCAATGGGCCGGCTACATCAATCGTGTGGACGAACAACGGATACCCAAAAAGGTATTCGTTGGGAGAACTGAAGGCTGGAAACCAGTGGGGAAACTTAGGGAACGCTGGTCTGACTCAGTCGACGAAGACAGTACATGGCTGTTCGGATTTCAAAATTGGAGGACGCGGTCAATGGATCGAGACAGTTGGAGGCGGTATTTGCAGTAAGCTAAGGCCCGCGAGGGGTTGGAGTGCTAAGAAGAAGAAGAAGAAGAAGAAGAAGAAGAAGACACTTTTGATGTCCTAATATTAATACCTAGTGGTAAAAAGAATGTAATTTTTATTAGAAATACTTAAATTTTAATGATCATTTTCAGTTTCTAACATTTTTTCAAAAACGCCGAGCTTTGATGGCTATCTACGTGTTATCACTGGGAGTTAGGATAAAGATTTGATTATGAATAGGTAAGTTGTTCTTTTTCAAAGGTAAAACAGTCGGTCCTATCCTCCACAAGTGCTTTTGCAGGTAATTAAGTTAGGAAATTTTCCGTCGTCATATGACGACGCTAGGATAAAATGGGTTAAATGAGAATGATATTGTAATTCCCCGGTAAAACTTTCTAAGAAAAAACAATTGCTTCTGAATTCCACAAGATTTGCTTAAAAATCTTTTATAAGACAGGTAAATGAGCGGATTTGATAGCTTTCTTTCCTATGAAAAGAAAATATTCAGTTTAAAAAAGCAAACCTTTTGCTTGAAAACGGTAGAATAAACTGATTTCTATCATAAAGAAGAATATAATACAAAATTTCAATGTGAAAATCTGGTAAAATGCCAAACAAATTCTACGTAGACTACAATTTATAGTTAACATGAATTTTCCATTTTCTCTCCCATAAACCTGGCTATTGGAAAACACATTAATCCAGTAATGCATACTGTAAGCAATAAATTTTCAAACACTAGTAATCTTCTAGGAAAATTTCCAAACATATATAACCAACTCAATTCCCTGAAAACGATTACCATCCAAAATTTCCAATTTATATAGCATCGGAATTAATCTTACTAATATACTGCAATCTACCCAGTAAATTGCCGTATAAATGAGCAACATTTTCCACTAACTGAGAAAAACCACCATAACCGTATCATGAAACAACAACAGCAACGGTGAAGCAACAACCACAAGATGAAGAACAAGAAGAAGAACTTACTAATACCGTCAATATATTTCATCCGGAAGATTCCTGACAGCAGCGGTGAAAAAGGATAGGAAATGGCATCGTGCACAGCATCCAAAATACTAAATATACAAAATAGAAAGCATTCATTCCAAGAAAGTGGGCCCCAAGCCATAAAAACGTTTTTTTTTTGTATCTCTGGCCAAACTTGGCTCGTCCTGGAAAATTTCTCGAATTGGGCCGAAATTTACGCATAAGGCATAAACAACCAAATAAAATTAATTATTGTCCATTACGCTTAAGTGTATATAAAATTTCCTCGGAAAGCAATTTGAGCAGTAAAGTATCCATATAAATTACATATAAGGCGCGGTAACACCCAGAACATCCATCCTCGTTTCTTACGGAACCTCTCCAACCGACGTTCAATACGTACGTGGTGGTAATGGTTGGGGTATGAGTTTTCTCGGGTTTCAGGAAAATGCAGGATGACGGTGGAACAGGCAATAAATGGTTGCCCTATGTTTCGGTTGGAGGGAAAGTGGGACTGAATGAAATTGCTCCTGTGAGGATATTTCTGTTTAAGTGTGGAGATGGAGAAAATGGGAAGTACGGGTTTTAAAAATACGATGCCAATAAATAAACAAAATAAAGCACTTAAATCACCCATGCTAGTAGCCACATTTAGATGAGGAGGGAAAAATAGAGAGAGGAAGAGATAAAGCAATCAAGATTGGTATGGAGGCCATAGTAACAAAGATGAATTGTGGAGATTTACAGCAAAGAGATGAACTATTGTGGATTGAAAATATAAAATAACTGAAAAAGTCCTTAATTTTGAAGATGATATATTTACGGTAAGGAGGAAGGAAGAGGGGCTCCATTTAACACAAGCGAATTGAACTATTTGTGACGTACAAAATTTCTTTTCTTTATATTCCTCTTCACTGAAAATTGGCAATTCTGGCTTTCGTTAAAATGGATGGAATTAAAATATTTTTTCAAAAGACGATGGCAGTCACTGGCAATCCAAGTGGGCTTATCTTTGAACCTTTGATAGTAGCCATTCGTAAAACGATCAAAATACCAACCAAAATTTGATAGCTTATCAAACAGAGTTTGGTAAGTCACCAATAAAGTATCCTTGTAGGTACAAAAATACTTTTCACAATTTCACAGGATAATTACGTAATCTCTGCCAATTTTGAATACTTTTGAAGAGAATAGGAATACCTTTAGTTCGTAATGAGGTCCTGCCTGTGATCTCCCAATCAAAGGATAGCCAAATTGCTTCCTTCCGATGCCTAAGCGCTCCAAAAAGGCTATTTAGAAGTACCCAGCATTGAGTAGGATCTGAACTGAGCGTCGCGTCGTTTCTGGTGGGGATGAGCTCACACACCCTGAACAACCGAAAAATGAAATCTATAACGGTTAATATCTGGGATAATTACAACGGAGGAAATTTAAAGAATCAGTCAAAAATGGCGATAGTGCTGTCGTATGCAATCTTGGATTACGTTAAGCAGTTTAGGCATGCTTAATGCGGGCCTAATGGGGGCCTATTGGGGCATGCCAAAGTTAAGCATGCCTATGCCGGCCTAATCAGGCATGCCTAAGTTTAGGATTTATATATTTAGAAAAACGCCATTAGGCCCTATTGCCGAATGCATAAAAGAATGGCGTCTAGCCCTATCGAAGGAGATCGGGATAGAAGAAGGAAGAAAGAGGCACCTGATGGGCGCCGAACGCCAGATCAGGGGTTCCAGATAGTGCTGACAAAAGGAGCGAGGAAAGCCGCAAGGAAATTCCTTCAAAAAGTACCAGAAAATAAAGTTCGCACGGACGTCCAACAAAACTTTTTAGCTGATGCGAAACGGGAGGGAAAGAAGCCCCGACGAAGACCCCGGCAAGATGGCCGATCCTACGCAGAAGTTCTGCGGTATATCAGGGAAATGTAAGGCCCAAAGACACCGACACTACCATCAAAGTAGTATGACCAATGCGGCCAACGAAGAAGTTCATCGGATTTTAAAATCGGAGGACGCGGTCAATTGGCCGAGATAGTAAGAGGCGCTATTTGCAGGAAACGAAGGCCCGAGAGGAGCTGTAGTGCTACGAAGAAGAGGAAGAATAGGGTGGGTTGTTTGCAGGATACGGTGAAGAGCAGCGCCTTTTCAATGCTGCAAATGCGTTGGCTATGGCCACACTGCACAAGTATGCAAAGGCCCCGATAGGTATTCCCTTTATTACAAATGCGGTGAAATTGGCCATAAATGAAAAGAGTGTACAAAGGAGGCAAACTGTATTCTTTACAATGATGCTGATCTAAGATTGGATCTTGGGCATGTCTTGGATCAGAGAAACGTCAGGTTTTCCAGGAAGCCCTAGCCAAGGCAAAATCAGAACTTTGATGACCCGGATCCTACAACTGAACCTAAATCGCAGCTCAACCGCCCAAAATCTGCTCAAGCAGTTCGCGAGGGATATGAAAGCCGACTTTTTGCTACTGAGTGAGCAACACTACGGTAAACGTTCTGCATAAGGGTATCCTGATGAAACTGGTACTACCACCATCTGCGTGATTTCGTGAACAGTGATTTCCGGGCAGAGAGTTGTGGAAGGGGGATGGTTTCGTGTGGGTTCGGTGCTAAGAGACCACCTTCTTTAGTGTGTACCTAACACCGAACGAATCGATATCATCTTTGCTAGCCAAGCTTGATGATTTGGAGGACGCTAAAGCAATCGAATAGGGCAAACCTCAAACGGATCCGCGGGGAAAACGAATCCTAGGATTTGCAGCCAGGAGGGCGCTCATCGTACTAAACACTGAAAGTACGTCGACTTCCCGCCATATTGGCTGTGAAGGAACAATACCGGATGTGACACCCGCTTCGGAATGTTTAGTATGGAGGATACACAACTGGAGAGTATAAGAGGGCTTCTCAGCCAGTGACCATCAGTGTATTCTGCTTGAGATTAGTGATGTTGTTCACCGGCATCCGTGCTCTCGACCTTCTATAATTTGGTGGAACATCAGGAAGATGGACGTCGAGAGGTTCGTCAAGGTGCTTATGGCAGGCGCTCCGCTGTAGGGAGATTCGCAGGAGGTGGAAGAGCTGGGAGCTCTAGACGCGGTGAAATCAATTATGGACATCATCACGGCTGCTTGCAATGTTTCTATACCCCATTGGAAAGCCGCCACGGCCAGCCACCAGTGTACTGGTGGTCGACTAAAATGGCTGGAAAGCGAAAGGGAGTGTCACAAGCTTCGGCGTGAGGCTCAACTGGTATGGAACCATGATGAGGCATGCAACCGGGTGGCAGCATATAAGTCGGCCAGGAAATGCCTTCGCGAATTGATTAACAACAGCAAGGCTCGCTGTTGGCAAGATCTAGTGGATAATGTGAATAAGGATCCATGTGGCCTTGGCTACAAGCTAGTTATACGGAAGTTTGGCACCCTACGGAAATCTTGGATACAAGATGCGGGAAAGATGGACAAGAGAGTGCGTGCACTCTTTCCCGTCCATCTCGGTTGTCGCTATCTATGGTGAAACAGCAGTTGAGTGTCTACTCTTCACAGAGCCGAACTGGAAGAGGCAGCCTTTTCATTGAAAGCGAGAAAAGCTCCAGATCCAGATGGTATTCCAGCTGACGTGTTGCAACTTGTCTATCACCATTGTCCTGACTTGCTGCTCAGTATATTCAAGGCTTGTCTATGTTCATGCTAAACACTGCTGGGAAAGTGCTAGAGAAACTCATCGAGGGAAGACTCACTGACGCGATTTGTGCTCCTGGGGACCTATTTCCTCGGCAGTACCGCTTTAGAGCAGGACGCTCCACCATTGATGTGATTGCAGAGGTGGTAAGTGCGGTCCAAAAGGCAGAGGAATATAGTTAAACTAAGCGACAGATCGTCCTGTTGGTGACACTCGACGTTAGGAATGCCTTCAACTCCGCTAGATGAGTGGATATTCTGGATACGCTGGAAAACTCTTTTCAAGTATCAGAATATCGAATGTGGCTTTTGAGGGACTACCTGAAGGACCGGAGCCTGCTTTATGATACAAGACAGGGACAACGAAGGATGGCAGTTATATCGGATATTGCCCAGGGGTCTATTATTGGTCCAGACCTGTGGAACGTGTCTTACGACGGGCTATGAGACTGGAGATGCCAGATGAGTCGGGCTATGCAGATGATGTTCCGGTTCTGGTTGCTGGACGCACTGTTGAACAACCGCAGCTTAGGCTAGGTATGCTAATGCGCCGAGTGAGGGACTGGATGACTGCTCGTGGGCTCAGTTTAGCACTGGAGAAAGCCGAAGTCGTCATCTTGGCAAAATAGAGAATCCCTAGAGTAAGGATGATCATTGTTGGAGACATACTAATAGAATCGACGCCAGCGGTGAAATACCTGGGGCTACTGATCGACTCGAAGATGAGTTTTTCTGTGCAAATCAGGGCAATGGCTGACAAGACTGCTTCGGGAGAATTGGCTTTGAGTTGACTTATGGCCAACGTGGGGGGACTCAGCTCATCAAGAAGACCCCAAAGAGACCACTACAGGGTGATGGGAGAGCTCACCCCGGATAATATCATCGCGGTGATGTTCAAATCGGTTCACAAATGGAACCAGGCGGAACATTATGTTCGGGCAGTCCTAAAAGATAAAAAGGACTTACAGCAGCCGGGAGCGCTGGGGGATCACTTGTCTTGCAATTCCTCTTGCCCTCTAACCTCTCGCTAGAAGAGAGATCCCTCAACTTGAAAGCACCTCACGGTGTAACAAAACGAGACCTGGCTTGAAGTAGTGTGTCAAACGGTTCCTGACTGGGTTGACAGGGGAGGTGTTTAGTGGGTAGCCCAGGACTCTGTGCGTAAATGACATTCACCTTCCAACCATAAAAAAAAAGTTGGGTAGACACTTAGAATATGTAGATAAATAGAATGATTTAATTCAAGAAAAAATTCTCCATTTTAATCAGCCAAAATTTTGTTCCAATGTTACTATAACCATTAACTGACCCGAATCTTAAATGTACTTTCGTTATTCATCTTATCTGAAAATTGGGGGACGATTCAATCAAAAGTGTAGTGTCTGGTTCAGCGGAAAGCCCATGTAGTAGAAAAATCGTATATGATTACTTTTTATGGAATTGTTTGCAGCTACATATAAATGAGTTGCATATTTTGAATAATAATTTTTCTGAAAAATTATTAGAGAAGAAAAATGTTAGAAGAAGGTGGTTTCGACGGGTGCACTAATTCTCCTCAGGCCATCACACTTAGATACACACCGGTGATGGCGACCACCATGCTCAGAGGTGAGGGAGTTAATTTTTAATTTTTTTTTTTTCTACTTATGCAAACTCAATATGTTTTTGTATCTGCAAGTTATATTCAAGGTAAATTTCTCTTGTAAGTATTTGTATTAGCTAAACTTTTTAATTGGATCATTTCACCCTTTTCACATCAATTTAATGTAAATCTATACGACAAATTTGCTCTACATTTGAAGCTTTATCTAACGTCGCGCGGATATCGATCACTCTTTCGGATGGCTCCGATAGCTTTTTAAATTACTTTTTATGGAATTATGTAGCTGCAAACAATTCCATAAAAAGTAATTTAAAAAGCTATCGGAGCCATCCGAAAGAGTGATCGATATCCGCGCGACGTTAGATAAAGCTTCAAATGTAGAGCAAATTTGTCGTATAGATTTACATTAAATTGTATATGATTGTTGTAATTGGAGGTAACTCAAATGCCTATAATTATTAAATTTAAATTACCTAAATGGCTGATTACATCTAATTTAATGATACTGATACAGTTTTACTGACAAAAATTTTAAATCCTACTACTATTAGCAAAGTTCTACGAATTTATTAGTTATTTGTTATTGGATCTAGCTCCATGATTTTTAAGGCTTTTTGAAAGAAATTTTGCAAAAACCTACTAGTTTGCCATCCTATCCGTCCAGCCGTCCGTCCTATAGAAGGTACAAAGATCTAACCTTGTGAAAAGGTCAGAAGTGGTGGTCTCCCAAAAGTTTAGGTCTTATCAAATATATTGTTACATGTCCAAACAGCTACTGTCACAATTGTTATCGTAACTTTTAGTAACATCATGATCAATAAACGAATGTACTCGAAAGCACAAGAATCGACCAATATCTGAAAGTGACGTCACTGCGGGGTATTCAGAATTGCTCGAATATTTCAGGTAGTTCTCGCCAGAAAAGCTGGAGGAGCAATCAACGAAGCTAGACCAACAGGCAATCAAAATCAAAGCAGATTTGCAAAAACAGTCAACCGAATTAAAAGCGGAGTTTGGTAGTCTGAGGAGAACGTCAGCCAGGTCGAGAAGAATATCAACCATGAGATGGAAAAAATGAAAAAGAAATTGGAAGCAGCGAAGGCAGTAGTAACCACCTCACCAGCCCCGCTTATAACCGCAGCGCAAAGTACCAAGTACATACATGTGAAACCATCTGGAGTATCTACAAACTCCAGTTCAAGTCGCCACTGGAGCAAATCACTGGAATGAGCGGGAAAGAGAAATTGCATTAATTTTTGCTCTAAGAGGCCCAGCTGCTGAGCTTTTGCAGACTATCCCCGTTGAGTTGCACTCCAATTCGGCTGCTAAAATAAAGGCGCTTGACATGCGTTATGGAGGCGATCATCTGAAGCAGATTTATTGGTCTGGCAAAACTTTACTGCAGCTAGCCCAAGATATTGAGCGACTGGCACTTCTGGCTTACCCAGCTTACGGCCCAGAACACCGAGATGATGCAGCAACAGAAGCATTCATCAGCGTATTAAAGCACCACAAATTGTAACAAGTCGTACATTTAGCTGAAAAACAAACGGTTAAGGACGCATTGGCTCATAGTCTGAACTTTGAGGCAGCGAAAAGTGTGACTCGTACCACTGCCCGTGTGCGCAAGGTAGTGACAGGTGAGTGCAGGTGTGAACGCGTGGAAATCGATCGAGAGCCACAGGGAAACGGTGCGCCTAGATGCTGGTATCGCGGTGAGAAAGGGCACCTGCAAAGAGACTGCAGGAAGCGAAAGAAACCGAGCTATTGTCCAGGGTGTGCATCTAGGAGGAGTCCAGACCGAGTCAGGAGCCCAGAATGGAGGCCCTTCAAACTGAGGGGTCGGAAAACATGTAAGAGTCAACTTCGTGGGGCAGAGGTTGGCTAGGAAGATCGACGTCCCCAGCACCACCATCACCATGTCATGGAGAAGCAGTTTTATGCCTTCCGGGTCAAGTTGACGGAGTACATTGCACCATAACAATCGACACTGGTGCAACCCGATCGATATCCGACCAGACCTAGTGAGGCAACAACTACTTCACAAGGGCAGAATTTTCTGACTATGGAAAGCTACGGGAGAAACTGCACCTGTCCATGGAGAGGTCAACCTCCAGATACAGTTGGAAGACCTTGAATTCTGACATAATTTTCTGTTCGCGAACATTATGGATGACTGCATTCTCGGAATGGATTTTCTGCGACCACATGCAATCACGTTGGATTTGGGCAAACGGGTATTGAAATGGCAGATTGTCGAAGTATTAATGGAGGATTCCAGTGTCCAAATTCCCAAGACTAATGTGGTAGTATGTACGGACACTGATGTTCCGAATTCTGCCGAAAGCATTGTTTGGGCCAAGCTTGATGGTGATTCTTGAGACCACTGATCTTATCTGATAGAGACAACGAAGACGTCCGCATTGCGCAGTTTGATTGTAGAACAAAGCCTTGTAAGATCTATAAGGAATGGATACGTGCCGGTTAGAGTCCTTAACACCGCAGACTCAACCACGAGCATCAAAGCGGGAGAAGTCATCGGCAGCTGCCAGCCTGTTTCCACCATCACCTCTTTGGAACCTACTCATGACCATCATTGGAAAAGGAGGCAAGACGCAGACAAAGCCCGGGAATCCACATCTGCAATATTGAAGCAGGTCAAATTGCCAGTGGCAGCTATTCAAGCGAGCCTCTGATCTGGTGACCAAGTACAGGGACATCTTCTCAACAAGCCCGGATGATCAAGGCCGAACGAGTATGGTAGCTCACGTCATAGATACACAGGGAGTCAAGCCAATCCCACAAGCACCGAGATGTCTTCCTATAGCCAAATAAGGAGAAGTGAGCGCACTTATCTCGGAAAAACAAGGCGTTTTCAAACCTTCTGTCAGTCCATGGGCCGCGCCTGTAGTTCTAGTAAAGAAAAAAGATGGTAGCACTCGTTTTTGTGTAAACTATAGGCAGCTTGACGACGTCACTATGAAAGATAGTTACCCGCTCCCACGCATCGATGACATCATGGACACTTTAGCCGACGCAAAATGGTTTTCTACACTCGATCTCAAGAGTGGCTACTGGCAGGTAGAAATCAACAAGAAGGATCGAGAGAAGATCGGATTCTCAGTTGGAACCGGATTGTGGCAATTCATGGCGATGCCATTTGGGCTTTGCAATGCTCCCGCCACTTTCGAACGCCTGATGGAATACGTGCTACGAGGCCTGGCCTGGAAGACCTGCTTGGTGTACCTAGATGACATCATTGTTATTGGGAGAACGTTCGAAGAGCATATGCGGAACTTAGAAGAGGTTTACTCCCAATTGCGACTGGCGAATTTTAAACTTAGTCCCTTTTCGCAGCTGAAGTAAAATGCCTGGGACACGTTGTATCAGCAGAAGGGGTCAAAACAGACTCTGAGAAAATTGTAGCCGTGAAAAATGGGCCAAACCAAACAACAAGCGCCAACTACGGAGTTATCTGGGTCTGGCAACCAACTATCGAAGATTCGTCAAAGACTTTGCCAAAATAGCTAAGTGTCTCCATCAGCTAACCAAGAAAAATCGTCCGTATGTCTGGAATGAGCTATGCCAGACAGCCTTTGAGACCCTGAAGCAAAAGCTGTGTGAATCAACCATGCTGCCATATCCAAAACCCAGAAAAATGTTTGTAGTTGACACCAATGCGAGCAACGGCGGTATTGGAGCTGTAGTCTCCTAGCAGATCAATGGCGAAGAAAGAGTCGTTTCATATTACAGTCGAGTTCTCTCAAAAAGTAAGAGGAACTACTGCGTGACCAGGAAGGAACTATTGGCTATAATTTAGGCCACCAAGCAGTTCCACAAGTACCTATATGGCCAGGAATTTGTTCTTCGAATGGACCATGCATCGCTGAGATGGCTACTTAATTTCAAAAAACCCGAGGGACAAGTTGCGAGATGGATCGAAAGATTGCAGTCACACGACTACGAAATTGTTCATCGAAAGGGCGGAGTTCATGGAAATGCTGACGCCCTATCGCGTCGTCCATGTCCAGCTAATTGCAAGCATTGCCATTGTTGATCTGCGATTGATAGCGGCCGGACTCGATGAAGGTTGGTCACCGGAGGAGATTCGAGATGCCCAGTAAACCGATGAAGACATCGGACCATTGATCGTATGGAAGCAGACAACTGGGCGACCTGAGTGGAAAGATGTTTCAATGCATGGCGTTACCCTGAAAAGCTATTGGGCACAATAAAGCTCCCTTCAGGTGGAGGGTGGCGTACTCAAGCTGAAATGGGAAACGGCGGATGGCAGCTCCTATAGGATGCAAACTATACTACCCAAAAGCCGAATCCACGATGTGGTTAAAGAAATGCATGAAGGATCCTCGAGAGGCCACCTTGGTATTAACAAGTCCTTAGCGAAATTGCGCGAAAGGTTCTACTGGCTCCACGCTCGAGAAGACGTAGACGACTGGTGTCGCAGATGCACAATTTGCGCTTCCGTCAAAAGCCCAAAGCGACGACTGAGAGGACAAATGCAAACCTATAACGTGGGGGTACCGTTTGAAAGGATTGCTATTGACATCGCAGGACCCTTTCCTAAACCCGAATGGGGATATCGATACACGCTGGTTGTAGCCGATTATTTCAGCATCTAGGCGCACCATTTACATGCGAGTCTCGCTCAATTTCGACGCGCTCACACCTGCACTCGTCTGTCACTACCTCACGAACCCGGGCAGTGGTACGAGTCACATTTTTCGCTGCCTCAAAGTTCAGACTGTAAGCCAATGTGTCCTTAACCGTTTGCTTTTGAGCTAAACGCACGGCTTGTTGCAATTCCGGGTCCTTTAGTGCGCTGATGAATGCTTCTGTCGCTGCATCATCTCCCCATTCCCAACCAGGAAGTAACTACCGTAGCCGAACAGCTAGTGCTAAATTGGGTCAGTAGGAACTGCGTACCTTGCGAATTACATTCGGATCAAGGCCGAAACTTTGAGTCACTAGTTTTTGGCGAAATGTGTGAACTACTGGGAGTACGGAAAACAAGGACAACACCGCTGCATCCCTAATCCGATGGAATGGTCGAACGTTTCAACGGCACGCTAAATAAACATCTGGCCAAGATGGTTGACGAGAACCAAAGGGACTGGGACCGACATATCCCACTACTTTTGGTGGCATACAGAGCTGCCGAACATGCATCGACGGGCGAAGCCGATTTATCGATTTATCGATAGTGTTTGGTTATCGATTTATCGATAGTGCCCTCAGACCGGGGAACCAAACGCGTCCCCAGGGTTGCGGATAGGGGAAGACCTTTCTCGAAAGGTTTGCTGCGAATAACCAATAAGTAGCCGCGGACAATGGTCAGCAGTGAAGGGAGAGTCTCAGGACAAATACCTGAGTGTCAATGATCTTCACTGTGACATGACGAAATATATGGCGTCATCAATTATCCATATATCCTGGCAGTAGGTAAAATGCTATGGGAACGGAAACCCAGACAGAAAACCAAATCATGTAGGTCCACAAGGGGAACCAAATTACGGTGCAGGGGGTCGGATCCCCAGTACCGGCGGCAGAGGGTAGTGAGCGAGCAGGCTCCCGGCCGTCGTCATCCAGCGACTGCAATGTTATAGAAGTGGTGAACTTGGCTTCTGTAACAGATGTAACTACAAGCAAACAGGACGCTAGCACGGAGAACCCTTTCAGGCAAAAACCGCTGTTGGCAAGAACACCGATAAAGCAAGTCACCGATTGCGGGGGGAGGCAGCAAACCCCAGAAACACTGTCAAAGTCAACATCACAGGTTAAATCATCGGAGACAGACCACAGACGGACTAACGAACGAAAGAAGGCAGAGTGCGTTGTGCAACCTGACATCATTGCGGCCTTTGGGCGCAGTAGAAGGACTATGCGCACCCCGGAGCGTCTAGTGCAAGATGTACACAATCCGGATCAAGCTGCGACACCAACAGAGGCCAGTGTAAGACTGGGGGAGGGAGAAGTTTTGCCGTTGGCCGACGCCACTTCAAACGCGACCCAAGCGGTAGAAGAAAAAAGGCTAGGAAACGGAGGCCTCTCCCAAGAGGTCGCGCCAAATAACACAATCGCCCTTGACCGCGCCGAAGAGGAGCGGCTTACTCGGAAAGCGGGGACTATCGTCAAACAACTGAGGGCTGCCTGCGAAGTGCAGAAAAACATAGGCAAGAGTGTTAAGAATGGCATTCTTGAACTGGAGGAGCTTTTTGACCGCATAACGCACTACAGGCGGAGTTGGCTTGCAACCGAAAAGCACCAAAAAGACACGCTCTCCTTCGAGGCATCAGTGGGTCCTAACAGCAGCAAAAGAATGGCCGGTAGCTCAATTGAAGGCGACCGTGAGAAAAGGAGGAAGGACGAGACCATAAACGAAGTTGACACTCCAGGCGAGGAGTTTCATGTGGTGTGAAACAAGGCAGCGAAAAAAGCGGCCAAAAAGCTACTCCAAGAAAAAACAGACAAAGAGCTCAACCACGAAAAGAACAAAGAACCCCCCGATATACCGCAGAAAACAAAAAGCGAACCGCGGCGCAAACCCTTGCGAGAGGCACTGCTTATGAAACCCACTAAGGGCCGAACCTACGCAGATGTCCTCCGTGAAATTAAAGGAGCGGTCAAGCCAGACGACACCAAAACTGCCATCAAAGCAGTTCGACTAACCAGGACCGGTGGCCTGCTGGTGGAATTCGGGCCAGAGGCCACAAACAAAGATGCATTCCGTGACGCGGTTCAAAAGGTTCTTGGAGATGCGGCAACAGTTGCCTCGCTCGAACCAATGGCCACCCTGGAAATCAGGGACCTCGACTGCGTCACGGACAAAGCTGAAGTAGAGGATGCCATCAGGAGGGAGTTCCCCAGCTTAAGTGAAGTCAAGGCAAGATTGACACGTGAAAACACAAGGGGGCAACGCATGGCTATTGTCGAACTAGCTGATAAAGACGCCCAGCAAATCCTGGCGAAGGGCAAAATTAAGATAGGTTGGGTGATCTGCAGGATACGGAGAAGAGCGATCCCTATCCGCTACTTCAGATGCCTCGAATACGGACACACCGCGTATGGCTGTAGGGGACCCGACAGGAGATCTATGTGCTATAAATGTGGTGAAACGGGGCACAAAAGGAAGGAGTGCACGAACTAGGCAAAATGCATTCTTTGCAAGGATGCTAAGCTAGCACCCGGTGACCTCAAACATGAGCCGGGGACAGGGAGATGCTGGGTTTTCAAGGAGGCCCTAACTAAAGCCAAATCGATACTCAAATGATCCGTATCCTGCAGGTCAATTTGCACCGAAGCACAAACGCCCAGGACCTACTTGAGCAGTTTGCGAGGGATAAGAAAGCTGACCTCCTGTTGCTGAGCGAGCAACATCATAACAAGGACTCGCAAGCGTGGTACCCTGACAAATCTAGTACCTCGGCCATCTGGGTTCGAGACAGCGCCCGCCTTCAGGTGCAGGGCCATGGACGCGGGGATGGTTTTGTGTGGGTGCGGTGCTTAGGGATAACATATTTCAGTGTTTATCTGACGCCTAACGAGGCAATGCGATCTTTTCGAACCAAACTCGATGCCCTGGAGGACGCTTTCTCGAACACAGAGGGCCACATGCTGGTCGGGGGAGACTTCAACGCTAGAGCCATTGAATGGGGTATGCCACAATCCGACCCAAGGGGAAAGCAAATCTTTGACATGGCGGCCAGAACAGCGCTTTTTGTCCTAAATACTGGTAACACCCCTGCTTTCCGCCGATGGGGTTGCGTAGGAACCATACCCGATGTGACACTCGCTTCGGAGTCCCTGGTACCTAGAGTACACAACTGGCGAGTACTAGAGGACTACTCGGCTAGTGATCACCAGTATATAGCGGTTGAGATTCACGACGGTGCCACTCTGCGTGCATATGCTCAAACTTCAATCCTCGGATGGAGGACTGGGAGGATGGACGTTGAGAGGTTCGCTGACGCGCTTACGGCAGGTGCACCGTTGCTGGGAGCTCTGCCAGGGAGTGGAGGGCCCACAGCCAAGGACTTGGTGAACTCAACTATGAGTGCCATCGTAGCTGCTTGTGAGTCTTCCATGCCCTGTCGGAGACCCCGACACGGTAAGCCTCCAGTATACTGGTGGTCAAACGAGATCGCCGAACAAAGAAGCGAGTGTCACAAACTTCGGCGAGAGGCCCAGCGGGCGCGAACACGGGAGGAGGCAGACACTAGGCTAGCAGCATACAGGTCCGGCAGGAAATGTCATCGCAGGCTTATTAACAAGAGCAAGGCCCGATGCTGGCAAGACCTCGTGGATGGTGTAAATAGGGATCCGTGGGGCCTTGGCTACAAGCTGGTCATGGGGAAACTTGGTGCCCTACGGAAGCCTTGTATACATGACGCGGAAAAGATGGACGCGATAGTGTGGGGACCCTTCCCCGCCCATCCCGTCCGTGTTGACGCTGTCCGTGGTGAAACAGCGGTCGAGTGCCCACTCTTCACACAGCTGGAACTGGAGGAGGCAGTCCTCTCCCTGAAAGCGAGGAAGGCTCCAGGTCCAGATGGTATTCCAGCTGAGGTTTTGCAGCTCGTCTATCACCATTGCCCTGACTTGCTGCTCAGCACATTCAACGCTTGCCTACGGGACGGGGTTTCCCCGGTACGATGGAAGGTGGCGAGGCTCGTGCTGCTCAGCAAGGGAAAGGGAAATCCCGAATCGCCGTCTGCATACCACCCGTTATGCATGCTAGACACGGCTGGGAAAGTGCTAGAGAAACTCATCAAGGGAAGACTCACTGACGCGATTCGTGCTGCTGGGGATCTATCTCCTCGGCAGTACGGCTTTAGAGCAGGACGTTCTACCATTGATGCGATTGCAGAGGTGGTGAACGCGGTCCAAAAGGCAGAGGCATGTAGTCGCACCAAGCGACGGATCGTCCTGTTGGTGACACTCGACGTCAGGAATGCCTTCAACTCCGCTAGATGGGTGGATATTCTGGACACGCTGGAAAACTCTTTTCAAGTTCCAGAATATCTAATGCGGCTTTTGAGGAACTACCTAAAAGACCGAAGCCTGCTCTACGACATGACACAGGGCAAACGAAGGATGGAAATTACATCAGGTGTTGCCCAGGTATCTATTCTTGGTCCGGACCTGTGGAACGTGTCTTACGACGGGCTACTGAGACTTGAGATGCCAGATGAGTCGCGCTTGGTCGGCTATGCGGATGATGTTGCGGCTCTGGTCGCTGGACGCACCGTTGAACAAGCGCAACTTAGGCTAGGTATGCTAATGCGCCGAGTGAGGGACTGGATAACTGCTCGCGGGCTCAGTTTAGCACTGGAGAAAACCGAAGTGGTCATCTTGACAAAAAAGAGAATCCCTAGAGTAAGGATGATCAGTATTGGAGATATACAGGTCGAATCGAAGCCAGCGGTGAAGTACCTGGGGCTACTCATCGACTCGAAGATGAGTTTCTCTGAGCAAATCAGGGCAACGGCTGAGAAGGCTGCTTCGGGAATATCGGCCCTGAGTCGACTTATGGCCAACGTAGGGGGACCCAGCCCATCAAGAAGACGCCTCTTGATGAGTGCTGTAGCGTCAGTGCTACTGTACGGAGCAGAGGTATGGGGCGACGCTCTCAGCAAGGAGGTATACCGAAAACGATTGGCACAGGTACAGAGAAGAGGAGCACTGAGAATTGCATCTTCGTATCCAACAGTCTCCGACTCGGCGGTGAGAGTGATTGCAGGCGTGATACCTGTCGCCCTCCTTGCTAGAGAGCGCCGCACTATTTACCTGCACCAAAATGAGGATGCGAGGGAGATGGTTGTCCGCGAGGAGAGACAACGCTCGCTCAACGATTGGCAGCAGTCTTGGAGGAATTGCACGAAGGGAAGGTGGACTGCGCGCCTCATCCCGGATGTGAGACCGTGGCTAAATCAAGGGCATGGTGAGACTGACTTCTATCCGACCCAGCTTTTGAGCGGGCACGGGTGTTTTCAGTCTTACCTGCACAAGATCGGTAAGTCACGGTCTCCCGATTGTCGGTTTTGCCCAGGAGAGGAGGACAATGCCTGTCACACATTTTTTGCGTGTATCAAATGGGCCAGGCTGCAAAGGGAACTCTACAGGGAGACGGGAGAGCTCACCCCGGATAATATAGTTGCGGTGATGCTCGAATCGGTTGACAAATGGAACCAGGTGGCACATTATGCTCGGGCAGTCCTAAAAGATAAAAGGGACTCACAGCAGCCGGAGGTGCTGGGGCTGGGGGATCGCTCTTCTGGCATTTCTTCTTCCCCTCTCCCCTCCCGATAGGAAAGGGACTCCCCAGCTTGAAGGCGCCCCACGGCGTAACAAAACGAGACCTGGCCCGAAGTAATGTGTCAAACGGTTCCAGGCTAGGTTCTCAGATTGACAGGGGAGGTGTTTAGTGGGTAGTCCAAGGGTATCCTCCATGGGAGTCACACACTGCCAGACTCGGCGGGCGTAAATGCCTTCACCTCCCTACCACAAAAAAAAAGCCCCAGCCAAAGTCATTTTTGGAAAGACTATTCGTTTGCCAGCCGACATAAAGTTCGGAACACCCCCTGAGAAACCCCAAACGATCTTGGAGTACGCAAGTGAGCTAAGACAACGGTTGAACCATATACATCGGACAGTGCGAAAACACCTCGCATCGGCTACTGACCGCATGAAGACCAGGTATGATCTCAAGGCAAATTCTACTGGCTTCCAGCAAGATGACTTGGTGTGGCTATATAACCCGCAACGGCGAAAGGGTAGGTCTCCAAAGTTGCAACATAATTGGGAGGGACCATACCAGGTTACAAAGCGAATCAACGACGTCGTATATCACATACAGAAACACCGTAAGCCGAGAGCCAAAATGAAAATCGTGCATCTGGACCCTCTTGCCCCATATTACACCCAGGGAGAATTGACTTCAAATGGCGACACATCTTTTCGGGGCGAAAAGGACTGAGGTGGGGGCAGGGATACATGTACAAATAATTTTGCGAGCTACTGTCGCAATTGTTTTCACAACCATTAAGAACATCAACAAATCGAATTCACTCGAAACCACGAGAGCCCAACAAGCATGATCAACATCTGAAAGTGAGTCACTGCTCCATTCACTACGCTGCTGGAGTGTTTCCGCTAATTCACCAATGTACGAGAACTTAGTTGAATGATTAGAGACCCTATACAAAGGCGGACTTGATTAATGGGGGGAATCATTCATTAGAACCGCGATAGTAAAGTTGTGAAGCGAATAGAAAAGCGATATTGTTCGAGTAATAGAAAAGTGATTTTCGTGATTGTGAAGTAATTTTAGAAGACAATTGCGATAGAAATTTATGGACAAGTAAAAGTTAGAAAAGTGATAGTGCATTTGTAATTTAATTAAATAAGCTCTTTTAATTTAATTTAAAAGACATTGCGTTTTCACATTCCCGGAACATTAAAATTATTGGCCGCGAACCATAACACGCGACAATATTTATAATAGGGGTACCGGTTCATTCATGCGGTTTTCTAACAGATGGCGTTACTTGATTTTTATTTCATTGATTCACTTTTCCAAATATATGTTTGGAAGCTACTGTCATATAGTTTCAGAATCAGTATGTGTCATTTAGCTAAAGCGTAAACAACAATACTTTATTTTTACTCTGAAAATGTCGAATTTTGTGCCGAATAAAGTGTTTTTCCGAGGAGTACTTCTTCATTGAAGAAAAAGACTGCCGAAAGTCATCGTATTTTGGTAGAAATGTATGGTGTGGATGTTCTAGCTGAGCGTACGTGTCAGAAGTGGTTTGCACGGTTTAAAAGTGGCAATTTTCACTTGGAGGACGATGAACGGCCCGGACAGCCGAAAAAGTTTGAAGATTACAAATTTGAGACATTGCTCGACGAAGATCCACCCCAAACTTGCAAAAGCACTTGGCGTCGCTCAACAAAGCATTTCCGATCGTCTAAAAGCAATTTTTCTCAATAAAGCTTCAATTTTTGAAAAAAAAAAAACCGCACGAATTAACCGGTACGCCTATGTATATATTCTTCTTCTTCTTCTTAGCACTACTGCCCCTTTCGGGCCTTCGCTTCCTGCAAATAGCGCCTCGAACTGTCTCGGTTCATTGACCGCGTCCTCCAATTTCGAAATCCGAGCAGCGATGAACTGTTTTCGTCGACCGAGTCAGACCAGCGTTTCCTTGGTTTCCTCACAAGTCTCCAGCCTTCAGTTCTCCCAACGAATACCTTCTTGGGTATCCGTTGTCCGTCCATACGATTCATGTGTCCAGCCCATAGCAGCTTCCGCAGTCTTATCATCGTTGAGACCTCCGGCTCGTCAAAAATTTCATACAGCTCATGGTTGTATCGAATTTTCCATTCGTCCCCATTTAACTTTGCTCCAATTATTCGCCTCAGGACCCGTCGCTCAAAGGCGTTCAATATATTTGCGGATGCTTGGGTTAGGGTTCATATTTCACACCCATAGCGTGACAAAGATCTTATCACAGATTTGTATGTTTGGAGCTTTGTTTTCCTGTGTATGCAGCTGGTCTTCAAGATCGTCAATACTGAATAAAATATTTTATTTGCAAGTTGCATTCTTCGGCGTCTTTCATTACCCGTTTTCGTTATTTTTGCACCTAAATACACAAACTCGCTAACGATTTCGATACTGTATCCGCCAAGTGTGATACAGGGTTATTCATTTTACGCTTGGGAAAGTAAAGCTAAAAAAAACACATAAAATATTCATATAGAAACAAAATGTTTTATTCAGTATAAAGACTGAACTTTGCCATTATACGTGAAATCCAACATTATTCAAATGTCCTCCACGGGACCTCTTACAGGCCTCAAACCTTTTAAGATAAATTCCAATGACTTTTCGGCACATTTCCGGCAATATCTCGGCCATAACTTCACGAATATTGGTTTTCAATTGCTCAAGAATTTTAGGATTGTTCGCGTAAACACGATCTTTTGCAAAGCCCCATAAAAAGAAATCCAAAGGTGTTAGGTCGCAGGATCTTGTGGACCAATTGACATCATTCAATCTCGAAATTACGCGTCCTGGAAATTTCTCTTGCAAAAGCGCTCGATTAGCCTGTGTTGTGTGGCGTGTGGCTCCATCTTGTTGGAACCACATATTCTCCAGATCATAATCTTCAATTTTTCTCCAAAAATAATCGGTTAAAATCCGTCCATAGCGGTCAGAATTGACTGTAATGGCTCTTCCTTGAACGTTGTCAAAAAAATACGGGCCAATAACATCACCAGACCATAATGCACACCAAGCATAGTCACTTTTTCCGGATGCAAAGGCCTTTCTGTGATCACCTGAGGATTTTGAGAGCCCCATTTGCGGCAATTCTGTTTATTTACGTAACCACTGAGCGAAAAATGAGCTTCGTCACTAAAGAAAATTGTGTTCGAAAAATCGTTATCAATGGCTTGTTGTTCAATCACCCAATTCGCATACATTCTGCGCTGTGTATGGTCTTGAGGCTTAAGTTCTTGAGTGAGTTGGATTTTGTACGGATGGAGATGCAAATCCGAATGACAACCCCAAATGTTGACCACGTTGAGGAATCGACAATTTCGAGTCTTCCTCCACACTTTGAGCAACACAAGCGATATTTTCAGCAGAACGAATGTTGTCATGATGCACAGGCCTTGCAATATCAATAACCGATCCAGTCTCATCAAACTTTCTCACTGTGTTCGAAATTGTTTACTGGGTAGGTCGATTATGTCGACCGTAAATGGCTCGTAAAGCCCTAAATGTTGATACAGCAGAATCACCATTTTATAATAAAAGTTAATAATTTTAACACGTTCTTCGACTGTAAACGATCCATATTTCTAAACGGCAAGCCTTCAACTAAAAAAAACACGCTTTGGATCACATTTAATTCTGACAGATGTCAATCCACGAAATGGATAACCCTATATTTTGTGTGCTTGAGGTATTTTTATTTTTGGAGCTTTGTGTTATTTTCATTGATTTGTTGCCCTACTAGTTTTGCTTCGCTGTTGAGTTTCAGGAAGAGTTGTTTGGCAGTTGTTAATGACCGTGACAAAATATTTATGTCGTCCGCATAGGCTACTACTTGGCTCGACTTGAATAGTAATGTACCTCGCGTATCGACAGGTAGCTTCCTTATGACGTACTCCAGAGCCAAATTGAATAGCAATGGGGCCAGTCCATCTCCCTGCTTTAGTCCGATATTTGTGTCAAAGGCATCGGTGAGTTGGTTATTGATGCGAACTTGAAAGGTTCGACGTCATTGTCATTTTGGTAAGACGGACTAATTTGGCTGGAATGGCAAAGCTAAGCATTATTTGGTACAGCACGTTACGATTAATACTGTCGTATGCTTGCTTGAAGTCAACAAAAATTTGGTGTACGTCTATACTAAACTCTCAGCATTTTTCAAGTACCTGCTTGACTGTGAACAATTGGTCTGTTGTTGATCTACCTGCCCTAAAACCACCTTGATACTCCCCAATAATACTGTTGGCGTATGATCCGATTTTATCTTCTAAGATTTTAGAAAATATTTTGTACGCCATACAAAGTAGTGATATGCCTCTATAATTTTCGCACTGTAACTTTTCACCTTTTTTGTGGCTAGGGAATATAATTGATTGGCTTCACTCTTTCGGCATATGTTATTGTTGCGAAATGTGCTGGATGACTTTGTGAATAGCTTTATGAACACTGCTGCACCATAATTGATGAGCTCCACTGGAATCTCATCGATGCCCGGCGCTTTATTATTCTTTTGGGCTTTGATGGCGGAACAAACTTCATCCAGAGTTGGCATTTTCTGCTTGAAATAGTCCTCATATAGAATCATCGTCCGTACGTCGATTTTATGCTGGTGTATCGATTCCAGTGTTTCCATAACACTTTTTTAATAAAACATGATTTGCCTGGTCGGAACCGATGGATATAACTAATACTGCCATTGCTTTCCCATCCTTCTGCGACCATTTTGTCTTATTTTCTTCGGATGCCTTTGAGTCTGGTTCTGGGTAACTACCATTAACGACTTCCAGGAAGATTATCATTTATGTGGAATTTCCACGTTTGACAGTTCAATCCGTTCATCCGGTGAGAGATTATTGAATTCTCCATGACTCCATTCATATTCCTCACGGATGAAGAAAATATTTAATTCAATACCAAAAAATAAGAGCCTGCGTGGGTTACTATGCGCCCATAACCTATTGGTGATGACCGAATAAAACACATAATTGCACTATTTGAGCGCAAAAACCTGAGTGAGTATCGTGACAGGTTTATTCGTCAGCTATTTTCTATTACTAAGCTCATAGTGTGTGAGAGTATCGCCAAGTTAAAGTTTCTCATTTAATTCACTCCCTGACAGAATCCATTATATATTATTAAAACAATAATTTAAGGACCCGAAAATTAAGACAACAGAAAAGCATCCAAGGGGTGAAGCATCGAAACTATTTTTAGACAATGGTGCCCCTAACCTCTGCGGAGTTAGGAAGTGTTTTTGAAAATACAATAGATTTTCTAAACAATCGAAAAATATTGTGATTTATACTTGCTTGAAAAATTCAGAGTTTAAGGTCATGGGAATTATTATGCTCACAGATGAGAGGGTGTAAAGAGGCTTCATCGCGCCAACTCCAAACATCCCATACAATAAGCACACAAACATACTTAATGTCAACGGCAACTTTTCAATGAAAAAGCAATCCGAAAAATCAAACCATCAACCAATTAAATACCTATTTCCTAGTAACCATTTTTCAACATCCCTCAATCATCCGCAAATTAATTTGGACGTTGAGTGATTGCTGCTCGGCCTTCGTTTCCCTCAAATATTCTTATGTCGTATTAAAATCGGCGAAATTAACTTATCTAAAATTCATTATACACAGATTCGTTGCCATTGTTTCACTTCTCCACGAAGCCCGGGAAAATTGAAGAGAAAAAACCGAATAAAGTCCTAGAGCACAAGTGGATTAACAATCACAGTCAAACAACAATAATTCCTTTCCATCCTGTACACCCTGTCGCCCCTCATCGCGTCCCGCGCAACTTCATAAACAAATTTCAGCTACGACATCTTCCAATTGTTTTAATGAAATCAATTTTTCCTAAAGAAATTTGATGCCAAGCCCCAAAACAAATTGGTGTGGTGTTAGTAAGCAATTACTTTACTTGCCATACGAAAGACGAAGAAAAACGACGCAAGGGGTGGCGATTGCGGGGTAAGTTACATAGTCGAGCTGCATCCCTCGCGTCGCACAAACACCCACCCGCAACCTGAAAAGCCACTGAAATTCGATTGCAGGACAATCAAACTAAAGGAGGCACGAGCGCCACACACACTTGCAAACGCCCGAATGCATTGAGTTTTCCAATTTTCTTTCTCCTTGCAAGCAGCTATTGTGGAAAATCGTTGATAATGGCGTTGCTTGGGCTTGGGTTCGACCCGGACCAGAAGCAGAACCCCCCGCGTAGATGGCCAGCGGCGGGCGGGACATTTGCGCATGGTTTGTTCTGTAAACAAATTTCATGCAAACAAATTGAACGTGAGGGCGGAGTCTGAGCGCTAGTGAAGACGAGGAGCGGATTCCGGTCCATCCCTCGCATCGTGTGCGTCATGTGGATGCTGCAAGCGACAAAAGATTTGATCTGGACTCCAGCTGATTCCGTTATGATTTGATTCGCGGACGTCAAAGCGTTTAGGAGAGTTTTTCTCGGGCTCCGCTTTTCGTTTGATTTCTGGATTGTGATCGAATTAATTATTTTGTCGTCGTTGTCGACTTTTAATGTTCAATTGTCCACCAGTCGGCTGGCACGTTGTTTTGCGGAATTAAAGCTTAGCTGGTGGTTGCGGTTAAGAAAATTGAAATTTAAACTTTGTTCGTATTGGATAAGATTTGAATCTGAGGCAAAGTTTCTGGTGAATTTGTTAGTGTATTGAACTGTAAATCGTTGGAGCAGTTATGTAAAGCAAAAATCCAAATTTTTCGGAGCTTTCAGTGCGTCATAAGCGGTACATGTTGATCGGTTGGAATTTTTTCTACATAAATCACTTGAAGACTAACTTTGGTGCAATTTTCTCATGCAGACAAACTTTCTTACCAATTCATTGTGTTTCTAAGTGAAGTAGGTCCTCCTCACACGTCGTAACTCCGCATCCTACCGTACAAACCCAACATCGCTTCGTAAACATTCTAAGAAAATAAAACAAGTAAGGAGAAATACCTTTTCCGGTTAGAAGACACCAAGTTGGGTGGAAAATTCGATACAATCGTTGCTTTGTGTTTGTTAAAACTTTAAATTCGTGTCAAGTGTTTTTCCGTCGACAGTTTTCATACAGTTCACACCTGGGGATTCTAGCGCGAGTGAATTCTTGTTGTTCTGCAATTTTCCTTGTTGGTGAATAATTTGTGCGTCAGTGATACTGCTAAGTGAATTGTGTACTAACGATTTAAGCTGGATTGAAATTTCATCCCGAAAGGTTACTTCAAGTTAAGTTATTTTTGGTGATAGGCAAGCGGGTTTATACCCGCTTAATTTATCCAACAAAATTTTCACGGACGGGAATAAGGTAAATAGGAATTAATTACATTTTATGTGCTTCTGTAAGATTAGAAATGTACAAACTGTTTCTTGTGTTTTGGATAATCAAGCCAGAAGTAATAGTTAAACTACTACAAAAAGTGGAAATCCGACCTACTGTTATGGGTTCTTTTTTAATTAAAACTTAACAAATTTCTTTATTTCACTTTTACTTCACTTGCTTTAAACAGGATACAATTTATAAATTTAATACGATCAGTTCCACTGAACTTTCTTACAAAATGAACTAATTTACCAAAGTCTTTTAATATGATTCGACTGTTTACAATATCGATCGATTTATTGGTTCACATGCAAATTCCATGGTTCCAGATGATTGTTTATAATTCGACAAACTCGCGAATATAATCCCAAGAATTCTGAATTCCGACTTTATCACCTCGTATTTTTGCCGCTCGCACCGCCTCAGTTTTTGACGCCCGGGGCTGACCGGGGACTTGCCGCCCACTTTTTTGGAGACAGATTTGTATTCAGAGCTTTTTCAGAACGGGATAATCCTTCTATCGTCCGTTAAAAGTATCCTTAATGCAAAATCATATGACGAATTATACCAACTACAAATAATTTAGTGATAAGATTTTATTCGTAAGCAAAATAATAAAGTAATTGAAAATATGACATTAACAGAATAATAGAATAACGCTCCTCTAGCTGGTGAAAGAATGCTACATTTAATAAACATTTGAATATAAAAAATAAACAGAAGAAACTCATCTCTAAAAAATAAGCATTATAAATAATAATAATAATCGCGCTACAGTCCAAATTGAACCTGGGCGTTGAGACTCATTTTATGACCACAACGGTACTTGGAAGTTGATATGGTCGGCATCACGCTTGATCGTGTGATTGTTACCTAATTTTACTCAGTACCCATCACAGCTGAGTGGGCTGGAAGTCCGCCAACAGATACTGACATCGAACACTCGTTACACCAGGGTTCGAACCTAGTACCTTTCGCATTCGCGGCTAGCCTCATACCTACTACACTACGACGGACAACAGAAAATAAGTATAAATTTCAAGTTAAATCTAAAATTAAATTTGAGAATTCTCATTAAGAGTTCTTATTTTGCTTAACGGATTGACAGGCAAACATAAATACCTTGTAATTATGAACTTATTCGCTTTTCTAAAGATGCTATTATTTTGATTGTCTGGTTTTTTTTGTAATTTTTATGCGTAAACTTCTATTGGGACATATTGCAATAGGAGCTTAATAAATAATAAAAAAGTGAAATTGAAGAATGTCGCTGTAGAATCGGTTAAAAACATATATTTTAGCACGAATGTTCCGGTGCCAATATTTTCTTTTCTCACTAAGGAAAATTAGTCGTGAATCATTTTTCTCTTCTACATGCGAAGAATTAAAAGAGGAAACAAGATGTTTCATTATAAGACCAGAAAATTAATTAAAATTCGAAAAAGCATTTTAAAATCATTTAAATCATTGAAAAATTAACTTTTCTTGTTTTTTTTAAATCAAAATCTTTTATGCAACTTTCAACGTCGATTTTTACAATATATCCCGCTCGATTGTCAGGATATCTAAATTTGTTAATCTCAGTGTAGACATTGCTGATCTCGAAAAGTTTTTTATGAGTTTAAGTTTCGAGAAGCTTCTCTCACAATTGGCATTACTGATGGCCGCTGTTAAGAAAATCCTTAACATTATAACAATATTTGGCAAAACATCTTCAAGCTTAAACTCAACGATATATTTTAACAAGCCTAAAGCACCGGACTGAATCAACGTAATTTTGCAATCTGGGTGAGCTGCAGCTACGAAAGCTAGAAGACGTACTCGTTCAATTTTGAGTTCTTCTCTGTTAACATCTTAAGGAGCTTCATCCAGGTTGAGTTCGTCGACGCCTAATATTACTGCAGCCCTTAAGTAGTCATATTTTTGAGCCAAAGTTTTAAGCTGTTGAAACCTTTCTCGAATTTCAGCAGCAACTCTGTCTATCGAAGAAAACATGCTTCGCCTCAATTCATCTTCATACAATAACCCAGCATCTTTACTTCCATCACAAATTATCTGACTCTTCTTAATTTCTCTTCGAGGTTCAGCTTGGAATTACTTCCAAGCTCTTCACACAAAGTTTTGGCCTGTGTTAAAGCCACGTCCACAAATTTTTCTCGGCTTTCTTCCAAAATAATCTGCAATGCACATATTTTTTGAGCACACTCATGTATATTCAGCCCCTCGGTTTGTAAATAGCTCTGAGCATCATTGACTTCAGGTAGTACTAGCTGCCAGAGACCCAAAAAAACTTAAAAAAGAAAATGATTGCATTGCCACCAACAAGCTTCCTGCGTCTGTTCTTGTATTAAAACTTTCCTCAGTTTTAGTTGGATTTTCAAGTGCAATCAATGTTTTTTTGAAGTGGTGTCGTATAAAATTTACAGCATCGCCCTAGCACTCCAACGGGTGTCCTGAATCCTCTGCCATCTTTTACCTGTAGTCGCAATCAGAACTTCCCAACGATGTGTAGATACAGAAAAAAGAGCATAGCAGCGCTCTAGCGTGCCGAAGAAAGTTACGGAATTTGCGCTTGTCCTCTACAGTTCATAACGTCAAGCCCATCAGCCATGAGTATGTTCAAAATCATTTCGCTTATGCCTTTAACAGTTTTGTTTTTGGTCTCGATGAAATCCGAAAAAGATTCCATTACTCGAACCTCCAGATTTTCAATAACCACATATCGTAAGGCTTGACTCGTTTGATCTTTATGCGAAATATTTGGAGTGCTGTCAAAAATTATTGAATAATAAAGGGTTTTCCAATAAGAGGTACTTTTTTGAATAGCGCGCTATTTCGGTAGATGTCACTTTTGAAGCTGTCATTTTTTAACATTTGACAAGTAGAAACTACTCTATTAATAAAAATTAACGATACATGCTTCAACAATGCATTGAAATTATTAAAATTCACTATAAAAATGGTGAAAATTTGGCAGAGACGGTTCGTAAAACTCGAACATTCTTGGGTCGTCGTGAAGCACTTTGTCGGATCGCAATACGGAAATTGGTAGAAAAATTCGAGCTGTTGGGGCAACTTAGTGATATGAAGAATATAACCAGTGCACGTCACTTAAGAACAGCCGAGAATATTGCTGCTGTAGCCGAAAGTGTTGAGGAAAACCCAGGTTTGTCCATTCCTCGTCGTTCTTTGAAATTTGGCATTCCACTATCGTCATTAAACCGTATTTTGCGTAAAGATTTGGGTTTTAAGGCTTATAAAGTTTAGTTCACACAAGAAATCAAGCCGGTCGATCATCAACAACGTCGTGTCTTTGCTGATTGGGTCCTTGAAATGCATGAAAATGATCCGGAATTCCATCAAAAAATCATCTTGAGTGATGAGGCTCATTTCCACCTCGGTGGCCTTGCCAACAAGCAAAACTGTCGCGTCTGGGGCTCGAAAAACCCATGAGTTATTGTTGAAAAGCCTCTCTATCCTCAACATGTAATCACAATTGGCCACCGAGATCTTGTGATTTAACACCTTGCAACTTCTTCCTTTGGGTCCAAAGGAAAGAGAAGGTCTACGTCAATAGCCCAGCGTCGATTCAAGACCTTAAAGATGGAATTAGTGAGGCTATTGAGGACATAGAGCAGCCACTTTGCGATTTGGTTATGGAAAATTTCATGAAAAGGATATGGTCCTGTAGGCGTGGTCATTTGCCTGGTGTTATTTTTCACTATTAACGTCATACCTTTTTCTTTATAATGAAATCAACAGCCGATCATTTATATTAAAAAATGGCATTTTTCTTTTAATATCAAAATAATACCTCTTATTGTACACGAGCTATAATCTTTCGACGAACTTTACTTCCTGGAATTTCAATGAACTCGTTTTGAATTTCTGGTGACATATAAGTTGGCGAAATTTTTTGGCCCATTTTGATTCTAGCCAAATGCTCTCGGAGAATAGGACCGCACTTAGCCAGCAAATCCACTAGTTCCGAAAAATTTCTCCTTTTTGCACTGGCCTCATCTTCACTGTGGCTGCGTAACGCCAAATTTTGTATTGCGAGAAATTGTATAATATCAAACATTCTGCTCAAAATTTCTTGCCATTTTTTAGTTTCTCTTGTGACTGCTTCTTGTTCTTTCTTATCAATTGTCTGTCCTTTTTGAAGTCTTGTTTCTAGTTCCTTCCATTTGCAAAAATTTTTAATATGTTGAACACTTGATTCATGATTGCCAACTTTCGGACTCAATTTCCACCAAGTATGAAATCCTCCGGAGCAGCATAATTTCGACACATTGGATGAATTTGCATCCTCAAATATACGACAACAGAACCAAAACAATTAGGCCTTTAGAAGGTGAATATGCCATCCAAGAACGTAAAACTTTTTTGCCGTTTGGCAATGTATGGCGGAACCAATTTCGTGTTAAGCTCCTCGTTGACAATACTGTTGGTCTAACATAGTTCTCGTCTAACTGAACAATGTGTGGTACTGCTGATTGTTCAAAAAAGTCGACTTTCAAGTGTTGAACAACTTCAGGACCTTTTTGAATCAAAAGTAGTCTTAAATTTCAATCAACTTTTGCAGGCCATTTTCCAATGTCGTTACTATTAAAATCTAAATCAGTGAGTGTATCACTTTGTTCTGGTACCAGAATAACAGAAAGCTGAATGGAAGTACTTGAACTCGGTTGTAGTAACTCATCCTTAGTGAATTTTAGCAAGTGAGCACCTAAAGAAATAACATTGGAAGGCTCTGGTGACTTATGGGTACGCTGTGGTGCGTCAGAAACTTTCACAAACTTTAATATGGCGCCTTATTTTTCCTTCCAGCCTCTTTCTTGGCTTTTTAGGGTTTTGTAAAATAATTTTACAAAGCCCTACTAAAATCGCGACCTGCCTGTCCGTCGGTCCGTCCGTCCGTGTGTCACAGCAGTTTTTCTCACAAAGTACTTAAGCTAGAAACACCAAATTTTACATGTAGGTGTAAAGTGGTGCTCTCTTGAAAGTTTAATTCAGAAAAAAATTGTATGAGGTATTTAAGGGGGGTCTCCCCCTATAGGGGAGTGGCCCCCGAAAAAAAATTCATCAAAGCTAGTCAATATGGGTGTCGTATGAAAGGTCTTAATGAGAACTTTTCAAAACAGGTCTTAAACTGACATTTTTTTGCTTCAGGGGCGCACACGAAGGGGAAATATACGAAAAATTTGTGTCCCCCCTTCGCGATTGGACACGTGTGATCCAAAAAATCTGGAAAAAATCATAGAGGTAGATGTTTATGACTACAACAACAACAAATACCTTAGAAGTCGAAATTCGCTCAACTTTGTTAATAGAAGTATGATCTTCGAATTTCACATTTTCCCCAATAAAATCGTAAAAGTACCCTTAAACTTAACAATATTAATGATATTTAAGTGGTTACATATAAGGGTCTAATACTCTGCAAGTTTGAAGAAAATCAAATCATATTCGCGGAAGTTATAGCAATTTGAAATTTCTGCAATTACAACACACACGGTTCTGGTATTTTATGGGCTTCTCATCGGTTCAGACACTGCAATTTTGATTAGATCTTCTAAAATCTCCAGATAAGATTAGTAACAATATCTACATATTTTTTAGAATTCATGATATGAGTTATTTTTGTTAGTTTGGAACAAAATGGCGGCCGTTGAAAATGGAGAAACGATAGATTTTCCTTTAAATGTGCACATCTCTTTACATGTTTCTTCACCTTATTTGTTGCTGGTGACCGTATTTCGGAGATGTTGGGTAGGAAACCCTTCTGACATGAGCGTAGGTCTGTTTATCCAACTTGTTTTAAATTGCGATAAAACGCTCCGCTTTCTTTTGTTCTTTTCATCTTCAACTGGATGAAAGAAAAAAATACCGAATCAGAGACAAAGATATATCATGTCTATAATAGAAAGCAAAAGAAATCTATAGTAGAAAGTCTATAATAGAAAGCAAATTTCTATCACAATATATTTACTTACCTTAACTCCTTTTGTTTTGTCCGAGAATTTTTTCATAGAAAAAAGATTTAAAATAAAATCAAACTATTCACTGATTGCTATTTATTTAACTACAACAAGGTCATAAATAACCTGTCAATACACTATTTCACTACACTTCACTTTGACTTTAGTAATCTAGAGCTACTTTTCAAAATTAATAATTCCTCGATCAGTGATTTGAAACTTCGCTCATCGAACCAAGTATTAATGTGTCGTGATAAAGCAATCAGAGCAACAAAGCAGCACCATCATTTGTTTATGTTATCCAGAACACCAAACCAACATCATCATTGGTTTATGTTATCTGGAGCCAATTTTTCAATTTCCACTGTATCCTCCAAAAAATTGTGATACCAGTTTGAAAGTGAGTGCTGCTTTTTGGAAAGTTATAAAAATTGTAGTATGTACGATTATTCTTAATTAGGAAAGTTACTGGATTTTGAATTATTCGTTTGAATTATCCTTCGTGAAATTTTCGCCATCATTATATACTCTAAAAAGCATTTGAAAAAATAATCAGCAATAAAACTGGCTATAAATTTTAGGTTTGAACTTTTGTGAAATTTAGGTAAGTCTTGGATGCAACGCTTTTTATCAAAATAGGTAGGCAGCCTAACCGAAAATATGGCATGACTTTAGAGTCCCTTCGCGAAAAACAGTCCGATTGCAAAAAAATTAATAAATTTATGGTAAATATGTGCAATGCAAGTTTTATCGCCTTATCAATCGGCTGCTTTTCTTGAAAAAAAAAGATAAACATTTCCTGTCATTCAAAATTAGCAAGGCAACATTGAAGTGTTAAGAGAATGCATGTTATTTCTTACGTCCTAGCTTTTCCATTTTGTTACGTAAAGCTTAAAACTTTTTTTTTGATGTATGGACTGACAGGCAAGCAAACAAGCGAAACGTGATTTCAGAAGAGTTTTGAAAAAAACAGTTGGTTCAAAACGTCACAGGAAGAATTAAATGGGGTACAAGTGTTGCTGCTGTTGTGGTTGAAATTTTTTCTTGCGAAAAAATTGAGAAAATTGTTTCATCATTCCAGTAGATGAGGCACTTTGTCTCATATTCTGAAGTGATGGTGAAATGATAGGAGAAGAAAATGTTATTTTTGGCTCTTTGTATTTGTGTGAGTAATAAAGAGATTGCAAAAATTTCCACTAAGATCTCGGGTTAGCGCGGGTGTATTTCGAAAAATGAATTGCTGTTATTTTATAGAAAAACTTATGACGCTTGCCGCCCCTTTTTATGTGCCGCCCGGGGAAATGGCCTCCCGGCACCACCCACGCTACGCTGCTGCGCCTCAGGGCCGTCGAGAGAAAATCTGGGCCCGGGGGTGAACAATTACGGGACCTAACCCCCCCCCCCCCCCTTGAACTCAAATATAGAATAAGCTGAACAAAATTGTACATGCTGATTCTATGAAGAAAAGGGTTATAAACTCTTCGCAAAATTGTTTTTGAAACAAATTGTTTCCATAACAATCTATATAAATACAAGTTGGCATATCAAAGTATTGAATTAAAATTATTAACTATTATTGTAAATAAGCTTTTCTCGCTTTCTTGGCTGCAAAATTTCTTATCACATTATCAAAATCCAACAACCTAGCTAATGGGGCCTCGATGCAAAGAGTGCCAAGTGCTGAAACACGTATTTGTGAAGAGCCTGTTCGATGAAAGCTTTTAATGCGAGCAAGAACACTAAATGAACGTTCAGCACAGGAGAAAGTAACAGGTATAGTGCAAAATACACAATACAATCGTCTCCAGATTTCGAAAAAGATCGCACTTAGCAATGTAAATGGTGGTAACTCTTCTTCAAGTTTGCCTTTGTATATGTGTTTCAGATGGACCATTTCATCTCCTAAATCTTCAAAAACGCGCAAATTGTGTTTTTGGATGAAATTTGTGGCAGCACTTAGAATTTTGGTTTCGTCCATCGCTGTGAATAGCCATAAACAGGAGAAACAATTATGTAAATCCTTCATGGCATTGAACCTATTGGATATTCCCGCAATTACCGAGTCGCTGATTAGGTAAAAAGTGTTCCTTTTGAAATTGACCTCTTGGTCGTCTGCACTCGCGTCATCGTCATCTTCATTTTCATCGAAACAACTCTTGTGTTTTATTCTTTCGAGTATTAGGGAAGGTTGATAAGATCCCCAATTGAATGGCATCCGTTTTGCATTCACTTAAAATGTCATTCCATCGATTTCGGATCAAATTCAAGTCAGACAGCAAACTTTCGAGAATTTGAACTTCGATGTCGATAGTAGCGTCTCTGGCTTGAAGGATGATGCTCCTTTCATTGATGGCAGTCAATATCTTAAACCAAATTGAGGACACCAAGATGCAATCAAATTTTTGCATGTATTACAGAACGTCGTTGACACCACTACGAGTCTTCGCAGTCAGATTAAGTTTAGTTAAACCTTCTAGCGCTTCATGTAATCCTAAAATATATTTGGCAAAACGTGTAACTGCCTCAGCTCTAGCAGACCCCCTTTTATCTGAAAGTCTGTGAAGGGAACCCGTTATACTTTTTTTGAGAATTTCCCAATGCTGTGGACTACTGTTGAAACCGGTATAGCATTTCTGAACAACTCCAAAAAAGTTATTGCTGCCTCACAACATTCTGCGATGAAAGCTTTTAATGCGAGCAAGAACACTAAATGAACGTTCAGCACAGGAGAAAGTAACAGGTATAGTGCAAAATACACAATACAATCGTCTCCAGATTTCGAAAAAGATCGCACTTAGCAATGTAAATGGTGGTAACTCTTCTTCAAGTTTGCCTTTGTATATGTGTTTCAGATGGACCATTTCATCTCCTAAATCTTCAAAAACGCGCAAATTGTGTTTTTGGATGAAATTTGTGGCAGCACTTAGAATTTTGGTTTCGTCCATCGCTGTGAATAGCCATAAACAGGAGAAACAATTATGTAAATCCTTCATGGCATTGAACCTATTGGATATTCCCGCAATTACCGAGTCGCTGATTAGGTAAAAAGTGTTCCTTTTGAAATTGACCTCTTGGTCGTCTGCACTCGCGTCATCGTCATCTTCATTTTCATCGAAACAACTCTTGTGTTTTATTCTTTCGAGTATTAGGGAAGGTTGATAAGATCCCCAATTGAATGGCATCCGTTTTGCATTCACTTAAAATGTCATTCCATCGATTTCGGATCAAATTCAAGTCAGACAGCAAACTTTCGAGAATTTGAACTTCGATGTCGATAGTAGCGTCTCTGGCTTGAAGGATGATGCTCCTTTCATTGATGGCAGTCAATATCTTAAACCAAATTGAGGACACCAAGATGCAATCAAATTTTTGCATGTATTACAGAACGTCGTTGACACCACTACGAGTCTTCGCAGTCAGATTAAGTTTAGTTAAACCTTCTAGCGCTTCATGTAATCCTAAAATATATTTGGCAAAACGTGTAACTGCCTCAGCTCTAGCAGACCCCCTTTTATCTGAAAGTCTGTGAAGGGAACCCGTTATACTTTTTTTGAGAATTTCCCAATGCTGTGGACTACTGTTGAAACCGGTATAGCATTTCTGAACAACTCCAAAAAAGTTATTGCTGCCTCACAACATTCTGCAGAACCAACACCACATAAATTGAGACTATGTCTTGCACAGGGCGAATAAAAAGCATTTGGATTTTTCTCCAGAATATGACGTTGTGCTCCATTATATGATCCTTTCATATTAGCACCATTGTCGTATCCTTGTGCTCGACAGTCTTCCAAAGGAATGTTATACTCTCCTAGAGTATTGAAAATCAAACCAGCAATCACCTGGCTAGTTAGGGTTTTGTAAAATAATTTTACAAAACCCTTCTAAAATCGCGTCCTGTCTGTCCGTCTGTCTGTCTGTCCGTCCGTGTGTCACAGCAGTTTTTCTCGGAAACTACTTAAGCTAGAAACATCAAGTTTTGTATGTAGGTGTAAAGTGGTGATCTCTTCAAAGTTCAACTACTAAAAAATTTTATAAGGTATTTAAGGGGGGTCTCCCCATGTAGGGGAGTGACCCCCCGAAAAAAAAATTTCATTGAAGGTAGCCGATATGGGTATCAAATGAAAGGTCTTGATGAGAACTTTTCAAAACAGGTCTTAGTTTGGCAAAGTTTGCTTCGAGGGGCGCACAGGGAGGGGAAATACACGAAAAATTTGTGTCTCCCCCCCCCTCGCGATTGGACACCTGTGATCCGAAAAATCTGAAAAAAATCAAGAATGTAGGCCTTGATAAGTACAACAACAACAAATACGTGAGAAGTCGCAATTTACTCAACTTTGTTAGTAATAGTATGATTTATCGATTTTATGTTTTCTTGAATAAAATCTTAACGGTACCCTTAAATTCAATGAAATTCAGTACACAGATGTCTATTTATAAGATTGATTAACCCTGCAAGTTTCATAAAGATTGCATCATATTTAGCGAAGTTATAGCGGTTTGAATTTTCCTGTATTACTATGGAACAATATGCGCTGCATGTATTACTATGGCAACATATGCTATGGAACAACATGCGCTTTTTACCGACTCAGACACTACAGTTTTGCTGGGATTTGCATGAAAATATCAGGAATGATAGGTGTCATGAATAACTTTGAGAATCAGTTCAGCTAGTGGTATCAGTAATCGTAAAACAAAATAGGGGCTGTTTTCAATGCGAAGATTGAATAATTTTGAGTTATTTTTTCCAAACTTCAACGTTTAAGGTGCATGCTTTGAACACTTGATTCAATTTAATGAATGACTGAAGCTGAGTACCTACAATTAATACTCAAAAGTGAAACAAGTCAAGGAGGCGGGAGGGAGCTTCTAACAAAAGGGCTTTGTAACAACTCTAGGATTCGAAAAAATTGGCTATTAATCGATGATTCATCAAACGTAGCCGATATGAGTATGAAATGAAAGTTTTCATGGGAGCTTTTCAAAATAGTTCCTAAACTGTCAGTTTTTGGGAAATACATGAAAAATGTGTTTCCTCCGTCGCGGATGGACATCTGAAATAATTATCAAGGGAGATATTTATGAGTATAACAATACCAAAAACCTCAAAAGTCGAAATTCATTGAACTTTGTTAATAATAGTATGATCTTCGAATTTCATACTTTCTCCAATAAAATCGTCATTGACATGCTTCTTGACTTTATTCAATCTGGTGACTGCATTTTGAAAATTGAATACAAAACCCTTCTGACATGAGCGTAGGTCTGTTAACCCAACTTGTTTTTTGGTTACAATCGACAAAGCCAGAAATCGTTCTTGAATTGTAAGTATCTTTTTCTTCGAGTTCAAATGAACGTACCGCAAAATAAACGTAGTTTGATCGACATGGATCGAATCAGATGTAGCATCAACGATGATAGCGAAGTATTTGGCACGTTCTTTCAGTATGGCCGATTTAATGTGTTCAGCACAGATTTCAATAAATTCTATTTGAATCTCAATCGAAAGATAGTGGACCTGCAAACGTTTGTGTTGTTGACTATTCATTACGTTCTCTAAATGTTCGCGAAGTATAGAGTCGTAGTGACTGATCAGTTCTAAAATCCCCAAAAAATTTTAATTGTTCCGTTCTCCGAGAAGATTGCTAGTACCTCAGAATGAAAGCTCCCTTTCGCCAAGAAACAAAATGATGTCTAGGATTCGACGTGCCATTTACAAGTTTCACTGATGATCTGTTCATTTAGAAGGGTACCAATTGAAGTTTCCTCTCGAAGTCGAATCTGCAGCGAGTGCCATTGAACGTAGCACTGAATGTGGTTTGCATTATTTTCATGAGCCGATAACTTATCATACAGTTTTTTCCAAGCTTAGTTTTTTGAGTATTCTGTAGGACAGCAAAGTTTTGGACGACTGAAAGGGTTGGTACTTAGCAAACGACAAGGTAAGCAATACAAAGCGATCAGAAGGCTACTCCACACCAGCCAATCTCGCTTCACCCTCTCCCTATTTGGCAAAGTCTTCGATAAAAGCGAGGCGGGAAATGGCTCATCGTTACAATCACGTGGAATTGATTGTTACTTACTTATGTGTTATTATGTTCAACCGCCACTGTGAAAACGACAAACAATTACAAAGTGTTGCAGTCTAGGCCACAACTTCTGTTCGAATGTCAGATGCACTGCGATCGTAGCTAATAATCATAGGTAGCACCTACATTGAGCAAGTTCACACGCTTCAGCGTGCTGCCAGTTGCAAGCAGGTTAATCAAGTTTTTTTTAGACGTAAGGGACACGACGTCGAGAGAAGCTAAAATGTACTAAAGAGGTTTGCACATATCAAAACAACCAAGCAGCATTATCTACAACATATGCATGCCCATCACTCCGCCTCAGAAATTTTTAGAAGGCTCAAGACAATCGTTCATCCATCGATAGTTCAAGGGGAAAGATCATGCGAATCATGTATGGCAGATGAGAAATGTGCGCTTGGTCCTGGCGAGAAACCCGTGACAATGCTGTGCGGTATTGCGTAGGTCGTCTGCACTTGACGATGGCTGGCAAAGAAATGAGTATGATACACATGCATAGATGAAATGTGTATCGTATAGAAAATGAACATGGGTAGCATGTTGAGCCCGGTAGACCTGAGACAGTTTCCAGCTAATTTGTTTGCGGCCACGTGTAAACTCGTCCATTAAACTCCGGCACGAGCAGCATGGTAAAATAAACATGCTAAATTTGAAAAAAAAATCCAAACAATTTCTCATTTTCGGTGCTAAATTCAGTTATTATTTGCTAATTTACGATATTTAGGAAATTTTTCTTCAAGTTGTAAGAATTTCAAGAGAAGAATACCTAACATTTATTTGTTGTTGAATAAGACCTATAGGTCCCTTTAGAAAGGCTGGGCCCGGGAGGATTCCTCCATTTCTCCCCCCCCCCCCCTCTCGATAGCCCTGCATCGCCATATTGGAAAAATGGCTCCTAAAAGCAGTATTTTGGCAAAATCTCCTTCCCGACTCATTTTACGATAAACACAGTTGTACACAAAATAAAACTAGAGACAATTATCGGAAATTTATGTATGTATCTATCTTATTTTCATAAAGTAAATAGCTTAGCCGTACGAGTGCCGCAAAGTGTACTCCAAAACGTGTTTTGACCAAAAAACTCATTTCCACACCACCTTGAGGTAGAGTAAGTGGCGCGTTTTTTTTAATATGGTATCCCAAATAGGCCTTATTTACATGCAAATAAATATCTTGAAATTTAGCGTATTCTCCTTCGCTTTGCTGTTTTGATGGACCAGGTGTTGCGAATTCATTGTCTGTAGTACTAATCGAAATGTCACAGACGAGAATTTCATCTACATCATCCGCGATAGGAAGATCATTTTCATCGTTTGTTGCCAAGTAACAAAGCTTAGTTGCAGAAAAGACGACTGTTTTTATGAAATCCAGAAACAAACAGCGAGTTTCATTCAAAAAATATTGGTAAGTCTAGAAAGTATTGAGCCTTTTTTGTCACTTTTGATTGAATATTTCTTTTATTTAAAATGGGTTTTATTTAAGTACATACTTGTATTGTCCATTATTATCTATGACGTTTTGCCATTTTTTGGGTACAGCCATTATTCTATCGGTGTAGAACTTCCGTGGTTTATCAGCGAAAAGCTTGGTCAAGTGATTTTCATAGTCCCTTTTTGAAGTGAATTTCTTTTCATTAAGGAAGTTTTGCAGAGACTGAAACAAATGGTAGTCTGATGGTGCAAGGTCTGGACGATACGCTGAATGCAACAAAACTTCCCAGCCAAGCTCTGTCAATTTTTGCCGGGTCATCAAAGATGCGTGTGGTCTGGCATTGTCATGATGGATCAATTCTGGCCGTTTTTTTTGAATTGCTTGTTGCAATCTGCTTAATTGCTGACAGTACAGAGCCGAATTGAGTGTTTGGCCTGGTTCTAGCACCTCATAATAAACGATTCCCTTCCAATCCCACCATACACACAGCATAACCTTATTTGGTGTCAATCCTGGCTTTGAAGTCGGTAGTGATGATTTCGACCGACATTCTCGTATCTTACCCATTTTTCATCGCCCGTAATGATTTACTTCAAAAATGGCTCGATATCGTTGCGTTTTATTAGCTTTTCGTGAATGGAAATTCGGTCGATCAAATTTTTTTGAGTTAATTCATGCGACAACCAAACGTCGAGCTTCTTTGTGTATCCAGACTTAGGCACATGGTTTAGAACTGGTTGGTGATGGATATTCAGTTCCTTAGCAATGTCATCACGATGCATAAGCACGTCGGTCTTCTTCAATTTTTTGTAAGATTTCATCGACTTTTTCAGTGATTGGTCAACCTGAGCGAGGTGCACCTTTGGCATCAAAATTTCCAGAACGAAAGCGAGCGCACCATCTCTTGGCTGTGACTTTTGATAATGATCTTGACCGTAGACAACACAAACTTTTTCACGAGCCTGCGATGCATTCTCACCTTGATCGTAGTGATATTGTAAAATATAACGAATTTTTTTCAGAAATTTCACCCATTTTTAAATGAATACAATGTTACCTTTCAAACGCATGTCAGTTTGACTCAATCTGATTAGTATTTCCCGATATATGACAATGAGCACCATCTAATGACAAAAAAGGCTCAATACTTTTTAGAATATCCAATATTACGTTTTAAATTTTCAACTTTTTTATCTTTGATTCGATTTTGCGTAAAACAAGAACTTAGTACAGAGATCCATAATCTCAAGTTTCATCAAAATCCGTTGGAAAATGTGAGCGCTAGAGGGCTACGAAAACCTGAAAAACGCATATCTAAACCACCGCCATTTTCAAATTCAAACACGCATGATCACCAAAATGTCAAAGTTTGTAGATCTAAACAATTACTATCTTAAAACGTTTTGAGCTTCAACTGGCCACCATTTTGTTTTTTTGTGACCTGACCTCCTGTTTTTTTAACAATTCTTTAGATACTTATATTTTTTATTAAACTACCGAATTTCATGAAAATCGGTTGAAAGCTTTGGTCACAACTACAACAATAAAATTTTATACGTTTTTCAACATTTGAGCGGCCGCCATTTTGTTTCAGACGAGCCGACTTTGGATTTTTTATCGTGAGATTCATCACATACATTATTGAACCTTTGTAATAAATTTTATCCAAACCGGAGCTATACTTTGGTCAGCACAGAAATCACAATTTTTCGTCTAAAATTTTGTTTTCGCCTGGCCAATATAGCTGGTTCACGAACCCAACCGAGATATTTACTCAATACACCTTTCCTGAAAATTTGGTGCAAATCGAAGCAAAATTGCAAACTCTAGCGTGGTTACAAATTTCCTTATATCCCATATATATATATAGGTATATATATATATATATATATATATATATATATATATATATATATATATATATATATATATATATATATATATATATATATATACGAGGTGTGCTCAAAAAATATCACGAATTTTGTTTTTTTTTCAAAAATTATTTATTTATTCATGAATATCTATTTTGTCCCCTTCAAAGTAATCCCCATGAGATATTATACACTTGTGCCAACGGTTTTACAATCTTCGAAGCACTTCAAAAAATCATTTTTTTTAATCTTGTTCAGCTCCTCCTTCGATGCCGTCTTTATCTCGTCAAGCGTAGCGTAACGTCGTCCTTTCATGGGCCTCTTCAGTTTAGGAAACAAGAAAAAGTCACAGGGGGCCAGATCTGGGGAATACGGTGGCTGCGGCATCATTAGTGTGTTGCTTTTGGGCAAAAAGTCGCGCACAAGCAACGATGTGTGAACAGGGGCGTTATCGTGGTGCAAAAGCCAATTTTTGTTCTTTCACAAATCCGGGCGTTTCTGGCGGATTGCTTCGCGCAAATTGCGCATAACTTGCAGGTAATATTCCTTATTGACCGTTCTTCCCTGTGGCAAGAACTCATGATGCACCACGCCCCTGCAATCGAAGAAAACTGTCAGCAAAACTTTCACATTCGACCGAACTTGGCGCGCTTTTTTCGGTCTTGGTTCATGCGGCAGCTTCCATTGAGATGATTGAGCTTTGGTTTCCACGTCATAACCATAAACCCACGATTCGACACCAGTTATGACCCTCTGGAGCAAATTTGGTTCGTCGCGGACAGAGTTTAACATCTCATTAGCAATGTTCATGCGTTGCTGTTTTTGGTCGCAATTGAGCAATTTTGGTACGAATTTCGCGGCGACCCGGCGTTGATAAAAATCGAATGGCACGAGCCAATCGATATGTTTAGGTCCTCAGCAACTTCTCTAACGGTGATTCGACGATTGGCCAATACCATTTTCTCCACTTCATTAATTTTTTCGTCTGTTGTTGAAGTGCTCGGGCGTCCGGCACGCTCTTCGTCGTTCACATATTCTCGGCCTTCTAAAAACATTTTGTACCACCGATAAACGTTGCTTCGGTCCAAGGTAGCTTCTCCGTATGCCACAGTCAACATTCGGAATGCATCCGCGCACTTAATTTCGTTTTTCACACAAAATTTGATACACGTTCTTTGATCCATTTTTTTTGAATAAGTAAAAATCGAAGACGATTGAAAACACGTGCAAGTAAAGCAGCTATCACCAATTAAGTGAACATTCAATATGGCCGAGCTTGTCGGCATAAGTGACAGACATGAGTACCAACATAACGCCACAAAAAAATCGAAATTCGACTATACGTAACCCGCGAAAATTCAAAATTCGCGATACTCTTTGAACACACCTCTATATATATATATACATATACATATATATATATATATATATATATATATATATATATATATATATATATATATATATATATATACATATATATATTTATATATATATATAAATATATATATATATATATATATATATATATATATATATATATATATATATATATATATATATATATATATATATATATATATATATATATATATCTGACAAAAAAATATCCGGAAATTCTCATTAAAATTGCCCGCGTTGAGTATTTTTAAGTATTTGAAAGTTCTGTATGTTCGTAAGACTGTCCGTATGCTAAACATGAGCATGATCTGTGAACTAGTTTGCTTACGACAGCTGTTGAACCCAGTTGACCTCAGTGGTAGTCTGCAAATGTTACAATGGAAAAAAATATTGAGCAAAGAGTTTGTCTCAAATTATGTGTTTTGAACGAAATTTCGTTTGCTGACTCGTTGTGAATGCTGGAAAAGGCTTATAGAGACTCTGTTTTATCGAAAACCCAAGTGTACAAATGGTACAAAGCCTTTAAAAACGTCCAGGAGATCGTCGAAGATTTGCCTCGTTCAGGACGACCGTCGACCTCTTCAACAAACGATAACGTCGAAAAATCAAGGAAATTGTGCTCGAAAATCGTCATGCCAGTGTTTGAGAGATAGCTCGTGATCTCAACATCTCTCGTGAAACCGCTCGTTTGATTTTTGTGAACCAATTGGGCATGCAACGCGTCGCCGCTCGGCTCGTTCCGTTAGAGCTGAATTTCCTTTAAAAACATTACCGGACGCAGGTAGCTGCAGACATGCTGGATCGTGCGAATTCTGATCCCACGTTCATGGGACGGATCATAACTGGTGACGAGACATGGGTCTATGAATACGACACACTAACGAGCCAACAATCATCGGAATGGGTGGGAGAAAATGAGCTGAAACCGGAAAAACCTCGCAAAAGTCGTTCGAAAATCAAGACGATGCTTATTTTTTTCTTCGATATTCGTGGTGTGGTTCATCATGAACTCGTTCCGCAAGGTCAAACGGTCAATAAGGGCTTCTATTTAACTGTTTTGAGACGTTTGTGTGAAAATATTCACCGTAAACGTCCGGATTTGTGGCAAAACAATTCGTGGATTTTGCATGACGATAACGCACCATCTCATCGAGCCACGGTTATTAACGGTTTTAAGACCAAACATTCGATAAACACCATCGACTAGATACCTTATTCGCCTGGTCTTACTTCCGTGTGACTTTTTTCTTTTCTCCAGACTGAAATTACCGCTCCGGGGAACCAGATTTGAGTCCATAGACGCCATACAAGAAAATTCGCAGAAGGAGCTGAATGCCATCCCTGAAAACGCCTATAAAAAATGTTTCCATGATTGGAAAGATGGCAGACGGCCATACGTTTCAAAGACAGATGATATTTGGCGTATGAATACCTTTTTGGATGTTTAATCGTATTCCGCAGGCGGCAATACGTTCCAAGGAACAGACGAGCGTGATACTTCTTGCGTTTGAAGTTTTATTCGAGAGCCGGTGAACAATTTAAAATGGAGATAATTTTCGTCGCGACACTTGCTCCGTGAACGACCAGCATTAGGTGAATTGTTGCTATAGTTTACGGCAAAGAAGCTTATAATATTTGTTCTTTACTGAGATTGTGCTGAAATGTATATGAAGGTGATTTGTCTCTATGAATTCGAGAAATCACGAAACAATTTTCGATCATGGCGAAGGTAAACGTTGACGGGATTTGAGAGACCGATGTAAAGTAAAGATGAGCGGAGCGTAGTGAATCAGCTCGGCGTGAGCGGCTTAGAAGTGCAATGCAGCTGACAACAGATGATTAAAATTCATTGACCGTGATGGAACTGCGAAAACTCTTGAGGGATTTGGAGTTATCAACTAGTGGCAAAAAAGCAATTTTGCGCCAGCAATGGAGAGCAGCCACAACGATAGAATCGGAGGATGATGACGATGACTCAGAAGGAGGGGAAGAAGTGGACGAAGAAAAACATTCTGTACGTAGTTCTATATCACATCATCGTACGATGGTAACCTTTCGTGATGTGGAAGAGTCGCTTGAGATATTTAGCGGCGACACCAATGTCAAACGGTAGATATGGGATTTCGAGGAGACAGCAGAAATATGCGGCTGGAATGACTTCCAACAGATGGTATTTGCAAAAAATTATTGCGTGGTTCTGTTATATTGTTCTTCAGTTTTGAGTGTCACCCGAAATCTTGTAATGAACTTCATAGATTATTATGTACTAACTTCGGAAATGTCGTCAATAGTAAAGACATTCACCAACAGTTGAGTGATATTAAAGAAATATCATCGAAAGTTATCATGAATACATTTACCGCGTATTGGAAATCACCAGTCACGCAAACATTGAACTCTCAGCCAAAATCCAATACATAATTGACGGTGTACAAGACGATGAACGTAATAAAACCATATTGTACGGTGTGAATTATATCAAAGAGCTAAGGCAGAAATTATACAGAATGAAACTCAGAAGACTCGTTTGAAATCAAAGTATTCCACGAATGAAAAGAAGTTTACGCTCGACAAATTGGATAGAAGCGGGAAAAGATGCTTCGATTGTGGCCACCGCGAACTTTTCGGGGAAGATTTTGGCCATGTTGCGAAAAAGAGTCCGACTACGCGTGTGACTATATCAAAATTAAGATGTGACGCTTTGAGGTTAGAGAACATGAAAACCTATAAATCAGTTAAAATTCTCAATAAGATGATACGGTAATAGATCCCGGTAGTGATCTTCATTTGAAAAGTTGAGTGTTTGCAAAAAAACTGAAAGTACCGAAGTCGAAGGCATTGGTTATGGCGGTCAGAAAACCCAATGTGCTGATAGACAATATTAAGCTAAAACTGACAGTAAATATTGCACGTGACATGGTGTTACTATTCGATCTTTTGCTTGTCGGCGAATTATCTGAATTCATGGAAATAGTGTTGGGCAATGATGGGCAAAAATGGACGGCACGACGAGACAAGAAGAAAAAAAACAATCAAGAAGATGACGGCGAAGCAGATGGAAACGACGAATTTTCCAGCTATATGAAGACAGCTTTAAGCATCAATACCTATCCCGAGACTGAAGTCAACCTTCAGAACATTCGAAAGTGAAACATCTTATCGAAACATATGCGCCCAATAGAACGAGAGATACAGGAGCCGAGATGCGAATCGTGCTCAGCGATGAAGCACCGGTACACCAAAAACCTGGAAGGCTGACAGCTAAGCAGAGAAATATTGTCAACAATATCGTACACGATTGGATGAAACAAGGTATTGTTCGATATACTTGTAGTCTATCGCCATACGCTTCTCTAATAGTTTTAGTGGAAAAGAAAGACGGAACTACCAGATTGTGTGTCGACTTTAGGCTCCTAAATAAGAAGGAAATTCGTGATGCGTTCCCATTACCATTGATGGGAGACCAGCTTGATCGGCTGCAAGACTCAACGATATTCAGTACCCTTGATTTGAAGAATGCATTTTTTCACGTTCCCGTAGAGCAAGAAGGTGTTAAGTACACAGCGTTTGTGACACCAGATGGTCATTTTTAGTTTAACCGCGTAACCTTTGGACTAAGTAATTCACGTGTTGTTTTCTAAAGATATCTCAAGGCCGTTTATAGAGAACTGATAGCTGAAAGAGCAATTCTAACGTACTTAGATGACATAATCATTCCGGAATGCAGCGAAGATTAAAGCTTAGAGAAGTTAAAGCAAGTTTTGCATGTTTCGAGTGAGTATGGGATGGTTTTTAATTGGAGGAAATATGAATTTTCGGCCAGACGTGTGGAATATTTAGGATACACCATAGAGAATGGAACTATTAAACTATCATCGAAAAAGACGAAGGCAGTTTCTGTTTTTCCAGTGCCTAAGACGCTCAAAGACGTTCGTAGCTTTTTAGGATTGACAAGAGGACTCCGTAAATTTATTCCGAAATATGCAATTATTGCGTGACCTTTAACTATCTTGTTGAAAGACGGGGTCAATTTTGAAATTGTTTCAAACCAGGAGAAAGCCTTTGTGGAGCTTAAACCCGCATTGATGCAGAGCCCAGTTTTAAAACTAGATCGTACTGGCGCTGTAACAGAGTTACACACGGACGCATCCAAAGACGGACTAGATGCAATTTTGTTGCAGAAGGATTTAGAAGATGGAATGATACATCCTATCCAGTATGCCAACGAAAAGACGACACCCACGCAATCGCGTTACACCAGTTACGAACTAGAAATATTAGCAATTGTTCAAGGGCTTAAAAAGTTCCACGTTTATTTGTTGGGGACGCCATTCAATGTTGTGACGGAATGTCAGGCTTTCGCTCGAACGATGTCCAAAAAAGATGGCAGTCTTTCTGTTTCACGTTGGGCAATGCTAATGGAAGAATTTCCATATACTCGTACCGTGGAGCACCATCCATGTTCATCCATGCCGAACAAATCAAAAGAGAGCAACATAATGACGATCAACTACTGAAAATATTCCAAGGTATTCGTGACAATAAGAATACAGATTTTGCATTATAGGTAGATATTTTACATCGCGAGCTGGATAGAAAGTCATTATTGGTGGTACCAAGGACTACGCAGCACGACATAATCAGACAATGTCAGGAAAGTGGACATTTTGGAAGGCAAAAGACCGAATACTTAGTATTACCAGAATACTGGTTTTCTCATATGCGCGCAAAGACCGAAAAATTTATAACTAACTGCGTAAGATGAATTTTGGCTGAGCGGGAACATGGTAAATTAGAGGGAACGCTGAGTTCCATTGACAGGGGTGACAAACCTTCATAGGCATATTACATGGACCATCTAGAGCTAATGCCATCGACGAAGAAAAGTTATAATCACATATTCGCACTGGTTGACGCATCTTCTATATTTATCTGGTTAACTATATCCAAAAAAATCGACGACTGCCGAATAAGTCATAAAACGACTGCAGGAACAATCTGTTGTTTTTGGGAATCTGAAGCGAATAATTTCCGATCGGGGTACAGTTTTAACCTCGAAGGGCTTCCAGAAATATTGTCCACAAGAAGAAATATAACATTTGCTGACAACACCAGGAGTACCTCACGGAAATGGACAAATTGAACGTATGAATCGAATCATAATACCATATTTAACGAAGGTATACATCGAGAATCCAACGATGTGGTACAAGCATGTGGACAACGTTCAACAACACATTAACGCATCCGATAGTAGAAGTGTAGGGATGAGTCCTTTTGGTGGTAGTGTTTGGTCAGAACATGAGACTGAGAAATGATGAAAAGTTGGGAGCAGTAATGGACAAAGAAATTATGAATAATATAGTTTTCAGGGACATCGATCGCATTTGAGGCAGGAAATGGCCAAGAATATACAGAAGGTTTAACAGGAAAATTTTTTACTAAATTCGGTCCCTACATGTATATGTACTCGTATGTCCGAGTAGAACTCGACTCACGGCGGCGCAAATCGATGGTTTCCTACCTACAAATAAGGCTGTAGAGCCGGAAATACTGTAAATATTTTTACAAAAACTTAACTGTATATGCTTGCTAGACGGTGTTTTCGAATTACTTGAAAAACATAAAATGTTAAAACCTAGACTAGAAAGACCCCTTAAGTTACTACTTATACAATATTTGAAAATAAGTGTTAGTCTTTGAAATTTTTTCTTCATTGATATAATGTCACGATTATCTCTCTACAAAACTTGGTAGGTATTTTACGACTTTTTAGTTTACTAAATTAAACACTACTACACTACACGAAGTTTCGTAAAGAAACCTGATAAAATTCGATTTCATCATTATTTTGTCAAATTCAAAACAATAATTGAATTAAACCGTATGTTCAGAGCCATACTTTATTCAACTTGTGTGTAAGTTCACAGGAAAGGTATGAAATAAAACACTTTAAGTTGAAGTGCTTATTCATAATTTTCAAAGAGGAGCAAACATTATGAATTCGCCATGCACATCATTCATAATAATTTTAAAGTGTTGAACATGATTCTTATCTCAAGTGAATGTAAAACGTAATTTGAATCGTCCTTGTGAGCATATTAACCCTTGAATTGATTATTATAAAATCTAAACCCTTTCAAGCACGTTTTCAATGTTGATTATTATCAGGCTCAAGGTTTTTTTGAGCAACTCCATCCAAATACAAATAAGAGCATATCCAAGGCTCTCTGCTTCATACAGTTGAGAACAAAACAAAATAAGGAAAAATTCAATTTATGTTTTCTGCCCATTATCTCTTTCTTTAGTCCTGGCTTGAATACTACAGCAAGTAAATTATTTAATGCAATCATATTTTAAACGAAATTAACTTTCAACATAATAATTCACTCAAATTAATTAGAAGGTTGAGTCATTTCAGCAGACAAGGCCGTTTTATGAAATTTTCCCAAAAGAGCTTTCATTTGAGTTGAAGAAAGATTATTGGATTCAAGATCAAAAGGCGCACTCACTTGCAAATGAGAATATTGAAAATTGAAATTGATTAAGCAATTAGTCCTTTGCGCCAAGGCTGCTTCAGTTGCGGAACATAGATGGAGGTGATGATGATTTTTTCATTGATAATTCATGGGATTATTATGAGCGAAGCTTCTGGGTAAGAACAATATCCTAACTTGTTTATCAGCAGTATCTTGTTTTGAATCATTTTACTCACTCTACTGATTACTTGAACGAATCGCGATCCGGAATTAAAGAATTAAATCAAGAAATCATTAAACAGATTGATTGCAGCCAATTACACCATATACGAATATACATTCCATCCAAACACTGTCCTCGACACCGACCACTCTCCCGCTCCAAAGAATTTTCAGATAAATACGAACATAAGGAACCAATTAAATGTAACCAACCGAAAATCGTGGCCACCATCATGGCAACGAGCGTAATTCGCGAACGGAAAATTGAATCCGAAAAGCCAAAAAGTGATCAATTAAAATGCAGTTTGAATAATTGATGATAATTAACAACATGGACTCGGCGAACGGCGTTGCAGTGCTTTAGCTGATGCTCTCTCGTGGTCCAGAGCCGTTTCCAGCCCGGAGGCTGCACAACGCCCGATGCATTCCATTGCGAATTGCCACATTGCATCATTCGGCATGGGATGGGTGCGGATCGCTGGCAACTAACCAGTCAATTTCATTTAGTTGCAAATGCAGGCTCCACCACGCCATCGCCATGGATAGGCGAGCAACCTAAATTCGAGCAAAGTTACTGTACTGAGGCCGATGCTGCAGCTACTGCTGACGATGATGAACCACAAATTCATTTTGACCACTTGAGCATCAAATTTGTATGGCAAAGACAGCCTAGCGTAGCCTGTACTAGCCTAGTCCATTCATCTGTCCATATACTCGTAGGCATTGATGAGTAGAGCCCTGGACCAATATCCATCCGTTCATCAGCATGTGTAACACTCACATTCTAACTATAGATGGACACTCAGTCAATTCACAGATAAAGCCGCCTTTTTACTTTGACCGAATAAAAAGGAAATTCGATTATTGCCATCTATTGACTGTTCTAATCGCATCTTCTTTGGTGGCTGGAAATATGCCGCCATTAAATTGATTAAAACGATACACACATTTAAATTAGACTAAATTACTGAAGAATAGTCCGCCTGGAAATTTCATTTATCAAGTTATGAAGCAATGACCGCTAATGTATCGGAAGAATTATGGCGCTAATTGTGTAACTGTTGAATGGGTTGTGAATTTGAATGTATTGTATGGGTATATTTTAGTCAGACCCAAGAGCGTTTTTACAATAGGTACTTCATAATATAGAAGCACAAAATTAATTTTTCTAATTTTAAAAATTGCAGTATGGAGCTTAAAAATAAAATTAATTAATTACCATCAAATGTTCAAAGTGGCAACGTTTTAGTTTAGTCACAAAAACAAAATTTTTGTTGCAGTACTTGACAAAAAATTCTACTTTTTGACTAATAATTCTACATTCAATGCATTTGTGTTTTTAAATTTTGAAAATATTCTATTTCTTTGCTTAAGTTGCCAAATTTATTATAATCGACATTGATATTGATATTGTTTTAAAGGTCCGTTCTAAGGTACAGCTCCATGTGATGTTAATTTATATATATGCCTTGGAAAGCCCTTAGCCCCACGGTCTGTAGTGAATAGATAAGTTCCAAAGTCCGTGAAGGACTACAGCGATGGTCTGCTGCCTCGGCAGAGGAAGGTGGAGATATCCGCCGAGAATGCCCTTGTCTGGGGACGCGTGAATGCGCTGGCAGGCTAGCATTGCGGTATCGTGGGGCGGGTTCATTCCCCCCCAGAACAAGGACCCACTACAAAGAATTTCGCATTGACGAATTTCTGGGGTCGAAAAAAAACAAGGCGACCGAAGTCGCAAAAATTGTAGGCAACTACAACAGGGGTAAATGACTTGTTCATAGAACAAGAGAAACAAGTAAAAAGGGCGGAATTAGGGTAACTTCGTCCTCACCCGAAGAGGCTCATGGCCCACAAATGAGAGAGTGGCAACCGGGTGGTGATGGAGCCCCCGCGCACCCACCCAATCGGATCAAAATCCATAATTGTTGTAGTGGCCAGGTATTCCTTTTCTGAGTGGACAACTCATACAACATAACTTGCATGAGCCTTCCCATCAGAGGAGAAGTACCCCGGTGACCAATTTACGCCATAGAACTATGCAATTCGATTACATAACCCAATGCCATAAAAAGGCACCTTGTTCGGGCCACCCAACTCGCGACGTCACCTGAAACAAAGAGGTTAATCTGTACCCGGCGGCTGGCTCATGTTTGGTGGTGTGAGCCTGCCACCGTACCGGGTCCTATACCCGGTCAAATCCAACGTAATGGAAAGACCGAAGGGTAAGGGTATCAATTCATTTTATTTTTATTTTTATTATATTTATATTAAATATACAAGGTTATCCATTTCGTGGTTGGTAAAGTATAACCCTGCCATTTGACATTTGTCAGAATTAAATGTGATCCAAAGCGTGTTTTTTTAGTTGAAGGTTTGCCATTTAGAAATATGGATCGTTTAACAGTCGAAGAACGCGTCAAAATTGTTAAATTGTATTATAAAAATGGTGATTCTGCTGTATCAACATTTAGGGCTTTACGAGCCAATTACGGTCGACATAATCGACCTGCACAGCAAACAATTCCGAGCACAGTGAGAAAATTTGAAGAGACTGGATCGGTTATTGATATTGCAAGGCCTGTGCATCATCACAACATTCGTTCTGCTGAAAATGTCGCTGTCGTTGCTCAAAGTGTGGAGGAAGACCCGAATTTATCGATTCCTCGACGTGCTCAACATTTGGGCTTGTCTTAAGGCTCATTGTGGCGGATTTTGCATTTAGATTTGCATCTTCATCCGTACAAAATCCAACTCACTCAAGAACTTTAGCCTCAAGACCATACACAACGCAGAATGTATGCGAATTGGGGATTGAACAACAAGCCATTGATAACGATTTTTCGAACAAAATTTTTTTTTAGTGATGAGGCTCATTTTTCGCTCAGTGGTTACGTAAATAAACAGAATTGCCGCATATATGGCTCTCAAAATCCTCAGGTGATCGCAGAAAGGCCTTTACATCCAGAAAAAGTGACCGTTTGGTGTGCATTATGGTCTGGTGGTGTTATTAGCCCGTATTTTTTTGAAAACGATCAAGGAAGAGCCATTACAGTCAATTTTCACCGCTATGGACAGATGTTAACCGATTATTTTTGGAGAGAATTTGAAGATTATGATCTGGAAAACATGTGGTTCCAACAGGATGGAGCCACAAGCCACACATCACAGGCTAATCGAGCACTTTTGCAAGAGAAATTTCCAGGTCGCGTGATTTCGAAATTGAGTGATGTCAATTGGCCCGCAAGATCCTGCGACCTAACACCTTTGGATTTGTTTTTATGGGGCTGTGCAAAAGGTCGTGTTTACGCGAACAATCCTCACAATCTTGAGCAATTGAAAACCAATATTCGTGAAGTTATGGCCGAGATATTGTCGGAAATGTGCCGAAAAGTCATTGAAAATTACCTCAAAAGGATTGAGGCCTGTAAGAGGTCCCTTGGAGGACATTTGAATAATGTTGTGTTTCAAGTATAATAGCAAGGTTCAATCTTTATATTGAATAAAAAATTTTGTTTCCATCCGAATATTTTATGTGTTTTATTTAGCTTTACTTTCCTAAGCGTAAAATGGATAACCCTATATATTTGTTTTTCATTCATCATTCAAAAAAAAAATTTTCTTTTTTTATCTAATTTATAATTTAAGTAATTTTTAAAATTCAATTAAAATATCAATATAATTGAATCAAAGTAATGTTTTTATATTAATATAATAATATTCTTAATAAAAATTTTTATAAAAATAGAAAAAAAATTTTAATTTAAAAAGGACAAATTTCGAAAAAAGAGCAATTTAAAAAAAAGACATGAGGAAAAAGGGTATTTACCCCACATGGTCCGTCGAGCGCTCGATGACGATGCGGGTGATTTTCTCCTCTATGAATATCAACTGTAACGAAATCTTGCTTCATATGACCATTTAATAAGACAATATAATGTTTCTTTGAAGTCCGATTTTCAAAGAACTTGGATACTTCCAAAAAAGTTCTCTTATCTAGGGGGATACACAGAATTCCGCTCGTAGAAAAGTCCAAGCGATGGGCAAAGTAGAATTCATGAGTGAACGATGCGTCTTTGAGTTGAGAAAATTGCTTTCTTAAGATAGTTTGCACCGCGACTTTACTAGTATCATTACTATTTATTAATAAATCCGGGGGCTTATCAATCACTAGGAAATTTTCGCTTCTGTGGAGTAAAACTAATTTGGGAAAAGCCTTGTTATTACGCTGAATATTGACCAATTAATGGGTAAACGAACACGTAATTTGGTGATGAATAAGCTCATGCGATTGATCCAATTCTCAAGTACTTTCCGTCCTACAAATTGAAGTAAATAATCTAAAAGTTCTAGGGTCGACCTATTTACAAACAAAATTTTTAGGAAAATTAAATGTCTTCCGCATCTTCATCATCCGATTTCCACGCTGCCTTGTCAATTTCCGGTTCAACATAAACAGATATGATTTTTTTTGACGTTTATCAAACAGTGGTTGATACATTTCCTGATATTTACGTTCTAGTTCATAAACTTCTTGATAGAATTTCGATTCGATTCCTATTGAACGTGCTTGAGGGCTGTGACACCATTACTAATTTTTTCTGGCAACATTTTCACCATTTCTTGTAGGAAGTGACGTCGCATCGGGCCGGACATTGTAATGATTTAAAGTCTACGCGTCGCTGTTACCGGAGAGCATGATCCAGTTGTGCTAATACTTCCAGTCAGCTTAGAATTCGGCGCTTTACTGCCATGCATGTCTGATTTTATGTGATAAATGTTCCCCGATATCTATTCTGCAGTCCAAATTTAAATTTTTCCGCAAGATGCAAATCTTATATTTCCGCTGTTAGCGATGCGACCACTTCGTATTTGGGCACCGTTCGTTGTCGGCCAAAACTCCTTATGCGTGGCGGCCACTCCTTCCACATACATGCAGCTTGCGACGATGGCGACTGAGGTGGATGCATTTAATTAGATTTGATTATAGTTTGGATCGAACTGAACATCATACCTTTGTGTCCGCGTACACACTTCCTGCTTCTAGGGTGGCTGCTTAACTAAATCGGCTGCGTAAGTTAAGTTCGCCGGTTTTCACAATTTGAGTAAATAGCAGCCGCGTGACTCACAACACACACTCTGTCACCATGTGGCTGCCTATTTTCCTTTTGACACCCCACGACAAAATTGACGTGGGATGTGCAACCGTCACAACCGACATGAGATGCCAAGCCACTTGGTGGCAAGGTGTGTTAGTAGTGAGTCGCCAGTGGCGTCACAAGATTCATTACAACATGAAGGTCGGGCTGTTTAGAAAATACCTTGTTGCAGTCTTGTCCTCTTCCTCTAATTCAGCTCCACTATCAGCTACACATCAGCCGCTCACTCCCCACTACAATTATTTCATCTGCCCTATCTTTCGTCTTCCGCACACTTTTGAAATTAAAAAATGTTTATTTCTTTTCAAGGTGCTGTGGCGGTTATAATGCTATTTATTACAGTTCTTCGACACTGTGAAAACACTACTCTCAGAATAATTTAATGTTTCTTTTTTTCACTTTCCTCCTTCGTCTCTGTTAGTAAACAAATTGCTGTTTACAGTTAGCATAGCGCTAGCTGTTTTTCACAGGGCACTGCTTGTTGCTGGTTCTACATAACTCGCTTTTGTGTGTGTGTTTTGATTCACACACTCGGTTGTTGGGGTACGCTTACACTCACATTCTTTTTCGAAGTATTTCAAGCAAATCTGACGAACAATTTTCCGCGTTCCTCCCTTCAATTCGCTTGGCGTTATGTTTTTCCCTGCCAAATCAAAGAACGCTAATGGACCGAAATCGTGCATAAAACACTGCGAGGAATAATTATCCAAGCCATCAGCTAACTTGTTCAAAATGTCCCAAAATCGCACACCGCTTTCTTATTTCCCTTATCGCAATCTGGGCGAAGTTTCGCGCGAAAAGCACAATGTCGAGCAATATGTCCCCATTGTAGACAGTGAAGACATTGCACTGAATCTACATAACTTCCACGAGAATTAATACAGCAGTTCGGATCAAAATATGGCTTCACTTGAACAGGGCGTCCAAATAAAAGTTGATTGTCGAGAGCGTTTACTGCAGCAACTGCATCGCGCGGCCTAACATATTTAACACAGCCAAAAGGGAACGGATACTGAATGACCCATGCATTTTTGATGTCACCGTAACGCGATAATTTTCTTCTTAAATCCACTTGGGTCACATGGGGTTGAAGGTTATAAATGAATATTGTGACGTATGCGCCTTGGGCAGTTGAGAACATATTAATAAGGTTTCAAACTTTACTCAGAGTTAGTTTAGTTTGGACTTAAAACTACTGAACAAATGAATTTTATTTTATTTCCATTACGGAGCAGGGTTGTTGGGGTGAGCAGCTGGCTGGGGAACTACTGCGGAGGTGGAACTGTCAGTAGACGGGACGGCATGCCGTTCCGTTACTGAGTCTGTCGCGAGTGCTGCGGGCTGTCGTGCGCACTCGTTTGCAAGTTTTTTGACTTCTTGCAATTAGTGCATTGAGGCGCATACGTGTCTGGCTTCCCACATCGAAAGCAGAAAATGCTAGCCTCTGCCTGGCATGCAGTGAAACGGTGACCCGTCTGCCGGCAGTTCCAGCACGTGGTAGTTCGGGCCCTGGGAGCCAGTTCATGTACCTCCAACTAAGGTTCTGGATCTAAATCGGTGGATAATGGAGAGAGAGTCTCCGAGGTTCTGACGCTGGTGGGTGGAATGAGGACAGCTGGCGCGGGTAGGGCTGGTATATGGCTCTCGAGCTCAGCGATCGCGCGTCGTTCTGGCTGATCTCGTCGGCCAAAAGATTTACTATGTGACACGGAGCGCTGGGAATACTGCTCCGCTTCCAATTTCTTCGATGATGCGTGAAGCGCATGCACACTGTGACGCGGGGCAAACACCAGTCGCTCTCGCAGCTCTGGTCTGATCCCCTCCCAGAAGAGGCTGAGAAACTCCGACTCTGGCATGGGGATCATTAGACGCTCCAACAGACAGCATAGGACTTTATAATACTCGTCCACGGTCTCCTGTGCCTGTTGGCGTCTGTTTCGGATGCGCTGCTTCAGAGTGTCGTCTTCCTCGACTGGGGTGAATTCCCACAAAGCCGCCCGTTTCAAGGTTTCCCAACCAAAGGTGAGATCCGTGTCGACGAAACGCCAGAACCACCGAAGAGCTCTCCCACTAAAAAGCATCTGCGCACATCGGGCAACTCCTCGCAGGTTCCCACCTAGGTTCTGCGATGCCATGTTTTCGACCCTCCTTAAGAAGGCACCGATAGTCGTAGGGTCGTCGTCCTGCCCAGTAAACATAAGTTTCCAACTTGCCACTATGTGGGCTATCTTAGAGGGCGGAATAGCACTTGGCGAACGATTACGTTCATAACTAGGCTGCCTAGGTGCGACATCTTCGCGGAGAGTAGGCCGGCCCGTGCGGCGAGCTCCTGGCTGGTCCGTAGATGCTAAGTCCCAATCGTACCAGGGCATTCTTGGTGGATACCTCCGTCTTCCTCTGCCGAGGCAGCAGACCATCGCTGCAGTCCTCCACGGACTTTGAAATAACTAACCACTACAAGTCACCAGAGCTTCCACCTCAGATGCATGATTCCAATTCAGTAATTTGAGGCTTCGTCTGTTTGAATGCCTGTTGACCCAGAAGGTTGTGGCAAGTTCACAATGCCACTAGGGTTCTTACGCCATTCTTTTTCTTCTCTAAATGTGGTTTGGTTCTTGTTTTACTAGAGTAAAGCTAAAGAACTTGGCTTCTTCTGCAGTTATTCCGGCATTCCAAGCCGCATCTATCGCTTTTCAGAGGGTTTTCTCTGATTTCCTGTTCTTTGCTGCTAGTGGAACTTTAATTGTATCCACGCTTAATGCATTTGACCGGCTGACTCAGCTCTTATAAGCTCATCCGCCATTTCGTTTCCTTCTACACTCCTATGTCAAGATCCCACGATAGGCGGGGTTAGCTGCAACTCTAAAGGCTCGTCTACAACCCTATACTACAATAGCTGTCAAGCTACGCAATTAGAGGCAAGTGCTTGCAGTACAGATTTGCTATTCAAGAGGATATGTAATTCATCATTGAGGTTGCTCATTGTTATTTTTCTAACTACCTTAATTGCAAAAACTTCCTACTAGATGACAGTGGTATGACTGTCTAGCTTATAGCTCTGGTTGAATCGTGGATTAGGATAGTGTTGGTTGGTTTTTTCTCCTTTTTCCAATCGAATTCTAAAAATATGTAATAATCTAAATTAATTGAATTTGCTATAGTTTGTTTTGATGAAATGTGTTAATGACAACGTATAAATTTAGAGAGCCATTTGGGCCATTAAGTTTTTGTATTGTTATTGTTTGGAATTTGCTTTACATTCTTTGAAAATTTATATCGATTAGTATTAAATAAAGCGCTTTTGGCTTTGACTTTGACTTTCAATCGTGGATAGTCGTGAAAGTGAATTTCGGCTCCCTGGTCTTTATCCAGAGGTCATCCCATAACTTAGAGTGCAAGTACCCCATTAATTCATATTACAATTACCATCCATTTGCCAAGCGAATGTGCCTCGGTACGTCCGTGATGACTGTCCCAAGCCAGTATAAAGGAGGAGGGAAACAAAAATAATATTAACGACACCAGTTTTCAAACTACGCCAGGTGGCAGCCAATTGGACATTAAAAATCTACCTGCTGCGGTGGCAGGGTCACAACGTCATATTTCCCAAAGCACCTCTTAGAGGGACTCAAGTTGCAATGCAACTCATCAATAAGCACTCAAACATTGACTATGTCAATGGAAAATATTTTGCTGGCAGGTGATGACGGAGGGTATCCAGAATCTTACTTGAAAGGAGTGGGAACGCCCTGTCTTCAGGATATCAGCGAAATTTCAGCGAAAAGAAAGCTGAGCAAGACGCATGTAAGGAAAGCATTTAGGAGGAAGCGTGCTGAGCAGCAATCCCTTGTAAGAGTAGAAAGCTGTAAATCAAATGCATCCGTAACTACTATTCAGACGATCCTAATGTCAGGGATAGGGAAACTCGTTACTGACCACTTTAATGAGAAGCAGTCCTTGCGTGTACAGGCGCCTCCTACAATGAAGGGATAATGCCAGCCAATTCTCCAGGGGTGACAGCTAGGTCTAATGGCTCATTCATATCGAGATCTAAACCACTAACCAGAACTCAACGCAAGAATGCTCATCACAGAGCAATGCAAAAACTAAAGCTGGCTGGTAATAGGACGGAAGAAATGGGCCCTGGTGTACTGCAAAAGAGGAGCAGGTCTGGTGAAGACTCATCTAAGCTCATCTTGAGAACGCCTCCCAAGAATGGTCTCCTCACTACACTAGTTTACTGGATGCTATTGAGACCGTATAGCGTAAACATACACGTTCTTTATTCTACAAATATATTCTCCCTGACAGCTCCTACGATGAGTGCATACAGATCTTCAACATCCCATCACTCAAAAAAAGTAGAGAATTTTTAGACCTGTGCTGCTCATTTAAAAAATATCACGGTATTCTTTCATCCAACCTTCGGGAAAGGCTTTATATACGGCCTACCTGAAGAACGCGTTAAGCTGTCATATTCATTGTGCCCTTTGCTTGAACCGATATTTATTTTGATTCATTTTTAGTACGCATATCACGTTGCTACAATGAACTCCAGCTGGGTCCTCTGCCGCATTCCATAAACGCTTTTAAAAGCATATTAAATAACACTCTCCTTAGCTCTTAATAGTTTATTAGCATTTTATTTCTTTTTTTTCTATTCAAGTAGCTCACTTTATTTTAGTTGCATTTCTTATATTTCATTACCAAATTTGTAATTGGATCCCTGGATCTGTAAAACAGCGTAAATAAATAAATAAATAAGCTAGAACACTCAATAGCGGTAGCAGGAAGTAGCTGGAAAGCATCGATAAATAAATCCACATCGAGGCCAAAACAATCGGGAATGCCAGATAGTCACCATGAACCAGACCCTCAGGGTATCGAGGTTTAGGAAACTAGACTCACTCTAAGACGTCAACATTGACATTTGGTAACTATGCAGAAGCTGCTGCAAAGACATTGGTTGTTCGCGAGAGAGCATTCTCCGTCCAATAATTTAAAATCTCAGGAAATATCACTGTTCCCTACAGAATGAATGGTCTGTTTGTCAGCGGAGACATCTTGCATGCCAAATGCTCAGATAAATATTCCAGAAATGGATTTTCAAAGTGGTAGTCCCCAAGGCTCCAAAATATTTTCAAATCTTAGAAAATAAAATCCAACATACGACATTATCGGGGAGTATCAAGGTTATTTTAAAGAAGGTAGATCGACGATAAATTATTTATTCACAGTCAAGCACTTGATAAATACTAGAAGGTCAACATAAACATACACCGAATTTGCGTTGATTTTAAGCAAGCATACGTCAACATTGATTGAAATGTACTCTACCAAATAATGCATTGTTTTGGAACCTCAGTCAAATTAGTCCGTCTTTCCAAAATGACAATGACGCCAACAACCTCTCAAGTCCGCATCAATAACCAACTCACCCACGCCTTTGTCACAAAGATTGGATTCAAGCAGGGAGATGGGCTGGCCCCATCGGTATTCAATTTATTACTGGAATATATCATCAGAAAATTACCTGTCGACACAATACGTACATTATTGTGTAAGTCGAGCCAAGTGGTAGCCTATGCTGATGACATCGATATTTTGTCACAATCCTTACCAACTGCCAAAAAACTTTTCCTGATATTCGGCAGCGAAGCAAAACTGGTAGGGCTACAAATCAATAAGAATAAAACAAAGCTCTTGGCGCAGTCGAGAAAAAAAAACTCAAATACACAAAAGAACATACTTGGCGAAAACATTATCGAAAATGGAGTGAATTTTTGTCTTTGAGTATCAAAATAATGAGAACCGCTAATAAAAGAGACGCAGTACGCCAAAAATATAGCTCAGTAATAAAAATTTTTAACCAGTTTTAACGATCTAGAAGACCAGCTGCACAAATCCGAAAACAAAGCTCCAAGTACACAAATCTGTTATGCTATGGGTATGAAACAACCATCCGCAAACATATTGGACACCTTCAAAAGATGAGCTGTATACGTGAATCGTTCTTACTTGCTGGGAGAACTGAAAAGCGAAGACTAGTGAGGAAATCAAGGGAACGCTGATCTGACTCGATCGTTGACGACAGCTTATTGCTGCTCAGATTTTGAAATTGGGAACGCATTCAATGAACAGAGACAGTTGGATGAATGGTACAGGAAATGGAGAGGGGCTGTAGTGGTACAAAGAAGAATAAGAATTCCCAAAACTCCAGCTCATAAGACTGCTAAGTTCACATATGGATCCCAAAAATAGTCAACGATCGCAGAATCCAGAAGTATCTACTGGAGGCTAGAAGATCATTTTCTGTAAGCAAAGTAACAGTATACAGGCTAATAAATTAAAATCTGTTTTGGTGGTTGGGATGGATCAGGCCAGTGTGTATTTTTTGAAGCCCCTTTCGGGCCTTCGCTTAGAGATAGTTAGAGTTATCTCATTGCCATGATCGAATGTATCGACACACGGGTGGTATGATCATTATCACGCTTTGGCTGTGTGTCCGTCCACCCAGCTGCGATGCGCTCTGATTTTCAATCAGCACGTATCATAACTGAATGGGCTTATAGCCCGTCTTAAGGATCACTAGAACTAAATCTTTTTGTCGCCACGAAACTCGAACCAGAGACCATCGGCTGACGGGCTTAGTGCTCTAACCAGTACACCACGCGGACTACTGAAAAATTATCATAATACATCACAATTGTTTTAGAGCAGTGGGTGGGGAACAAATGAATCTATGGACTGCATATGCGTGGCGCGAGAATTTTCAGTGGATTTGACTTCCCGCGTGTATGTTTGGCAGTCCCTACAAATGTGGAAGTGCCTTTTTTGATACGATTCACTCACCAAGAGACAATTGCGGTCAAGATATCGTATAGAGAAGACAGGATGTTTTTTGTACTTGGGCGATGAATACCATTTATGAACTAAGTATGGGGCTCTCATGATCACGAGTGACTAAACTACCCAGTAAACATCTTCCCTGACAACCTAGCCTGGAATCGTTTGACACATTACCTTGGGCCGGGTCTCGCTTTGCTACGCCGCGAGACGCCTTCAAACTTAGGACTGCCCGAACATATTGTGCCACCTGGTTCGATTTGTCAATCGATCCCAGTATCACCACGACTATACTATCTGCGGGGAACTCTTCTGTCTCCCTGTACAGGTTCCGTCACATCCTGTCTGATTTTTCGCATGCGAAAATTTGTGGCACGCATCGACTTCCTCTCCTAGGCAAAAAAAGCTGTTGGAAATTACAACAGTCGATATCATTCAACTATCAAGTCTACTCCTTTAGATGCTCAAGAACAACGAATAGACGCGGTAAAAATTAAAAATAATAGTAATGAATCTGAACAAAAATATTTTGATAAGATTAATGACACGTTGAAAAAGCAGGTGAGTGCTCCTGCTAGAAGAGTTTTGTGAAGCAATTAGTAAATTGAACAATATGTTCTGCATATGAAAAGTTGGCTTGTATACAGATTCCTTAAATTGGGTTCGAAAAATTAAATCCTTCTTCTTCTTCTTCTTGTTTGTAGCCCTACAGCCTCTCTCGGGCCTCCGCATCCTGCAAATAGTGCCTCCAACTGTCTCGGCCCATTAACTGCGTCCTCCAATTTTGAAGTCCAAGCAGCGATGAACTGTCTTCGTCGACCGAATCGGACCAGCATTTTCTCGGTTTCCCCACTGCTCTTCGGCCTTCAGCTCTCCCAACAAACACCTTTTTGAGTATCCGTTGTTTGTCCATACGATTCTTGTGGCCACCCCATTACAGCTTCCGCAGTCTTACAACTCGTCAAAAATTTCATGTAACTCATGGTTGCAACGAATTTGCCATTGGTTCCCGTCTAGCTTCGCTCCAATTATTAGCCTCAAAAAAGGCGTTCAAAATATCTGCGAATACTTAGTTTGACGTCCATGTATCACACGCATAGATGGTATCACAGATTCGTATACTTGGAGCTTTGTTTTCCCGCGTATGCAGCTGGTCTTCAAGATCATCAAAACTGAATAAAGAATTTTATTTGCGAGCTGAATTGTTTGACGTATGTCGTCTCTTTCATTAGCGGTTCTCGTTATTTTGGCCCCAAATACGCAAAATGTGATATTTTGTGTATTTGATGTAGGTATTGTTCCTCGACTACGTCATGAGCTTTATTTTGTTCTCATTGATTCGTAGCCCTAACTCCGCCATAGACGGTCCCAAGCCCGTTTGAGAAAGGAGGAGGGAACCCCTTGTTGCCCCAACTCATAGTTTCCATGATTCCTCATGTCAAACCCCCCCCAATTAAATGGTAGTAAAGGCTCTCAGGGTGCACATTGAGTTTACTGGTTCTCCAGTAATGTAACATTAAATGTCTTCTGAAAATCTCAGAAGAGTAGCGAATAAGTGAATTAGGATTAAGAAAAGAAAATACTATGACGACCAATTGAGAAGCATAGATGTAAGTTTAGCGAGTAATAACACAAGACAAGCATACAAAGTAGTGGAAACCCTGAAACGTGGTTATCAGCTCAAAACCACGCTCTGTCGTGATGACAGTGGCAATATAATCGCTGATGAAATCAAGATTAAGGAAAGATGGGCATCATATTTCAAGAACCTCCTCAATACTCCGCACAGCTCCAGAACATCGGAGCCTATAGATGTCTGCGGAGAGCTTCCATTGGCCCCACCAACTCTGGATGAAGTTTGTTCCATCATCAAAGCCCAAAAGAATAATAAAGCACCGGGCATTGATGAGATTCCAGTGGAGCTCATCAAAAATGGTGGCAGTAGTGTTCATCAAGCTATTCACAAAGTCATCCAGTAAATTTGGCAACAAGAACATATGGTGACAAGCTATAGTGCGGAAATTATAGAGGCATATCACTACTTTGTACAGCGTGCAAAATATTTTCAAAATTCTTAGAAAATAAAATCGGATCATACGCCAACAGTATTATTGGGGAGTAACAAGGTGGTTTTAGAGCAGGTAGATTGACGATAGACCAATTGTTCACAGTCAAGCAGATACTTGAAAAATGCTGGGATTTCAGCATAGACGTGTACCAAATTTTCGTTGACGTCAAGCAAGCATACAACAGTATTGATCGTAACGTACTGCACTAAATATTACTTTGCTTAGGCATCCTAGCCAAATCGGTCCGTCTTACCAAAATGACAATGACGTTGACAACCTCCCAAGTCCACATCAATAACCTACTCACCGATGCTTTTGACACAAATATCGGACTCAAACAGGGAGATGGGCTGGCCTCACGGCTATTCAATTTGGCTCTGGAGTACTCTTAAGGAAGCTACCTGTCGATACACGAGGTACATTGATATACAAGTCGAGCCAAGTAGTAGCCTATGCGGACCAAATTAACATTTTGTCACGGTCATTAACAACTGCCAAAGAACTCTTCCTGAATCTCGACGGCGAAGCAAAACTAGTAGAGCGGCAAATCAATGAAAATAAAACAAAGCTCATTACTCAGTCGAAGACAAATACCTCGAATGCACAAAATATCACATCTAGCGAATACAGTATCAAAAATGTGGGTGAATTTGTATATTTAAGCGCCAAAATAATGAGAACCGCTAATGAAAGAGACGAAATACGCCGAAGGATATAGCTCGCAAATAAAATATTTTATTCAGTATTGACGATCTTGAAGACCAGCTGCATACATAAGAAAACGAAGCTCCAAGTATAGAAATCTGTGATAAGGCCTGTGTTATGCTATGGGTATGAAACATGGACCCTAACCCAATCATCCGCAAATATATTGAACGCCTTTGAGTGATGGGTCCTGAGGCGAATAATTGGAGCCAAGCTAGACGGGAGCCAATGGTGAATTCGAAACAACCATGAGCTGTATGAAATTTTTGACGAGTTGGAGGTCTCAATGATTGTAAGACTGCAGAAGCTGTAATGTGCTGCACACATGAATTGCATGGACGAACAACAGATACCCAAAAAGGTATTCGTTGGGAGAACTGAAGGGTGGAGACCAGTGGAGAAACCGAGGAAACGCTGGTCTGACTCGATCGACGAAGACAGTTCATCGCTGTATGGATATCGAAATCGGAGGACGAGATCAATGGACGGAGGAAGTTGGAGGCGCTATTTGCACGAAGCGAAGTCCCAAGAGGTGTAGCAGTGCTACGAAGAAGAAGAAGTACTACTCAGACGAGCATTCTGTCAGGGATGGGAAACTCGTTACCGACTACATGAATGAGAAGCAGTCCTTGTAGGTATCTTTGCTGCCTTCACGGGGTGCATGTATAGAAGCATCTTTGCGATGATGTGACAAGGTTAGCCAATCCTCTAGGAGAGACAGCTGGGATTAATAGCTCTTCCACATCGGACTACAAAATGGTGACCAGAACTTTACGCAAGCATGCTCCCGCAGAGCAATACGTAGGATGAAGCTGGCTGGCGGAAGGATAGGCAAAATGGACTTTGATGCACCGTACAAAAGGAGGATGAGGACTCATCTAAGCTGGAACACTCTACGCTGGTAACATCAATTAGCCGGAAAGCGTCGATGAATAAGAAGACGAGGTTAGATGGTCACCATGAACAAGGCCCCTCAAGGTACAGAGGTTCAGGAGACTAGACTGATCCTAAGAAGCTGCTGCAAAGGCATTGGTTGTACGCATTGGATAGAGCAATATTTGCCCGGGTAATGTTGCGTGCGAGAGAGTATTCTCTGACCACTTAGTTTAAATCTCGCGGAATATCACTATTCCATACAGAATAAATGGTCTGTTAAATGTTCATCCGAATGGACCAAGGAATGATTTATCAAAGTGGTAATCCATAAAGCTCCAGCTTATAAGGGCGCAAATTTCACATTTATGACTGAAAGCACTCTTAATAAGTTGGTCAGGGCTGTAATATAGATCTCAATAACAGTAAAGGATCCTAAGGACATTATGGTCCGCCTCAGGATGCAGAATCCAGAAGTATCTACTGGAGGCTGGAAGATCATTTTCTGTAAGTAAAGTGGCAGTATACAGGCTAATAACTTAAAAACTGTTCTGGTGTTCGGGATGGATTAGGCCAGTGTATATCTTTTGAGGTCTGCCCTGCATCGCGTCTTCATTTGCTTTCGCGAAGGTTTATGGTAACTTTTTCCAATTAAGAACGGATGAAAAGAGAACGTTGGGTAGGGTTCTGAATGTATCTTTTACCCACATCAGCTTGCAGCATACCGTTGCTGCATCATCTTCAATATATAGGTGGCACGCTATACTGCAGACAAAATTATCATAATACATCACAATTGTTCAAGAGCAATGGGTGAGGAACAATTGAATCTAATGACTGAATATGCATGGCACGATAATTTCAGTGGATTAGACTGCTCGCGGGCATGTTGAGTAGTCCCTACAAATGTGGAAGTGTCGCTTTTGATACAATTCACTAGTCATGAGACACTTGCGATGAAGATATCGTATAAAAAAGAAAGGATTTTTTAAAAGTTGGGAGTTGAATACCATTTCAAGCTGAGCATGGGGCTCCTATGCTCGCGAACGACTGAACGACCCACTAAACACCTAGCATGGAACCGTTTGATATATTTTTACGGGCCAGGTCTCGTTTTGTTACACCGTGAGATGCCTTCAAGCTGAGGAACCCGTCCTCTAGCGGGAGGGGAGGGAGAAAGAGGAATTGCCAAACAAGCGATCCTCCAGCCCTAATGTCCCTTCTGTCTTTTAGGACTACGCAAACACAATGTGCCGAATGGTTCCATTTGTCAACCAATCCAAGCGTAACTGCCACTATACTATCCGGGGTGAGCTCTAACGTCTCTTTGTAGAGGTTTCGGCACAGCTTGTCTCATTTTTCGCACGCAAGAAATGTGAAGTTGGCATTGACTTCCTCCTCTAGACAAAATAAAGTGACTTACTAATCTTGGGCAGGCAAGACTGTAAACACCCATGCCCGCTCAAAAACTGGGTTGGATAGGAGCCGGTCTCATCATGCCTTAGATTTAGTCACGATCACAGTTCCCATCCAGGACTGCTGTCAATCGTTGAGTGAGCGCTGCCTCTCTTACGGCCTTCTTTCAAAGCAGGTAAAAAGCTCGGTGCTCTCTAGCAAGGAAAGCAACAAGTATCACGCCTGCAACAGCTCTCATCCTCGAATTAAAAACCGTCAGACATGAAAATGCAGTCCTCACTTGTCCTCTACTCTGTACCTGGATTAAGTATTTCCGCTACGCCTGATGACCCCATTTGCGCTACGCCTCGTCACCCTAAGTTCCTGCTCTGAACAGTAGCACTGTCCCTACGGTACTCATCAATAGGTATCTCCTTAATGGGTTGAGTCCCCCCACATTGGCTATAAGCTGACTCAGAGCCAATCCGCCTGCAGCAGTGTTTTCAGCCCTTACCATGATTCGCTCAGAAAAGCTCACCTTTGAGTGGACTAGTAGCCGTAGGTACTTCACCGCTAGCCCCGGTTCAATTAGCGTATCTGCAATACTGAACATCCTCACTCTAGGGACTCTCTTTTTTGTCAAGATGACCACTTCGGTTTTCTCCTGTGAGAAACTTCTGGGTGACTTGCAGTCCCCCACTTGGCGCATTAGCACACCAAGCCTAAGTTGCGCTTCATCATCCACATAGCCGATAAAGTGTGACTCATCTGGTATCACCAGTCTCAGTAACCCATAGTAAGACATGTTCTACATGTCAAAACCAAGGATGGATCCCTGGGCAACACCCGATGTAACTTCTATCCTTTGTTATCCCTGTCTCGTGTTATAAAGCAGGCTTCGGTCCCCCAGAAGCCGCATTAGATATTCTGGAACTTGAAAAGGGTTTTCCAGCATATCCAGAATATCCACTTATCTAGCGGAGTTGAAGGCGTTCTTACCGTTGAGTATCACCAACAAAACGATCCGTCGCTTGGTGCGATTATGTGCCTCTATCTTTTGGACTGCGTCCCTACTTTTGCAATTGCTTTGGAGCAGAATGCTTCACTAGTATTCCCTAGGAGATAGACCAGCATCACGCATGGGATCAGTGAGTCTTCCCTTGATGAGTTTCTCGAGTATTTTCTCAGCCATGCTGAGCATGCATAACGGGCGATTTGCAGATGGTGATCAGGAATTTTCCTTCCTTTTTCTGATCATCGTTCTGGGAAAACCCCGTCCCGTAGGCAAGCGTTGAATGTGCTGAGCAGCAAGTCAGGACAATATTGATAGACCAGTTTGCAGCACCTCATCTGGGCCTGGAGCCTTTCTTGCTTTCAATCGTAGTGCTGCTTCTTCCAGTTCCGGCTGTGTAAAGAGTGGTTACTCGATTGCTGTCTCACCGTGGGCAGCGTCAACACGGGCAGAATAGGTGATGAAAAGTGCTCGCACTATCTTGTTCATCTTTTCCGCTTTGTGTGTGCAAGGCATCCGTAGGGCACCAATCTTCCGAATAACCAGCTTGCAGCACAGGTTCCACGGATCCTTGTTCACATTGTCCACTAGATCTTGCCTTGCTGTTTTTAGTCAATTTGCGAAGGCATTTCCTGGCTGACTTATGTACTGCTTTCTAGTTGCATACATCGTCACGATTCCGTGCCCGTTGGGCCTCACGACAAAGCTTGTGACACTCTTTTCGCTTTTCAGCGATTTGAGTCAACCACCAGTACATTGGGGACTTGCAGTGCCGAGGTTTTCTACGGGGCATAGAAGCGTTGCAAGCAATTGCTATGATGTTCCTAGTTGAGTCCACCACATATTGAGCTGCTAGTCCTTCTGCCCCCCTGCGAATCAACCTGCAGTGGAGCACCTATTGTGGCTATGTCGATGAAACTCTTGACGGTCATACTGCTCCACCCAATTGGAGATGGTCGAGGCATGGACGTCGGGAGACATTATCACGGATCTCAAGCAAAATGCACTGCTGATCGCTGGCTGAGTATTCAGTAAGTATAAAGCTTGGCTTGGAAGGATGATACCGGTTCGTTCGGCGTTAGGTATACACTAAAGAAGGTGGTCGCTGAGCACCGAACCCACACAAAACCATCCCGTCGTTCACAGCCCTCCTCCTGGAAATCACAGTTTTCAATGGCGGTACCAGTTTTGTCAGGATACCATGATGCAGTGCTTATATCGTGAGGTTGCTCACTCAGCAGCAAAAAGTCAGCTTTAATGTCACTCGCAAACTGTTTGTGCAGGTTTCGGGCAGTTGAACTGCAGTCTACGTTTACCTGTTTCATTATTGTGAGGCTCTATTCCAAATTTGACCAGTATGTGGCACGACCACGATGCCCGTACTTAATAGCATAGTTAGTGTCTTTGGGCCTAGCAATTTCCTGAGATCTCGCAGAACTGCTGCGTCTGATCGGTCATCTTGGGATTTAATGAGTAGCGCCTGCTACCGTGGTCTTCATCGTCAGGTCTTTTTCCTCAGTGGGCGTCCAAGTGAACTTATGTTTTTGGTACTTTTTGAAGGAGTTTCTTTGCGGGTTTCTTCGCTCCTTTTGTCAGAGTTGTCTGGAACCCCCGATCTAGCGTTCCACGCTCTTTGAGTGCCTCTTTCTTCTTTCTTCTATCCCAATCTCCTACGATTGGGCTAGGCACCATTATTTTATTGGTGTTTGACGGTGGCCCATCTTCGTGCACCCTTTTGGGCTAGCCCTCAGACCTTCTTTAGCGCTCTGCTATTTTTCGTCCTTTTCATCCTCTTTGGCCTTAACGAGCTTCTCCGGTAATGCACTATGCAGTCTATGAGCTCCTCTGGTTCAAGGAGCCCGTTCTCTACCCCTCTGCTCTTTTTTGGCAAGTCACATGTAGATTTTATTCATTTTAGAACGTCTCCCGCTTTTTGGATTAGCCTTTCTTCTTGATATCGCTGGACAAAAATTGCACTTTGTGACCTCCTTTCTTGGCAGAGGTTATCAGCTTTCGTTTCTGAGTACAGTATTTCCGACAAATTTTCAACGGTAGCGGTGAAATCACAAAATGGCACGTTATTTGTCTGATCACTTTTTCCTTTCCTGCCATGATCACTTTGTGGACTTCAGGATGGTTCATTATTATTTCGGGATTTAAGATCCTTGCGATGGTCGTTTTGGTAGTAATCGCAGTAGTAGCCATCGAACCCCCGATGTTCTTTATAATTTCGCCCACCGTGCGAACATATGGCGCTCTAGCTTTCACATCATTTTTTTGCTACGCCCAAACGCCGCGGGAATCCCAATCTTGACAGGGCTGTCGACTAATCTCCGTTTTTTGCCCACCTTCATTGCATTCGTTATCGTTTTTGTCGTCGTTGGTACCACTCTCGATGTGCTGTTAGTATCGTGGCTGAAATTGCTGGTTTCGTTATCGTTTTTGACATTTTTACTTAATTTTTTTTGGATTTTTTTATCGGTTTTTAGGCTTTTTAGTTGAAATTGCTCCAGTTCGTCAACCGATTCGAGCATCACCATGACTATATCAACCGGGATGAGCTCTCCTTTCTCCTTGTAGATTTCTTTTCGCAGCCTGTTGCATTTTGTGCACGCGAAAATGTGTGGCCGCCATTGTCTTCCTCTCTTGGGCAAAACGGACGATCGGGGGACCGTGACTTACCAATCTTATGCAGGTAAAACTAAAAACACCCCTGTCCGCTCATAAGCTGGGTCGGATAGAAGTCATTCTCACCATGCCTTCGATTTAGCCACGTTATCACATCTGGGATGAGGGGCGCAGTCCACCTTTCCTTCGTGCAATTCACCCAAGGCTGTTGCCAATCATTGAGTCAGCGCTGACTCTCTTCGCGGACAACCATCTCCCTCGCATCCTCGTGCGGTGCTCTCTAGGAAGGAGGCCGACATGTATGACGCCTGCAATAACTCTCACCGCCAAGACAGAGACTATCGGATATGAAGATGCAATTCTCAGTGCTCTTCTTCTCTGTACCTGTGCAAAGCGTTTTTGGTATACTTCTTTACTGAGAGCAACGCCCCATATTTCTGCTCCATACAGTAGCACTGACCCTACGACACTCATCTAGAGGCGTCTTCTTGATGGGCTGGGTCCCCCAACGTTGACTCGACTCAGAACCGATACTTCCGAAGCAGTTTTCTCAACCGTTGCTCTTATTTTCTCGAACAAACCTATCTTCGAGTCGATCAGTAGCCCCAGGTACTTCACCGATGGTTTCGATTTGATTCGCATGTCTCCAATACTGATCATCCTTACTCTAGTGACTCTCTTTTTTGTCAAGATGACTGCTTCGTTTTTCTCTAGTGCTAAACTGAGCCCGCGGGCAGTCATCCAGTCCATCACTCGGCGCACTAGCATACCTACCTTGTTTAACGGTGTGTCCAGCGATCAGAGCCACAACATCATCCGCATGGCCGATCAAGCGCGACTCATCTGGCATCTCCAGTCTCAGTAGCCCGTCGTAACACACGTTCCACAGGTCCGGACCAAGGATAGATCCCTGGACAACGCTCGATGTAACTTCCATGCTTCGTTGGCCCTGTGTCGTGTCGTAGAGCAGGCTTTGACCCTTCAGGTAGTCCCTCAAAAGCCACATTAGATATTCTAGAACTTGAAAAGGGCTTTCCAGCGTATCCAAAATATCCACCTATCTAGCGAAGTTGAAGCGTTCCTGGCGTCGAGTGTTACCAACAGGACGATCCGTCGCTTGGTGCGGCTATATGCCTCTGCCTTTTGGATCGCGCTCAGCACCTCTGCAATCGCATCAACGGTGGCACGTCCTGCTCTAAAGCCGTACTGTCGAGAAGATGGGGACCTATGGGGATCAAATCGCGTTAGCGAGTCTTCCCTTGATGAGTTTCTCTAGCACTTTGCCAGCAGTGTCTAGCATGTATAACGGGCGGTATGCAGATGACAATCCGGGATTTTCCTTCCCCTTGCTGATCAGCACGAGCCTAGGCTTTAGAAGTATACCAAAAGAACAGAATATTAATCAAAATGCTCTTACCGAAAAAAAAACTGTTTTTGATAACAATGCTAACGGAAGAACAAATATTGTAACAAGAGGTGATAGACTAATAATGAGGCCTGATTATTTGATATATTTTTGAAAAACTTTGAATATTTGCTTTCATCTATCTATGTGTTCATAATTAGGCAGAACTTTATTTCCAACTAATGTAAAGGGAAATCAAGGTTGTTATCAATACAAACTCATGAATTCCTTTATTGTTCCTTTATTATGCTTCCAATTTTATTCTTATTATCATATAGCTAATAGCTTAAGAAAGAATTAAAATGAATACTCCATTTATGTGTTGTCCGGACCTCAGAAACCGGTTCTTGTCGCGAAGTTTCCAGGCGGTTCCCAGATAGAGATGTGTTATCTAACACTTATCAATTTCCAGCTCCGGGACCAAGCCGCAAATTATAACATGGATTAACACTACTACGATTATTTCCAGTGTTATTTCTGCAAAATCTGTTGGAACATAAAGGTAAATACGATTAATATTCATCAAACTTTCAAAATGAATAATTTTTGAGAAAAAATTGTGAAAACCTCAGGTGTTCTTAATTTCCAGAAGATTTCAAAAACTATTTGCGAAATGAAGTATTCGCAATTAAATAAAACATTTGTCCCATTTGTCCTAGCGAATGCAATTTACACACAATATAAATTGTGTAGAACTTTCTCTTGGGAGCTTTTTAATTAAACGAAAAGCATTTGGCGACCACATGATGTTGAATTATTATTGCAATTAATTCAATAGGCCTTTGTAATTTTACTCAAGCGGGTAGACAATAAATAAAGCATGTTTTCACTTTATGAAATTTATAGGCAGGGATAGTAACAAAGACTTAAAAGGGTACCAGCCGTGTAATAAATACAAAATAAAAGCACTTCATTGATATGCAAAATAAAACCCTTGCAAATTAGTAAAATTCAATGATTGTATAATATAAAAGCACGCGTCTCATTTTCAATTAACGGAATGAATAAAATTTCATTCTTTGTGAATAAACACAGCTCGGAAAAAGAGTAAGTGAATTTGCATTATTTTAATTATTTTATAAATAGTATATAAACCATGCACAAAACAGGAAAAAAAATCCAATTCACTTATTTTAACAAGTGTGTAGTAGTTGTTATATGCAGCACATGTGCATTAATTAATTAGCAGAAAGTTGAACTTATTCGCTGTATCATGACATTCAAGCATTCTGCAAATGGAAAATTTGTGATGAGTATGATGATGGAGTTGCTGATGATAGCGCTGATAATGCCGTGGATGATGAGTATAATGATTTAATAGCTTGTAGCAATGTCATTTTGTCATCCTTTCGGTGCAGCGGTGAATGCATGATGCCATGGAATCTCGTAAAAAACAGCACGAAAATATAAAAAAACAAAATAATTCAAGTATCCATCGTCGCATCATCATTGTACACGTAATAAAGTTACCCACCCGTAATGAGCACAACACGAGCTCAGTTGGTCTTTATTATCCTAATTGCATTTGGGCTATTTCCCGGCACTTACAGAGCTTTTCATATGGCAATGCTGCGTTTGGTGTCCATGAGATGCCTGACTTTTAGCATGCAGCGCTTAGAAAGTGGGAATAGGGGATGATACCAAAGAATTTTAAACTCATCTGCGGTACACATTCATACCGTGGGTAAAACCTTAATTTACCCCTTCTACGGGAATAATGCCAATTGTCATTTGCTTCTCAAATTTCACGTCTTATTGAGCACGAATCACAATAATGAAAATGTATTAAGGATTCTAGGGTACTGTTTAACAGTCGATCCCCGAAAAGCCGTCCAGCTCGATTGGTTAAAAAAACTTTTTTGCAAACCATTTACTTTGTCTTTTGATTATAATTTGAGTTTTAAATTATAATTAGGACGTTCCTTAATTATTTTTCAGAAAACTAAATTTGGTTGACTCCAGCAATTCAAGATATACAAGAGGCTTCAATTGTCTGACTCACATAAATAAATTTCTGGTCACATAATTCATGTTTAGCAGTGTTCACATCTAATTTAATTCTATGCACTTGCAAACGTTCAACACTCATAATACACCTTCAAAGGACATTTATATTAAGCGCTAGGGTACAATTATCGTATTTGAGCATTGGTTCTGTGAACTTCTTGTATTCAAGTAATGTCAAGTTAAGTGTCTACACACTTTTGAAATATGTACGTACGTGCTTCTCGCGAGGGATGTTCAGAGCGTGTACTATATTCTATTTCATTCCAAACAAAAAGGGGTGACATTTACCACCACTGCTTGTTATTTGGCGATCATTTCACTTCGTTTCACTTATTAACAATCTACTTGGGACAATAAGAACAAATGCTGAAAAAACATATAGTTGTCACTCAGTTTGATTTTGACAAAGGGGATGTCATTGTAATCCAATTATCGATGATAGTCCTTCTGGTTAGTGAATTCGGTTGAGAGGGCCTTTGAATTGAGTGTTGAATTTTGCATAATCTGCTATAAAATAGAAAAATTAACATAAATCAAGATGATATGTTTTCTTTGATGTTTAAAAACTTCAAATTTAGAAATTGTAGCATTAGAATTAAATCTATTAAAATTAGATTAAATAGCAGCACCCACATGGGAAAACTTCTCCGACACCTCGATCGTTTTATAGTAATCGAGCAGTCAACTGAGCAAACTGCTCGAAAACCGGCATAACATTGATCAAATTTTAATTGCAGATTTGAAAAATTTAATTATTCAAATTTATATTTTTGTAAATTATAAAATGTAAAAAAAATATTTATTTATTATAAATTTTATATGTTTTTTTCACATATTAAATTTAATTTTTTTTATTTGTATTATTTGTGATATTCATCTTTTTTATTATTGTTTTTATTTTTCTATATTATTATCTTATAATACTTCAGTAATTCAAATCGACAATTAAAATTCGGACATGGCAACACATTCTTACGCTGCGCATTCACGTATTGCATTGCCGAAGGCAATCTATGCAGCCAAATGAGCGGTTGCTCGTGAACAGCCGGTGTGATATCTACCGCAAGTGGACGACTGAGAACAAAACTGGGAGTTTGCTTTTGATCGTCACCGGGAGCACATCGAAGAGGTCGGTCGGCTGCATTGTCGAATCCTGGCTAACTCCTGATATCGCCAGCAGTGAAATTTTTCCTCTATATGATGTCTACCGAGCTGATAGAGATCGTTTTATCTCAGGTAAATTTGACGGTGGTGGTGTACTTATTGCTACTAATAAAGCCTTAGACAGCAAACTCTGCTCTGACTTTTCACCATCTCTTCCAGTAGAATGCATCACTGTCTTAATCAATATCTCTCAAGCCGTGAGTTTGATATTGCTTTGCGTGTATATCCCTTGCAATGCTCCTTTCCGCGTTTACAACAATTTTTTCTCTGAATTATCTTCGTATTTCTGTAGCATCAACCCTCTGTACAATATTTTAATCTGTGGTGACTTTAACATGCCTTGCCTAAGGTGGGACTCAAGCTCTCATACCCTCTCATCCTTCAATGATCTCTCTATCCTGTTTTCTTCTTTTTTATCGCTTTGCTCCCATTCGCAAGTAAATATGATCCCAAAAGCAAACAATCAACTTTTCGATTTCATCCTTATTACCAATCCTTCCTCTATCTCCTCGATCACAAAATCCCCCTCTGAATATGTAAAACCTGATCCCCATCATCCTCCGCTTGAGGTTCGTTCATCTTTTCTTGCACCTCTGTCTAAACGCACTCCTTTCTCCCCAAGATTTAATTTCCGCAAAGCCAACTATGGAGCCATTCAGCTCGAGCTGGATAGTATTGACTGGAATTCAATGCTACAGAAGCTAGATGTCAATTCAGCGCTATCAACTTTCTATGAGAATCTCAGTAGCATAATTGCAAACCATGTACCTATCTGCCGATCCCCTCGGAAAAAGAGCCCCAGCTGGTTTTCCGCTGAAATCTCAGACGCTCTCTATTTGAAGGACCAGTCGCGGAAAAAACTTCATTATTCCAACTCTAACACTGACCTCACCAACTACCGACTGCTTCGTAAGGAAGCCAAAAAAGCGGTTAAGAACGCAATGTAATCTTATTATTATATGATAGAAACATCACTGCAATCTAATAGTCCTAAGCCCTTTTGGACATACTCGTACATACATTCTCTGAAAACAACATCCCATATTCCTAATATCTTCTCATGGCGTAATTGCCAGGCTTCTGATGGGCAAGCTATCTGTGACCTTTTCGCTCAATTTTTTTCCTCCACATTTAAGGTTTCAAACCCAACTATGTACTCATCGTGTCCTTCTCCTTCCCCCATTATGCATTCTATCGTGACTCTCCATCGGAAATTGAAAATGTGCTGCTTACCTTTGACATTAATGGTGGTCCGGGTCCTGATGGAATACCAAATCTGTTCGTTAAGTCATTATCTTCTTCATTGTCTACCCCACTATCAATTATTTTCAATATTTGCCTTCTTCCTCCTGCTTCCCCGCCGTCTGGAAGCATGCTAACATCTTTCCAATCCATAAGTCCGGAGATCGTAGTGAAATCTCTAACTATCGTCCGATTTCTTTGCTGTCTTGTTTTGGCAAGCTCCTTGAGACAATAGTGCATAACAGAATGTATGATGATATCAGTATCCTGTTTGCAAATGAACAACATGGCTTCTTTAAAGGCCGTTCGACAGTAACTTATTTGTTAGAACTTACGAATACCATCTCTCTTGCTTTCGACAAGAGTCAACAAGTCGATGTGATATACACAGATTTTGCTAAAGCCTTTGACAGTGTTGATCATGGCATTTTGGCTAACAAACTCCAATCGTTCCACGTTTCTGATTCTAGCCTCTCTTGGATCTTATCCTTCTTGTCCAATCGCTCCTGCACCGTTACATGGAATAATTATTTTTCGTCGGACTCATTTAGCCCAAAATCTGGTGTTCCTCAAGGATCAATTTTAGGCCCTTTGCTATTCAACATTTTCATTAATGATCTTCCCCAATGCCTGTCCTCTAATTGTCCTCTTTACGCTGATGATTTAAAAATTTATCGCCCCATTAACTCTAGCAAAGACTGCTTATACCTCCAAAATGATCTTGACAATCTCCGAAATTGGTGTCAAGGTAATTTACTTCCTCTTAACATTTCTAAATGTTGTCACATGAGATTCACCAACAAAATTCATCCAGTTTTATATGAATACCAGATTGATGGATCGGGGCTCGCACTTGTGGAGAAATTTAAAGATTTGGGAGTAGTATTTGACCCAGGTTTGAAATTTAACATCCATGTTTCGTGCATAACCACTAGAGCTTCACGTGTCGCTGGTTTTATTTTACGATCCTCTTGCGACTCTTTTAGCATTTCAACCAGCGTCCATTTATTCGTACTTCTAGCCCGGTCAATCCTTGAGTATGCCTCCCAAGTATGGCCTCCTCACTATACCAATCTATCGGATGCTGTTGAAACTGTACAGCGCAAATTCACACGACCTCTATTCTACAAATATAACCTCACTTACAGCTCCTACGATGAGCGCTTACAGATCCTAAACATTCCATCACTCAAAAATAGGAGAGAATTCTTAGACCTGTGCTGCTTATTTAAATTATATCACGGTATTCTTTCATCCAACCTTCGTGAAAGGCTTTATATACGTCCCACCTCAAGAACGCGTTCAACTGACATATTCTTTGTGCCCTTTGCTCGTACCGATATTTATTTTTATTCATTTTTAGTACGCGTATCACGTCGTTACAATGAGCTCCAGCTGGGTCCTCTGCCACATTCCTTAAACGCTTTTAAAAGCATATTGCATAATATTCTGCTTAGCTTTCAATAGTTTATTAGTATTTTATATTCTTGTTCTTTTTTTCTTCATATAACTTTGTTTATTCGCATGTATTATATTGTATTATATTTCATTACCTATTTTATAATTGGGTTCACGGATCTGTTAAATAGTGTTAATAAATAATCCTTGACGGCGTAGCTACGCGCGAGTTAAAGTTATAAAGACTTTAGACAAGAAAAAAAAACAAAGTTTTAAATTTGGAAGAATATAAATTTTAATGTTAATGCTACGAAAGTTCAATTACAACTCAACTTAAATTATTTCAAACTGAATTTAACATCTTTTAGCAAAGTGCTAGATGCACATAAATTTCCAGACGAAATTCTAGATAGATGGAATTTAGGTTGCTCGGGTTCACTGGCTCGTGGGAACGTTGAGTACACGTGAGATGATTGCACCTGCGTTGTATCCATGGTTGATCATATTCATGGTTGGACATATGATGATGATGTCGAAGATGACACCGTAACTCCTCCCCCCTTAGTTGAAGGCGTCGGCCAGAGGAATTTCATCCTGATAGGTTCGAACGAAGGTGTTGATAACACGTCACGTTGAGAAATTACCATTGTCCTTGACTTCCGGTAATATGCTACACCGAGGAGGGTGATCATGATGATGACTGGGCCAACGGCAACGATGGTAACTGCGAAAAAGTGATCCTTTTCAACGTAGTTCTCCAGCATATAGGTAAGATGATTTCGAGAGAATTGGTATTTTCCAAGTTGTTCAAGCTCGATTTTAGGAATACTAGATTGCGTGAAGTTTATTTCGTTGAAGATTGTTGGATAAATATTTATTTCGTCCCAATATGTTTTTGTTCTAGCATCATATGTGATTCCGTTTATTGTGATCTGACAATTTTGAAATCGAATAAATAGTGTCCCTTTAATTTTGATGGCATTTGGTCGACAAGTTGTGTTGATGATTGTTTCAGGGATGTTTATTAAAACGAGGTGATTAGGTATTGGTTCGAAGATTTCTACGTCCTTTCGCCGATTGTGTAGTTCGCATTGAGCTACTTCGTTCCTAAGGATCTTCGCTATGCATTTGGACTCTCTGATCGGTTTCCAGTGTTGGTTACGTTTGCAATAAAAGGTCCTTTCGACGTCTTGGCATTTCTCGTCAAGATTTTGGATGTTTTGGGAGTTTATGATTAGGTAGGGTTTGGTGAGGATTGTTTTGGTTTTGTCTATAGGTAAGGTGACGATATGAAATAGGGAATAGGTTTCGTTTGATACTATAGGGATTTTGATATTGAAAATAATGTTCGTTCCATTTGAATAGGCTTGGAGGCTTAATAATTCGTACATATGCTCAACGGATGTAATATTTATATTTTGATTTTGGAATAATTGGTGTAATTCTGCTAATTCCTCGGGATTTAATATAAATTTGGATATAATATTTAATTTGGCTAAAAGTATAGCTTCTGAAATGCCGGATAAGTGATCATTTAGAAGATCGATGTTATAATTTATTTGATTAAGATATTGGGCGTATTTAAGGGTTTTGTATTCGGTTTTAATTTGATTCCGAGAGTTCTCATTTATATATTCAAGGTAGTTTGTAATAGCATGTTGTTGTTGGTTTATATGGTTCGTGATATTTTCGAAACGTTTTATCATTTGCCCGTTTAATTTGGATTGTTGGTTCATCTCAGCGGTCAATTTGTTTTCATTATTTAGTAATTTATTTATTTGATTATTAATCTCAACAGCATCGTTAGCATCTAAATTGCCAGTTATCCCTTTAATAACTGTTCCTAATCCATTGATTAGTCCGCGTTTCATGCGTCTGCCAGGCATTATTAAGGACAATTTGTTACTGACTTCCTTGAGTTTACTTTCCGTTATTTTTATGGAATCAATTAGGTCTGTGTTATTTTCGAAAGTTTGAAGTGAGCTTGAAATTCTGTTTATATTATCTTTATATTTATCTAATTGTATTATATGTATTAGGTTGCTATAGGACGTAACCAATCTTGCCTGACCCATTTCAATTGGTAGTATTCCGTTTTTAGTCGATAGATCTTGGATTTCCATCTTCTGGCCGAATATTGCTAGTATCTGCCTGAAATTTAAGTTTCTTTTTAATCTTGGCTTTGTGAATCTTTTGGTTTTTATCTGTTATGAGTGTTAAATGATTATTTTTCTTAACTTTATGTTTTGTAAATCTACGAGTAAGCTTATTCCTCCTACATTCTTTCCTATACACTATAGATCCTTCGTTTGGAATTTCAGGATCTTCTCTGTTTTCATTTAATTTCCTTAATCTTTTCTGTGTTTGTTCTTCGAGATGCGCTTTGATTTCTGCTTGTAATTTAGTTTGAAATAGTCTTAGTTGTTCTAAATATTCGTGTTTACTACAGGATTGTATATTATTATTAAATTTATACGTTCTACCGTAGAAAAGTTCGAAGGGTGTATATTTGGTTGATGAGTGTATTGCATTATTGTAGGTTGTAATAACTTCATTCAATATATCTGCGGGATCCTTATCTTTGTTCTTATAATATACAATTCTGTATATTTCGGTTAACGTAGAATGGAATCTTTCTACGGGGGCATTGCTGCTGGTTTGTTGAAATGAGGTCGTATGGTGATTCATGCTATATTGTTTGCAAAAGTCCTTGAAGATTGTGGAGGTGAATTCAGTTCCCTGATCTGTTACGACTGTAACAATGTTTTCTGGTATCCCATGGAGACCAATGAAATGTTTCAAAGATTTTATGATGGATAAACTGTTTCTTGCTGGTAATATATACGCAGCAGCAAATTTGGAGAACTTGTCAATGATCGTAAAAATGTATTGTTTGTCTATTGTGTAGATATCTGTATGTATGACTTCAAGAGGCTTTGTGGGTGATTCAGGACATTGAAATTTTGGTTTTGGTGGGCGTCTGTCGTATTTTAGGGTTTGGCATTGCTCGCAATTATTGATGATTTGTGTAATTTTGGTTTTCATGTGAGGGAAATAGTATTTTCTTTTGAGGTGAAGTAGGGTCTCGTTGATGCCGCGATGGTTGTTTTTCTGGTGATAATCGTTTATTAGGGCATCTTGTTCATCGTTTTCTGAGATATCCTTGACGATTGATGTGCATCTAATTAACTTGAGATTATTGGATCCTGAAAAGTGTTTCGAGTATACTTCTTGGACCGTTTTAAAAATTTCGTCTGTAGTGTAAATGGCAGTAAGACGATTGGAGGGAACGAATCTCTTAAAAAGTTCGACAATGTTTTGTTCTGAAAAGTCTAGCATTTGGATAGTACGGCGTTGTTTGTTTCTGAATGGGGCTTCAACGTTTGTGTGTGGCCGTCTCTCTGCTTTTTCCAATACGAGTTGCAGGGAAAACTCATTCAGCGGATTTTCTGAAATTGGTATTCCATCATTAAGATTTTCATCTGCAGAATGTACCGTGGTGCCCCGAGTACTCTCTATTGATGCATCTCCTACTTCTTCGGCTTCGTTAACGTTAAGTTCCGGATTAACCTTTTCTGAAGGGGAGTGTTCATTTAATTTTGGAATTCGGCTTAGAGCATCTGCATTGGAATTTTGTATGCCTTGTTTGTACACTATCTCGTAGTCAAATTCTTCTAACTTTAGTCTCCAACGTACGAGTCGAGAATTCGGGTCTTTAAGATTCATTAGCCAGATGAGGGGTTTATGATCGGTTACTATTTTAAATTTACGACCGAATAAATAAGGCCTGAAATATTTAGTGGCCCAGTATATTGCCAAGAGCTCCTTCTCTATAGTAGAATAGTTTACTTCTGAATCCGTAAGCGTCCTGCTGGCATAACAGATTGGTTTGTCACTACCAACAGGGCCCTGTGATAAAATGGCACCGAGGGCAAAATTGCTGGCATCCGTTGTTAATACAAAGGGTTTGTTAAAGTCCGGATGTTGGAGAAGAGGATCATTCATCAGCAGATTCCTGCAATCGTTGAATGATTTTATATATTGGGGAGTGAATTCGATATTTTGTCCTTTTTTCAAACAGTGTGTAAGAGGCTTTGTAAGTTTAGCGAAATCCTTAATGAATTTCCGGTAATAACCGAACAATCCAAGGAACGACTTAATTTCTTTAGGGGTCTTAGGCAAAGGAAAATTTAGGATCGCTTTTATTTTTTCAGGGTTTGGTTTGATTCCTTCTGTTGTGATCAAGTGACCTAGAAAAGCTATTTCTTTCTTAAGGAACTCGGATTTGTCGAGTTGTACCTTTAGGTTTGCTTCACGTAATTTTGCAAAGACCTTTTTAAGATTCTCAATATGTTCCTGTAGGGAAGTAGAAAATATAATTATATCATCCAAGTAGACGAGACAAATGGTACCTTGAAGTTCTTTTAAGACGTTGTCCATAACTCGTTGAAATGTTGAGGGGGCGTTTTTCAGCCCGAAGGGCATTCGTACATATTCATAGTGCCCTCCTTCAACAGTGAAGGCTGTTTTGGAAACATCCCTTGGGTCCATTTCGATTTGGTGGAAACCGCTTGCCAAATCTAAGGTGGAAAAATACATAGACTTTCCCAATTTATCAAGAATATCGTTTATATTGGGTAACGGATACCTGTCGCTGATTGTTTTCTCATTAAGTTTGCGGTAGTCTATGACTAGCCGCCATTTTTGCTTCCCGCTAGCGTCTGATTTCTTCGGGACAATCCACACAGGAGCGCTCCAAGGAGAATAGCTTGGACGGATTATGCCTTGGTTTAGCATATCAGATATTTGTCTGCGCACTTCTTCTTTGTGGATAAAAGGATATCTGTAGGATTTTGTATGAACAGGAAGTTCATCATCAGTTCTAATACGATGTTTGACTTGATTTGTGAATGTGAGGTTTTGTCCTTCTCTAAGAAATATATCATCGTACTCTCGACAGACTTTGCAGAGTGCTTTACGTTCTTCTTGGTTTAAGTGAGCTACTCGTAGTAAGTCGATGAGGTCGTCAGAAGGGGCAAGAGGTGAACTTTCCTCTTCATAGTTTATATTGAAGTTGTTTATTTCTTCGTAGTTTCTGGAAAGCCTTTCAACCATCAGAGGTTGCTCAAGGAGTAATATCTGATCAGTTTGGGAAAGATTTAACACCTCAACAAATGCGTGCCAATCATTGGCGGAATAAATTCCTTCAGATATTAATAAATTTGGGTGTGGTTTGAATGGTTTAATGTATATGTCGCCATGTTCAATATCAACGGGTAATTTTACTACTAATTTTGATTGGGATGGAATGGTATATTTAGGTGACATCAAATTTGGTTTGAAAATTAAGGGTAATATGGCGTTCTGCGTAATGAGTCTTTTGTTTCCAACGTCGACTTTAGCATTCAATGCACTAAGTGCATCTATTCCTAGAAGGCCATCAAAATATGCATGAAATCTAAATACCAAAAACTTTACCGACCCAGCTTGGTTGAATTCATTAAAATTTGGTAGTGTTACTTCCTGATCTACCTTATGTTTTGCGAGAACAGTGTTAATTATGACAGGATTGATTTTCTTTATGTTAAGGGGACTTACATATTCAGGATTTATGAAAGACGAAGATGCACCTGTATCAATTAGAAATTTCAATGGTCTTCCAAAAGGGGATGAAATATGCACGTAAGGAAGTATGTTACCGTGAGTATTAATATCTAAGTACCCGATGGGTTGTTGGAGGCAGGGTACCCAAAATTTTGATCATCTACTTCAACTTCTTGTATATTTCCATTGTAATATGAGGTGTCAAGAGAATTTGGAAAATAAGATTGATTTTGATCTTCGTAGTACTGAGGAGATTGAACCGGGTATTCTAATTGAAAATCTGGTCCCATATCGGTTTGATTTCTTAAAACATACTGAGATTTAGAATCAGATGGAACCATTTGATCTGTTCCTAAAATATTATGTGTATTGGACTGTTCACCGATATTGAACAGTTCCTTGGATACGAATCTTGGTGGTCCTGTTTGTCTAAAGAAATTATCTCTTGGTTGATTCGATTGCGGTTGAACCCGTTTAACTGTGCTAGATGATATATCCATGGGCTCTGGTTTTGGAAGACTTGGCTTTGAAAACATTAGCGGTCTTGGATTGAAATTTTGATTAAAATTTTGGAAGTTCTGATTAAACCCTGGCCTTTGCGTAATTTGATTAAATGGATGATTATTAAATTGTGGCCTGAAACCATGCACAGGTTGTTGATAAGGGTTTGTGGACATTGGTCGTTGCTGTGCAAAGTTGTATTGGTTTGGTCGATACGGCTGTGTAAATGGTTGATATGAAAAATTCGGTGGGCTTAGTTGGTGTGTATTAAATTTAGGTTGAATTGTTTGCATATTCGAAAATTTAGGGAATGGATTAAGAAAATTTGTGTTCAGTGGCTTCGGATTTAGAATTTGTTTGGAGTTTTCGGATTTTGAATAGAAAATATTTTGCTCTTTAATGCAATATGCGTAAGCAGTAGCTAAAGATTCGGGTTTCATTGCCCGAATGGTTGATCCGAAGGGTTCTTTTAAGCCGCTTAAGAATGTATTGAGGCACATTTCCGAAAAAAGAGCCCTTTTTGCACTTATAACATTTGGATCTTTTTCGTGAATATTGACGTGATTAATTAAACTCGCGAGTAATTCCACCACTTCGCTATAAAACTTTTGAAAAGAATCCGAATTTTGTTTTAAGCGATGAAGGTCCTTAATCAGGGAAGTTTCATTTCTTTTGTCCGAGTAGTGCAAAATTAAGTTTTCCTTAATACTCTCCCACTTCAGCTCAGTGCCATACATATTCAGTATTTCATTTGCTTCACCCACAACTTTATTCCTGATACCTCGCAACATAAGCTGCCAATAAGATGTACCCTTAGATACCTCAAGGAAACTAAGGATTTCATCAACGTTGTCGATGAAATCGAAGAGTAATCGAGGATTACCATCGTACTTTGGTAAATCCTTTATTGCATCTGGTATCCTTAAGGAATTAAATAATTCTACGGAAGTGACCGTATTTGTGGGATTTGCCATATCGGAAGCACTTAAATTATTTCCTACGATAGTCTTATCTGTTGTTAAATTATTTAAATTATTACTCGATTGGTTATTATTTATTGTTATATTGTTTATACTATTACACGATTGGGTTAAATTATTTTTTATGCTATTACAATTGCTTAGATTTTGGAGACTTATTGCCCGATACAATTTTTCACTTATTTCACTCGAAGTTTGGGTGAATTGCACTGAACTAACACCAATTTCCTGTAAATTCACTAATTCACTAGTTTTATTATGCCTTAATCTAGAAAAAGGGAGTGTAGTGTAGGGCTTAGGTTTAGAGGAGGATTTTCGAGAAGGAAGAGGCATGAATCCAAAATCAATGACTTACGTTAATGCCAGCGTTATTAGTTTCATCCTTCTTTGTTCGTAGCTTTGATGACGGTCTTCTTCCGTCGGGCCTGCTTCGCAACGATATCCTTTTGTTACTTGCACTAATTCAAACTATAAACCGTGGGTGATATACACTCGCGAAAACCGGTATTCTCCCGATATAATCGATTTAAAATTCTGATTTCGACGAACTATTTTTCCTCCGCCCTTACTTTTGCGACTGCGCCAGTTAAAGTTATAAAGACTTTAGACAAGAAAAAAAAACAAAGTTTTAAATTTGGAAGAATATAAATTTTAATGTTAATGCTACGAAAGTTCAATTACAACTCAACTTAAATTATTTCAAACTGAATTTAACATCTTTTAGCAAAGTGCTAGATGCACATAAATTTCCAGACGAAATTCTAGATAGATGGAATTTAGGTTGCTCGGGTTCACTGGCTCGTGGGAACGTTGAGTACACGTGAGATGATTGCACCTGCGTTGTATCCATGGTTGATCATATTCATGGTTGGACATATGATGATGATGTCGAAGATGACACCGTAACTCGCGCCACAATAATTTCGTTACGGAGAAGAGGTCTTGATTTAGCTAGCCGTTATACGTTTCACTCACATCGGAGATGTGCATTGTGGTTTTAATCGAAAGAATATCCAGGAATACCGCTGTGCTACAATCAACATAACACAAAATAAGAAACGTCAAGTAACGTAGCGCGCACATAGTTCGCCTACATACGATTCGCGCTTATGTAATCTTGACAGATACGAAAAAGTGTCATTGCGGCAAAAGTAATTGAAGAAAATGGATGACTTCGAATTAATTATGAATTTTTATGTTTTTGACAATGCGTTATAATTTTGTTTGATGAAAGTCGTCAACGGCTTAGAAGAAATATTAAATTAAATTTCAATACCAGAGTCGAATTGTGCTTAACAGGTGAGAACACCTGTTTTCTGTCATACTGACATAAAAAGTTCGTTCGATTTCAACTTTTCATGTTGCGTATGTCATCCTTATGTCAAATGTACTCAATGCCTAATAAAATGTACGAGTTCAACTTTTTAGGGTTTTGTAAAATAATTTTACAAAACCCTACTAGTTTCGCGTCCTGTCTGTCCGTCTGTCCGTCTGTCTGTCCGTCTGTCCGTCTGTCCGTCCGTCCGTCCGTGTGTCACAGCAGTTTTTCTCGGAAACTACTTAAGCTAGAAACATCAAATTTTGTATGTAGGTGTAAAGTGGTGTTCTCTTCAAATTTCAATTGCAAAAAATTTTTATAAGGTATTTAAGGGGGGTCTCCACGTATAGGGGAGTGACCCACCGAAAAAAAAATTTCATTGAAAGTAGCCGATATGGGTATCAAATGAAAGGTCTTGATGAGAACTTTTCAAAACTGGTCTTATTTTGGCAAAGTTTGCTTCGAGAGGCGCACAGGGAGGGGAAATACACGAAAAATTTGTGTCCCCCCCCCTCGCGATTGGACACCTGCGATCCGAAAAATCTGAAAAAAAATCAAGAATGTAGTTCTTGGTGTGTACAACAACAACAAATACGTTAGAAGTCGCAATTCGCTCAACATTGTAAGTAATAGTATGATTTATCGATTTTATGTTTTCTTGAATGAAATCTTAATGGTACCCTTAAATTCTATGAAATTCAGTACACAGATGACTATTTATAGGCTTGATCTATCCTGAAAGATTGAATAATATTTAGCGAAGTTATAGCGGCTTGAATTTTCCTGTATTACTATGGAACAATATGCGCTGCATTTATTACTATGGCAACATATGGCTATGGAACAACATGCGCTTTTTACCGACTCAGACACTACAGTTTTGCTAGGATTTGCATGAAAATTTCAGGAATGATAGGTGTCATGAATATCTTTGAGAATCGGTTCAGCTAGTGGTATCAGTAATCGTAAAACAAAATAGTGGCTGTTTTAAATGCGAAGATTGGATAATTTTGAGTTATTTTTTCACAACTTCAACCTTTAAGGTGCATACTTTGAACACTTGATTCAATTGAATGAATGACTGAAGATAAGTACTAACAATTAATGCTCATAAGTGAAACAAGTTAAGGAGGCGGGAGAGAGCTCCTAGCAAAAGGGCTTTGTAACCATTCTAGGATTCGAAAAAATTGGCCATGAATCGATGATTTCAGTACAGGAGAGTGGCCCCTGAAAAAAAATTCATCAAACGTAGCCGATATGAGTATGAGATGAACGTTTTCATGGGAGCATTTCAAAACAGTTCTTAAACTGTCAGTTTTTGCTTCCGTGGGGGCACAGGGGGGAAATACATGAAAAATGTGTTTCCTCCCTCGCGAACGGACATCTGAAATAATTATCAAGGGAGATATTTATGAGTATAACAATAACAAAAACCTCAGAAGTCGAAATTCGTTCAACTTTGTTAATAATAGTATGATCTTCGTATTTCATATTTTCTCCAATAAAATCGTCTTTGACATGTATCTTGATTTGATTCGATCTGGTGACTGCATTTTGTAAATTGAATACAAAACCCTTCTGACATGAGCGTAGGTCTGTTTACCCAACTTGTTTTACATTTGCTTTATGTCTGGTTATGTTGATTGTAGCTCAGCCTATAGTTTCTTTGAGTCGAAAATTAAAACTTTTAAATGTATCACCGAATGTTCGGGTTGCTAAAGGAACTCGTATAAAGTGCAGTGTTTGGAGAATAATGAGAGAATTGTGCTTTGTGATCGATTCCTAGATGAAACTTTAGATTGGGGGCAAAACAAAAGGCGTGATTCGATGTGATATTGATTGAGATTAGAGTGAGAACTTGAGGAATCTTGATGAAAACGGGGAAGAAAAATTTGATTGTTCGCGGATACAAAGTGAAGAACATTCTGCTGCGTTCTGAATAAAACGAATGGGAAATTGCGGAAAATACGTATTTACTTTGGGTGATGAGCAATATCTGTATCTATTTTGCCGAATAAAACGACAAACGAAATTTCTGAAAATACGTATTTACATCTGTTGATGAGTAACATCTGTATCTTTTGTGCAATTAAGAAAGAAGTGGAGATTTGGACGAAATTGGTGATGACGGCGCTAGTGGGACCGATTTTCATGACTTGTCTCTGTTTTCCGTGTGACAAAATAAATCTTATGGATTGATCGAACATGGTGAATCGTGCACGGCAGGTCATTATTCGGTGTCACATCGGAAAATGTCACAAAATAACGCCCCTGGAAGTAGTGCTCTGCAGTTGAATTGCACTAAAGTGTTCGTTCAACGGAATTAAAGTGAAGAATCATCCATCAAATTTCATACAAGGCTTCCAAGTGAACTTGATGGTCATATTGAAAGGCATATCTTCGAAATAACAAAACTTAATAATTTTTTTATTGAAGCAGAGAAATGATCTTTCAGCACATATTGCGAAGGATGTTTGGCTTGTCTAACAGCTTATTTAGTTTATATGTGCACTGAAACTTATTACAAAAAGACTCTTCGAAAGATATCTAAGTTTATTGCATCCCAAAATGAGCGAATTTGTAATCCGAAAGGGCTGCAAATAACATATCATACATTTCGTGGCTTGCGCGTAATTGAAATTCCAATATTATGTTAGATCGATCTGGTCACACATGACTTGTGCCTTCCCATTCTAACGAAGAGTTTTTTATGTAACGTCAATTGGTAAATTTTTTTAAGAAATCGATTCCGGGGTTGTCCTGCAATGATATTGAAGCAGATGTGTTTATATTTTGATTCGATAAAAAATAAGCAAAAAAAACTTAAAAATTAATCTCCGTGTTTGTCAGTTACATGTACAAATCGCATACTAGTGTGGCACCTCGAAACGTTCCGACGCGCATTTCACGTCGAAAACAGTGGTTAGTGCCTCGACAAATCTTCGCTTGCCAACCTATATAACGGCAAACTTTGCAAATAGGTACGAGGGCCGTTCTTCTACATTCTCATGAGTGGATGTGCGAAAGAGATTTCATGTGGATGACATCTTTTTTTCCGATATCATTATCAAACATTTAGTCTTAAAATAAAAGTATATGTTAACCAAATCCTGCGTTTAGTTCTAAAGTGCTGACCCCGACAACGAGCAGCGATAACATGGTGCACGGGCAAAACGAAGAAACCATGGACTTTGCTCTCCCGCAACAAGCACCTCCAGCGCCACCTATCGAGGACCTGCCACCGTCTCAGGAGGTCAACGCCATCGGCCAATGCAGGCTACCCTCCTTTTGGCGCGCCAGCCCTGAGCTCTAATTTTCAGGTAGAGCTTCAATTCCAGATCCACAAGGTGATGAGCGACGCAACGAAGTATCACCTCACGATATCATCATTGGACCACGACACCGTCGCAGAGGTAGCAGACATCAGAGCGGAACCGATACGGGGTGTTGAAAGGTGCCATCGTCTCCCGCCTCACTGATTCACCTGATGCACAGCTGCATAAGCTACTTACAGGTGTTGAAGTTGGAGACAAGTGACTTTCACAATTACTGCGCCACATGCGTTCTCTGGTTGGTACGCACGTCAGCGACGACGTTCTTTGGGCCAGGTGGCTTGATCTCCTGCCCCAGCAAACGCAGCGCATGCTCTTGCTGATCAAAAAACCAGACATTAGAAGAGCTTGCCGCGGTCGCAGACGAAGCACACGAGATGGGCCCAACAGTGATGGCCACTTCTGCTCAACCATCAACGCGCGCAACCACTCCATCATCTGGCATCTCCTCACCACGTAATTCCGTGGAAAATTTTGCGGTCGAATTAGCCACTCTGTGCCTAGTGATCGCACAACTGCCTACTCTGACTCGCGAGGCGCTCCAGCAACCGCAAACCAATGCCAACACGTTGCGGGAGCGCCCATAATCAAGAAATCTGAGCCAAAGAAGGGCACGCTCCACCAATTCGGGACCGGATCGTCGCACGGGACATTGCTGATATCACAGCAAGTATGGAGCCCTTGCGATGCAGTGCAAACAGCCCTGTTTGTTCCTAGCTCTAGATGCCAACACTAGGCGGTTGGAAAACTAAGATCGCCGGCGCTGTACTCGGCGGACAACTCCAGCAACACACCCGAAAAACGCCTCTACATCTCTGACCGAACCAGCAAAACTCGGTTCCTAGTAGACTCCGGTCCTGTCTCCCCATTACCCCTAAGTACTTCATCAATAAACCTTCGAGCTAGGAGCGGCCAATGGCACGCCAGTAACCACTTTTGGCACCCAGGAACTCACGCTGGACTTTGGATTACGCCGTCCATTTCACTGGATATCTGTGATCGCAGATGTCCAGACTGCTATCCTTGGATCCGACGCTCTTAAATATCACGGTCCACTTATTGACCTCTGAAATCAACGCCTTCTAGACGACCTCACGAATATCTCCACAGCTTGCGACCTCCGCCCAGCTCCATCAGTGCCCAGTATCAGCGCTGTCATCAACACATGCAGCGTTGCAAACATTGTTGGAGACTTATACAAAAGAATCATCGCCAAATATGCAAGCAAGCCTCTACAGCCCGGTGAACAGATTATCACTCTCGGCCCACCAGTGTTTGCAAGACCACATCGTCTTACGGGAGAATGCCTTGCCGCCGCGGAAGCAGAATTTGATTTTCTCTTGGAGCGAGGTGTTATTCGACCATCATCGAGCCAATGGGCTAGCCCTCTCCACATGGTACGCAAAGACGAGGGTCGGTCGTGAGCCACTGGGGATTATCGCCGACTAAATGCCCAAGCTCGCCCCGACCGCTACCCATTACCAATCATTTAGGATCTAATAAAGGAGGCCAGTGGATCTATATTTTCGGTCATCGATCTTCAGCGTGCCTTTTACCAAATCCAAAGACTCCAAACACACAGGTCATTGCAGAATTTCCAAAGCCAGCTGACTCCTCGCAGCTGAGACGCTTCCTTGGGATGACGTATTTCTACCGCCGCTGCATACCACACGATGCCAAGCTACAAGCACCGCTTCCAGATACGCTGACTGGTTGCAACACCAAAAAGATACCAATTGTTTGGAGACACACAACCAAAGTGGCTTTCGAACGCTGCAATTTGCATCCTTTGGCTCTTCGCACTGACGCATCCAATTCCACCATCGGCGCAGCCTTAGATGAGCAGCAGAGTGACGGCACTTGGACGCCCCTGGGGTTCTTCTCGAGGAAGCGTTCCAAAACTGAGCAGCACTACTCAACAAACGATCGCGAGCTCCTGGCAATTTTCCATCAAAGTCTTCCAACGCATCTTGGAGGGAAAGCACTTTGTCATCTACGCTGACCATCGGCCGCTCACCTTTGCATTGTCGCAATGTTCGGACAACGCCTCACCCCGCCAAAGCAGACAGCTAGGCTACATAAGCCAATTCGATGTTCCGTTGAAATTCACACCAGGGGACAACAACATCGTGGCCGACCCACTTTCTCGTGTAGAGGCAATTGAACTTCCCGCGAAAATTACCACCCGAGCCATAAGTGATGCCCAGGCTATTGACAACCAACTTCCGCACCTCTTATCAACCCCCGAACTCAAGCTGCATCGACTGGAATTAGCGACAGTCCTATATACTATATCGAGTTCAACGGGGCTTTCAAGCCCTATTTACCAGTCACGCTTCGCCGACAAGCTTTCGATATAGTCCACCAGTTTTCGCATCCCAGTGGCCGCCCAACCGCAAAGTGCTTCTGGCCAGGCCTTCGCAAGGATGTCTTTCGGTGCAAAGCCATATAAGAAAAGAAAATTTAGAACAAGGTATAATAGTTCCATCTACTTCTTCTTCGTAGCACTACAGCCCCTCTCGGCCCTTCGCTTCCTGCAAAAAGCGCCTCCAACTGTCTCGGTCCATTGACCGCGTCCTCCGATTTCGAAACCCGAGCAGCGGTGAACTGTCTTCGTAGACCCGGTCAGACTAGCGTTTCATTGGTTTCCCTACTTGCCTCGGGCCTTCAGTTCTCCTAACAATTACCTTCTTGTGTATCCGTTGCTCGTTCATACGATTCATATGTCAATAACAACTGCCGCAGTCTTACAGCCGTTGAGACCTCCGGTTCGTCAAAAATTTCATACAGCTCATGGTTGTATGGAATTCACCATTGGTCCCCGTCTAGCTTCGCTCCAATTATTCGCCTCAGGACCCGTTGCTCAAAGGCGTTCAATATATTTGCGGATGCTTGGGTTAGAGTCCGTGTTTAACAAACATAGCATAACACAGGTCTTATCACAGATTTGTATACTTGGAGCTTTCTTTTCCTGTTTATGCAGCTGGTCTTCAAGATCGTCAAAACTGAATAAAATATTTTATTTGTGAGCTATCTTTTTCGGCGTATTTCGTCCCTTTCACTACACGTTATCGTTATTTTGGCGCCTAAATACACAAATTCACTAACATTTTCGATACTATATTCGTCAAGTGTGATATTTTGTGTACTTGACGTATTTTTTCTCGACTGCGTCATGAGCTTTGTTTTATTTTCATTGGTTTGTAGCCCTACTAGTTTTTTTTCACTGTTGAGTTGCAGGAAGAGTTCCTTGGCAGTTGTTAATGACCGTGACAGAATGTTGATGTCGTCCGCATAGGCCACTACTTGGCTCGACTTGAATAGTAATGTACCTCGCATATGGACAGGTAGTTGGTTACTGATGCGGACTTCGGAGGTCGTCGACGTCATCGTCATTTTGGTAAGACGGACTAATTTGGCTGGGATGCCAAAGCAAAGCATTATTTGGTACAGTACGTTACGATCAATACTGTTGTATGCTTGCGTAAGGTTAACAAAATTTGGTGAACGTCTCTGTTGAACTCCCAGCACTTTTCAAGTATCTGCTTGACTGTGAACAATTGTTCTATCGTCGATCTGCCTGCACTAAAACCAACTTGATACTCCCCAACAATACTGCTAGTGTATGATCCGATTTTATTTTCTAAGATCTTTGAAAATATTTTGTACACCGTACAAAGTAGTGATAGGCCTCTACAATTTTCGCACTGTAGCTTGTTACCTTTTTTGTGGATAGGGAATATAATTGATTGGCTCCACTGTTTCTTGTTGCCAAAAGTGCTGGATGACTTTGTGAATAGTTTTATGAACACTTCTGCCACCATATTTGATGAGCTCCACTGGAATCTCATCGATGCCCGACATTTTATTATTCTTTTGGGCTTTGATGGCGGAGCGCACTTCCTCCAGAGTTGGTGATGCCGATGTTCTGGAGCTGTGCGGAGGATTAACGAGATTCTTGAAATATGATGCCCATCGTTCTTTCATCTTCTTATAACTTTCATCTCAACAAAATTTAACAACAACTTTCATCTCTCAGTTGTTATTAAATTTTGTAGCGATCAAGTGATGATTGGTAAGACATTTTTTCAAACTTTAAGACTACAGAAATTACAACTTTAGCAAATTGTTAAATATTTCGTATATCCTCTAGCTATATATCATTAAGCAAAATCGAGAGTAATTAAAAATTTTCATCGATACATTATGTTCACAAACAAGTCTGGAGCTCAAAAGTGCAAAGAACGCTTGGAGCGATACAAAAACGAAAAGGAACATTCTAAACAGCAAAAAAACCTCTGCGGATACAATTTCGGACCGAACAACTCGATTGTTAGAACTGTTAAAGGTTGTCAGCATGCTGATTATATGATTTACATTTAATATTATGATTTATCGCTTTTAGATCTTGCGCATGATATTAACCATGATCACAACGTCTACCCGTCTCTTCAGAAAGAGACGGAGCAACGGGAAGCTGCAAACAATGACGTAGTTATTCGAAACTTGGGAACTGAAAACTCTGGAATCGACATTGATCATGGTTCATCTTCAATGGAAATACAATCCATGTGAAGGACCCAAGAAGAACAGCTGTATCTTTATGATTATGATATTGGCTCTGTATGTACTGAATTTGTCCACTCTGACGAGGTGAACGATATAATTCGCCGAGGTCACCAAAATATGTCGTCTTCTATTTCACTTGATCGTAACAATAAGCCATTTCCCGCCTCGCTTTTATCGAAGACTTTGCCAAATAGGGAGAGGGTGGAGCGAGATTGGTTAAAGTGGAGTAGCCTTATGAACGCTTTGGATTGCTTGCCTTGTCGTTTGTTAAGTACCAACCCTTTCATTTGTCCACAGCTTTGCTGTCCTACAGGATACTCGAAAACCAAACTTGGAAAAGACTGTATGATAAGTTATCGGCTCATGAAAATAATGCAGACCACATTCAGTGCTACGTTCAATGACGGTCGTTGCAGATTCGACTTCAAGAGGAAACTTCAATTGATACACTTCTAAATGAACAAGTCATCAGTGAAACTAGAAAATGGCACGAAATTTTACGTCGAACCCTAGACACCATTTTGTTTCTTGGCAAAAGGGGCCTATCATTCAGAGGTGCTAGCAATCTTCTCGGAGAACGGAACAATGGAAATTTTTTGGGAATCTTAGAATTGATCACTCATTACGACCCGATACTTCGCGAACATTTAGAGAAGGTTATGATTAGTCAACAACACAAACGTTTGCAAGTCGACTATCTTTCGGTTGAGATTCAAAGCGAGTTTATTTAAATCTGTGCTGAGCACGTTAAATTGGCCATACTGAAAGAACGTAAAAGTGCCAAATACTTCGCTATCATCGTTGATACTACACCTGATTCGAGCCACGTCGATCAAATTACGTTTATTTTGCGGTACGTTCATTTGAAATTGAAGGAAACGATATTCACAATGCAAGAACGATTTCTGGCTTTTGTCGATTGTAACCAAAAAATTGGCCGGGTGATTGCTGGTTTAATTTTCAATACTCTAGAAGAGTATAACATTCCTTTGGAAGACTGTCGAGTACAAGGATACGACAACGGTGCTTATATGTCATATTCTGGACAAAAAACGAAATGCTGTTTATTCACCCTGTGCAACACATAGTTTAAATTTATGGGGTGTTGACTCTGCAGAATGCTGTGAGGCAGCAATCACTTTTTTCGGAGTTGTTCAGAAATGCTATACCAGTTTCAGCAGCAGTAAACAACGTTGGGAAATTCTCAAAAAAGCATAACGGGTTCCCTTCACAGACTTTCAGATACAAGGTGGTCTGCTAGAGCTGAGGCAGTTAAACCTTTTGCCAAACATATTTCAGGATTATATGAAGCACTAGAAGGTTTAACTAAACTTAATCTGACTGCGGAGACTCGTTCTGATGTCAAAGGCATTCTGAAATAGATGCAAAAATTTGAGTGCATCCTGATGTCCTCAATTTGGTTAAAATTATTGACAGCTATCAATGAAAGGAGCATAATTATTCAAGCCAAAGACGCTATTTGGACATCGAAGCTCAAAATATCGAAAATTTGCTGTCTGACTTGAATTTGATTCGATATCGATGGAATGATATTTTAAGTGAATGCAAAACGGTTGCCATTCAATTGGGGATCTTATCAACCTTCCCTAATATTCGAAAGAAAAAACGCAAGAGGTGTTTCGATGAAAATGAAGATGACACAAGTGCAGACGATCAAGAGACCAATTGCAAAAGGAACACTTTCTACGTAATCATCGGCTCGTTTATTGCGGAAATATCCTATAAGTTCAATGCCATGAAGGATTTACATAACGGTTTGTCTTTTAAGGTCTTTGTTAAAAAATTTTTTACAAAGACCTACTAGTTTCGCGACCTGTCTGTCTGTCTGTCCATCCGTCTGTCCCTCTGCCCGTGCGTCACAGCTAGTTTCCCCAGAAATCATAGAAGCTAGAAGGCTCAAACTTTATGAAAAGGTCAGAAGTGATGATCTCTCAAAAGTTAAGGTCTTACACAAAATTTAAATTTTTTTTAAGAGGGTCCTTCCTAATAACGAATGAACCCTTAAACATTTTTTTAAACCAAAAGTAGTCGAGTGGAGTATCAAATGAAAGGTCTTGATTAGAACTTATAGAATCTGAAATAAAAAAATTATTTTATGAATTAGGGGGTCCAGGGGAAGACTCAATGTACCAAAAATTTGTGTCCCCCTCCCTCGCGATTGGACACCTTTGAGCTGAAAAATCTTGAAAATTGTCACGAATATGGACCTTTATGAGTACAAGGGCACAAATACCTCAGAAATCGAAATTCACTCAACTTTGTTAATAATAGTATGATTTGTAGATTTCACATTTTCAACCATAAAATCAAAACGGTGCCTTTAAACTTCTTAAAATTTTCGAATCATAATCAATTGAGTTATAGCGATTTCAAGTGTATGCAATTACCATAACAATGACACGAGCTGATGATTGATACATATTTCAAATTGACCTAGGCACATTTATTTTCTTCCAATTTTTGTTTGTTGTTTTATTTGAATATGTTCAATCGACCGAGCATTCTGAAAAATTATTTAAGCTGGATCGAAATGGCGGCTGCAGTTTTTTTTCTTAGCAAATTTTTTAAATCAAAAACCCGAATAATAATTAAACGTATATTTTCATCTCCATTTATTGACTTAAGGTATGAATATTTCTCGTTTTTTTTACTCCCAAAATTATTTAAATCAAAATGAATTGAAAGATATTTCATCTTTGTGTTCAAAATAAGAAATTGATACATGGAAATTCAAGCTGATGGCTTACTGTTAAACTGTTATTCATGTATGGTACAGAGTTTTCCAATAAGGGGTGGAATCCAAAAAACCAAAAATCACTGAGGCAGCACAACATCGCTGCATGTCCTTCACGGACAATTAATCAAACCAATAACACTAAAATTTCATTGATTTTACAAAACAAGTACTTTGATTCAACAAACCAACTCCGCTGTGCACAATTATAAGGATTAAATTAAAAACGACAAAATCAGAAACTAAAACAAATTTAATCCAATTATCTTAATATCTTTGTCGAATAAAATCTGCTATATTAAACCGTTTATTAAATTATCCTCATGAACCAGGTATTTATTAGCAATTTTCTATCCGGAAGTTTCAATTCGCTTCAGCACGCACCCGCTTAAATTCGCCACATACTCATATGTAATATTCAACATTCTCTAGTGCTAGACTATGCATTACACACCCACATTTCTTGTCTAGAGTTATTATATTAGGTTAGTGTGTGTGTAGTGTATGCAACGACACGCTCTAGTAGAGATTGAACTAAATGGAAATCTTGGAGTGGAAAACAGGATAAACAATGATCATAAATCGTCCACTTGATAATTGAAAAAATTAAATCATTTGCGACCTTGTTACGTACTAAACAAGGACTCCTGCAAATTCTGATTTTATTATGCGGCATAAATATCACATATCATCCCTCGCAACCTACGTGGACGGCCCCTAAATTGATAGTTGGATCGTCATATGGATCATATGTGGATCATATTGTCTGTTTAGCGAGCACTTGAAAACGTGCTATCTGCCAGATTAGTGCATTTTAATGGCTGCACTTAATCCGATTGCGCACTTTATTGTTTTGTTGCTTGGAGCTGTCCCAGGCGGTAATTGTTTGAGTCTAAGCCAGAGGGTAAATTTAAGGGGGCCTGTGATATTGTTCAAGAGAAGTTTGTGGTTTACGCTATAGATCATATTCTATCTAATCATATTAGAACAAAAACCTTATAAACGTGTAAATATATGTTTGAAATGTTACTTTCAAATAAGTATTGAATCAGAAATATATACAATGTAAAATGTTTCACCGCTAAAACTAACGACGGTCTTTAAGCCACATATGTAAAAACTTACAGCCTCGTGTATCCGTTGTCTGTGCGGTAAAACTGAATGAAAACGAGTAAGTGATAGTTTGTCCGAGTTTCATTCATTTGAATTTTTGTTCAGACACTAGATTAACAAGTACAAAGTTAGACGGTTGCAAACTGCAATTATTCAATTTGTTGCAAAGGTAATCGAGGCGAGACTGCAACACATACCCGTACACTCGGCAACAAGCACATGTGACTCTGATACTGCAAAAAGTTGCACATGATTGACTTAAACTATCAAACAGTGTGTGCCTGCTGTTAAATTGCATCAAACTATATTTATTCAGACTAATTTGTTGACGAAATGGAATTAGAAATTCGTTTTTGCAATCTGCTATCAAGGAAGTTCCATATATAAATAGTTGAGATGATAGTGCATTTCCAATTTGATGAGTGTGGATGAATTGGATTGATTTTGATGAGGGTTAAAAATAACAAAATGAATAATGGAGAAATTGTTTTAAATCAACATTTACAATTACAATTTATTACAGTTTTTATAAAAACAGTGGAAAAAATTAGAAAAAGCCTAAAATTTTTCTGATTTTTAGACGCTGACCTTTATGTAAATAGGAAGTCCTTTATCAGTTAGATTTTTTACTTTTCGGTTCTATATTCCTTTTAAGTTTGAAAATGCGCAAACATCTTGCTCAACCACGGTAGTCACTGCGATTGCAGACATATGAGCCGTAACGGTTTATTCTTCGTTCGTCTCGTTTCGAGGTTTTCCGAAGGAAATCTGAACTGATCTCTGATCGGGTTTAGACGTTGGAGCCTTTGAATGTGTCACCGGACTGTACCCATCTGGCCCACACTCTTAGTCTACTCCGAGGAAACAGCTGGCAGGCTAGCTAGTTCGGAAAGGAATTTCGTTCGCTGGTCTTCCGTGAGCAGACTAAATCCGAGTACAAATTAATCAGCCATCTATTCAAATGCCCGATTAAAATGCGTCAAATCAACTTCTAACTAATTGATGTTACTTTACTTTGTCTAATTCCTTAACCTTGTCCTTCGGACCATGCGGCGAGTGCCAAGGAGAAAGAACCGCAAGAAAAATCCTCAACTACTAAATCACGCGTTTTCGAATATTCAGTGACGCGGTGCCAGAAATAACTTTCTCAAATTGAAAACCGTATCAATCTACCCTAACTGAAAACGCAAAGCCAAACTACTGCTCCGCGCACCGTACCGCGACACGAAATCGACCATTCGCGAATTATCTAAACTCTACCCCCTCTGTGGAATGCTAACCTCAGTTCCCTTCTCCCTGAAAAAGAACGGATGCATACAGAATAGGAAAAATGGTTTTTCTCGTTTAGCAATTTCATTAATTTTCATCGAACCATTTTTGTAAGTTGACAATTTAACGTTACTGTACCGAGTGAAATGAATTTTTCTTAGAAAATAACTCATAAACATCCAATTTGAGTTCTATTGGTAATAAATCTTGCATCTGAAATGTTATGGAGGAAATTACTATGTATGAGAAATGTGAGAAAAAATGTCTTTCTTATTTTTCCACAAATACAATGGTGCAAAGAATGATATCAAAACAGTACATAGAGACATGTGTTGATAATTATGTAAGCTAAACCCTCTATGGCAAGTGCCCTTTTGTTCTTTTTCTCAATAAATAGTTAGTCGTTACCCTGCAACAACGTGTTTTACTTACAGGTTATGGGCCCAGACCCATTTAAGTTGTAAAAACAGTTTGATTGTAGTATTTTTTTCGTGTTGTGCAAGTTAAAAATGAATTTCAGTTACCTCGCTAATGTGCCAAAGTTAAAAGGTCGTGACATCTACGACGATTGGATATTCGCAGTTGACAACTTGCTAATTTTGGAGGGCGCCGACAAGTACCGAAAGCAAGAAGGAATGGATGAAAATGAAGCAGCACCAGATGCATGGGCAAAAATGATTTTGACGATTGATTCATCGCTCTTCGTGCACATAAAGGACAAAACAACCGCGAAGGAATTGTGGGCAATACTACGTTCTTTGTTTGACGATTCATAATTTTCTCGGAAGATTCCGTGGCTCTGTCATCTAATTTCTATAATGTTAGAAAACTGTGGAAATATGACGGATTGTGTGACACAAATAATTGAAACGCCGCAACGTTTAAGCCGAACAGGTTTCGCAATAAATGATGAATGGGTTGTTCATTGTTAATTGCCAGGTTACCAGAGCGATTTATGCCTATGATAATGGCCATAGAGCATTCCGGGATTCAAATATCCACGAATTCGATCAAGTCGAAATTACTTGATATGGAAGCGGCAGATATGAGTGAATCGGAACGCAATTCAGCACTTGCAGCGAAATGGCATAGAAAATCGACTAAAGGAGGCAGCACTGGTTCACATGGCGGATAGATATTGCATACGTCAAAATCAACAAAATTAATAACTTGATATTGTTGTAAGGAAATTGGTGACTACCGTAACCAGTGCCCACTTTTGAAGGAGAAAACAGGAAATAATAAGAAGCAAAGCGACACTTTCAACATTGTTTTTTTAAGTGGCGGATTCAGTAAAAATGACTTTTATATCGACTCGGGTGCAAGCATGCACATGACGCCGAATAAATATTGGTTGGAAAATCCTAAATACACATCAAGTTGACCAGAAATCATTGTCGCCAATGAGACGATAGTTCCCGTTTTGTGTTCAGGAGACATAGAAATAATGAAGAGTTACAACTGTGCAGAATGCATTGTGTACCAAGTCTCACGACTAACCTCTTCTCTATAAGCGAATTAATTAGAAATGGGAACAACGTCGTATTTAAGCACAATACGTGCCTCAGAAGAAACAAATTGGATGCGTTAGTTGCAATAGCTGACCTAGTTGATGGAGTATATAAGTTCAGAGTACTAACACAGAATTGTTTGTTGATAGTCAGTGGCGATACATGGCACAGACGGCTTGGTCACATCAATAGCACGGATATAAACAAAATGAAGAAGTGTCGATTGGCAGAAGAACTTGGTTATGCTGGTGGGTTCATAACAAGCAAATCCAACTGTCAAATATGCTGCGAAGGAAAGTAATCAAGATTTCCATTCAACAATCACGGATCACGTGTGGCAGAAACTCATCAGGTAATTCATTTAGATGACTGTGTCAATAGGCGGTGCACTGTATTTCTTAATATTCATTGATGACAACACCACAATGACATTTATTTACTTCGTAAAGACTAATAGTGAAGTATTAAATCATTTTAAATAATTCAAATCTGTTGCGGAGAATTTTCAGAATAAGAAAATAAAAATCTTGCGTACAGATAATGGCTGTGAGTATTGCAGCAATAATTTTGAAGACTCCTTAAAGAAAGAGGAAATTATACATAAAAAAACAAACCCTTACACACCTGAACAGAACGGATTGAGTGAAAGGTCAAACCGAACAATAGTGAAGAAAGTGAGATGCTTAATTTTCGAAGCAGTTCTTGAAAAAAAAAATTTCGGTAGAAGCTGCTAACACTGCAGTCTATTTGAAAAATAGATCAGTAGTTTTAGGTATTGAAAAGACTCCATATGAGGCTTGGACCAAGAAGAAACCAGATTTACAGCATATACAAGGGGCGTTCAAAAATAAACGAGAATTTTGTCATAATCTTTTTTTGTGGCGCCATCTGTAAATGAGATAGCGCGTTGGAAATTTACATCCCTCGCTGAATTTCAGTGAAAGTTTGGTGACATTAGGTTCAGTGGAAGCGAGTTTCAAACGAAGAGTTAATATCAAATTTTGTTTTAAATCGGTAAAGTTTTTACCGAAACATTTGAATTTATGAAAGAAGTTTATGGCGATGAGTGTCTATCTCGTGCCAGAGTTTGTGAGTGCTTTGCACGTTTCAGGGATGGTCGTGAGGACATAAATGATGATGAACATACGGGCCGCCCAAAACCAGTGATCACTGAAAACTCCATCGAAATTGTGCGTGAATTTATCAAAAATGAGCCGAAATCATCGTTAGAATTCATGGAATCGGAGTTGAATATCTCCAAAACATCGATTTATCGCATTTTAACCAATCATTTGGGCTTACGAAAGTTCTGTGCACGTTTTGTTTCGCACAAGTTAACTGATGACCAAAAATTGCTCAGAATTCAACATTCGAAAGACATCATTAAAGAGACGAGAAAAGACGAGAACTTTCTTTGCAGCATTGTAACTGGTGATGAAACGTAGTGTTACTAATACTTAACTCCAAGCGTCAAAGTGCCGAATGAAAGGCACCAGATGAGCCACCAACCAAAAAATCGTGGGTGGAGAAGTCAAAAATCAAGTCGATGCTCATTTGTTTTTACGATTCCAAGGGAATTGTCCACAAGGAGTTCTTGTCAACGGGCCAAACCATCAATGCAATTTTCCATCTTGGCGTTTTAAAGCGTTTGTTGCATCGCATTCATCAAATTCGGCCTGAAAACCGCAAAGGAGAAAGCTGGCGCTTATTGTATGATAGATAATGCACCATCTCATCGATCCACTCTAGAAATTGCATTTTAACCATCAATCACTCACCATATTCCCCTATATGGCTCCCTGTGACTTCTACAGATTCGGAAAATTGCATTTGGTCATGAAAGGAAAACGCTTTGCGTCCGTAGAGGGCATCCAAAAGGCTTGTACCGACATCCTAAAGGACATTCCATCAATGACCTAAAACACTCTTTCGAAAAGTTTTTGGATCGCTGAAAATAGTGTATCAAGTCCGGAGGAGACAATTTAGAATAAATAAACTCAAATTAACTAGAACAAAGCTCCTGTCGTTTCTATTTTAGCTCAGTCTCGTTTATTTTGGAACATACCTTGTATAAATTTTTAAATGAAAATGGCAGCTAAATTTTCGACTTTTTTATTTTCATCCAATTTTCATAATTACAATAAAAGAACTTAGCACAGTTATCCATAATCTCAAGTTTCATCAAAATCCGTCGAAAAATGTGGCTGCTAGAGGACCACCAAAATCTGAAAAAATTGCATATTTAAACCGCTGCCATTTTGAAACCTACCCATGAAGGATCACCAAAATGACAAAGTCCTTAGATCTGCTCAATTTTTAACTTAAGTCTTAAATCTTAAATCTCGAGCTTCAACTAGCCGCCTTTCTTTTAAGATCTGACCTCTAGGTTTTTTACAGAGTTCTCTAGAAACTTATAGTTTTTACCAAGAATTGAGTTCACAATTACAACAACAAAATTTTGCACGCTCTTCGATACTTGAGCGACTGCCATTTTGTTTAAGACAGACCGACTTTGGATTTTTAATTGTGAGATTCAATGAAGCTATGTACCAAATTTCATCCAGATCGGAGCTATACTTCGGCTAGAATTGAAATCACGATTTTCCGTCTAAAATGACTGCCATTTTGTTTTCGTTTGACCAATATAGCTGGTTCGTGACTGAGGTATTTACTCAATACACCTTTCCTGAAAATTTGGTGAAAATCGAAGCAAAATTGCGGCCTCTAGCATGGTCACAAATTTCGTTCCCATGTATGTATATATATATATATATATATATATATATATATATATATATATATATATATATATATATGTATATTTATATATACATACATAGATATCTCCACAATAGGTAAATTCCTCTCGAGAAATTTACCTAAAAACAGTAAAGCCAAAGCAACCGAACACAAAAAATCAAAAAAAACACAACCGGAACGTCAGTAAAAATTATTATGCAGCGCTAGCTAGCTAGACAATTCCATGAACATTAAAGAAGATAAAGGTCACAAAAATTCTGAACATTGTTTTACTAAACCTGATAATACATTCATCGAATATTTAAAAAATTAAAAAAAGGGAGATACAATCAAATGTTTTGTCTGCTGATCCGTCTGTCAGTATTAATCAAAACAAAAAGAAAAGTCCCACCAATCAATGTATTTGGGCAAACTGGCAAAGATACTCGTATGGTTTGGCTTTTGGCAGCCAAAAATAAATTAAATGATCAAAAGAGTGAATACCGACAAACTGACGATTAAATGAAGCCACTAGTTGACTTTCAGACAACAAAAAATGTGTTGAATTCTGTTGAGTTTCCGCACTTTACGTATACCCCCAAGAGCGAAAAAAACCAGAAATTTTTGTTGAAGAGTCTGGACTGCGAGGAGGATACAGTCGATCCCCTTCAAGAAGTTGCACCAGAAGTAGAATTAAGTGCAGTTAAAGACTTCGCAACAAGGAGATCGATTGTCAAACATAAAATTTGCCTTTTCACTTCGTCCAAACTTCGAGCAAAAGCAGTCCAAGTGCCCTTCAAAACCAAGGTACTTGAACTTCCGAGTGGTAAGGTGGGAACGGTTATTTGGCTGCAAACTATGCCATGAAATACAGATGTGTAAAGTGTAAAGATGCCCATGCCCCCATCGAGTGCAAATTGGCTCAGACGGAGCCAAAAAAAAAAAACTATATTGCGTGAGCTGTGGTGTCTTTGGTCATCGAGCATCATATGGAGGATGCCCCCGGTCTCAAGATGCAAAAGTAAAATTTACTTCAAAACAAACTCAAGTACACCGCAGTGTGATACCTACCAACTTCATCAAGCGCAGGGTGTCATTTGCACTTGCTGCTAGAGGACCAGCAGACAACAATGTAAATAAAGTAAATAATGTTAGTGGAAAAATGATCTGCTTCTCAAAATTTACCAGCAACTTAATTTTTTATCGCAGACAATCGGTAAACAGGATTCAAAAATTAACTTTGTTTTTTAGCGTTTAGGGCTTTCAAATTCCTCAAAATAACTTGTCATCCAGTCACATCCCCATAGATAGGCTTCGTCACATCTCAATCAATGTTAACTCCATTGTGAGTCTACATGGACATGATTGTCTCTTGGGATTCCTTCTCAAGCAAAAGCCTTACATCATGCTTCTCACTGAAACCCACCTCACTTCATGGTACTCCATGACATTTAAAGATTTTGAATTCATAAGAAACGCTAGGGTAAACGATGATGGAGGTGGTGGAACCGGGATATTGGTTGGAAGCCCCTATTGTTTTCAAAATATTGAAAAAGTCGGATGCAAAAACTTTGAATCTCTTCAAGTGTCCGTTACCAAAATTTCACTGCCAGGTGGGGATAACCTCTTCGTTATCTCTGCCTATGCAGCTGGTCGAAATGTTATCAAGTTCAAGGAGGAGTACAATTCCTTGTTTCAAATACTCGAATTGAACAGGCCGCATAGTTATTATATTCTTGCTGTTGACCTGAATGCCAAGCATGCATCATGGCTGAATGCCACCAATAATCCCAGACGTGTATTCCTGAAATCCTGGATTATAGAGAACCAAGTTAGATACAGGTGGAATCTATATGGGTCGGAGTTCCCAGCATACCCTAAGAAAAATTCATATTTGGACCTCTGCATTGCTAACGCAAGACTTAAATTCAACTTTAATATTCCTTAATGGAAACTGCAGGTGCTGCCTTACGATAGTGACCACAACGCAATCGTAATGGAAATCAATCATCAAAGAGGTAATGTCTTCCTCATTCCAGTTCAACACAAATCATCGGTTAAACTTAAAAAAAAAACAGACTGGGCAAAGCTTCAAAAGAAGTTTAGTCGGAGTTACCAGAAGCAGTCTCCTCCTTCTGATGATGGCAATGCTTGCTCAAAGGTTTCTAATGACGGAAATCTAACTAACGATGAAAAAGATCTCTATTTGTCGAAGTTAGAGAAGCTGACGTTGGAAACGATTGAGAAAGTAATTCCCAAGATTTAAAATTGAAACAATATGGAAGGATATAAAGCATCTGCCATGGCAAGGTTAAAAAGATTGAAAAGCCTTCTTCTCACACGCGTCAACAATATTTATCGGCGATCTTTGGAGTACAATCATCCCTCGTTGGCTTTGTTGAAATTTCACCTGATGAATGTTGGCAACTTAATCCGTTCATATTCAAGAGTGAAGTGAGCAATCAAAGCAAAAAACCTGAGCAGTATTAGCCCACAGGATCCAGATGGCGTTTTCACAAAAGTGAATAGCTTATTCCGTAAGAAGTCTCGAGTGAAGGCATCGATTCTTAAAGTCGCTAGTGGTAAGATAAGTCTCCTTGATTGGGTTGGTATCGAAATTGATAGTACGATTCCGGGTAGAAATGGAAACAGAATTATATGTGAGGGATTGCAGAAAATCGCCTTGATTGGAACATATTTTGAACATCTACCAAACCCTGAGAGAGGGAACCAAATACTTTCAGAGGTCGTTGAAGCAAACGTTTCTAACTTCACACAAGCCTGAATGCGCCTCTGCTCTTCTCAATATTCATTTGCAAGCTATTGAACGGCTTTGATATTAACGTATCGCCAACGAGAGCGTTCGCTGATGATCCGATCCTCTATACGGTGGAACGGAAGGCTACAACAGTTCAAAGCAATCTTCAAAAAATATTTAATGATGTGCAGCTCCATGCAGACAATTAGCAAATGAGAATCAATGCGCAGAAATACGAAACAATTTTGCGTCGGGCAACGCTGCAGGGGGCCAGTCAAGACCTGGAACGTAGTTGGAAGGATTTCCACGTTTTGGCTTGTGAGGGTAGTTTAGAACGGGCTCGACAAAAATACTGAATTCGCTTCCACAACGTTCATCTCGATCAGTATCTGTACTGTACTGAACATGTCAAAATCAATGCGCAGAAATACGAAACAATTTTGCTTCGGACAACGCTGCAGGGGGCCAGTCAAGACCTGAAACGTAGTTGGAAGGATTTCCACATTTTGTGGTAGTTTAGAACGGGCTCGACAAAAATACTGAATTCGCTTCCACAACGTTCATCTCGATCAGTATCTGTACTGTACTGAACATGTCAAAAAGTAGTCATGGCCCTTCGACGACTCTTTCATTTCTGATACATTGATGAAAAGGTCAAAGTTATCGAGACCCTGGTTAGACCAGTCTTGACATATGGAGTGCTAATAGTATGGAAAGACTAAGAGTTTTCGAAAGGAAATGTCTTCGTGCATGTACTGATTTATATAGAAAGCCTGAGACGGATTGGAAGCATTATATATCGAATAGAAGAATTTATCAAACTGCTAAAGTAACGATAGTCAATGTCTTCATATTGAAACTTCTTCGCAATCATATCGCAAGATCTGTAACAGTGGGTTTCATAGCTGTTTCACCCTACAGACGGGTATATTGAGACTTGCTCCGCTACTAGCTTCATTCCTCCCAAAGCATTCGTGTGTTTTGACATGAATCGAAATGTTTTGGTTCTGACGGTGTCCTCGTTATACGAGGTGTGTTCAAAAAATATCACAAATTTTGTTTTTTTTTTTTCAAAAATTATTTATTTATTCATGAATATCTATTTTGTCCCCTTCAAAGTAATGCCCATGAGATATTATACACTTGTGCCAACGGTTTTTCCAATCTTCGAAGCACTTCAAAAAATCATTTTTTTTAATCTTGTTCAGCTCCTCCTTCGATGCCGTCTTTATCTCGTCAAGCGTAGCGTAACGTCGTCCTTTCATGAGCCTCTTCAGTTTAAGAAACAAGAAAAAGTCACAGGGGGCCAGATCTGGGGGATTCGGTGGCTGCGGCATCATTAGTGTGTTGTTTTTGGCCAAAAAGTCGCGCACAAGCAACGATGTGTGAGCAGGGGCGTTATCGTGGTGCAAAAGCCAATTTTTGTTCTCCCACAAATCCGGGTGTTTCTGGCGGATTGCTTCACGCAAATTGCGCATAACTTGCAGGTAATATTCCTTATTGACCGTTCTTCCCTGTGGCAAGAACTCATGATGCACCACGCCCCTGCAATCGAAGAAAACTGTCAGCAAAACTTTCACATTCGATCGAACTTGGCGCGCTTTTTTCGGTCTTGGTTCATGCGGCAGCTTCCATTGTGATGATTGAGCTTTGGTTTCCACGTCATAACCATAAACCCACGATTCGTCACCAGTTATGACCCTCTGGAGCAAATTTGGTTCGTCGCGGACAGAGTTTAACATCTCATTAGCAATGTTCATGCGTTGCTGTTTTTGGTCGCAATTGAGCAATTTTGGTACGAATTTCGCGGCGACCCGTCTCATGCCCAAATCGTTGATAAAAATCGAATGGCACGAGCCAATCGATATGTTTAGGTCCTCAGCAACTTCTCTAACGGTGATTCGACGATTGGCCAATACCATTTTCTCCACTTCATTAATTTTTTCGTCTGTTGTTGAAGTGCTCGGGCGTCCGGCACGCTCTTCGTCGTTCACATCTTCTCGGCCTTCTAAAAACATTTTGTACCACCGATAAACGTTGCTTCGGTCCAAGGTAGCTTCTCCGTATGCCACAGTCAACATTCGGAATGCATCCGCGCACTTAATTTCGTTTTTCACACAAAATTTGATACACGTTCTTTGATCCATTTTTTTGAATAAGTAAAAATCGAAGACGATTGAAAACACGTGCAAGTAAAGCAGCTATCACCAATCAAGTGAACATTCAAAATGGCCGAGCTTGTCGGCATAAGTGACAGACATGAGTACCAACATAACGCCACAAAAAAATCGAAATTCGAATATACGTAACCCGCGAAAATTCAAAATTCGTGATACTTTTTGAACACACCTCGTATATTATATATAACGGCGAGCCACCGGTAAGAAGATAAAGTATCCTCCAAATTTGAGTTCACGAGATCAGCAATTATAATGGATTAATGAAATAACAATTCCCCTACGGACCACAAATATTGATGTAGAATAAAAATCAAGAGTTTGATGGCAAAAACGATTTTTTATTCTACAACACACACGGATGCATTTCGGTCGATCGCTTGTAAATAATTTTAATCCGCGAAAACTCGACCGTATGAATCGTTATTCATGCATATAACGGATAATCTAATTAGTATCAACGATAGCCCTATAAATTCGAGTTTATTTCAATTGGCTAAATAATGTGTTAACGGTTACTTTTATTTTGCATAGATTATTATATATTATATGTGGTTAACACATAACAGGACAGTAAATTTATGTTGACGGTAGTCTGATAACATAATTTTTCATTTTTATTTAATCTGGCTAAATTATATAGAACCAATAACCCGTTAATTGTTAATGTACTTCAATTTTATTCAGTAGTTTCATTAGTAGTTTCGCGCATAGATGAAGATGGTCGGCAATACCGCCCGAAATGCATCCAATTGTGTTGTAGAATGAAGAATCGTTTTTACCATCAAACTCTTGATTTTTATTCTAAATCAATATTTGTGGTCCATAACGGGATTGCAACTTTATTTCATTAATCTAAAACGACCTCAAAGTGTTCATATCTAACAGATTAAAGTGTTAGAAAAAGTTTCTGAACTAATCACAATGGAGATACTCATTTGCTAGATTCGTTGACGCTGGTCGAGCTGAGATGGAACAGTCTAGGTATTGGTGGCTGAATGACAATGTCTAAATTATTCGTGTTTATTTTCTGGTTTTGAGTTTTTTCGGTATTTCGTTTTGAGTTTTAGCTCATTATTGCCATATTTAATGTCGTTTGTTTATGTTAAAAAGTAGGGAAAGGTTTGAATATTTAGAATAAGTATCTTGGAATGTGGAGGAGTGTGGAGTTAGTGCGATTTAGCACCATAACTCCTTCATGTCTGTGAGTACTTCAGTACACATCTACCTTCCTGAGCCAGTTTCAGTCATACAATTTTAAAAGTAAACTTTCACACAGTTATTTGGCAAATGGTTGGGAACCGTAAGTCATCCCCGTTCCGTACAGTTTGAAGAAATGCCAGGGTATTATTAGTATGGTTGTCAATTGTGTCAAGGAGTTCCAGTGCTTTTTCACGTACGTATTTTTCAACCGTCTTAAGTCTTAGGTCCTCTCATATGTCAGTGTTTCTAATTTACCATGGAATTCTTAAGATTTTTCGAATAATTCTATTTTGGAAGGACTGGAGTGCTTTTTTGTTGGTCTTTGTCGCTTGGTAGAAAGCAGAACTACCATATAGTAGCGTCGGTCGTATCATTTGTGTATATGAGCAATCGATTTTTAAGGCCAATTCTTTTGGATTTAATGGGTAGAGAGAGGAGAGAAGTCCAATACAGTGTTCCCGTTTATTTTGTATGTGTTGTTTCCATGTGAAGCTTCTGTCGAATGTAAGTTCAAGGTATTTAGCCGTTGATGATCAGTCTATTGTTTCATTGTCAACGGTTAGTCTCTGTGGAGTTTGTAATCTTTTCCTTGTGATGAATAGAGCTTGTGTTCTATCAGAGTTAATCTTAATTTTCCATTTGCAAAAGCATTCCAATAAAATGTTTATTGATCGTTGCAAGTTCGAAGTAATGACTCTTGCTTGTCGTGCTATAATAAATATACAGGTGTCATCAGCGTAAAGTGATCGCTTTACTCTTGGAGGCAGAGCGGGAAAGTCTGTAGTAAATATATTGTACAGGACCGGGGAGATGGGCGAGCCCCGAGGAACTCCAGTATCAATTGGTCTCAGGCTTCAGAGTTGTTTGTCAATGCTGACACGAAATGTTTTGCCTTCCGAGAAGGAGCCAATAATTTGAGTGAGCTGCAGTGACATATTGAATTGATGCATTTGGAAGATAAGTCCTGCATGCTAGGCTTTATCAAAGGCCTTAGCTGAGTCCAGAAGAGTGTTTAGCTTTGAAGCCATATTGTTCCTCCGGTATAATGTCTTTATCAGAAACAACCTCATTAAGTCTATGCCGAATCACCCTTTCCGCAATTTTCGACAGCGATGAGAGGAGACTGATGGATCTCCAAATGTGGGTCCTTTTTAGATTCGGGAAGACGATAATGACCGCTGATTTCCATTTAATAGTGTCAGCAAGTATTTGCAATATATTGTCTGGTAGCCAAAAAATTATTATGTTTGTAATAGTGTCATGTCCGGGTGCTTTATGTTTGTTGAGTATCTGTACGATGTTTTTGATTTTGTCTAAGTCTGTTGGTTCAATCCTGTCTTCATGTTGAATGTCATCCATCAGGAGTCTGTTGACAGAAGATTCAGTTCTTTCCTCAGTTTCAAAGTCCTCCTCGTCATGGAATTTTTTCACTGTTTAAAGGCAATACATGAGCGCAAACAAATAAATTAAAACAAAAGTTATTTATCCAAGTGGTCTAATAAGCGAGATAGTGTTATTTTGGGGGGCAGGTTTTGGGAACTTTATCCCTTTATGGCTATATTTTCCTACCGATTTCCAATATTTTAGTCTTAATGGATTCCAAAAAGGATAAATTTTTGGTACTTTGGAAAGTTAAAGGGCGGTTTAAGTGGTTGAAAGTGCAAAAAATCCCAATTTTTCATGTGTCACACCCCCCCCTTCCAAAAACTTTTAATCGGGGTTTCTCCCCTTAAACGTGCGAATTTCGGTTTTATTCGATTTAACTTAAAGGCTAGTGTTTTGGTGGTCGGAAAATATTTCAGGCAAATTACCTAGCGTCTAGGAGGCGTTGAAACGGCTGTTTCTAGAACACGTGCACTTTTTGTGCAGATTTCCAGGTTTGGCCGCTTACTGTCCCCGCAACTTTTATCCGATTGGTGTAATCTTATAGCTGCTCTTATGTAGTTTCCATCAAGTGTAAATATGTAGTACTTCATATGTAAATACTAATCTTTATGACGTTTAGAAGGCATAGATTCGGATTTTCTTAAAACACGTCAATTTCCATGGCTGATGCCTAGCTTTGATCGTTCACTGTACCCACAATTTCTACCCGATTGTTAAAGTTTTGGTCTCATTTTGTAGCAGCTAGTGTATTCTTTACGACAAGTACAAATTTGTAGTATTATTTACAAATACACTAATTTTTATTAGGGTTCAAATAGGAATATAGCGAAAAAAACAAACTTGTCTGTATAAAAAGCCATTCTAGAGAATCTGCAAATGTTTCTGCCTTACCTGCATAGTAGAATTGCATCCCATTCGGACCATGAATGGGTGGTACCACAATTTGACTGTTTATACGAAAGTATTTGGACATTCTCCAGAAACTACCACACCCAGGCTCAAGACTCTGTAAAAAGCTCTTCCATTGCTCGTTTCGGAATACCTTGATCTTATCATGGATTTCATTTGTTAATCCAGTAGGGTCACCTGTAAATCTAGCTCTCCTTTGAACTTGATTCCTTCTCTTAATGAGTTGTTTGATGTTCTGAGGGTGTTCATAGAGACCCGTTTCCCTTTTCGGAGCTATGACCGTATGATCCTTTTTTGCCTGAGTTACCTTCTCAATAATGTTATCAATGTTGTCGGTCGTTTCAGGTGATTGAAAATTAATTTCATTGGCCAGTGTGACTTTAAACGCTTTCCAGTTTGTAATTTTCTTTTCCTGCATAGAAACATCAATGAAGATGTTTTCTATGAGCAAGAGGACTAGTTTGTGGTCGGAAGACAGTTCGTCGTGGACATTTAACCGAATATTTTGAGTGAAATCTCATGATATTCCAATGTTCAGTGCAAAGACATTTCTCAATCCGTAATGTGTTGGCTCATTGGGTACATTTAGGCTGAAGTGGTTGGCTGTGATGAATGAATTGAGCTCAGTCCCAGCTTTATTGCTCCTCACAGCTCCCCAAAGGCGGTGTGTGGCATTTAGATCTCCTGAAATGAAGAAAGGACCTTCAAACGCAGCAAGCGCTCTGAGATCATTTAAGAGATTTCTATTTTCTGGAGGATTGTAAGCAGAAATTACAATGAACTCTAGAAAATCAGTTTGCGCCTTGATTGCTGTGGTCTCTAGCTTTTGAAGTGTGAGTGTATTGATGAGACAATGACTCACGTTTCGTCTTACAAGAATGGATGTTACGCCTCCCCTACCCTTCAGAAAGGTTTCTTGGATCGTTATGATGTCGAATTTATGATAAAATACAAGTTGTTGTAGTTCACCAGTATGCTGAAGCAAGGAATTCGCATTCCACGTCAGAATTGGAACGTGGCTCTTTAAACTCATTATTGTTTAGTGTTGACGGCATTTTGAGATGCAGTGAACATGGTTTGAATCATGTTTGCAATCGGCTCCCGCATCATGTTTTGAAATTGTGTCTGTATTTTGGCAAACATTTGGTCCATATTGTAAAGTTGATTCTGCATGCGTGCCTGTGTTGTGGTTGTTTGTTTTCGTGCTGTTTGTTTGAATTGGATCGCAGCAACCTGCGCGAACGATCTTCTCACGTTCTTTGGATTCCAGGGACAACTCCCGTAGCTTGCTAGATGTTTTTCGCTACAGTTAACTCATTTTGGCTTATCTTTAATTTTCTTTGGACAGTTCGAGAAATGATGAAGCGAATCGCATGTAACGCGTCGAGACTGTGCATGACAGTTCCTAGACGAATATCCAAATTGCTGACAATTGTGGCACATACCCTGGCTCGTACGAGGATGCTGTGCCTCCACCATATATATAAGGTGGCAAACAGACTAAATATTGTAAACGTTGGTTTCTGATTTTGGGAGGAGAACCGTGACCTTCCCTCATTTTAGTTTAGTAGACTTCTATTATGTTGAAGCCCTGAGACAATAAATCTTCCTTTATTTCTTCGACTGAAAGGCCATACAGGCTCCTGATGACAACATTCAGCTGTCTATCCTCCAGAAGTACCTGTATGTAGGTGTGATATTGTGTTTCTTTTGTCAGTCGTCTGTAATCTATGCGTGTTGTTGGTGTGATTGGTATGCCAAGGTAGACCCTTTTCGCGGATGTGTATGAGATGTTTTGTGTTTTCATAATATTAAATGTTTGGGACCATTTTGAGGGCTCTCGAAGAACGATTGGTACTGTTTTCGGTTCTTGTGTTTGTTTTGCGGGTTGTGCTCAACAGTGTTCGTTTTGGTTTTGGTGTAATGGCTATGTCTGTGAATGTCTTAGCTGGTTTTAGGTGGGGGAAGGGCAGGGGAAATCTCATCTTCTTTGTCTTTACTGGTACTCATGCAGTCAACTTTCATCTCACTTTCTGAATTTTCGGAAGAAGAACTAGACTTTGGAGGTGAAGACGTCTTCACCTTTCGTTTTTTCATCTGAGGGCTGTCTTTCTTAGATTTCCCGATAGCCATAGCCTTATTTTTCAGTAGATGAACTAGTTCTGCATTTTTTGCAGCTAGCAATTAGTTTTTGTTTAACTGGTCAGCCAGCTTGTCATTAGTTTCCGCAAGTGTTTCTTGTGTTTGCAACAGCGTTACAAACACTTTATTCAACGTCAGCGTAACATTGTAAAGCTAGGCAACCAGCGAAGCAATGTGCTCGTCTTTGTCGGATATGTCACGTCCGGCAACCACGCCACCGTTCGTCAACGTCTCGTCCACCAAAAGGGATCTATCTATATATTATTATTTGTTTAATATCCGCCAAAGAACTAACGTTCAATTCAATATAATATAAGAAATTCGAAATTTGGAAAAACAAGAAAATACGACAGTTTAACCCAGGTCAGCAAAAGAATACCGAAGTACTTACCCAAAGTCCCCTGTATTTTTCACGCTTTATATCTTCTATCTTACTCTGTTCTATCTCTTTCTTTCTGTCTTCCGTCTCTTTCCATCTTCTATTTCACTCTTTCTTCTATTTCATTCTATCTACTTCCTCACTTTATGTTCTTTCTCACTTTATCTTCTTTCTTACACTATCTTCTATTTCACTGTATCTGCTGTCTCACTCTTTCTCTCTCATATTGTCTATCTCCCTCTGTCTTCTACTTTCTTCCCTTCCTATCTTCTATCTCCTTCTTCCTATACTCTATCTCCCTCCTCTTCTCTCTTGCATGCATTTATCTTTATTAATTTTACTATTTACTTTCCAACTACCCACTTTTTGATTCATAAATTGCAGGAGATGTTGACCAGTCAACATCTCCTATGTGACTAATAATAGGATCGGTATACTTGGAATGTGGGAAGTGTGGAGTTAGTACGATTTAGCCCGTTAGCTCCCTCATATATGTGAGTACTTCAGTACCCATCTACCTCCCTGAGCCAGTTTCAGTCATTATATGATTTTAGAAATAAATTTTTACATAGATATTTGGTGGATAGTTGGGAACCGTACATCATCCCCATTGCGTACAGTTCGAAGGAACGCCAGGGTACTATTATAATGGTTGTCAATTGTGTCAAAAAGTTTCAGTGCTTTACCACGTACGTATTTTTTAACCGTCTCAAGTCTTAGGTCCACTGACATAGTGTTTCTTATGTACCATGGAATCCTTAAGATCTTTCTAATAATTCTATTTTGGAAGAACTGGAGTGCTTCTTTGTTGGTCTTTGTCGTCTGGTAGAAAGCAGAACTACCGTATAGTATCACCGATCGCATAATTTGTTTGTATATGAGCAATCGATTTTTAAGGCCAAGTCTTTTGGATTTAATGAGTGGGTATAGAGAGGAGACGAGTCCAATATAGTGTCCCCGTTTATTTTGTATGCGTTGTTTTAAGGAAGATTTTAACGTCACGAGGTGCTTCAAATGCCAAAAGTTCAATCACAAGACATCAAAATGTGAAGGGGAACTGAGGTGTGCAAAATGTGGATCACAGCATGATACAAGAGACTGTAAAAGCTCAGTTGATAAATGATGTAATTGAATGGAAAATGGTAAAAAATTGGCCATGCACACCGGGGAGATTTGACGGAATGCCCAGAATTAAAACGTAGGATTTTCATTGCTAAGAGAAGCATTAACTACGATGATTAATATGCCATTCAATATACAAAGATATTTGAAGACACCCAAATTTCTATCCTCTATGCTAATGTAAGAAGTTTAAGACAAAAACTTAACGAACTTCAAATTTATGTAAAGCAACATTCGAATATAGATTTAATTATACTTAATGAAGTCTGGATATATTCCGAGGAAGTGGAGTACTACAACATTCAGGGATACGATTCTGTATTTTCCTGCAGGCCCGGAAGAGGTGGAGGAACAGCAATTTATATCAAAACAAGTTGAGTAAGCAGGAGAGTGCTCCTACCAGAAGGTCTTTGTAAACATCCTAGGGTTAGAAGCAAGTTTTCTAATGGCGTGAATCGATAACTTGAATTATTCATCCAATACTTGATATGAAATCGTTCAAATTTATACAATTGATGCACAGTTTCTTTCATAATCGCAGTGCAGCCGCCATTTTAATCTAGCTTAAATGATTTTTCTGAATTCTCAGTCGATTGAACATGTTCAAGTTCAACACTATCCCTTAAATTTTCACGAAAATTGAAAGAAAATAGAAGTGCCTAAGTCAATTTTGAATATGTATAGGGTTTTCCAATAAGAGGTGTTATTTTGAATAGATCTTCTGATTTAACACCTTGCGACTTCTTCCTTTGGAGCCATCGCGATAGAGAAGGCCTATGTCAATAGCCCAGCGTCGATTCAAGATGTCAAAGATAAAATTCGTGGGGCTATCGAGGACATAGGGCAGCCACTTTGCAATTTGGTTATGGAAAATTTCATGAAAAGGATATGGTCCTGTAAGCGTGTCGTAGTGGTTATTTGCCCAATGTTAATTATTGCTATTAACGGCACATCTTCTTCTTCATAATGAAATAAAAATCCGATCATTTGTATTAAAAAATGGCATTTTTCTTTTAATATCAAAATAACACCTCTTATTGGAAAACCCTATATCAACCATAAACACGTGTTATCGTTCTTGTAATTCCATATAATTGAAATGGCTATAACTCACTTGATTATGATTCGATTTCAATTAAATTTTGTGAAAATATATATCTTGTTTTAGACTATATAATTGCAAAATTTCAAGGAGTTTAAAGGTACCGTTTTGATTTTATGGGCAAAAATGTAAAATCTACAAATCATACTATTATTAACAAAGTTGAGTGAATTTCGATTTCTAAGGTATTTGTTGCCCTTGTACTCATAAAGGTCCACGTTCGTGATAATTTTCAGATCTTTCGGCTGAAAGGGGTCCAATCGCGAGGGGGGGGGGACACAAATTTTGGGTACATTTTGCCTTCCCCTGGATTCCCTAATTCATAAAATGATTTTTTTATTTCAGATTCTTAAAGTTCTCATCAAGACCTTATATTTAATACCCCATTTGACAACCTTTGATTACAAAAAATTTTTAACGGCCAATTCGTTTTTAGGGGGGACCCCCCTTAAATAATTTTTAAATTTTTGGTACGGCCTTAACTTTTGAGAGACCATCACTTCTGACCTTTTCACAAAGTTTGAGCATTCTAGCTTCTATAGTTTCTGAGGAAATCAGCTGTGACGCACGGACAGACGGACGGACAGACATGTCGCGAAACTAGTAGGTCTTTGTAAAAAAATTTTTTACAAAGACCTTAAAAAAAGTTTTAGTATTTTGATTGTTTGGAATTTGCTAGTACTACTAGACTAGTATCGAATAAAGTGCGTTTGACTTTGACGTATGTAAATAGGAAATTGTTATTATTTGTCTTTTTATGAAAAATCATAACCAAAAAAATATTTCATTAATATCTTTTTTTAAGAGAAAATTTTCAAAAACTATTTTCAGACAGTTATGTTCAATCATAAACTATCACTTTAATTTTAAAGAAATAATTAGAAGTTCATTTTTTCTCTTTGCAATCGAAGCAAATTATCCTGTCTCGATTTTAAATTCAATCCTCAATTGAATTGTAATATTCATTTTATCGATCGTTAAATATTGAAGTTATTTTGTTGTCTTTTTTAATTTTGATGAGAATTTCATTATCATATTGTCGCGTGTTATGGTTCGCGGCCAATGATTTTAATGTTCTGGGATAGTGAAAACGCACTGTCTTTTAAATTAAGTTAAAAGCATTTATTTACTCAAAATGCACAATAATTAATTTAACACTTTCACTAATTATATTTTTCACTTAGTCTATAAATTTATAACTCAATTGTCCACTAAAATCACTTCACAATCAACGAAAATCATATTAATATTACTCGATCAATTCTCAGTCCACACTTTCGCATTGTTTTCTTATCGCGGTTCTAATGAATGATCCCCCCATTCATTCAGCTCGCCTTTATATAGGGTCTCTACCTATTCAACCCATTTCTCGTACATTGGCGAATGTTCTGCCGAGAGGTACCTGGTATATTCGAGCAGCTTAATGAATGGAGTGACGTCACTTTCAGATGTTGATCATGCTTGGTGGGTTCTCGTGGTTTCGAGTAAATTCATTTTGTTGATGTTCTTAATGGCTGTGAAAACAATTGCGAAGGTAGCTCGCAGAATTCTTTGTACATGTAACAATATTTTGGTAACCACCTTTTTAAGTATGAAATTTTTGTCTATCTCGGTGCATAAAATTTTTGTAAACCAGTGATGTGCGTCGGTCGGTAATGGGTTGCTCACAAAAGATGTTCGGGCGACTCCAGTTGTATGGATGCAAAATCCTGTGAAGGAACCAAATTTTAATCCTCTCCGAAATACCGCAATTACGTAACGTATCTTGTTGAAATTTGAGGTTAGGTTCTTCGCCTTTTCACTTCCCAATATGACCCAAACGCGCGCTTGGCACCTTGCAGTTCCTTCCCCGTACACTCCAACCAAATCCAGGATAGGTCGCAACTGCTATATCGTAATTTTGAACGCGGACCTTGCACCAGAGTTTATTGAACGTCAGCTGGCTCCTCCCACTCGAGCTGAACGAAATTTTTTATTTTTATTTGCCTATTCGCCACCAGTGCTAAAATTTACGCAACACATGTGGTGCCTTTAAAATTGGTTTTGTGTCGTTTCTTGCGGCTGATACGGTCTACAGTTGTTTGGACCGATTCAATCCCGGTCAGAGCACGTTTCCACTGCCCGATTTGATTTAGGTAATTCTCGAAACTCCGTTTTTTTTCGACAATCTCGAAACTCACCTGTTTTCACATTTGCGATACCTTTGTCTCCTCGATATCTGCCTGTCAGCTGTCAAAATCTCGCAAATAAATCTGTTATTCAGCGCGCATGCGTTCAACGGCGCCTCACCTTAAGGTGAGGTTGCACTAGGGACCATAGTATACTCAAATAGTAGCCACACCTTTCATTTACCCTGTGTTGCACACTTTTTGAATTTTCCCAGGGGCATTACAGCTGATCCATTTTTGGCGCGCTCAAGAAACAAAGCAAAATGCAGATAAAATTTCCGACGCACGTGTTCTTTTACGCATTTCAGAACATAGGAGTGCTGCCAGATCCTAATAAAAAACTAAATGATTGCATGGAACGAATTTGTTTTTCTGCAATGTTATTGATTTTTTTGCTCTGGTAGCCCTGAAATCTCTCATCGAAGCATATGTTTATATTCGCGCCATCCCCTGCATCAGCGTTTACCATCTACCTGCTACCGAAGATTTATGGCTTGCTGTTCGGCTTGTGTTCGGATTTTTCCGGAGGGTTGATGGAGTGTGGTTACTATTTGAGTATACTATGCTAGGGACCGAATGGCAGATCTCTTCCCCAGATCAGCCAGGCATGGTATTACAGGCCAAGCGCTCTATTCGAGAGGTACTTAGAGCTTTATCAAATTATTACTGCTTGTCTCAAATTGGTTGCTCGCAGAAAGTTTTCTTAGAAATTATATATAGTATCATTAAAGTTTGTGGCAAGATCAAAGTTTGTCACCTTATTAAATGTTGTTGAGAAGACGAACTTTTGGGGTATTCAAATAAAAGATCTTGTAGCACCAGGAGAGCCTATATTTATGGCACTTTTCGGGGGGTTTTATACAAATTTTAGAAGTTTTTATTTGAATATGTTCAATAAGCCGAGTATTCAGTAAAGTTGTTAAAGCCGAATCTACAATAAATGGCATTAGATTTAGTTCATGAAGGTGGTCCTCAATCCTTCTCATTTTTTATGGCAACTAAATTCATGTGTTCACTGAAGGCATTGATATATGTCGTTTGAGATTTTTTTGAGACCCAGATTTGTTGCAAAGCCTTTCTGATAGGACCATTCATCTGCCTACCCAACTTGCATGTACTAAGCTTACATTATTGATTGTAAGCCATTAATTTGCTCAATTTCAAAGAACGTATTTGAAATTGGACTCCTTTATTCAAATAAAACATAACTATCTATCAATAATCTATAAAAAACTTTTAAATATTCAGTGTAACTTAATTCAATTCACATCGACGATTTTTACAAAAATAAACCGATCAAATGCAAAAATATGTGCATGTATGCTTGAATTGCTATGAATTCTGCCTTGCACAATCTCCCCAGCCATGTTAAGTTGATGAAATAAAATCAAATAGTGAACGATTGCACTTCAATTAAATTGTCCTTAAACAAATCAATTGCGACAAATCGAATTTATCGCGTGTATTTACTGCCGCAATGAATGTGTGCTCACGTAATAAGGTGTGTGTATATAGTTAAATACATTATTTACTTATCGACAATTCCTCCCATATGTGGATGTATGCACACGAAAGTATATTGTCAATCGATTCCACTGCTTGGTAAAGTAACGTTACATATTCATACACATATGACGTTCATATTAAAATAGGTATAGAGCATATATTCGTAGGTACATACCGAGTATAAATATCGTATGCATGAAGAGACAGAATCCAAATTGAATTGGTAATCATGCGCATCAATCAATAACATTTTCATTTCATTTATTTTAAACTTGTATTCATCCTGACTCTTCGTATGTGAATTTGTTGGGTATTTTCGAAGTACATTACGGAATATTTAATAATACTCACAAGCTATAGCTTCATCGCCAGGATTTATTCATTTTCAATGTCTCTTCGGATTCAATGAATGTTTTGTTGCAACGCAATACTTAATGCTGGCATGAGACTGAACGAGAATGTAATAACATTTTAATTGCTTTAAATTAATTTTAATTCGAAGCTTAATTAAATATTTCCATTTACTATGATGTTTGTCTTCAATAATTGAAATTATTCAAAAGGGTACAAGTGCATGTGTGAGTGTGTTATGCGTGTACTTGGATAGCGGTGTACAATTTTTTAACCAGCATAACTTTCATGGCAAAGATGTATCATTAGTTCAATTAAATAGGATAATATGGGGTATAATGCTTTGATTAATAATTTTGGGATGCATTGGAATTATGATTAAATTTGATTGATTTTCATTGAAATGCGGCTCGAGATTTTTTTTTTGGACTCCTAATTTCTTTGCAAGATTTTTCCAGTCAAAGCGAGATAGGCCTTTGTTTCTCGGACAGAAAGAAAGAAAACGATTTTTATGGAGGTTATAAGTAAGTTGAGTAGGCAGGAGAGTGCCACTGCAAGAAGAGCGCTGTAACGATCCTAGGGTTTAAAGAAACTTTTCTAATATAATGAATTGATGATCAGACACAGGATTTATGTGGATCCCATCCTGAAATACCCTCGCCAGCCATAACGTGTAAATCCTTCCAATTACATTTCAGGTCTTGACTGGCCCCCTGCAGCGTTGTCTGAAACAAAATTGTTTCGCACTTCTGCACATTGATTTTCATTCGCCAATTGTCGGTGTAGAGCTGCACATCATTGAACAGTTTTTGAAGATTGCTCTGAACTATTGTAACTTTTCGGTCTGCCGTATAGATGATCAGATCATCAGCAAACGCTACCAATGATCTCGTTGGCGAGATGTCAAAATCAAAGCCGTTCATATAACTTGCGAATGAATATTGAGAAAAGTAGATGCGCAGTAACTGTTCCCTGCTGTAGAACATTCAAACCTTGAAGTCGCGCATTGTCATCAGATTTCGATCAATGATAACAAATGATTTTTTAAATAACATATTGTACATCATGGCGACAAGGTGCCTGGGGAACCTGTCCTGGAGGAGTTTAAAAATTAGTCCATCTAACCACATAGTATCGAAGGCTTCCTCTTTATCAATGAGACACTCTCCGACATATTCTCTGTTGTTTAGTTACTTTCGTTATTGCATGTATAGTCAAATACCTGGCACGAAAACCAAATTGGCGATTCGGCACCAACTCATATTTCTCAATGTGGGCGTTTAATGCTTTATTTAGTATCACTTCAAACACCTTGCTGATGTTAGGCAGGAAGCTAATCGGGCGGTAGCTTTTAGGACTCGAAGATTCTTTTCCTGTCTTCAAGATCGAAAATACCTTAGCCTTTTTCCACTCATTTAGAAAATATGAATTGCTCAACATGTTATTGAAGCGAAGATCCGAAAGGGGCTGTAGTGCTGAGAAGACGAAGCATATGTTATTGAACCATATGCAACAATTCCTAATAACAACCTCAGGCTAATGTTGAAGAACTATATTTGAAATACCGTCTGTACCACATGTTTTCTTGTTATTTATCCTGCTAATATGAACCACAAGTTTTCATAGCTGACAAAATAATCAAAAAGATTCAAGCTCAGTATGAGGTCAGATGTTAATGTTTCATCGAAATCATAAATTGATTCGCCGTTCAGAAGTCGAAGACTTTTTTTAAATACCTCCATTCCCTACCACTCTTTACATCACTCTTTCATCATCGCACAATGCTCGTGCGATCTGCACTTGACACGTCGTCGATTCCTACGTGTGCCTCCAGGTAATGCTAAATCATTGGTATAAGGAGCACACAAAATGCTGTGAAGTACTCTTTCCTGCTAGTCTAGTTCGATTTGTGAACAGTTCTCAGAGATGAAAAAAAAAATATTACAATACGACGCAGCAAAAAAAAAAAAATCTCGGAGTTTATAAAAACTAGCTGTTTTTAAGTATCTCGACGTTGGAATCTAAAATGCCCTAAGATACTGCAGATTCGATCCTCCGGATTTATAACTAATTTGAGTTTATTTGATGTTCCTTAAGTCCTTTCTTAAAACCCAATAATGAGTTTGCTTTTTACACTGTTTCTGATTGTTGTATACACGCAGAGCATCATTTGTTGCATCGTTCGTTAGCCGATCAGTTCTGGCAAAAGGTATTACAAAATTGTTGGCATTTCTTGAATTATATGGATTTATTTTTGATACTTTTATAAAGGGGTTTTGTTCCGATTCACTGAAATTTAGATATTTGAAGATAAACTTAGCTTTCTCCATAGTAATGATTTGATTGAAGGTGGATGCATTGGTCCGTTGATACACTAGTCTTGTTGGAGTGAGAATTGGAAAGCTTAGAATATGTTCATAGGCTTCAGTGAGCATCCTGGATATAATATCAATGTTTTGCTCTGACACTTGACTTCAAATGATCCCCATATAATGAAGCTTTGTCATTACAAATGCAGTTAATACAAGTTTCTTGATATGCATTGGAAAATCTCCATATCTTCTTAACAAACCTATCATTGGTGCTAGTTATCTCCTTAAATTATTTATGTGTGGTAACCAAGGGCGTAGCTAGGATTTTATTTTGGGGGGTGCTGAAATAGGCAGGAAGGTTATAAGGATGTAATAGTTTCATGGGATAAAAAAGCGAACAAGAGACAAAATTACAACAAATGTCAATTTTATTATCGCTTAATTGCTTAGAACAGAAAACGTATTATGATATAATTAATTACATGCTCTATGATTAGTTAATAATTAATAGTTGTAGACTATAATTAGTTCCATAGATAGTTTTTATAGCACGAAAAACTACAAGAGAACAGCCCTCCTTGGCACATTCGCCATTATTTCCAACACGTCTTCTGGCGAAACATTGATATTGCCGTAGTGAACGGACAAGAGTGCTAGATCAGTTAATCTGTCATTGTTAATTCGATTTCTCAAATCGTTTTTTACTCGTTTCATTGTCGAAAATGACCGTTCGGCTGTGCATGTTGATACTGAAAAACAAAACCATTTTGTCAAAACGAACAATTAATTATGACTTTAGGCTAGGCTTCTTAAAATTAATGTTTTAACTAATGAGAGTTTGGTTCTTAGAAAAATTTATAATTAAAAACGAGCATAAGGTAAAGGTAAGTCAAAGTAAAAAAGCATAATAACTGAAAGAATAATGAAAAAAGAGTAGTAGTTAAAACTATGTTTAAATTCTGTGATTTTCCAAAAAAAACTAACTAAACAATTTAGTTAATATTTTTTGGGTAAATATTAAACTGTTTAGTTAATGTTTTTTCGGGTAAATTTCAAAATTCTTTTACTAACTAAACTTACCTGGAAGTGTTGCCAAGATTTTAAGCAAATGGTGAATGTGCGGGAAAAATGTCTTGTCACAGTTATCCGGACATTCAGAAATACTTGGATATTTCTGAATCCAGTTATCCAGACAAATACTTGGATATTTCGTCGCCATCTCTTCTTTTTCCCACTTCTTGCACCATATTAGGTACTCTGCTTTTACAACTACAGCATTTTCTTCGAATTAATGGGAAAGTTTGTCGACTGACTTCATCAACATTTTTTCTGGATGCATGCTGAGGAAGCATAACTTTCAGTGCAGTTAACATATCATCCTGGCCGTTGCTGAATCTGCGTTTGAGGTGGGCTATTAAGTCATCTAACGATAAGACGAAAATAGTTCTTCTGTAATATTCCTCAACACTACTGTAAGGGTAGTTTTCTCTATTAGTTTGTCTACCTACTAATCTAGGCACATTCAATGCAGCGTCAAAATAGAGTTTATGCATATTAGAAGCTGACTCAAACAACTTGTGAAACTCAGCATCAATGTCATCTCTTAATGCCTGCAGTATCTCAATAACAGAAGAAGCATGTCTGTACATACTTTGAAAGAGGCAAAGTAAAAGTGAACAATTTTTCGCTCGTCAAGAGAGATACCACAAAGTAATTTTTCTCTATAGCAGCAAGAAGTCCACTTGCACGAGATGATATGGAACGGTTACACTCTGATAACTCGATCAAACTGGGGACAATGGCCTCATAAAGCTCAACAAACACATTAACTGCGTGATGTCTTTCAATGAACCTCGTTTGACAAACAAGGAGCAACCGGGTTTTTTTGCTCTCTGGAACGTACTTTTTGATATTAGATTTGAGTAAGTCCCCTGCATACGCGTTATTTCTGAATAGGTTGCAAATTTCTGTCATAGTGCCAAGACAGTTTCTCACGTTTTTTTCACTTAAAGCTGATGACAATACAAGATTCAACCGGTGTGACACACAATGAACGTAGATTGCTTTTGGGTACAGTTGTTTGATCTTAGCTTGTACGCCGTTGAACTGTCCACTCATAGTGCTAACGCCATCATACCCTTGACCAAACAATTTTTCCATTTCAAGACCTAGTTTTGTACATTTGTCTAAGATAACGGTTGTAACGCCTTCGGCAGTCAATTATAGGTGCAAAAGTAAGGAAATCTTCATGAAGTGTGTTTTGTTCATCAACAAAACGTACAGATAAAGACAGCTGCTCTGTACCCGATACATCTAAAGTTTCGTCTGCTATAATTGTAAAGGCACCAGATGTGTTTGCTTTCCGTACAATTTCGTTTTGAATAATTTTTGAGGAAATGTCTAATATTTCATTTTGTATGGAAGGACTCACGTAGGTTGCGTTTTTTAGAGAGTTAAGTAGATGACTTTTCAATTTCTCGTCTCCACTATTTGCTCTAAATCTCAATAGAGCTCTAAATCTCAATAGAGCTCTAAATTTCCCATCCTTATAATGTGGATTTTCCAAGGAAACTGGACCGTAGTTTTCAGGATCGTGTTCCTTGCCTCGTAAAGGAAGCTCATTTTCCCCACAAACAATGACCATTTCAATTATAGGTTTCAGGGCTTCTCTATTTTCTGCAACCTGTTTCTTTCTCTGCGTGTCAACTTGAGAAGCGATACTGTCAGTTTTCATTCTTATAACATTCAAAAAGTGTTCAGCAGAAGCAGCGCATTTTTTGTGATAGTGAGCATCAGAGTGAGCTTTAAATTTTTCCAACGCATTTTGCCATTTTGTATATGGTGAGCTAACTAATGAGCCTATGCTTTCGTGACTCCCTTTTCCTACACTTTCGGAACAAAATGCTACACAATACTTACAAAAAGCTCCATTTAACAATTTTGAATAAGATAGCCACGGGTATTTTACGAGCCAGTTATGTTGAAACTTTCGTTTTTGACCGCCTGCCATAGTAGTTGGAAAACTAAAATTTTCATTTGGTATGAATGCATCAAGCAGTGCTTTAGGCCTCAATTCATCCATATTTTTAACAGGAAATGAAGAAAAAACTAATTCTGAAATCTTACCAATGTCGTTTTCAGAAACCTCGCCATATTCTTGCTGTGAACTAGTGTTTTTGGTAGTCTCATTCTCGGTTTGAACTTGCACACAACTATCACTGTCACTGTCAGAGCTTTCATTTCCTTGTGTATTTGTTGAGGCAGAAGTCGAAGCTTCATTTTCAATAGATACTTTTGTTTTTGTTTGTTTAAAAAAATAACTCGCAATTGTTTTCACGTGACGACGTTTCATTTTATTTAAGGTATAACCGCACTATAGATACTCAGCAACAACAAACTAACAGCACTGTTACACGCACAGCACAGTGTAATACACACTGGCACCACACAACGTGAGTTGTTGTTGGTCTAGACTACAAAACTGTAATGCAAGCGCAACAAATGTAATATGACGACTGACTGATATGTCACTGTGACTGTGAGTAGAGCCGCTGAACATTTCGTGTAGCGACGCGTCCGTACAGTCAGCCACAGAAGCGACGAGTACGTACAGTCAGCCACAGAAGAGCTCTAATTGTCCGTATGCGTGTTTGTCGTGCGCCAAATAACCTCTGTCAATAGTTCGGTAAACTAACCAGCAAAGCAGCAAAACTAAGGTATTTTAAGAAGGTATTTTTTTAGAATTTCGGGTAGAATTTCGGGGGGTGCTGAAGCCCTTTCAGCACCCCCCCTGGCTACGCCCTTGGTGGTAACCATGTCAAACGATGATCTATGACAAGACCGAGATATTTTATTTCAAATACTCTTTGCAATTTTTTGCCGCTAATTTTTAGGTCAACTTCTATGTCTACCTTATTCTTCTGTTTAAAAATAATGTATTTCGTCTTTGTACTATTCAATACTAGGTTGTTTTCGATAAGCCATGAACGATATTTATCTAGATCCTCGTTGACGACATTCTTCTTGGCAAAGTTATCATGTCCTGAATAAAGAAGTACAGTAGTATCATCAGCATATAATGTGTGGTGACCATTCAATTTAAATATATTCAAATTATTCGTATATTGCAAAAACAAGGTTGGACCAAGTATGGATCCTTGAGGAACCCCCGATTTCATTGGTGCTAGATTGCTCAAGACATTATTAACTGATGTTCTTTAGAATCTTCCTGCCAAAAAAACTTTTAAAAAGTTGTTTCAGGTTGCATTGAATACCATACGATTCAAGTTTTTGAAGTAATACGTCATGATCAACCGTATCAAAAGCCTTCTTCAGGTCCACAAAAATTGCAATAATGAAATCTCCTTTATCAAAACGTTCATTGATGTAACGTGAGACAGAAAGTAACGCATCGAAAATACTATTATTCTTTTGAAAGCCAAACTGTTTCGGATCTATGATAGAATCGTCCATTAAGAAAGATTTTAAACGATTATCTGTAAGTTTATCGAATATTTTACTAAAGACTGTCAAAAGTGCAACACGGCGGTAATTATTCGGGTCCAGATGATCTCCTCTTTTGAATATTGGAATTATTATTGCCAGTTTCTCTTCGTCCGGAAATGTTCCATTTCTTATATGCTCGCTTATGAAATTTCCCAGTAGTTCAGGAACCTTCCCTTTGACTAGAATAATTTCATGTGTGTTGATGTTGTCAATACTTGGTGCTACTTTTTTTTCAAATCAACCTTCCTAACCCTTATTCGAAATTTTCTTCTTTTCATGGTTGTAATTTATAAAATACTTTTTTGTTCTTATTATCATTACTAAATGTAATTTTATATCAATTTTCCTATTTTTTAAATTTAAACGCTCCCCTTTAATTATATTCTTCATGAAATTCAACTTTTATTACTATTTCAAATATTTTTCATCTTTCTTTACTTCAGTTAATTTATTTGAAAAATTTTTTTTAATCTGTTCATTGAAATTTCGGACATGGGAACACTGACTTAGTGCATCCCAACAATGTATTGCATCACCCAATGCAATCGAACTCGGCTGAGCGAGCAGCTGATGGGATTTACCGTGGCGACACGAGAGGAAAAGAAGAAAAACTCGATCAGAAGAGTAGTATTGGAGGCGGTGGGAGTAAAAAGTTGAGAAGAGTTCGAGAAAAATCGTGAAAATTTGATTCAAACTTAAAATTTGAACGACTGCGATGTTACGTAAAGTTCGTTACCGAGCAAAAATTTAATAACACGTTTTTTGGTTTTATTTTGCAACAATAAGTGCTCATATCTGTTATATATTTGTCCCCATGGTGTATGAACAAGTGGTGCTAATGTGTTATTGTGCTTGTTTGCATTCTATTCTCGAGGCATGTGATATGACTAAGCTATTGAATTCATGAAATTCTCAACGAAAGGAAGTTTCTGACAAGTATTGTCATTTATTGATGACTTATCGATAAGTTCAAAGCACGTAATACCTGTTGCGAATGAATGAATGAAAACTCCTGGGCCATTAAAACGGTTTTTCCATGAGAACGTTATCGTTAATACGATAGTATGTGGAATGGTGTATTCAGATTTGCATTGAGTGTTGAATCCCGCGAGGAATCTTTCAGAAGTTGATGCGCCAAGTTCCATGTCGTAACTATTGTCCGCATGGGAGTCCCGCTTGATTTGACGAAGAAACGTTTGTGTATGGATTGGTCTCGATTTGTAACTTGCTTGGCCAGTTGGCTCATCGTGCGCCACTTTCGCATCAACCCCGAGTATTTTTGCGAAAAATTCGCTACAGTAAAGGGCCGTTCTTGTGCCGCGGGCTATTTCGCAGATCACCAAGATCCTTGGTAATTTTTTCAACAATTGTTGAAAAAAAGTGGTTTAACGAGTTTGGTGTTCCACTTGGCCGTGCTGCATTTTTAGGGACCATGCCAAACAATTCAACATTTGATGACATGATCAAGGGTGATGAAGTATCTTTAACTTCATTTATTATTTTCCATATTTCGTCGGAGTTGTCCGCCCCTGTTTCCAATCTTCTGGAGTAATATGAAACTTTAGCTTCTTTTATGAGACGTTTCGATTCTTTTAAGGCTTGTTTGTACAGATATTTAAGTGCGTGATCTTCAGCGTCTTTTTTATTTTTTATAAGCCTTCCGTTTGTTAATACTAGCCTCAATAGCTTTCTTTGTTATCCATGTATGTTGTCAACATCTGATCTTTTTCTCAATGGTAGAATCATGCATGGACTCTGTAATCATATTTTTGAGCTCCATAAAATTTTCAGGCTTTCGGTTTGTTAGTAACTGTTGAAATTTCGATTTGAAAAGATCCTTGTCTAAATATCTGAATATTTTGCAAATAGGTTTTTGCTTTCTGAGACTTTGACCATGGTCGACAGTTTTTAGAATACGATGATCTAACTCCAGCCAGTCTTCAACTATGTTTTTAATGTTTTCAACAATTTTTTTCTCATTTGTTGCTATGGGATCTAGGCAGGTACTTGAAGTTGGGCGAGTAATTTTGTCCTTATTGACAATGACCACTCTGTTTGTTTCCAGGATATCCTTGTACATCCTCGATTCAGGAGATTTTGCAATCACGTCTATTTTTGTGTCAGCAACTCTGATTAGATTTTTTCCAGTAGAGTATATTGCATCGATTACTATTCAGAAGTTATGCACATTTAGACGATTGGGATTATAGTAAATACAGATTTTTAGTTTTTCGCCTGCGCAGGTTATTTCAATTATTCTTATATTATATATGCCAGATGTTACTCTCTTTTTCACGAAATTAATTGTATTTTTTATGTAAATTGCTGTACCTCTTCCTCTTTCCGGCTTGCAGGAGGAAACGGAGGGAATATTGTGGTACTTTGCTTCTTCAGGATAGATCCATATTTTGTTTAGTATAATCAGATCCGTTTCAGGATTTTGCTGCAGATAAATTTGAATATCACTCAGCTTGTGTCGTATGCTTCTTATATTGGTATAAACGATGGTTAATTTGCGGCTTGATTGAGTTTTGTGGTTAACAATCATCATCGAAATTGTAGTCAGTACTCCTCCTAGCAATTACAATCCTTCTTTGATACTCCAGGCACTCCCACGAGTCTGATCTGTGTGAGTGATCAGCATTCTTATTATTACCCATGCAATTGTAATTGCTCTTATGTGTGCTTTTGCATCCCCTGAGCTTATGCTTTCCTCCACAATTCACACAGATTTGTTCTCTTTCGCATTTCGACATCTTATGGTTATATTTTTGGCACTTAAAGCATCTCGTAATGTTATAGTCTTTCTTTACAAAATATGACCCATGATCAATGTTGACATATTTGTTAGCTAATCTTTTATACATACTTCCATTCACCTCAATAATGTGTAACCATTCTCCGTTTTTTGTCTGTCTGGCATGAATGAGCTCTATTTTTTCTCTATTCCCAACATCAGGGTTTAGCGCCTGTATTTCCTTTCGTAGCTCCCGATTTATGAATTGATTCTCCAGCGTAATTATGACTTGTCTGGGTTGACGCATCTTTGTCTCGGTAATGACGTATTCATCCTGCATGGTATCCATGGTTAATTAGTAGAGCTCAGATGCGTTGGTATTGGTCTTTGTTTTAATTACCGCCCCACCATTGCGAATAGGCCGTAGCAGTTGAAGAGAAATCTTGCAATTTGACGATCTTATCCTCGACTTAAAAGCGTCAAGCGTTTTATCTGATGATGTATGCCTTTTTGGCTTGATTAAGATCCCAATTTTGCTTCAACGGCCTCTAAAAATATTTGATTCCCTCACTCGGGGTTCGGTAGATGAACCAATTCAATTGTGTTCCAATCAGGACAAGTTTCTGCAATCCATCACATATAATACTGTTTCTATTTCTATCCGGAGTCTTACTATAAATTTTGATACCAGCCCCATCGAGAAGATTTATCTCATCACTAGTGACTCCAAGATTTAATACCGTCACTCGAGACTTCTTACAGAATAAGCTATTTACTTTCGTGAAAACGCCATCTGGGTTTTGTGGGCTAAAGCCCCTCAGTTTTTCCACCCATTGTAGTTGACCTCACTCTGAAGTACGAACGGACATTCTTCAGGTGTAATTTCAACAAAGCCAACGAGGAATGTTTGTAGTCCAAACAAGACAAGAAGACTTTTCAATCTTTTTAACCTTGGGATTGTTGGTGTTTCTTATCCTTCCATATTGTTTCGATGTTTAATCTTCGGAACTACTTTCTCAATCGACTTCAACGTCAGCTTCTTTAAATTCGACAACTAGAGGTCTATTTCATTGTTAGTTAGATTCCTGTCGTTAGGAACCGTTAAGCAAGCATTGATATCACCAGAAGAAGGATATTGCTTCTGGTAATCCTGATTAAACTTCTTTTGAAATTTTCCCCAATCCATTTTTTTGAAATTCAACAGATGATGTTCATGTTGAACTGGAATAAGGAAGACATCATCCCTTTGATGATTGATTTCTGTTACGATTCCGTTATAGTCGCTATCTTAAGGAAGCACCTTCAGTTTCCTTTTAGGACTATTAAAGCTGAACTCAAGTCTTGCGTCAGCAATGCAGGGGCCCAACTATGAATTCATCCTAAGGTATGTTCGGAGCTCCGACCTATATAGATTGCACCTGTATTAAATTTGGTTCTCGGTTATCCACGATTTTAGTAATACACCTCTTGGATTATTGGTCGCGTTCAGCCATGATGTATGCTTGGCATTCAGATCACCGGCAAGGATATAATATTTAATTATGCAGCCTACTCAATCCGAGTATTTCGAGCAAGGAATTGAGCTCCTCCTTGTCCTTGAGAACGTTTCAACCAGATGTATAGGCAGAGATAACGAAGAGGTTATTTCTCCACCTGGCAGTGAGATTTTGATAACGGACACTTCAAGAGATTCAAAGTTTTTGAGTTCGACCTTAGAGAATTAGCAGCTATGAGCATGGTGAACTCAACTATGAGTAATGTCACATCTGCCTGCAAGTCTTCCATATCCTGTTCGACACCCCCATATGGCAAGGTTTCATTGTACTTGTGGTCATCTGAAACAGCTAAATAGCCAAGTAGTATCACAAGCTCCGACAAGAGGCCTAGTGGGTACGGACCTCAGAAGAGGCATGCATGAAGCACACTAAATACAAGTCGCTCAAAAAGCGTCTTTGTTAACTTATCAACAATAGCAAGGCTAGCTGCAAGGAGCTGGAGTCCATGGTTTTTCCTGCATATATGAGGCAAAAAAGATAGTGAAGATTGCGTGGCTCGCGATGAAACTCAAACAGATTGTCTACTTCATACGAAGATAGATTCGAAGGAAGCAGTGTTGTCCATGAAGGAAAAAGAGCCCAGAGCTATGGATGGGATTCTAGCTGAGGTACTAAAGATGGTTTATCATGTTTGCCATGAGTCGCTGCTCGGTAAGTTCAACGCATACCCGCGCAAAAGTATATTCCTGAAGTGCTGGAAAGTAGCAAGGCTCACGCTGACTAGCAAGAGGGAAGGAAACCCCTGTTACGCTTGATCGGCGATGTGTATGATGTCGCACTACTACTCAGTCAAACATGCCTAATTTAGACTAGGTATATTAATGCACCAAATGAGAGGCTAGATAACTACTCCTTGGTTTAACTTAGTGCTGGCGAAAACTGAAGTGATCATCCTGACAAAGACTAGAATCCCCGAAATGATGACTATTAGTATCGGAGAGTCATCGATTGAAACCAAACCAGCAGTAAAATAGCTAGGAATACTGACAGACTCGAAAATAAGTTTTCCCGAGTAAATCAGAGCAACAGCTGATTAACCTACAGCACACATCACGGAACTCACTCGATCGATAGCTAGTCGTAACATTGCAGGGCCCACCTCATCATATTGCGCAAAAGATCGAGGCATCGAACCAAGACTAGGAGAGTTGTGTTTACGCGGCAAGCGTAACAATGGCGAAAAATAAAACACATTGGTTCGGGCAAAAAATCTTTGTCGATCTACTTGAGCGCTGAGCAATATGCGTGGATATCTCATTACAGACATTCATAGGCAAGAAGTACACGGCGCGAGACTAAAGAAGGCATGCGTAAGAGGGATTGACGATCATTATAAGGGGAATACGATAATTATAAGGGGAGCTTGACATTCGAAAGGCTTTGCAAACCACCTGGGCTATATATTGCCCAAAATGCAGTTTAGTAACAAAGAGTACTCCAAGAGCTTTATGGACATCAACTGATTCCAGGGTAGTACCAGATAGGGAATAATCGAATGGAATGATAAAATTTCTCAGTGAGTAAGTCATACGATGAAATTTGCTTATATTTAGCTTCAGACGATTAGTCGTAGACTAATCTAATAGGAATTGTAAATCTACTTGTTAACAGACAATGTTTTCTAAGGATTTAATCACTCTAAAAATTTGAATAACGATGGAAGTTCATTGATTAAAATAAGGAATAGTAATGGGCCTAGAATGGAGCCTTGAGGTACTCCGAAATCCAGCGAGAAGGAAGAAGAACTCTGAGAGTTCACAGTGACTACGCTATTACGGTTGACAATGTCCGAGTGGAACCATTGACAAATAAATGAGCCCACACCAAGATCACTTAGTTTTTAATAAGTATTAGATGATCCACTGAATCGAAAGGCTTAGAAAATCTATATAAATAACGTCTACTTGCTTTGATTTATTGAAAGCTGACGCAATAGCATTTGAAAATGGAAGCAAGTTCATAAGAGTGGACCTACCTTTGATAAAGCCATGAAGAGATAAACCTGATCCCACACAATTCTTTCAAAGAGCTTACTAAAACACGGAAGTAGGGAGATAGGATGATAATTAGGTACATTAGGCTTATCACCCGGTTTGTAAACCGGAAATACATTAGCTTTTTTGCAAAGAATAGGAAATTCATTTTCAGAAAGACTACGATTGAAAAGAATGTATAAGGGGACACACAAAGTAGATGACAAAGATTTGGCAAAAATATCAGGAATTTCATCCAAGCCACAGCCAATGTTATTATCTAGACCTTTTGGTAATGGCTCTACGTAAAGAGGACTAACGTAGGCAAAGGACGAATTTAAGGACAAACTGATAGTTTGATCAGAATTCTCAGCAGTTGAAGTGCTTTAAAGTGAAGAAAAATATGGAGCAAAGAGTTCACAAATCTCGTAATGATTGGATGAGGAGAATTCATTATAGTGCATCGAATTTGGCAGACCACCTAATTTTTTAAGCCCATTTATGTATGACCAGAAGCGTTTCATTATAATTGAGTCTTCAACATAATCAATATACCTTTTTGGGCAATATTAACCAACTTTTGACCGTTTTTGCATAAGCTTTTATACTAAGAAGATGAATTGCAGAGCCAGTAAGATGGTAGTTAGTACGGGCAGCATTCTTTGCTTCTTACATAGAGGTGATATTTTGATTAAGCCATGGAGCGTGTTTTGATCTCTTTTGAAAGCAGACAGGCGTATATTGTGAAATCAGTGATTCAATAAAGCTACAAAATTTTCGTACGGCATCATTAATATTTAAATTACAGAAAAAGGAAAACCAATTAATGGGGTTCATTTCAGCCTCCATTTGATTATATTCAGCTATCACGAGACTAAAGAGGGGAGAAAAGACTTTGCTCAAAACAGGTTTACAAGGCAGGAAAATGGAAAATGAAGTAGAGCATGGTGAGGATCAGGTTTAACATATTCACTTAGCAAAGCAAAAAGAAAAACGGACAAGACTAGATCTAAAGCTAAAGAAATAGATTGACTGTCAATTGAGCTAATTTCAGAAAATGATGCATCCCATACAACATTTGCGAGGCTAAAGTCACCACAAATTACAAGCGAAGAAGAAGGAAAGCGGTTGAAAATAAAGGAGGAGAGCTCCGAAAAGAATGTTTCATAGGCATGTGAAGAGCAACCAGGGGGCATATAGACTGTGAGAATCAATAAAAAATGCTACACAATAGGGGAAATGAAACACTTATGCACTCAACAGAAGAAGGGGGAAGAAAGCCACAAGAGTAGGCACCTAGAATCAATCTATGAACGCTAATTCGAACACCACCACCATCAGGCTTACCAACGCTCAAGCGATTCCCATTGTTACGAAAAACATTATAAGAAGGCAAAATTGCATTATCATGAATATCTACAGTGAGCCAAGTTTCCATGAAGTAAACAAAGTCGTCAAAGGACACAAGAGAGGAAAGTCGAACTTCATTGGTCTTCGTAAACCTCGAACAGAACGAGTTATCTAAATTAGTTTTCAAGTTCTGTTTTCCCGGCGAACACTTGATCGAAAACACACCGTTAGGCCAAAAATAGGTCTTAGGAGCGCTTTGAGTTCCATGCTTGTAGTAATACAGAACGATCCTCTGCATGGCAAGGTTATCAGGCGTTAATTTTTTGCAGAGCAGTAAAAAAGGTTCAAATCCCAACTTCACAATAACATAGCTTTTGATAATATCAGGTCTCGAATTATAGGCCAGATGAGATATAAAAATTTGCGCAGGTGAAGTAATCACATCCAATGATGGAAGCTGATATGGTAAGTTCCACCTAGAAGCAGAAGCAGCTAGCAAAGTCTCCGTGGACAGCGAAAATTGTAAGTTTGTACTAGTTTTATCTCTAGAAGATAAATGAGAAGTGTTAGAATCAACTGCTGTTCTTTTGGGAATGGCTCTCTTGCTAGGAGCAAAAATAGCTAGTAAAGTTTCCACTGATCTGCAATATTTTTATCTCTAGAAGATGAAGGAGAAGTGGTTGAATTAACTGCTGTTCTTTTGGAAGTGGCTCCCATGCTCTTAGCTGCAGGAACATTTTCAATCGGCTGAGCCACAATTGATATGGTAGGATGCATTGCAGCAAGTTGAGTTGTGGCACTGTCCAAATTAGCATTAGCCAACGAATGATCCATCCGACCCCGAATAACCAGCAATAGATTAGAATTCTCGTTTAGTATACGAATAGTATCCGCGATTGTCACAGCTTGACAGTGATCATATCAACAAGTGATGTTGTTTGAATGTTTACCACGGATATCATAGAAAATAGCTGGAATCGATAAGCATTTTAAATGGTACGACTGAGCACAATATCCATCACGCACGATTAATTTAGCTCTTGCGGACTCAGGCTGTTTACAGATAACACATTTAATATTGTATACAGGAGAGCTTACCATTATCAAAGGTTGGGAAAAACAAATGAGGCTTTGAGTCTATTCGGGATCGATTAAGCCAGCTTTTCAGTCGTTATTTTGGTAGAATCGAAACTCACGCCCAATTTCCACTTAATCAGCGTTTTGAAGTAGATTTTCTTTTACGATATCAATACGAATGATCTTGTCCATATTCCCCTTAACAGAAACCAGCTTCCCAACGCGGGCTGCTGACATACAGGCCCCTGCCTGACTGGCTCATATAGATTTTCGTTTTCGAGCTCTGTATTTGGCTTTAATCATATGTATGTCATCTCATCTGAGCAAAAAATGTTGAATTTAATCTCGTCAGGAACAATGACGGCCTTCCAAATTCCCAAACCCTTTGAAATATGCTCAGTTGTAAAGTTCAGGCGGCTTTATCATTATTGTTATTTATTAATGGCTTCTTCCGTGGAGCTCGGTCATTTAAATTATGGTTTCTTAGCACACGACAACCATGAGCTGTATGAAATTTTTGACGAACCGGAGGTCTCAAGGATTGTAAGACTGCGGAAGCTGCAATGGGCTGGGCACATGAATCGTATGGACGAACAACGGATACCCAAGAAGGTATTCGTAGGGAGAACTGAAGGCCGGCGGCCAGTGGGAAACCGAGGAAACGCTGGTCTGACTCGGTCGACGAAAACAGTTCATCGCTGCTCGGATTTCGGAATTGGATGACGCGGTCGACGGACCGAGACAGTTGAAGGCGCTGTTTGCAGGAAACGGAGGCCCGATAGGGGCTGTAGTGCTAAGAAGAAGAAGCACAAGACATATGGTTTCAGCATTGATTTTTTTGCGAATTCCAGTAAATACTTTAACTACCAATTTAGGAACCGAAAACTTAGCGTTCCCCTTAATTTTTTTAACGACCCATTGTTTATCAGCCTTATTGAAGATTTTGTTCAGCGCATTCCTATTGTTGTTTTCCAATTTTTTTTCATTAAAAAACCTTTGAATTATATAGTTGCCTGTCATTTTGATTCACCATTAATAAAATGATGAATTACTAACTCTCTTTGCTCGAAAGTTGTCCTGGGACCCACTGTGAATATGAGACAATTCATCCACTTTTTAGTATCGCAAAAAAATAAATAAAAAAAATTAGAAGCACATAAACATCAATATAGTGAAAAAAGTTCCGATATTGAGCATGCACTATAGACGCTAGAAGACAAAGAACCAACTGCATCAAATAAGCTGTGACCTATTCTATACACTTTTACAATTGCGTTGTTTTTGTTGACGGGACATTTGAAACATTTTTTCTTACTTTCTTGTGTGCTCTAAATTTAAAAAATAGTCATTTTGAAAACTGCTTCAAAAGGTTTATAAAGCAATATTCATTTCCATAAGGACGATAGTTCGGTTTTGTTGTGGATGATGGACACTCCTCAGGAGCTGACACACGCCATCATCCACAGGGCAGCTCGACCGCGTGGTCCCAAGGTGAATATTGGACCCTTTATATGCATGTGGGAACATGCCCAACATCCAACTTATATAGAGCTGTAAGCTTCTACATCAGACTGTGATTATCAACTCATACTTGTTTAAATATAATGGCGCCAGTCTCTTAAGTGAAAGAACCACTCATTCTCCACCCGGGCCATCATTGGCTATCAATATGAAAGCTCATTTTCTAGGCCCGATGGAGACCAGCGTTTTCAGCATAGGGCTGGTACCAGCATATGTGGTTTCGTTGTGGATGACGGACACTCCTCAGGAGCGGCCACACGCCATCATCCACAGTGCAGCTCGACCGCGTGGTCCCAAGGTGAATATTGGATCCTTTATACGAGGGTCATTCAACATGTACTTAGCCTCACCGCCCGATGGTGCTGCTATTACAAAAGGGTTTTACCATTGTGCAGTACATTCTTTTAGTAGCTTACTGTCAAAGTCAGTCGATTCCCTTCATTAGTTTTGTTTCGATAGCCTTTGGAAGCGAGCGTGTCGGTCGGTTGTACAAAAATGGAAAAAGAACAATATCGTTCAGTGATTAGATTCTTGTTTTTGGAAGGGAAAACGCGCAGCGAAATCAAAGATCACTTGGAGGCTGTGTACGGTGACTCTTCTCCTTCGATCGCGACCGTCAAGAATTGGTTCAACAAGTTTGTTCGTGGCCGCACGTCGGTTTTTGATGAGCCACGCCCAGGTGCCCCGAAAACGGCTGCTACGGAGGAAATCGTTGAAAAAATCCACGATCTCGTGTTGGCAGACCGTCGATTGAATGTTTGCGAGATAGCTGAGACTGTGGGCATCGCAGAAAGAACGGTGCATCATATTCTAAACAAAGAACTGGGCATGAGAAAGCTGTCGGCGCGATGGGTGCTGCGTTTGCTCACACCTTAAAACAAGCGCAACCGTGAGACCACATCAGTGACGTGTTTGGCGCTGTTTCAGCGCGATCCGGCGGAGTTCTTGCGTCGTTTCGTAACCACCGACGAAACATGAATTCACTGGTGCACACCGGAGACCAAGGAACAGTCGAAACAGTGAACTTCTCCCGGTGAACGTGCTCCGAAGAAGGCAAAGACTGTTCGATCAGCCGGAAAGGTGATATCCACCATTTTCTGGGATTCACAAGGTGTGATTCACATCGATTACCTTGAGGAGGGTGAATCAATCACGGGGCGCTACTTTGCAGACTTATTGGGCCGATTTGACGTCAAATTGAAGAAAAAGCGGTCCCGCTTGGCGAAGAAAAAGTGCTGTTCCACCACGACAACGCGCCGGCTCACACCTCCGCCGTCACCATGGCCAAATTGGTCGAATTGCACTACGAATTGCTGCCCCATCTACCGTACTCTCCAGGTTTGGCTCCCTGTGACTACTTTTTGTTTCCAAACCTGAAAAAATCACTCGCCGGGAATAGATTTCGGTCGAATGAGGAGGTCATCGCCGCCACAGAGGCCTATTTCGCAGCCCTCGAGAAAATGTATTTTTTGGACGGCTTGAAAAAGTTAGAGTATCGCTGGGCCAAGTGTATCGAGCTTGACGGAGATGACGTGGAAAAATAAATTACTTACTTGTTGAAGGACCCTCGTATGCATGTGGGAACACGCCCAACATGCAACTTATATAATGCAGTAAGCTTCCACATCAGACTGCGGTTATCAACTCAAACGTGTTTAAGTATAATGATCCCAGTCTCCTAAGTGAAAGTACCACTTATTCTTCACCCAGGCCATCATTGGCTATCAACATGATAGCACATGATAGCAGGAGTGTCCGTCATCCACAACGAAACTGCAGTTTGCTGGAAACGCTGGCCTCCATCGGGCCAAGAAAATGTGCTATCATGTTGATAGCCAATGATGGCCCGGGTGAAGAATAAGTGGTTCTTTCACTTAGGAGACAGGCACCATTATATTTAAACACGACAATAGTTCGTTTGAGTTTTAATGAGGTGTGTAAAATATGCTGTGTCACTGTACATCTGCGTAAAAATGAAGGGGACAAGAGAGAAGTCACAAAGATGGCGAAACTACACCCTCTATGCGATTGACAATAATCGTAGGAGAGCAACATAAAAGGAAGGTGGACCTTGCCGCTAATCCCAGATCCAAAGCCATGGCTCAATTGAAAGAACGGTTCAATTGACATCTACCCAAAGACATATAAATAAATGGACGAGCAACGAGAATCTGTGTACTCGTCGATGTGGGAAGCAAATTTATAACATACTGAAGTTATAAATAACATATGCTCTCGAAACTATATGATTCCCTCTGTTCTCCTTCCCCTTTATTTCCAGACAGGTTTTTCTTTCCTCTCTTCAGAAGAATCACTTCCCCCACTAACACCAGCGCATACCGACAAAATTTCATTTCACGTGCACGCGATCGCGCCTTCGTTTGAGTACAACACAACAAACGCCTCTCACAGAAAACTCGAACGTCAAAGCAAAAGAAATTTGTAGAGGCGAGAAAACTCACAAGTCAAACCCGATGGAAAATTCGTAAGTTTTTTATAAAAACAGAGAACTAAAGTGCCGATTTCGTACACACGATCTTTAAAATTAAAAACTTTATAAACCTGAATGTGTTTCGCAGTGAATTAAGTGCAAAAACAAAAACATATCGTTTCAAACCTCAACTTCACACAACTTTAGCGAAGGTTGCTAATTCCTTTGGCTCTCGCGACCGGTTGCGGTTTTAGTACTCTCTATATCTGTGCATCTACCTGATGCAACTTTAGAACGGGCAAGGATGTTTTCAGTCTTCCCTGCATAAGCTTGGTAAGTCATTACATGATTTGTATAGAAGAGGTCAATGACGCCTATCATACCTTCTTTGTCTGCTAGACCTCTTCATTGAAGTTGGAGAGCTGTCTCCCGAAACTTTAGTTTGAAAGATGTTTAGATTATTTGACAAATTGAACCAAGCGGTACATTATGTTTGGGCAGTCTTGATAGATAAAAACGGCATGACGCAGCACCGGGGGCGTCAAGGGCGGGGGGATTTCTTTCGTAGCAATCCCTTTTCCTCTTGCCTTGACCACTTGTAAGGGGACTCCTGAGGCCAAGTCCTTAAGTAATGTGTCCAATGGTTCCAGACTAGCTTCTGAGATTAACAGGGGAGGTGTTTAGTGGGTAGTCCAGGAGTTTAGGAATCCTGACACAGAGAAACATAGTATGTTAAGAAAATTAAACACAGAAGTTACTTTGAGATGAAGCAAGTGCTCAGATTTAACATTTAAGTGATTTGAAAATGTCACGAAAATTTGAATAGCTGCGTCAAAAAATTTCAACATTTAAAAGATTAAAGCAAAACGTATGAAGCATTTAAGTCCATAGAAATAACATTTTAAGGCTTGGAATGAATGGATTTATAAAACAAGGGAAAACCGAAAGAAGCTTTTTAGCTTGGCTACAATTAGAGATGTGTGGAAGGCTGAAAATTTATCATTATGTATACTGAGCCGTAGCGTTGAATACATTTCCAGTACACATTAATTGCTGTTTTAATTAAATATTTAGTACAAATTGCAATCGCCACAAATGAACTGAATTGCGCTCTATCATAGAATTTAAAATCAACCCAACAAATCCAAATCCAACCCAAATAGCTAACCACTCAAATTCTGTTGATTAAATTACTAGCTTAGGTGCTTTTCAAAACTCAAATAGATTTTAGAATCATATTTTCAAACCACTGACCAAATTGATAGAATGAGCGCCCATTAAAACCCACGTACTCGTACACCCATGCATATGTGATGGGGTCATATTTACAACACTCAAATATCACTGACCCCCAGAAAACAAATTAGGCAACCGCAAATGCATTAGTGTTACCCGATGATTTTTGTCCGTTTGCAAATTGAATAAACTTGAAAATGTCGAGGTCCCCACTTAGTCAAATAATTTAAATATTATGATGAACGAATTTAATTGAATTTAAAATTTTAGGCACTCTCTCTCTCCATTCGCGTTGATATGGACCAATTCATCCTATTTCGAGGCCGTCGTCGCCCAAGAGAATACAGAATACCGAATACAGCGCCCAACATTCAGAATATTGCTGTGCGTTCAAAGCACAGAACATATGGTATGTGTGCATATATTGTAGATATTCCGCAGTCATGCATGGATGTAGGCTGATATGTGAATGTTTGGATAATTGAATGGTGCCACAGTGCATTGCATATTGAGCGACGATTTGGTGATATGATGACCATGCGCACGGCAGATTCAATTGCCACAATCAAATTCAAAAACAATTGGTTTAAATTATGACGGATGACGGATATATTATGTGTGAGTGCAGATTCGCGGAGGAAAGTCAACCCGGTTCCGACCAGGGCGTCCAAGCAGACCGTTTAGCAACAGAAACCGCGTAAAAGCCCCCGGAATTGCATCAAGTGCTAAAGGCGTCACCTGAGTGCATTAGATGCATGATAAGGTTACGTAGTGGTTTTGTGCGTTAGATCTGCAACTGCATAGATACTTTGTTGTCTGTACACTGTAGTTACTTATTGAGATGGAGTGAAGATTTTATTAAGGGACAGTTGAAGAAAATATATATAGGAATTGCTTTTCTGATTCGTTTTGTATTTATTATTAGAAATGGGCACATTCGACTCGAATGTATTAAAACAGCATTGGTGATCTTATATATGTACCATCATTCTAATTACGAACCACTATATCCATCCCTTGTGCATAGTCGTTGCATCAAATTATCTGAAATTCCCAGATTGAAACTTCACCGAAACGTTTTACCAGTTCGTGGTAAATTTGTTAGAATTATTCAAGCAATTTTCGCGAGCTTTGCAACTTGCGTAAACATTTGAGTGTTTTGCATATACAATTCGGACTGCTAGGACTTCCAGTAGCAAGGACCAAGCGCGAACAAGTGCCCAAAGGGAAACACAGGCACGAAATTGGCCTAATATATCTGCTTACCGGCTAATAAATACTGATTACCTTTAGCTTTAGTTTGTTAATATGCACCATGCACTCTATCTGACTTGTGTTCGGCTGATACGTGAACTCGCTTGGTTTCAATTAATCACACACATTACGTTTGATATTGGGCATATCCTCTTGTATTCGTTCGGTGGCCTGATGGCTACTTAAAGCACACATAGTACATTTGCACGTACTCGTATGTAAAGTACACATATGAGAGCATGTATGATGGATGCGAGTACGGGTCAAGTCTGCAGACGACACGGTGCGGTAGTTGGTCGGCTTGATATCAATGCTAATAGTTTATGTGCATTAATTTCAATTGTGAACGTCTAAATTGGATGTCACACTTTGCGAAATTGCATTTTCACTGCTAATTCTAATGGCAATGCGAGCGAGTCCTGCTTTTCACATTTTCGACTTAACTTGCAACAAATAGACCAGACTACGGTCATACGTGTGACATGGGAAGCGGAGGTCGAGCAGATTAGCTTGGCCGTCTGATATTGAAAATTGTCTTTGGTCAATTGTGGTAGGAGGAAATTAGATTCTATGAGAAGTTTGATGAGCTTGCAATTTTAGTAATTTGAATATAATTGCTTCCTCTTCATCCGTGATTTTATGTTAAAATTTAAATAGTTTTCAGTATGCTGATATTGTTGTTATGATTAGGGAAGAGTTGTTCTTTATGCATGGTGTTTGTACAATGGGCAATGGGGTCCGATTGGGTGCTAAGGTTTTTCGTTGAGAACAAGTAACACATTTATTTCTTCAAGTTTCGAACGCATCCTATATCATCAGGCCCCGATAGGAAATAGGACAATGGAAGGGACACCAAAACCACAATCAAAGACAAAAATTTATGAATATACTATACTATTGTGTATTCAATGTCGTGCTTTGTGTCCAAGATTTGTAGCTCAAAGTAATGCTGATACCGAATTGATGAGAAGAAATGCAGGCTCACCAGGATCTACATCTGCCAGCCGGGGGCCTTCACCTGGAGGCGATATGACGACAAACATAGCTACGATGAAACCTGGTTCCCCACTGCGTGCTATATCCCCCACCCTCGCTACACATATTTTTTTCGAGATTAGAATATAGCACACCAGTTGAAGACATCATCGCTCATATAAAGTACAAACTGAACTCTAGTCCTGAGTTGCCCCAGTACACCAAACTTACGCCTGATAGAAATACGAACAGATTGATTGCGTCTTTCAAAATTACTGTTCCAGCTAACCTAAGTATCTTGCTTAATGAGGAATCTTGGCCCCTGGCGTATTCGTCAAAAAGTTCTCTCCGATTCGTTAGCGGTACCATCCTATGTCCTTTTGTCCCCAAAAGAAACATTTCTCAAGCCTCGTAATTCATTCTTAACTTGCTATTACCAAAAGGTGTGTGGCCTAAGCATTAAGACTACTGAACTTCGCGTTTCTTCCATCCTTTTGCCGTGTAATATCATCTGTCTAACGGAAATATGGCTGACAGATGAAATTAGTAAAAGTGAGCTACTCCCAAACCATTGAATCTTCCGCAGAGATAGAGACCGTGATGCTACTGGTAATTCTGACCGTGGAGGCGTTCTAGTGGGTATATATGTTTCCCTTACTAGCAAATCCTGTGATGATTTCACTCCATCTTCACCTGTTGAGTGTATAATTGTGCTAGTCTCTCTATCTAACTCTCTTTCCTTCCTCATATTATCTGTGTATATATCCCTTGTAACAGTCCTGCTATTGTTTATGAACGTTTCTTTGCAAAACCCTCGAGCTACATTAATGCTCGTTTCTCTTCTACCCCTTTATTGGTCTGTGGTGACTTCAATTTGCCCTCTATTGTTTGGAATGATATGTATATCTCCATAACTTCTGGCGGTGGCTTGTCTTTTGTTCTTTCTTCTTTTATTTGCCTCTGTTATTTCACCCAATTCAACACTATCCCTAATGCCAATAACAAGTTGCTTGATATTGTTCTTTCCAACTTGCCTTCTTCTTCTATATCCGCATCGGTGGCACTCTCATCCTTTGTCAAACATGATCCCGACCATCCACCGCTCTCCATTGCGCTTGCTATCACATCTTCTCGATTTGTCGAGCATAGAAACTAACCTTAAAGCCGTGAATTGATATTTCTTCTTCAGCAATCTCCACGCTGAAGACATATGTTTCTTTGGTCCTTAATCTCGCAATTTACCCCTGTGTTTCGAGCAAGAAGATTTAAAGATGCTCCTTGATTTAATTCACATGTTTCTATTGCAATTAAAGCTAAAGATGCTGCGCGCAGAAAATTCTTATCCAATGGTCTTCCAATTTACCTCGCTTCGTCGCAAGTTGTCACCTCTGCATTTCATGGATATGTTAACCACATTGAAATTACGTTAATGCCGAATCAAACTCGTGCGTTCTGGCCGTACGTAAAATCTTTAAGGACCTCTCATCATGCCCCTCATAATTTTAGTCTAGATTGCGTGACATCGTCTACTCCCCAAGAATCTTGTAAACTCTTCGCTTTTTATTTTTCTTCTTTTTTCGGCAGGGCTAAGCATTCTCGTCTTCTTGCTCTTTTTCCTCTACCACTTTTCGTACAAACCACTTGCAGGTTGAGCAACTCTTAAATAATCTTGACAACAGTACCAGTGTGGGCCCTGATGGCATTCCAAATTTTCTAGCAAAGTCTTTATCTTCTTCACTTTGTGTTCTCCTTTCAATTATTTTTAAATTGAATTTATACTATGGGGTTTTCTTCTCCCAATGGAAAATTGCCCACATTTTTCCTATCTTCAGATCTGGTGATCATAATATCATCTCAAACTATCGTCCCACTTCCCTCCTTCCTTGTTCTAGTAAAATTCTTAAAAAGATCAGAATCATCTTTAGTAGATCAACAGCATGGTTTTGTCAGAGGCTGATCTACCCTTACAAATTTACTTTCTTTTACCCATCATATTGCAGCTCCTCTCGATCAGCAACAACAAGTGGACGTTGGAGTACCTACAAAATCCAGTTTGAAGCCGCCGCTAGGACAAATCACTGGAATGAGTAGGAACGAGTAACTGCATTAATTCTTGCTCTAAGAAGCCCAGCCGCTGAGCTTTTGCAGACTGTTCCCATTGAGTTGCACTCAAATTCGGCTGCTATAATGAATGCCCTTGACATGCGTTATGGAGACGATCATCTGAAGCAGATTTACCGGTCACAGCTACTGCATCGAATGCAGAAGTCTGGTGAAGCCCTACAGTAGTTAGCCCAAGACATTGAGCGACTGGCGCTTTTGGCTTACCCAGCTTACAACCCGGAACATCGAGATAACGCAGCAACAGATGCATTTATCATCGCATTAAAGGACCAGGAATTGCAACAAGCCATGCATTTAGCTCAAAAGCAAACAGTTAAAGACGCATTGGCTTATAGCCGAAACTTTGAGGCAGCAAAAAATGTGACTCGTACCACTGCCCAGGTTCACGAGGTAGTGACAGATGAGTGCAGGTGTGAGCGCGTGGAAATTGAGTGAGAGCCGCAGGTAAATGGTGCTTCTAGATGCTGGAATTGCGGTGAGGGGCACCTTCAATGAGACTGCAAGTAGCAAAGAAAACCGAGCTATTGGAGGAGATCAAGCCCGAGTCAGGAGCCTAGAATGGAAGTCCTTCAAACTGAGGGGGCCAACTTTGTGGGGCAGAGGTTGGCTAGGAAGATTGACGTTTCCAGCAACACCATCACCGTGTCGAGACTACATCGTGCAGACGCAGACTTATGTCTTGCGAGTCAAGTTGATGGAGAACATTGCACCATAACAATCGCCACCGGTGCAACCCAATCAATCATCCGACTAGACCATGTGAGTCAACAACTAGATCAAAAGGGCAGAATTTTCTCACTATGGACAGCTACGGGAGAAACTGCACCTGTCCATGGAGAGGTCAACCTCCAGGTACAGTTGGGAGACCTTGCGTTCTGACATAATTTCCTGATCGGTAACATTATGGATGACTGCATTCTCGAAATGGATTTTCTGCGACCACATGGAATCACGTTGGATTTGGGCAAACGGGTATTGACATGACAGAATGTCGAAGTATTGATGGAGGATACCAGCGTCCGAATTCCCAAGATGAATGTAGTAGTAAGTACCGAAACTAATGTACCGAATTCTTCCGAAAGCATTGTATGGGCCAAGCTTGATGGTGATTCTGGAGACCACCGATCCTATCTGATAGAGCCAATGAAGACGTCTGCGTTGCACAGTTTGATTGTTGGACGAAGCCTTGTAAGATCTATAAGTAACGGATACGTGCTGGTTAGAGTCCTTAACACCGAAGACTCAACCACGAGCATCAAAGTTTCCATCATCACCTTTTTGGAAGCCACTGACGACCATCATGCAAAAAGGAGGCAACACGTAGACAAAACCCGGGAAACCACATCTGCAATATTGAAGCTCTGCAATATTGAAGCAGATCAAATTGCCAGCGCAGCTATTCAAGCAAGTCACTGATCTGGTCACCAAGTACAGTGACATTTTCTCAACAAGCCCGGATGACGAAGGCCGAATGAGTATGGCAACTCACGTCATAGATACACAGGGAGCCAAGCCGATTCGACAAGCACCGAAACGTCTTCCTATAGCCAAACAAGGAGAAGTGAGTACACTGATCTCGGACATGGAAAAACAAGGCGTTATCGAACCTTCTGTCAGGCCATGGGCCGTGCCAGTAGTTCTAGTAAAGAAAAAGGATGGTAGCACTGGTTTTTGTGTCGACTATAGGCAGCCTAACGACGTCACTAAGAAAGATAGTTACCCGCTTCCACGAATCGATGACATCATGGACACTTTAAACGACGCAAAATGGTTTTCTACACTCGATCTCAAGAGTAGCTACTGGCAGGTAGAAATCGACCGAGAGAAGACCGCATTTTCAGTTGGCACTAGATTGTGGCAATTTGTGGTGATATCATTTGGGCTTTACAATGCCCCAGCCACCTCCGAGTGCCTGATGGAATACGTCCTACGAGGCCTTACCTGGAAAACCTGCTTGGTGTACCTAGATGATATCATTGGCATCGGGAGATCGTGTGAAGAGCATGTGTAGAACTTAGAAAAAATGTTCTCCTGATTGTGACTGGCGAATCTGAAACTTAGTCCGGACAAATTTTCCCTTTTCGTAGCAGAAGTAAAATACCTGGGACTCGTGGTATCAGCAAAAGGAGTCAAAATAAACCCTGAGAAAATCCAAGCCGTGTAAAGCTGGCCAACACCAAACAACAAGCGCCAACTACGAAGTTTTCTGGGTCTGGCAACCTACTATCGAAGATTCGCCAAAGACTTTGCCTAAATAGTTAAGTGTCTGCATCACCTAACCGACAAAAATCGTCCGTATGTCTGGAATGAACAATGCCAGGCAGCCTTTGAGACCTTGAAGGAGTAGTTGTGTGAAATACCCGTGCTGGCATGTTCAAAACCCAAAGAAATGTTTGTAGTTGACCCCGATGCAAGCAACGGCGGTATTGGAGCTGTACTCTCCCAGCAGATCGATGGCGAAGAAAGAATCCTCTCGTATTACAGTCGAGTTCTCTCAAAAAGTAAGAGGAACTACTGCGTGGCCAGGAAGGAGCTATTGGCTTTAATAGAGGCCAATAAGTAGTTCCACAAGTACCCATATGGCCAGAAATTTGTTCTTCGAACAGACCATGCATCGCTGAGATGGCTGCTTAACTTCAAAAACCCCGAGGGACAAGGTGCGAGATAGATCGAAAGATTGCAATCATACGCCTACAAAATTGTTCATCGGAAGGGCGGAGTTCATGGAAATGCTGACGCCCTATCTCGTCGTTCATGTCCACCGAACTGCAAGCATTGTCGACAGATTGGGTAAAAGGAGCTGACCGTAGATCTACGATTGATAACGGCTGAATTCGATGCAGGTTGGTCATTGGAGGAGATTTGAAATTCCCAGCTAGCCGATGAAGACATCGGACCATTACTCTTATTGAAGGAGACAGCCGGATGACCTGAGTGGAAGGACGTTTCGATGCATGGCGCCACCCTGAAAAGTTATTGGGCAGAATGGAACTTCCTTCTGGTGGAGGGTGGCGTACTCAAGCGGCGTATGGGAGCTCCTATAAGATGCAAACTATGCTTCCCAAAAGCCGAATTCACGATGTGGTTAACGAGACGCATGAAGGATCCTCGGGAGGCCACCGCCTTGGTATTAACAGGATCTTAGCGAAATTGCGGGTCCACTGGATCCACGCTCGAGTAGACGTAGAGGACTGGTGTTGTAGATGCACAATGTGCGATTCCGTTAAAGGTCCAAAGTGACAACTGATTGGTCCAATACAAATCTATAACGTGGGTGTACCATTTGAAAGGATTGCTGTTGACATCGCAGGACCCTTTCGTGAATCCGAATGGGGAAATCGACACACGCTGGTTGTAGTCGATTATTTCGGTAAGTGGCCCGAGGTCTACCCTGTCCCCAACCAGGAAGCAACTACTATAGCCGAAGAGCTAGTGTTGAATTGTGAACTACATTCGGATCAAGGCCGAAACTTTGAGTCACCAGTTTTTTGCGTAATGTGGGAGCTGCTCGGAATACGAAAGAAGAGGACAACATGGCTGCATCCCCAATCCGATGGAATGGTTGAACGTTTCAACGGCACACTCAATAAACACCTGGCCAAGATGGTTGACGAGAACCAAAGGGACTGGAACCAGCACATCCCATTATTCTTGATGGCGTATTGAGTTGCCGAATAAACATCGACGGGTAAAGCCCCAGCCAAAGTCATTTTTAAAAAAACTATTCATCTGATAGCTTATATAAAGCTCGGAACACCCCCCGTGAGATGCCCCAAACGATGTTGGAGTACGCAAGTAAGCTAAGACAACGGTTGAACTAGATACATCGAGCAGTGCGAAAACACCTCGAATCGGCTACTGACCACATGAAGACCAGGTATGATCTAAATGTAAATTCTACTGGCTTCCAGCAAGCCCGCTTGGTGTGGTTATACAACCCACAACGGCGGAAGGGTAGGTCTCCGAAGTTGCAGCATAACTGAGAGGGACCATAGAGAGCTACAAAGCGAATCAACGACGTCGTATATTGCATACAGGAACACCGGAAGCCGAGAGCCAAAATAAAAGTCGTGCACCTGGACCGTCTGGCCCCATATTACATCCAGGGAAACTTAACTACCACTGGCGACACATCTTTTCGGGGTGAAAGGAACTGACGTGGGGGCAGTGTTACATGTTCAAACGATTCTGCAAGCTACTGTTGCAATTCTTGTTACAACTACTGAATGATCTACATTGATTGAGAAGTAAACGAATGTACTCGAAAGCAAAAGAATGGACCTAGTAGGTCCATGATCAATATCTGAAAGCGACGTCACAGTGGGTATTCAGAATTGCTCGAATATTCCAGGTAGTTCTCGTCAGAACATTTGCCAATATACGAGAAATGGATTGAATGACTAGAGACCCTATATAAAGCTTAGCTGAATGGATGGGGGATAGAGTAATATCAACCCGTCGATAGTAGAAACTGCGATAAGTATAGAGCGCGAATTAAACGTTGTAGTGATTGATAGTGAAGTAAAGGTTTTCCGTGATATATTCGAAGACATTAGAAACAAAAATTGACAGGAGAAGTGAAATGTAAAGTAAAATGCGATTTGTAAGAAAAAATGGAATTAATTTTTGTGCATTTCGATCAAATAAACCCTTTTAACTTAATTTAAAAGACAGTGCATTTTCACTTTCCCGGAACATTAAAATTATCGACTGCGAACCATAACCCGCGACAATATCGTTATCTTGCATAATTGTCTTCAACTTTTTAAAGCAGTCCACGGTAAAGTAGTCCTACGGTTTTATTCAGCTTGTGTGCTCGGGCGGAACTCATACTTTGTGCCTTGCGCTGACTGATATTATTGTGGCATTTGAGGAATCCTCTTAACTAGTCTCGTCCAATCATCGCACTTTGGTTTACCATATAAATATTATTCAAGTTGTAAAAGGTTTTGTCGCATGTTCGCAGTACCGGTTAAGTCAATGGATATTCCACGCTACATAGACGGATTATACGAGATGATAATGTTTTTTCTTGTTCATAATTTAGCAGTGGTTTCCTTCTTAAAGTGGACTTCGCCTGTTTATTTACTTCTAAGTAGCGTCTCAGAGTCCTTCCTGGCACGTGTTTAGCGGCTACATGAACTTTAATAACCCCTCGCTTCACAGCAGACAAAACTGATTTTATATTCTCCTCGGTCCATCTTCCACGTATTTCATAAGATCTGTATCGTGCCGTGACCTAAAATAAGAAATTTTCATGTACCCTAAAATTTGTACAGTAAATATGGCCAGTAGAAGGCCATATTTTCAGCTCCGTTTTTTTTTCTATAGTTCACTGTAGCAACTAAACACATTAAAAGTTCAAAAAACTTACACAGGAATATCAAATATGATTGTAATGTAGTAAGGCAATAGCACTTAAATATCAAAAACCACAATAAATATAGAAATGCAAGGTAATAACTTGCCTACTATTATTACAGTGACGCGTCGTTCTCCTTCAAAGGAATTCGTTTGAATGGCGTTAATGCGTCAGCCTGAGCATGTTGCGACTTGTTCTGTCTATAATGTCGTTTTACTTTAGAGCTAGAATGGTGTGGCCATATTTAACCCAGGTACCTTAGTAGTAGATAGAGGGATATTAGGCTTGTTGGACGTCCGTTTGTTCTGTTTCATGTCGTTTCCGTTTTTGTCAGAGAGTGTGGTCTAGTACTGAGAAAATTGCATCGGAATTTGTAATAAGTTGTTCGTTGATAATATTACCGTCTGTTCTTCTTTATTTACATACTTCAACTTATTGGTGCACTCATGTACCTGACTCATCCAGATATTTCACATGCAGTAAGCAATTCAGCCAATATACGAAATGTTATAAGAAAGTTTATTGGACAACCGTTAAACGTATTCTAAGATATCTCGCTGGAACAACGAATCATGGCCTATGTTTCAGACCGAACTATCCAAAAGCTCACCGGTTACATGGACTCTGACTCGAGAGGATGCACAAAAGTCAGGCGCTCATATACAGGTTCAGTGTTCAGCCGTGTTGGATCGTCTATTTCTTGGGAATTGCGAAAGCAACGGATGGTTGCGCTCTCATCCACAGAAGCTGAGTACATAGGACTCAAAGATGCAGCAAAGGAAGTAGTTCACCTCATCGAGCTCTGAAAAGAATTGGATTCAGTGAACTCTCCAATGTAATCATGAACAATGACAATCAAGCTGCCGGGAAACTTGCTCTCAACCCAGGATTTCACGCTCGATCCAAACACATACATATGTTATCTGACACCACTTTATCCGGCAGGCTCCACAAGTATATCCAATCGAAGTTCGTTACACCCCAACCAACGAGATGATAGCCGACATCCTTACAAAATCTTTAGCGCCATCCAAGCATCAAAAATGCATTTTGGGACTCGGAGTTGCTGACATGACACTCGACCGGAGTTTGACTTGAGGGGAGATGTTAAAATACATATCCAACTCCACTGTCAAATACATAAGTTGTTCTCTTTTTGCTTTATTAATTTTTTCACAATGGTAAACCTGAATTTAAACGCATCGGACATGTATAATTTTACTTCGCAAATTTTTTGCTCGGATCGTTTATTCCTCGTCTTCATTCTTTAGGCTCCTGCGTTGACATTTGCACCTTTTTTTATGGTAGGGAGGTGAATGCTATTTATGCACAGAGTGTGGGACTCCCATGCGCGACTGGACTACCCACTAAACACCTCCCCTGTCAACCAAAGAACCCAGCCGGGAACCGTTTGACACATTACTTCGGGCCAGGTCTCGTTTTGTTACGCCGTGGGCGCTTTCAAGCTGGGGAGTCCCTTTCCTAGCGGGAGGAGAAAGGGTAAGAGGAAATGCCAGAAGAGCGATCCCCCAGCCCCAGCGCCCTCGGCTGCTGTGAGTCCCTTTTATATTTTAAGACTGCCCGAACATAATGTGCCACCTGGTTCTATTTGTCAACCGATTCGAGCATCCCCGCAACTATATTATCTGGAGTGAGCTCTCCCGTCTCCCTGTAGAGTTCCCTTCGCAGCCTGACCCATTTTGTACACGCAAAAACTGTGTGGCAGGCATTGTCCTCCTCTCCTGGGCAAAACCGACAATTGGGGGACCGTGACTTACCGATCTTGTGCAGGTAAGACTGAAAATACCCATGCCCGCTCAAAAACTGTGTCAGATAGAAGTCAGTCTCACCATGCCTTCGATTCAGCCACGGTCTCACCTCCGGGATGAGGCGCGCAGTCCACCTTCTCTTCGTGCAATTCACCCAAGACTGCAGCCAATTGTTGAGCGAGCGCTGTCTCTCCTCGCGGACAAACATCTCCCTCGCATCCTCGTTTCAGCGCAGGTAAATAGCGTGGTGCTCTCTAGCAAGGAGGGCGACAGGTATCACGCCTGCAATAACTCTCACCGCCGAGTCGGAGACTGTTGGATACGAAGATGCAATTCTTAGTGCTCCTCTTCACTGTACCTGTGCCAAACGTTTTCGGTATACCGCCTTGCTGAGAGCGTCGCCCCATACCTCTGTTCCGTACAGTAGCACTGACCCTACAGCACTCATCAAGAGGCGTCTTCTTGATGGGCTGGGTCCCCCTACGTTGGCCATAAGTCGACTCAGAGCCGATATTCCCGAAGCAGCCTTCTCAGCCGTTGCCCGTATTTGCTCAGAGAAACTCATCTTCACTGCTGGCTTCGATTCGATTTGTATGTCTCCAATACTGATCATCCTTACTCTAGGGATTCTCTTTTTTGTCAAGATGACCTCTTCGGTTTTCTCCAGTGCTAAACTCAGCCCACGAGCAGTCATCCAGTCCCTCACTCGGCGCATTAGCATACTTAGCCTAAGTTGCGCTTGTTCAACGGTGCGTCCAGCGACCAAAGCCGCAACATTATCCGCATAGCCGACCAAGGGCGACTCATCTGGCATCTCAAGTCTCAGTAGCCCGTCGTAAGACACGTTCCACAGGTCCGTACCAAGGATAGATCCCTGAGCAACACCCGATGTAATTTCCATCCTTCGTTGGCCCTGTGTCGTGTTGTAGAGCAGGCTTCGGTCCTTCAGGTAGTTCCTCAAAAGCCACATTAGATATTCTGGAACTTGAAAAGAGTTTTCCAGCGTATCCAGAATATCCACCCATCTAGCGGAGTTGAAGGCGTTCCTGACGTCGAGTGTCACCAACAAGACGATCCGTCGCTTGGTGCGACTATATGCCTCTGCCCTTTGGACCGCGTTCACCACTTCTGCAAGCGCATCAATGGTAGAACATCCTGCTCTAAAGCCGTACTGCCGAGGAGATAGGTCCCCAGCAGCACGAATCGCGTCAGTGAGTTTTCCCTTGATGAGTTTCTCTAGCACTTTCCCAGCCGTGTCTAGCATGCATAACGGGCGGTATGCAGACGGCGATTCGGGATTTCCCTTCCCCTTGCCGATCACATTTGAAGCTTGCAATGTTACAATGACCCTCCAGCTTGGTCTTCTGCCATTCTCGCTCTAATTTTGAATTAACTGTACGGGACGCTCTTTTTATTAACTAATCTTCCGGTTTGTTCATCTTATAACTCTTGTCTTAATTTTATCTTTCATCTACTATTATTCTCTATTTTATTATTGGATTTAAATAATATTTGTGAAATAGTGCTAACAAATAAATAAATATGCTATTGCGACTGCCCAAACAATGAGGTAACTAAATCGCAAACAAAATGGCTAAGAAGTTAAATACGCGATAATCACATGCTATTTTTAGTGTTTTGTAAAATAATTTTACAAAACCCTACTAAAATCGCATCCTGTCTGTCCGTCTTTCCGTCTGTCCGAGTGTCACAGCACTTTTTCTCGCAAACTACTTAAGCTAGAAACATCAAATTTTGTATGCAGGTGTAAAGTGGTACTCTCTTCAAAGTTCAACTACAAAAAATTTTATAAGGTATTTAAGGGGGGTCTCCCCATATAGGGGAGCTGCCCTCGAAAAAAAAATTTCATCCAAGCTAGCCGGTATGGGTATCAAATAAAAGGTATTAATGATAACTTTTCAAAACAGGTCTTAATTTGACACTTTTTGCTTCTAGGAGCGCACAAGGAGGGGAAATACTTGAAAAATGTGTGTCCCCCCCTCGCGATTGAATACCAGTGATCCGAAAAATCTGAAAAAAATTATGGAGGTTGGTAATGAGTACAACAACAACAAATACCTTGGAAGTCAAAACTCGCTGAACTTTTTTAATAATGTTATGATACTCGAAATACATTTTTTCCCCAGTAAAGTCGTAAAGGTACCCTTAAACTGAACGAAAGTCAATATTTAATTAGTCCTATAATATGTCCTTAAACTGTGTTTGATGAAAATCGAATGATACACACGGAAGTTATAGCCATTTGAAATTTCTCCAATTACAACAACAATAACACATGATTTTGGTATTTTATGGACTTTCCATCGGATCAGTCACTGCAGTTTTGATTTGATCTTTTAGGAATTTTCAATTAAGGTCAATAACATTAATATTTTTGGAGATTCATGATTTGAGTGATTTTTGTTGGTTTGCAACAAAATCCCGACCGTTTAAAACATCTCTTTGACATGTTTCTTGACTTTATTCGTTGCTGGTGACTGCATTTTGGAGGAGTTGGGTACAAAACCCTTCAGACATGTTGGTAGGTCTGTCTACCCAACTTGTTTCTAAGTCAATTGAATTGATTCTCTGTGTGATTGAAGTTGATATATGTAGGACATTGCTTCATTTGCTAATTTATTCACAAAATCCTTCTGGTAGGAACACTCTCCCGCTACTTTTTGTGTTTTCCTTCATTCTAATAATAAATTTCCCCTTACACCCAATGTATGCATATTTATCAAAATAGCATCAAATCTTATTTAATTAGAACTAATTGTGTAATTTTTCACTTAAAAATATGTTGAACGACCCACATCCTCTTCGAAAGAAAACACACGACATTCTTCCCAAGGAGCGTGATATCAAACACTTAAAGATATCATGCTACAAGCAATTACAAAATTTATAGGAATAAGTCGGCGTTTTGATTAACGAAAGATAAGGATCCTCCGCAATTGTGAGGAGTACGAGTATATGTCAAAAATACCCGCTCATATGGAGCCGAGACGACAGCACTTTAGCTAACTTGTGTGCTCAACAATCTTTTCAGTCGTGCATCTATTCAGTTTTCATACTTTGTACTTATTTTCTTGAAATATTGCTCGAAACTGGTGGTTTGAGCCCTTTCTAATTGGCGGCACGATTTCAAATATTACTTCGTTGTGACTAGATAAACGATTATTAAGTTAAAAGCCCCAACAGAGCCGCATTTGTTTGAATTTATTGGTTCTCCGTTTGCCGTGGTTTTTTTTTCGCATGGTAGCAATTGCACTTACACCCATCTAAATGCAAGTCATACAAACACATGCGAACTAAATGTATTTGATGACATCATCATTTGTTTATGCCTCTTGACGGCATCAAATTCAATTTAGTTTAATTTATATGGAATTGTTTGACCATGTTCATCATCAGCCCAAGATACTCGTATGCTAACATCCACGGTTTGCGCCTTGCGAAGACATTGTATTTGTACTTTTGATTGCCGAGGAATTGGGTGGGGTATGAACTGGAATGGGGGATTTGAAAATTGGATTTTCAATTTATTAATGAGAAGATTGCCAATGATGGCATTGGTTTTATTTAATAACTGGGTTGATGAAGTTTTAATTGCATGCATACGCCGAGACATGTGAGGGAATAATTTATGTTGAATTTCAATTATTTTTGTCAATTATTACGCGGAGAGTTGATTAGTAGTCGTAAATATACGGGGTATAGATGCAATCAACTGAATTCAGCAATTATTAAGAAAAAATTCAATTGAGGAATATATGAGATCATTATTTGTTAACGCATCTAATTGAAAGTTCAGATTTTCACACATTTTCTTTTCATTAACAGCTGGGCCCTGCAGCTGCAGGACGAGGAATGTTCTGCTATCATTGTCCACCGACGTTACATCCAGCCGGATCCCATCCGCCGCGACTGCCGACATTGGAATATCCATTTGCTCCGACACATCCTTGTAAGTATTATAATATTTTTCTCGTTACTTGTACATTAACACCACAAGCATATCGTTCCACTTTCGGGACTACACATTATCAGACAGAATAATAAATAAAATCATAATCGAATTAGATAAAAAGCCCAAGATATGATTATGAAGGGAGAAGCGAAAACAAGTTCGACTGCGAATCAAAGATATCGAATTACAACTGATGCACGAGTTGTTCCCATCAAGGATCTAATCCCTGTGCGATGTGCGCCCGACATACAAAGCGGGGTAAGGCCAAACGAGCGGTGCCTTTGGAACAGAAATGGTGAAATTGAATTAATTCATTATGTTTGTTCGGTTCGAGCGAAGAAAATGAGCATAGGAAGAAAAAGTTTTTAACTTTGTTACAAATGTTATGGTTGAGTATCACATGTCTGATTCGGGTAGTTGCTGGCGTTGTGATGAAGGACTATCTCAAAGGTGGATTGATTCAATACAAAGTCATTTTGAGTTAGTCAACAAAGTACTTCCCCAGTATTTTTTCAAAGAAACTTTAGGAACCAATGTGTTACGAGTATCCTTCAGTAGTGACAAAGTTGGTTCGGTTCATTTCAACAGTTGAATGATATTTTCCCTAAACAAATTCAATGCAACTCGATAATTCCATCAAACATTACAACTCGATGAAACTGTGGACGGAAGTAAAGTGCCATTGGTCTGATGACTTTGATAAGATAATAAAATTTGCTATGGTTTGGTCAACTGAATATTGCAGACATTTTGGATACAGACAAAGTTAAGGAAGACTTTCAACTCTTTGATGCATTAAGAAAACTTTGTTTGGTGGGTTCTTGTAATTTATAGGGTTGATAGTTTATAAGAACATGTGAATACTCGTAAAAGACGGTGGAATTATTGAGATTGTGTTCTCTTAATTTAAAATTCTCATCCTTATCTGTCACCACTCGATTTGTCCTCGCCACAACTTTTTATCCTGCAGTCACCGGGTACTTTGATCCCTCTAGAAATAGGGCGTCACTGGGTTAATCAGAAATTTAATATTGAGGAGCCTAAATTCAATAGATTATCCAGGCTGAACGGCGATTGTAGCTGAGTAGCAAATTTATGGGTACATTTGGTTTTAACAGTGAGAAAGAGAATTGTCACAGATTTAGAAGACTCAGTGTAACTTTATAAAGAATTTAAATAAGAATGCAACATATCATATGGAAGATAGAGGAAAAACATGTAGAAATTACAGTGAGAATTATAGGCAACCCGCACGGAAGAAAACAAAGTGGCGAAAACTCAGCAGCAGCGGATCGGGACCAAGCGAAGGAGACAAGGACAGCGACATAATGAGCAGTGTTCGATATCCTCAAGGAGATCATCGTCGATGGAGGAAAGCATTTTGGACAGAGCTGTGCGGAGCAAGTTGTCATCAAGTGCCAGTGCACTGAAATAGCGTATTTCTACGCTCGAGTCAGCGTTGGCTCAGTGGGATCAAGAAATCTCGGAGTTACAGTCTAAAATTAATCGGGTAGAAATAATTTTTGCAGCATGAAAGGGAAGATGAATCTCATCGATTCGGAGAAATTTCCAGATCGCTACTTTCATCAGCGCAGCAAGTGGCAACAGCTGGCAGCAGCAAACAAAGTGTAACTATACACAATAAGGACAAGAACACCAGTAAAAGGAGGATTGAAACCAGCAACAGTGAAACCAGCGGCAACAATAGCACCAGCGAGTACAACGGCAGCGCGGAAAATCCGACCAATCATTGTGATGGAGGATTTCAACAATGCGCGAAAAGTGGAGGGTGAGTGCTTAAACACTTTAGAACTTAATTTCCTTCATTAATCCCATGATCAATCGATGACCTCCATATCGTTAAACTCCCTACCAGATTATCAGAAGGCAAAGAGCTACCTATCTACTCAGAATAACTCGTACTTCACTTACACCCCTACGGAGCGACGTCGTAAGGCGTATGTCATTCGTGGCCTATCCTACTTCTACTAAAAAGAAGGTTTTTTTGATAACCTGACAGCTGACCTGTGATTAATAATTTTTAAACCTTCCTTCACGGAACCCTCTCTGAGAAATGTTCAAGCAATCCTCAGAACGATTATTCGTTTTGAAAACATCAAAAATTATGATGTTATGCAATGCAAGAATTGCCAACGCGTTGGACACTCAGCTTCCAACTGCCGACTCACGTATAGGTGCGTCAAATGCGGACTATCACATGGTCCTAACCGTTGTGAGAAATCGACAGAGGACAAACCAAAATGCGTTAACTGCGGCTCAGATAGTCACCCCGCAAGTTATAGAAACTGCTCCAATCACAAGGAATACAGAGACAGGATGACGAAGCCAACTGTCCAAATAAGAACCCTAGAGCCTTACCCCTCACTCGGGTATCTAACTCATCCACCTACGCTAGTGTAGCCCAAAAAAACTAGTCCATAGACTAAGTCCAGCTTTATCGAAGCTGAAGTCTCCTCCCTCTTCAGGATGAGTCTAGCCGGATTCTCAACAAAAATTGAGGAGTTCAAACGGGCATCCAGCCCTGAATAAAAAAGATTGATGCTCCTGCACATTGTTACTGGATACAATAGTGTTTAAGCTCATGCATTTAAATAAACACAATTGTCTCCAAGGTTAAGCGGCATGAGCTGCATTCCATCTTGGATGACCACAACCCGCTTATTATGTTTCTGGTTGAGACAAAATTTAGCGAATGACATAGGCCCGCCTTTAAACACTAGACGCTACACCGCTCCGATAGTCAGTAACAGACCTCACAACAAATTGATAGAGCTAATCACTTAGATGATGGCGGAACCAGGATCCTTATCCGCAACTCTACCACTTCTCCGTTGGTAACACTGCAAACACCAACGTTTTAAGACGAAAGCTGTATCGTTTTGAGACGAAAAGCTGTAGATTTATATGTGCTTCACTATACTGTCACGACAAGGCCTCATGGAATCTAACTTAACCAAAATATTCCAATTCATGCAATTGCAACCAAATCCTCACAACAAGAAAGCTATCAAGATTATTGGTGATGACCTCAACACCAAACATCCCATTCTGCATGACATACAAATTAATCCAAATGGCAACATCCTAACCAATTGGCTCCAAGCCAATAGCTCCCATTATAATATCACTACACAACTGTCAGCCTTACCAACCTTCCACAATAAGTCTACCCATTTTCCTGGACCTCTTCAGCACAAGTAACGACATCCAAATCCAACATAACCCACATTTGTTAACGAACACTGAGACTGTTCTCGGCATCAGTGACCACGTTGGCATTGTGCTTAACATGTTAACAAGGGAATCACCCTTCAAACCTCAGCCTCGAATAGTTCCTGACTATTCCAATGCCAACTGAAAAGTGATAAGTGACGCCCTCTCAGAATCTCTTCACCCTTTGCAACTTTTGTATGACAAAAAAAAACGAATGAAGCCATAGAATGCGCAGTCTTGAAATACACTTACATAGTTCCAAAAACAACGGAAGAATTTATTCCAAAACGCATACTCGCGTACCGAGACACAATTTCACTGCCCTCATTCGTTATTGATGATATCAAAAGGAAAATAGCACTTCCCAGGATACTGTTCAGACACGCTTATGACATAAGATATTTGCACCTACGTGATGAAACTCATGTCCTTACGGAAACAATACGGTGTAATATTAAAATGTTATACGCTGAACACATCCAAATTAAGTTTAATAATCTCAAACCTGGAGCTGACACCATTAGAGAACTGTAATTTGCGGTACCAAACCTTAGTAAGCCAACAGCTAACATAACCCAACTCCTACCCCAACTCCAGTCACCTCTAGAAAAGGCCAACTCACTTCCTGCACTTTGCAAAAGTAAACACGTTCTTGCCCAATAACAATCAATCTCTTTATGGGCTAGCAGTTGAAAGCTCAATCAAATATCTAAAGTTGTCATCAACATACTTCTTCTTCAACCTAAACACCCCAAACTTATTTCAAGACTCACTCAAGCATCCTATCTTTAGAAAAGATTGTAGGAAAGCCAGGACGAAGAGAGAACACCAGGTGAATCTCAGAAGAGTTGCGAGTAAGGTGATTAGAATTAAGAAAAGGAAAAACTATGGCAACTGATTGAGAAGTATAGATATAAGCTTAGTGAGCAACAACACAAGACAAACATAAAGTAGTGAAAAGCCTGACACGTGGTTATCAGCCCAAAACCACCCTCTGCTGTGATGACATCGGCAATATCATCGCCGACGAAACCAAGACTAAAGAAAGATGGGCATCATATTTCAAGAACCTCCTTAATCCTCCGCACAGCTTGAGCACATCGGAGTCTATAGATGACGGGCATCGATGAGATTCCGGTCAAGCTCATCAAATATGGTGGCAGCAGCGTTCATAAAGCTATTCACAAAGTCATCCAGCACATTCTGCAACAAGAACATATGCCGAAAGAGTGGAGCCAATCAATTATATTTCCTATCCACAAAAAAGCGTACAAAATATTTTGAAAAATCTTAGAAAATAAAATCAGATCATACGCCAACAGTATTATTGGGGAGTATCAAGGTGGTTTTAGGGCAGATAGACCGACAATAGACCAATTGTTCACAGACAAGCAGGTACTTGTTTGGAGTTCAACATAGACGTTCACCAAATTTTCGTTGGATTTAAGCAAGCATACAGGTACTACAGTATTAATCGCAACGTACTGTACCACATAATGCTTTGCTTTGGCATCCCAGCTAAATTGGTCCATCTTAACAAAATTACAATGACGTCGACGACCTCCGAAGTGTCAAAGGCGTCGGTAAGTTATATCGACACCTTTGACACAAATATCGGACTAAAGTAGGGAGATGGGCTGGCCCCATTGCTATTCAATTTTGCTCTAGCGTACGTCATAAGGAGGCTACCTGTTGATACACGAGATACATTACTCTACAAGTTGAGCCGAGAAGTAGCCTATGCGGACATCAATATTTTGTCACGGTTTTTAACAACGGCCAGAGAACTCTTTTTGAAACTCGATAGTGAAGCAAAACTAGTAGAACTACAAATCAATGAAAATAAAACAAAGCTCATGACGCAGTCAAGGAAAAATACCCCAAATACACAAAATATCACACTTGGCGAATACAGTATCGAAAATGTTAGCATATTTGTGTATTTAGACGCCAAAATAACGAGAACCAGTAATGAAACAGACGAAATACGCCGAAGAATACAGCTCGCAAATAAAATGTTTTATTCAGTTTCGACGATCTTGAAGACCAACTGCATACACAGGAAAACAAATATCCAAGTCTACAAATCTGTGATAAGACCTGTGTTATGCTATGAGTGTGAAACATGGATCCTAACCCAAGCATCCGCAAATATATTCGACGCCTTTGAGCGAAGGGTCCTGACACGAGTAATTGGCGTGAAGCTTGATGGGGACCAATGGCGAATTCGATACAACCATGAGCTGTATGAAATTTTCGACGAGCCGATTGGATGTAATTCCTTGCACTTTTTCCAACATTCCTGCAAACTTTCTAGCCGCACTTGGAAGTACTGTAGACTGTGTCCTTGATGTCCTTGGAAAAGTTGGTTTTTATTCGACTGATGGTGTCGAAGTTGATTTTCTGGTGAATCGGCCATAATGTATGGGTGCTGATTGGTAGCCCAGATATCTCTCCTGCTATGAAGTTGATCTCTATTTTCAGATCTATCCGGCTCGATGGACCAAAAATATGGTAGTTATATCTGACCGTAAGTCAGATATAAAAAATAAAAATTAAACATAATAAGTCGGATACCGCACGATAAAAACGATTTACTTGCCGTGTATATTCAAAAATGTTGTAGGTATATCTGACCGTAAGGCAGATCTTGTACAAAAAATTAACTTCAGCAAAATGGTCTGAATGACACGCGATATGGTGAGCAAGTGGGCGAGTTTATTTACATCAACTGAACTTATTGAAATCCTTTACTTTATTCATTGAATTCCAACAGGGTCAGTTGCTTATGAGTAAAACCATGACGAATTCCTTAGAAGTCAAAATTCACTCAACTTTTTTAATAATAGTCTGACCTTGGAAATTCACATTTTCCCCAATGGAATCGTGTGGATACCCTTAAACTCAACAACATTTTTTTATTTAAGTGGTCTTGCTAAATATCCTAGTGCTCTGTTAGTTTCGTGAAAATTAAATCATGTGCACGGAAACTATAACCATTTGAAATCTCTCCAATTACAACAACACCATCGAATCAGACACTGCAGTTTTGATTTGATCTTCTTAAGATTTTCAGATAAGATCGACAATATATATATATATATATATATATATATATATATATATATATATATATATATATATATATATATATTTGTCGGAATTCGTGATTTGAGTGATTTTTCTTTGTATGTAGCAAAATGGCGTCAACAATGAATTTTCTGCTAAACTTGCACATCTCTTTGACATGTTTCTTAACTTTATTCGTTGCTGGTGACTGCATTTCGTAAGTTGAGTACAAAACCCTTCTGACGTGAGCGCAGGTCTGTCCACCTAACTTGTTTTCTGTTAAATTATCGCACAATAATTAATTTTTAGTTTTCTTTTGGTGTCATTGATGAAAGCATAATTTAAAAAAGAAGGGAAATTTAAAGCGTGTGCGGATCATTTTGGTAGTCATTGTAGACAGTTTTTTTGTTTTTTTAGAGGTGAATGCCATTTACGCACAGAGTGTGGGACTCCAATGCTCGAAAGAAGGTGACTGGACTACCCACTAAACACCTCCCCTGTCAACCCGAAAACCTAGTCTGGGACCGTTTGACACAATACTTTGAGCCAGGTCTCGTTTTGTTACGCCGTGAGGCGCCTTCAAGCTGGGGGATCCCTTTCCTAGTGGAAGGGAAGAGAGGAAAAGGAAGTGCCAGACAAGCGATCCCCCAGCCTCGGCATTTCCGACTGCTGTGAGTCCCTTTTATCTTTTAGGACTACCCGAACATAATATAACACCTGGTGCCATTTGTCAAACGATTCGAGCATCACCACATTGGATGTTATCCGGGGTGAGCTCTCCCGTCTCCCTATAGAGGTTCCTTCGTAGCCTGACCCATTTCGTGTACGCAAAAAATGTGTGGCAGGCATTGTCCTTCGCTCCAGGGCAATACCGACAATTGGGGCACCGTGCAAGTAAGACTGATAACACCCATGCTCGCTGCATCCGATCAAAGTCAGTCTCACCATGCCTTCGATTTAGCCACGGTCTCACATCCGGGATGAGGCGTGCAGTCTATCTTCTCTTCGTTCAATTCACCCAATCGCGCTGTCTCTCTTCGCAGACAACCATCTCCGTCGCATCCTCGTTTCGGCGCAGTTAAGTAGCGCAGCGCTCTCTAGCAAGGAGGGTGACTGGTATCACGCCTTCAATAACGCTCACTGCTGAATTAGAGACTGTCGCATACGAAGATGCGATCCTCAGTGCTCCTCCTCTCTGTACCTGTGCTGAGCATTTTCGGTATACCTCCTTACTGAGAGCGTCACCCCATACTTCTGCTCCGTACAGAAGCACTGAGCATACAGCACTTATCAAGAGGCGTCTTCTTGATGGGCTGGGTCCCCTAAATTGGCCATAAGTCGGCTCAGAGCCGATACTCCCGAAGCAGACTTCTCAGCCATTGCCCCGATTTGCTCAGAGAAACTCATCTTCGAGTCGATCAGTCGCCCCAAGTACTTCACCGATGGCTTCGATTTGATTTATGTGTCTCCAATACAGATCATCCTTACTCTGGGGATTCTCCTTTTTGTTAAAATGGCCGCTCCGGTTTTCTCCAGTGCTAAACTGAACCCAGGAGCAGTCATCCAATCCTTCACTCGGCGCATTAGAATACCTAGCCTAATTTGCGATTGTTCAGCGGTGCGTTCAGTGACCAGAGCTGCATCATCATCCGCATAGCCGATCAAGCGCGACTCATCTAGCATCACCAGTCTCAGCAGCCCGTCGTAAGACACGTTCCACAGGTCCGGACCAAGGATAAATCCCTGGGCAACACCCGATGTAACTTCCATCCTTCGTTAGCCCTCTGTCGCGTCGTAGAGCAGGCTTCGGTCCTTCAGGTAGTTCCTCAAAAGCCGCATAAGACATTCTGGAACTTGAAAAGGGGTTTCCAGTGTATCCAGAATATCCATCCGTATTGCGTCTAGTGTCATCAACAGGATGATCCGTTGCTGGGTGTGACTATATGCCTCTACCTGTTGGACCGCGCTGAACACCTTCGTAATCGCATCAATTTAATGAGTTTGTCTAGAACTTTCCCAGTCGTTTCTAGCATGCATAACGAGCGGTACGTTCCGGGAAATCCCCGCCCCGTAGGCAAGCGTTGAATGTGCTGAGCAGCAAGTCAGAACAATGGTGATAGACAAGCTGTAATACCTCAGCTGGAACACCATCTGGACCTGGAGCCTTCCTCGCTTTCAGTGAAACGACTGCCTCCTCCAGTTCTAGTTGCGTGAATAGGGGGCACTCGCCTGCTGTTTCACCATGGACAGCGTCAACAGGTCCGGGATGGGCGCGGAAGAGTATCCGTACTATCTCGTCCATCTTTTCCGCATCATTTATACAAGGTTTTCGTAGGGCAAAAAGCTTCCGCATAACTAGCTGGTAGCCAGGGTCCCACGGATCCTTGTTCACATTGTCCACTAGATCTTGCCAGCAGCGAGCCTTGCTGTTGTTGATCAATTTGCGAAGGTATTTCCTGGCCGACTTATTATACTTGTGTTGCTACCCGGTTGCTTGCCCCGTCACGGTTCCATGCCCGTTGGGCCTCTCGCCGAAGCTTGTGACACTTCCTTCGCTTTTCAGCCATTTCAGTTGATCACTAGTACATTGAGTGCTTGCCGCGACGGGATTTTTTACCAGGCTTGCTGTGCCGGGGTTTTCGATAAGGCATCAACATACCTGCTTGCAAAGCTTCTGCAAGCAGTTGTGATGATGCTCATAGTTGAGTTCACCACGTCTTGAGTTGCCAGTTCTTCCGTTCCCTCCGGATCTCTTTGCAGCAGTGCACCTGCTGTGAGTACCTCAACGAACCTCTCGACGTCCATCCTTCCCATGTACCATCTAATTGTAGAAAGCTGAGAGCATGGACGTCAGTAGACAACATCGCTTATCTCAAGCAGAATGCCCAGATGATCACTGGCTGAGTAGTCCTCTAATACTCTTGAGTCGTGTCACACCGTACTAAGGACTCCGAGGTGAATGTCACATTCCGTGTGGTTGCTTCACAGCCAATATGTCGGAAAGTCGGCGTATTTCCGGTGTATAGTACGGCGAGCGCAATCCAGGCCGCCATTTCTAGGATTCGTTTTCCACGCAGATCTGTTTGAGGCATGTTCCATTCGATTGCTTTAGCGTTGAAGTCTCCTCCAACGAGCACGCTTGGAAAGATGATATCGATTCGTTCGGCGTTAGGCCCACACTAAAGAAAGTGGTCCCTAAGCACCAAACCCACACAAAACCATTCCCACGTCCACAGCTCTCCTCCTGGAAATCACTATTTTGAACCCAGATGGCGGCAGTACCAGTTTCATCAAAATATCATAATGCAGTAGCAAAAAGTCGGCTTTCATGTCACTCGCAAACTACACAAGCGGATTTTGTGCGGTTGAACTGCGGTGTAGATTTAGCTGCAGGATGCGGGTCATTTAAGTACTAGCTTTGCCTTGGCTAGGGCTTTCTGGAAAGCTACCTGTCGATACGCGAGGTACATTACTATACAAGTCGAGCCAAGTAGTAGCCTATGTGGACGACATAAACATTTTGTCACGGTCATTAACAACTGCCAAAGAAGTTGACAAATCAATGGAAAAAAAATAAAGCTCATGACGTTGTCAAGGAAAAATACCTCAAATACACAAAATATCACATTTGGCGAATATAGTATCGAAAATGTGAGCAAATTTGTGTATTTAGGCCTCAAAATAACGAAAATGGGCAATAAAAGAGACGAAATACACCGAAGAATGCAGCTCACAAATAAAACATTTTATTCAGTATTGACGGTCAGGTCGACAATAGACCAATTCTTTACAGTCAAGCAGGTATTTGAAAAATGCTGGGATGTGCACCAAATTTTGGTTGAGTTTAAGCAAGCGTACGATAGTATTGATCGTAACGTACTGTTTCAAATAATGCTTTGCCTTGGCATACCTGCCAAATCAGTCCGTCCTACTAAAATGACAATGACGTCGACGACCTCCCAAGTCCACATCAATAACCAACTCACCGACACCTTTGACACAAATATCGGAGTAAAGTAGGGAGATAGGCTGGCTACTAGTCGATACACCAGGTACATTACTATACAAGTCGAGCCAAATAGTAGGCAATGCGGACGGCATTAACATTTTGTCGTGGCCATTAACAACTTCCAAGGAACTCATCCTGAAACTTGACACCAAAGCAAAACTAGTAGGGCTACAAATCAATGAAAATAAAACAAAGCTCATGACGCCCACAAGGAAAAATACCTCAAATACACAAAATATCACACTTGGCGAATACAGTATCGAAAATGTGAGCAAATTTGTATATTTAGGTGCCAAAATAACAAGAAACAGTAATGACAGAGACGAAAGATTCGAAAGAATACAGCTAGGAAATAAAATATTTTATTCAGTTTTAACGATCTTGAAAACCAGCTACATACACAGGAAAACAAAGCTCCAAGTATACAAATCTGTGATAAGACCTGTGTTATGCTATTCGTCTGAAACATGGACCCTAACCCAAGCATCCGCAAATATATTGAACGCCTTTGAACGACGGGTCCTGAGGCGAATAATCGGAGCGAAGCTAGACGGGGACCAATGGCAAATTCGATACAACCATGAGTTGTATGAAATTTTTGTCGAGCCCGAGGTCTCAACGATTATAAGTCTGCGGAAGCTGCAATGAGGTGGCCACATGAATTGTATGGTCGAACAGCGGATACCCAAAAAGGTATTCGTTGGGAGAACTGAAGGCCAGAGACCAGTGCAGAAACCGAGGAAACGCTGGTCTGACTCGGTCGACGAAGACAGTTCATTGCTCCTCGGATTTCGAATTTGGAGGACGCGGTCAATGGACCGAGATAGTTGGATGCGCTATTTGCAGGAAGTGAAGACCCGAGAGGGGCAGTAGTGCTTTCTGGAAAATGTGGTGTTTTCCTGATTCCAGGACGTGTCCAAAATCAGCTCTCAGATCAGCATCCTTGCAAAGAATACAGTGTGCCTCCTTCGTACACTCTTTTCTTTTATGTCCCATTTCACCGCATTTGTAACATAGAGATCGGATCCTTTGCATATTTGTGCGGTGTGACCATAACCAAGGCATTGGAAACATTGAAGAGGCGTTGCTCTTTGCCGTATCCGACAGACAACCCACCCTATTCGTACTTTGCCCTTGTTCAGAAATTGTTCGGCGTCCTTTTCGATCAAGTCAATGATGGCCATGCGTTGTCTCCTATGGTTTTCTGGTGTCAGCCTCGCTTTGATCCTGCCCGCGCTAGGGAAATACCTTTTGATGGCCTCTTCTACCTCGGTCAGATCCGTCGTACTGTCAATGTCTCTTATTTCGATCGTTGCCATCGGCTCAAGCGAGGCTATAGCTGTACTTTTGCCGAGGACTTTCTTTACTGCATCGCAGAATGCTTCCCTATTCTCGGCCTCTGCTGCGAATTCGACAAGTACGTGGCCCGACTGCATCGGTCGTACTGCTTTAATAGCAGTGTTGGTGTCCTCGGGCCTTAAGTTTCCCCTAATATACCGCAGTACCACCGCGTAGGATCGACCATTTTGGGGTTTTATGAGCAGTGCCTGCTGCCGAGGTCTTCGTCGCGGCTGTTTTCCCTCCTGTTTCGCATCGGGTCTTTTTTTTGCTGGTCATCGGTGCGACCTTTGTCTTTTGGAATTTTTTGAAGGAGTTTCTTTGCGGCTTTCTCCGCTCCTTTTATTATTACTATCTGGAACCCCTGATCTGGTGTTCCGCGCACATCAAGTGCCTCTTCTCTCCTTCTTCTATCCCGATCTCCTTCCGTTGGGCTAGACGCCATTGTTTTATTGATGTTTGATTATGGAGCTATCTGCACGTGCCTTCTAGGTCTCGCCCCCAGCACTTCTTTAGCCTCCTGCTCATTTTTGGCCTTCTGGTCCTCTTCGGCCTTTAACCAGCTCTTCCGATAATGCTCTATGCGGTCTAGGAGCTCCTTCAGTTCAAGAAGACTAAAGGAGCTCAATCTTTACTACTTTGATGATTTTTGGCAAGTCGCATGCAGTTTGTATTCATTTCAGAACACCTCCCACTTTTCGGAATAGCCTTTCTTCTTCATGTCGCTGCGCGGTAATTGTACTTTGCATCGATTGTCCTTGGGAGAAGTTATCGGCTTTTATTTCCGAGTACAGAGCTTCCGCCACATTTTCGACGTTAGCAATGAAATCACACATAGTTGCTTTATTTGCCTGGTCACTCGTTTCTTTTCCTGTCGTAATCTCTTTGTTGGCTTCAGGATGGTTCTTTATTGATTTGGGACTCACAACCTTTGCTTAAATCGCTTTGGTAGTGATCGCAGCAGTGACCATCGAATTCTCGAATTTCTTTATATTTTCCTACAGCGCTCGAACATCTGATGCGTCCTGCAGAGTTTCCCGCTTTTCCTTTATAGGACACTCTGGTGTTCGCATCATTTTTTTGCTGCGCCCGAACACCGCAGGAATCTCGGTCTGGACAAGACTGTCTGTTAATCTCCGTTTTTTGTCCGTCTTCACTGTCATTGTACTCGTATTATTCGTCGTTTTTGTCGTCGTTAGTACCGCTCCCGATGTACTGTTAACATCGTGGCTGCAGAAGGTGGTCGCGTCGTCATTGTTGTTATTTTTGCAATCTTTTTTTTGAGTTTTTTTGATCTTTTTTAAGGGTTTTTGGTTGCTCCAATTTTATTGGGTCCCCCTCAGAGCCGCTATCTCCGTTCGTATGTGTAGTCGCCTTTTTGATCCCATAGCTATTTTTGCAGAGCAGGGAGGTCATGCTAGGGTTGGCACAAGCCCTTATGGGGACAAGTGCTCAGAGCCAGACCAGCGCTAATCTGTTGTCCGTCTCAACCGAATCTACACAACCAACCCAATGGTGCAAACTTCGAACGTATTCCGAGGCCTGCCAAGGTTTTACCGGGTCGGAGACGGTATGAGAGTTGAATTGGAGCCGTTCACACACGAGTCTCACCTCGGCGCTACCGTGCAAAGTACCAGGTCCAAACCATCATATCCGCCAGCCCAAAGCATAAATTCCAGTTCGTTGTCCAAGGCATAGTCCAGATCCAGTTAGGGTCGTTACCTGCCATCCCAGAAGGGAGCCTCTTGGCGCCCCCCATATCCTCGGGTCCGTGGGGCGGCGCTCCCCAAAGAATGCTAGCCTCCAAGATTGCTCTTGTCGACCGGCATTCCCCCTGCGGGAATTTTCTCGGGTACGTGGTGGCGGAACCCACCAAAAAGTGCTAGCCTCCAAGAGTATTCCTGTCAGCCAGAATCCCCCCTGCGGAACTATAGATAATTTGGCATTCTCATTGTGATTGCTATTCACCCTTTTCAGGTTACCATACCCATAAGCTGAATAAAATAGCAGTTTCACATTATTCACGAATGTCGATATTACTTCATTTGTATGTAATCCTATCATAAAAATGCATATCTGTGCCCATTGAAATTCTTGAAATTTATCCCATCTTAACTGAAAAGCGCCTTCTAATTATCCCAATTTGCACTTTCATCGTCAAACAATTCAACTTCAAATTACATTCTAAGAAAACATTATTGATTTTAATATTTGAATAATAAATCAATTGCAAATCAATATACGATCGAAATACAATCGGTGTTCGTCTGATCAAGTAATTGATTTCTCAGAAGTTATCGACAAATTGACATGATTACAACGCGCGATGCATATTCGTCCTTTGGAATGTGAAAATTATATGATTGCTATAAACACGTACCGATTGAAATTCCTTGAATGTTTCACGCCTATCGCGAGGTAATCATGTATGGATATGCAAAACGCGTATGAACGTTAATGCGTTCTTGAATCTGTTATGATCTCCCCAAAAAGAAGAAATGTCTCATGGTATGAATTGATGAATGCATTGTTGACTGGTGTTGGAAGATTGTTAACACATGCCTCAGAAGCAAATATTGTAAGTAATGTTGGAAATTTTGATGCATTAATTTCAAAAGGCACTGTGGAAATCTTGTTATTTATGCTACTAAAGTTTGAAACTTATTAATTTTTTTAATTCCATCAGTCAACGGTTCGCTGCTTTTAAGCTTTAAGTAGGAAAATTGTCATTCTCTTCAATACGACTTTTTTTAAGTAAAGTATCTACAGGTGGCGAATTTTTCACAGCTCAGCTTAAATATTAATTTCATTTATCCTGTCTACGTAATTTAGAACTTTCACCTAAATTTAATACCAAGTTTTTATCTTATGCGTTGCATACAATTACCCATTCTTGTGCTTTACGTTCATCCTGACCATCTGCTTGTAATATGCATGCCTGTCATCACATTCCAGACAGGATAAGTCCCCAGAGAACTAAGTGTGGCTAATCCTAAAGTGCAGGGGCTTAAGTGAAACAACTATGTTACGGCTTTGAGCAGAGAACTTGGTCGCATGCACACAATGCTCTAGCAGAATGCTGGATTTCTACATAATATCATGCCAAGTGCACACAGATGAGCTTGTGTGTGCATAAGTGATGCGAATACCCACATATCCTTTGCCTATTCTCAAACAAACATGGAGGTGAAGTGTACTTGGTCCAGAATATCTACCAGTGACTAATAAGATAATTTAAGGGACTTAACGACATTATGACAAACGTTAAAACTATTAAGTCATCTGTAATTCTGTTATGCAGAGTCCTCCTTGGCAAAGCAAAGCTCAAGTCACTTGAGTTATTTAGGCGTCTGTGAGAGTACGAGTACTTGTGCGCATGGCGTCTCTGCAAATAACAGGAATACGTACAGGAGCAATGGAAATTCCATTAGAACGAATTAAGAAGATTACGGAGGGATTAATATCACTTATGAAAACATTTTGCTTGACCTTTAAATTTGAGTGAATTCGGGAAAAGGATAACTGAGAAGATGGAATCAAATTTATCGTTCTTCTTGTATATTATTCTGGATTAAAAATATGAAATTCATCTATACTTCCATTTTATTAAGTCATTCATCACCTCATTTATACATACTTTTTTCAGCCCATCTGCATGTCCTTTCATACAAATTAATCCTTCAAAGTAACGTTCATCGACTTTTAACATCTTTCGAATCAACCAGTCACCGGTAATTCAATTCAGTAGCATTTGGTGTAACCATCATTAAAGGATTTCAAGAAGCAGTCCCTTTGCCTAATTGAATTTGCATTACATCCAAAATGACCCTTTATCCTTAAACCGTGCAAGCAACCGAACGAGACATTCATTGCGATAGAATCGACAAGGGGGACACTTGCCAACCTAACAGACACGATAATTTGCTGCAACTTATAAACAGAAAACTGGCCTCCCCTTTGAACAAGAAGTACAACTAATAGCAATGGTAATGGTAATTGTCCTCTTTAATGCCACCACAATATTGCATGAGTATTTGTCCAAATTAGATTTCACTTTTATTCTGTTAATTTGCTGACATTCCCATCCCTTCACCATAGCAACAAAATCATTTCAGGCGTGACGAAAAAGTCTGCGGGCTTATGAATGTACGAGTACATCCTTATGGTACATATAATACTCCGCGTAGTAAAGCAAAGTAATGCAGAGTCCTGATTCGAAGCTCGGGTGGAAAAAACCAAAAGAGACAAATCCAACTTCCATCTACGTCATATTACTTTTGATTCGAATTAGATTTGACATCATCGATATTTGAACCTTTTTCTACTACATCCCCGAATTTGCTTTCTCGTTCCCTTGTGTCCTGTTATGTAAAAGGAATCATCTTTGACAGAGTTGTTTGATTTTTTTTGTTTGCTTTCACTGTGAGTAAATTCTCACTTATCCATTCATCCACTGCGCTTTCTCGTTGTGCGTGAAATTAAATTTAAAATGCAAATTTTTGGATGTTTTTGATTTGAAAATGATCCTGAATAGATTTGAAGTTCTTTATGCTTGATATTTGATGTGTGAGTTGGTTGGATCAATGGCTGGGTTAGAAATTAAAGTTAGAAGCTTTAAGGATGAAATTAGGTTAAGCTTTGTTATGTGATACTTCTGATGGTATGGAAGGATATGGATATAATGTAATAGGGTATCTGTCGTTCGTTTTTTGAATATGATGCAGGTTATCAAAAGCACTATATGGTTTAGTTTAGCAGGATATTTTTTACTGCAAAGACCAAAGTTGCTATTAACTTGTAAGATATAATTTTAATTTTTGCAGGCAATCTGCCCTGTTAAATTGCAAAAACCTAGGAGTCCCTAAGTTCATACTCATGAGGCTTTTAAACTTTTTTGTCTGACTTCAACCTCGATATTTAACATGCCTTTGAATGAGCGTTAAGTTATCTAGCAAAAAATGTTCTAGGCTACATTTTACTCTCCACAAGCTTGATAGTACAGTATAAGTTACGGAGCAAAACACCTAAAAACGTATACGAAATGTCTTTTGAAATGTGGGGTAAGTACGTGCGATTTAGCACTTTAACTGCCTCATGTCTGTGAGCACTTCAGTACCCAACATAGATATAGAGAGTGCTGGATCCGCAACCGGTCGCGAGAGCCGAAACAATTAGCAACCTTCGCTAAAGTTGTGTGAAGTTGAGGTTTGAAGTGATATGTTTTTGTTTTTGCACTTAACTCCACTCCGAATCACGTTCGCGTTTATAAAATTTTTGGTTTTGAAGATCGCGTGTACGAAATCGGCACTTTAGTTCTCTTTTTTTATTAAAAACTTACGAATTTGCCATCAACTTTGATACATGAGTTCTCTAGCCTCTACGAATTTTCATTAGCTTTGACGTATGAGTTTTCTGTGAGAGAACGTTTGTTGCGTTGTACTCAAACTGTTTAACGAAAGATAAAGAAGGCGCAATCGTGTGCACGTGAAAAGAAATTTTGGGAATGCGCGCGGGTGTTGGTAAGGGAAGTGATTCTTCTAAAGACAGGAAATAAATAGCTCTCGGGGAAAAAGGGGAAGGAGAAGCAGAGGGAATCATATAGTTTCGAGAGCGCAAGATATTTATGCGTAAAACTTGCTTCCCACATGGACGACTACATAGATTCTCGTTGCTCGTCCGTTTATTTATATGTCTTTGGTACCTATATACCTTTTTAAGCCAGTTTCAGCTATTATTCGATTTGAATTTATTTATTTATTAATTTTCCGAAACAAGGCAGATCATTTTTACGAAAATAATTATTGCACTTCATATATATGTCGGATGGCATCACTGACAGTGCAGAGATCGTCGCCTGCAACATGATAGAAGGGTTGAACTACGAGAGGGTGCCGCGAGCAGACGCTACTTCATTTCGTTCTTCTTAATTATTGAATTCGTTCCTCCTAAATACTGAATTTTGTAACAAACCTTTTCAACGAACAAAGATTGTTTCATTATTCAACCTCTACATGGGGGCTCAACCGGGATGAGCATCGATTACAGTGGAGCCCGCTTAAATGCAACCAATTCTGGTTTGGAAATCTATTGCGTTTAACCGAGCTGTGCATTTAACCGGAACTCGGATGTATGCAATATTGTGCAACTAACCGTATTTCGTATAGTTACACAATTATTGCATTTATCCGTTACGACCTGGGTTTGAAAAATAAACTCGTTTAAGAATTAATCAATTTGTTTTACTAAAGAAAGAACAGCATATAAATTTCAGCCGTTATTTTAAAAAGTAACGGTATAAAGTATCATACAAACAAAACAAATATAAACGAAAAATTATATCATTTAAGAAATTCTGTGATCTTTGTTTGTTTAAAGCATATTTTAGTTGATTTCTTCAAAATGGCTTCCTCCATCAACTCAAGATGAATATTTTGATTATCATGAAAATACTTTTGGAGTACAGAAAATGCAGATAGTGCGTCACTATACGAAGGAATAGTACTCATATTTTCAATTTCGGCAGATTCATCATCTTCATTATCGCTTTCTGCTACGGTGTTGCATTCCGTCACTTCTGCCAGTATTTCTTCATGTGTCATTTCTCCACAGCACTCAACATCTGTATCGTACAAGACGTATTCTCTGAATTCATCTTCTGATATTGGTAAATCAATTACTTCTTCGACAAACGCCATATCGAGTTCTGAAAGGCTTCCATTATTCAGATTGATGAACCCTGCCTTTTTAAAACAGTTTTGTATTGTGGTGGGTGCAACCAACCACCAGCATCTTTTAGTGAGTTTTAGCGCTTCCAAGACAGAAATTGTTTTTGAAAAATCTTGTAGCGAAAGTCCGTTTTCTAAAGCCAAAAGCTGCTTTCGTACTAGATGTGTACGGTAATATGTTTTAAAATACTTTATTATTCCTTGATCAAGTGGCTGAATCAAGCTGGTTGTTTTTGGAGGCAAAAAAACTTTTCTTATATTACTTAGTGGTGCGTTTAACTTGTGGCAGCCAGCGTTGTCCACTATGAGCAAAACTTTTTTATTTTTTTGTTTAAAATCTTCATTCAGGTCTAATAAAATTTGATTCCAAATAGTTTGATTCATTCAAGCTTTCTTCGAATTATAATAAGGTAATGGGACTGTCTTACCTCTAAAGGAGTGAGGTTGTTTTGCATTTCCGATTGTAAAGATATGTTTGTCAGATCCATCGGCATTACACATCAAAAGCAATGTTAGCCTCTGCTTCTGGACTTTTATTCCAGGAACATTGTCGTTTCTATGGGCCATTGTACCTCTTGGAGGTGCTTTATAGTATAAAGCTGATTCATCAGCGTTATAGATGCAGCTGCTTTCATATTCGGAGTTTAAGAAGGGCCAAACATTCTCCAACCAATTACTACCGGCTTGACGGTCAGCTTCAGCTACTTCACCGCTCGTTTTATGAAAGGAAACATTTTCGCGTACCTTCCATCTATGAAGCCATCAAGAGGTGGCCTCAAAACTATCAACGTTAAGCATTTGGGCAAATTTAATGGCTTTTTCTCTTAACATCGGGCCAGCAGTGATTGCGTTGTTGGCATTCATTTGTTGAAACCACTTGCTCAATGCTTTGTCCACTTGATCATGCGTACCCTTTTGAAGGCGCTTCCTTTGGAGGTTGCCATTCTCGATTTCAAGCTGCTGATAGTGTTCTTTTTCTTTAACTATTCTTGATATAGTCGATGGGTGACAATCATATATCGAGCATAGCTCCTTCTTTGATTTGCCTTCACTCAAATTTCGAAGAATTTCTGGTTTTCGCATTAAAGTCAGATTATTTTTTTTAATTTGTTGACGATCTGAAATTTTTTGAAAGAATTGATTTTATTCAAATCAAATTGAATTAAATAGTAGTTTTTACCCATTATGGCTCTTTGATGCACTTGTAAATAATGTACGGATGTACATATATGTATATACGAGAAAAAAACCTGAAAGAATTCACTAAGCAAACAAACTTATTGCTGTAAAGGCACCTTTGAAAAAACCAGACACATTAATATGACCGTTCACCAACAAGTTATAGATTTGAATATGATAATGTGTCGCAAAATTATCACCAAAAAGAATAAGCAGAATTCAAAAACAAGCAACCGAAAATTCAGTAAACAAATGACAATATATGCATGTGTAAAAAACTAACATGTGTTTGCATTTAACCGTATCTAAACACACGACGTGCTCTTACATCTCCTGAAATTTCTGTTGCGCTTATAAGAATTTTGCATTTAAACGTGTTGCAGTTATCAGCCAGATTTTAGAACAAATTCTAAGTAAAAGGCAAGTGGCTTAGAAAATGCGTGCATCTAAACAGAATTTGCGTTTATGCGTGTTGCACTTAAGTGGGCTCCACTGTAATAATCTAATTCGATTGTGTTCCGAGCCCGGTATCGATCGGCGGCGCCATTTGGAAGTTATATCGCGTGTGTGTGCGAGCTGCTACCTCTCTAGAGAGACACCGCAATATTGCTGCGCGAACTTTTCTGATTGCCGAGAAGAAAGAGAGAGAGACGGAAGAAATGGAAGTGAGAGAGTTGCTTGACCGGTACATCAAAAATGGACTCGTGCGAGAGTGCTCGATACGAGGTTTCGAAGAAAGTGGGACGAAAGAAGAATTCGCTGCTCGAATTGTGGAATTTGACGAACAAAGTCCCGTGGTAACTAACAAAATGTGTGAGATGGCGGACAATATGAGATGAGTCGTGAGTGAAGAGACAATCGTTGAGAATATTGCAGCAGAAACATTAACACCGATTCAAAATCTCACAGCGTTAGCAAGTGCGTGCGTGGTGTATATGCGTTCCGCAAAGGGGAAGAGAGCATTGAAAAAGAAGAATGGACAAAGTATCTCCACGTGGGTCGAAGAGTTAGAATGTATTAGTAAGAGCGTCGGTTGGACTGAACTGCAAAAACTCCTTCACGCGAAGAAGTTATCAACAGGAATCGCGCGGAAATTCATGTTCGCCGAGAATGATTTAGATAGTTGGGATTAGTTGAAACGTGCTCTATGTGACGAGTTCGACAGAAAATTCAGTGCCACGGAAGTACATAGAAAATTACTCAAACGTACGAAGAAGCCAAAGGAAAGCCTGTTTGAATACATATACAAAATGCAGCGCACAGCAAGGGCGGGGAAGATAGATGCAGCCACCATATGCGAGTATGTATCTGATGGTATAGCCGACGACGCAGTGAACGAATCAGTCGTGTACGAGGTAACAACGATCGGTGAGTTAAAATCGAAATTGGATGGCTATGCGAAGGTGAAAGAAAAATCAACGGCAAAACCCCATATAAAAAAGGGCGGCAGCGACGATAAACAACATGGACGTTCTTCGAACGAAAGTACGCGATGTTTTTCATGTGGCAGAACGGGGCATAAAGCGATTGATTGCCCGGATAAAGACAAGGGAAATATGTGTTTTAAAGGCGGAACGTATGGGCATTTATCGTGATAATGCCCGCAAAGGAAAGGTGTGAATAACTTGATCCCTACGGTGAATTTCATTGAACGTTTCACAGGAGATGAAAACGTTGTTAATGTGAAAGTCGGTGTCCCAAAAATTACGGCGGTAGTAGACATTTATAGTGACTTGAATTTGATCGGACATGCGTTGTGGCAGGAATTAGAAGGAACAGTTCTGAGTACGGTTCCAAGTAGTGATGGGAGAATCGAGTTCAAAAGAATCGATGCATCGATTCTTTGACTAGAATCGATTAATCGATACTCATACTTATGAATCGATTCGTTTATATCGTATGTACCTCTTTTTGTGTCGATTGCTTTGCGATTCTAAAAATGAATCGATCAAATTATAATCTTAATATCGGACGTTTGAAAAACGATTCTCTTTTGATCATGCATCCAAACATTGTTTTTGAAACAAAGCAGAATCGATTCTATATATTTCAGAATGTTATAAACCTGAATCAGCATTCAAAATTTTTAATACTAAAATAAATTATTGTTAGTTGTAGGTATATGTAAATACTTACTAATGAGAAAATTTTCTACTACTTTGGGGTTTTAATTAAAATAATAATCAAACCAGCAAGAGTTTTAAAGCATAAGAATTGTATTCTAATATATTGAAAATTACTAACAACAAATAGTTCACGATTTCAAAACTTGTTCATATTGCTGTTTAAAAATACAATTTGATTTAAATGCTTCGATGAAAGTCGGTTGCGTTTTTTCTTAGTGAGATGCCCAGATTTTGAAAACACACGTTCTGCAGGTACAGATGTGCCTGGAATACATAAATATTGTTGCTGCATCTGATAAAGACTAGGGTAAGTATTCTTATGGGAAGCACAAAATGATAGTGGACACTTATTTCTGTCAGTCAGAGGAAGTTCTAGATATTGCCGAACTGTGATTGCTGTGTCAGTTGTGACGTTAGACTTTTCTTTGGAGACCCTTGCTTTTTCATCAAAAAACGCCCACAACTTGTTTCTGTTTTCAATTTTCTGTAAGTTTCCTTTAGGCATCTGGGTTTCTTGTTGGGATTCTTCTTGAGTGTGGTTTTCAGCTTCATTACTTTTATTGCCGTTTGCAATTATGTCTAGCTTTTCAGTAACCCATTCTTCAGCTGCATTTGCATTATCGTCAACTCCGAAAGCAGCTTTCTGGAATCTGGGGTCTAGAAACGTTGATTTTGCCATGACTCTGTTACATTCCCATTCACCTAGTCGACGAGAGTTTGCCGCAAATAGAAGATCTTTTGCTGTTTGAGAAGTTGGGCATTGGTTTGTTATTTCATTTTGAAGACCACGAATTAAAAGGATTATCATTGATAATGTTGGATAGTTCTCACCAGAGATTTCTGTGGTCATCGTTTCGATTGGTTTGAGCATATATGAACATTCAGATATTATCAACCACTCGTTTGCGTCCAAGAATTCCGGAGCATTTGGCAAGCTAGATATCGCTGCTGACATGGGAATTTTTATCTCTATTAGCCTCTCCATCATAATAAGTGTGGAGTTCCACCTTGTTATTACCTCCTGCTTGACTTTAAAAATAGGCAACCCCATTTGTTTCTGCATTTCCCTCAGTTTTTCAGCCGCGACATTACTTGATTTGAAATGGCTTACAATTTGTTTGCACTTTTTTAGTAAAGCGATTAAAGCTGAATTCTCTTTCAACGCATCCATAACACACAAATTAAGCGTATGTGCCACACAGGGAACATGATATAGCTTCATATGGTTGTTTATAGCTACAATGATGTTAGCCCCATTTTCTGTAACTACAGCTATAACTTTATGCTCTATATCCCACTTGTGAAAAACACTTCGAAGAGCAAAAGCGATATTTTGAGCAGTGTGGCTGCAAGATAACTCTTCTGCGTCTAGGGTGGTGCTTAATAATGTCTTATCTTTTATATAATGAGCTGTGACAGTTAAATAAGATTTATTGCTTTCTGACGACCACATATCTGTAGTTACAGCTACATACTGGATGTCACTCAACGATTGTTTAATTTTTGAAACAATGCTTTCGAACGCACTAGGAAGAATTTTTTCAGCCAAGGTCTTTCTGCTGGGTATTGTGTAAAGTGGTTGAAGCTTCTTAACGAACTTGACAAAGCCTTGGTTTTCAACAATTGAAAGAGGTTGAAAATCACTTACAACCAATTCTAACAAACAGAGATCGAGTTGACTTTTTTCATTCTCAGAAATATCACTTCTGGTTGTGTGCAGTTTTAATTGCCAATGCCGAGGCTTTTTGGCTTTAGGTGAAGCTCCCAATGAAGAGTTTTCATTGGGTTGCAATTCATTAGAAGAACTCGTTAAAGATATTTCTATAGCACTGACCGTAGTGGATGAGCGATCGCTAACTTCAATATCATGAGGAATATTGTCCAAAGCCATGAGAGCTATAGGATGTTTCTTTTTCAAATGGAGCATCAAATTTGTTGTATTTCCGCAAAATTTTAACTTACTCTTACATATTTTACAAATAATTGTCTTATCAACCCTGTCATAGTGTTCCCAAACGACCGATCTCTTTGAAGACATTGATGACAGAAACTGTTTTAAAGTCTAAATACACTATAAAATGAATGAAACAAAATGAAAAACATGTGCATTAATTGATTTTGTGAATTATTTGTATTTATCGTAAATGATTCCGGATGAAATCGATTGCGATAAATACAAATAATTTTCAATTAAGTTTTTTTTTGACAAGATTAAGTTCATCCGTTACACTTATTGACGCCAACTAATGTAGACCTCACTAATTCACAAAAAAATAAATACACAATTTCCACAATAGAACAACTTGAATCCACACACGATTATATTAAACCACAAACGAAATGAAAGACAGCAAGAGCTGTATCATATGAATCGGCAGAAACATGCACCAACTTGCATCGAATTGTTCATTCGAATTCTGGCGACAGAATACGATGAAGATGAATCGATTCATATACCCAAATCATTAATCGATTCTTGACATAATCGAATCGAATCGATTTTTTTTTCGCTCGATTCTCCCATGACTAGTTCCAAGTAACATAAGTTCGCAGATTTAGTAACGCAATTTTTCACGCGATCGGGAGGGTAAATATGGACATCGAAATTGAAGAAATAGTGTTTTCTATTGAACTTTACATCGTCCCGACAACCGCCATGAGTGTTAATATGATAATCTGTAGACAATTTTTGAAGACAGTAAACAACATTATTACGCCCAAATATGTGAAGATTAAGCCACCCGTGCAAACAGTTGAAGAATCGGCTTCGAACGCAATCAACGACAGCTGGATGATGAAAGGGAAAACGATTTCAATATTCGGAGCAAATTCAACAACGTTGTGCAAAAATTGGTGGAAAGCTACCCTCCAAAGGAGAAACAGAAGCTAGGTATTGAGACGGTTATAGCGCTGATGGATGAATCGCCTATATACCATCGCTCAAGACGATTGGCACCTTTAGAAAAGGCCGTAGTTGAAGGTCAAGTAAAGGAATGGTTGAATGAAGGTATAATACGGTCATCATCGAGCGACTTTGCAAGTCAAGTGGTCGTCGTCAAGAAGAAAGACGGGTCGCATAGGCTCTGTATAGATTACCGCAGCCTGAATAGTAAAGTTGCAAGAGATCGATTCCCTATGCCGATCATTGTGGACCAGCTTGATCGATTGGCGTCAGCACGAGTTTATACGACACTTGATTTGAAAGATTCTTATTTCCATGTTCCTGTGACCGAATCCAGTCAAAAGTATACCGCGTTCGTTACGCAAGACGGCCAATACGAGTTCGGTAAAACGCCATTTGGTCTATGTATAAGTGCCAATACGTGTGGACGATTCATTAATGAAGTTTTCTGAGATTTGATAAAGGACGGAAAAGTATTAACATTTGTAGATGAACTGATAAAACTATCCATAGACGCGTATGAAGGAATCCTGAAACTGAAATGGGTATTAGATGTGGCTGAAGAAAGCGGTATCCAATTTAATTGGAGGAAATGAGTCTTCTTAAAAGAACGTGTCGCATATTTGGGCTATGTAATCTATGGTGGAAAAATCGAGCCCTCACTATTGACGATCGACAAAGTTATGAAGTTTCCACAGCCGAGAACCGTATTGCAGAGGTTCTACGGACTGGAAAGCTACTTAAGGAAATTTGTACCTGAATTCGCAAGGCGAATGTGCCCATTGAGTTTGAAGATCGTACTATTATTAACACAGTTGAACGAATTTTGCCTTCTGAGGTATTTATTATTGTTATACTTATACTGTACTGTATTATATTGTTATACTTATAAATATCTCCTTTGATAATTTTTTCAGATTTTTTAGATAACAGGTGCCGATTCACGAAGGGGAAACCCATTTTTTCTGAATTTCCTCCCCCTCTGTGCCCTCCATTGAAGCAAAAACTGTCAGTTTAAGAGCTGTTTTGAAAAGCTCTCATAAATAACTTCCATTGGATACTCATATCGGCTAGCTTTGATGAACTTTTTTTTCAGGGGCCACTCCCCTGTTCTGTAATCATCGATTCATGGCCCCTAGAATTGTTACCAAGGTCTTTTGTTAGGAGCTCTCTCCTGCCTCCTCGACTTGTTTCACCTATGAGTATTAGTTGTAGGTACTCATCTTCAGTCCTTCATTAAATTGAATCAAATGTTTAAAGCATGCACCTTAAACGTTGAAGTTCGATGAAAATAACTCAAAATTATTCAATCTTCGCAGATAAAACAGCCACTATTTTGTTTTAAGATTACTGATACCACTAACTGAACCAATTCTCAAAGATATTCATGATACCATCATTCCTGAAACTTTCATGCAAATCCTAGCAAACCTGTAGTGTCTGAGTCGGTAAAAAGCGCATATTGTTCCATAGCCATATGTTGTCATAGAAATACAGCGCATATTGTTCCATGGTAATGCAGGAAAATTCAAACCGCTAACTTGCAAGGCAGGTCAATCTTATAAAAATTCATTTGTATACTGAATTTTGTTGAATTTGAAGGTACTGTTAAGATTTTACTCAAGAAAATGTAAAATACTACCATAACAAAGTTGAGTGAATCTCGACTTCTCACGTATTTGTTGTTGTTGTACTCATAAAGGCCTACATTCATGACTTTTTTCAGATTTTGCGGACTTGTTTTGAAAAGATCTCATTGAAACATTTTGAATGACGCCCTACTCGACACACATTTGAAAATTTTTTCCACCCCAAAACTTTCAAGAAGTTACCACTTCTGACCTTTCAACAAAGTTTCATGGCTGTCGCCTATATACTTTCGGAGAAAAAGTGCTAGGACATACAAGCGGACGGACACAGGTCGTGATTGCAATAGGGTTTTGTATTTTAGTACAAAACCGTAAAAAGGTGCTGAATGTCAGGTAACAACGATGAAAGACCTGATTTTAAGCTGTTGAATAGAAGTGGTCTAAGGTACCTTGAGGAACCCCAGAGAAAACATGAATTTCCCTGGGTAAGTGTTCTTGGAACTTGACTAATTGTGTACGGTCCTTCAGGTAAGGGTGAATCCAACTATGCAGTTAACCGGTAACTCCGAAGCTGCGAAGTTTCTTTATTAATATCGCATAATTCACACGATCAAACGCTTTGCTAAATTCAGTATAAATAGCGTCGATCTGTTTGCTCATTTCTATGTTACTAAGAACGTCTGAAGTCATTACCATCACATTTGTAGTAGTGGAACTTTTTTCCGAAAACCATGTTGCTCTTCATTTAGATACGAATCGGCAATTGAAGATATTTTGTTGTAGATGATTTGTTCAAAAGCTTTTGGAGTGGTGGAGAGTTTAGCAACTCCTTTGTAGTTTAAAACCGTTTTTTGTCGCTTTTTTATAGATCCAAATTACATAAGCTGGCTTTCAGTACGAGGGCAAGGTACTACTCGAGAGGGACTTGTTGAAAATAATAGAGAAGGACCGAAGTAGTTCATATTTACATTTAACTAGGAAAATAGGTGGAATTTGACCAGGGCCTGGTCCCTTATTCAAATCCACCGCGGACGGTCCCAAACCCGTTTGAGAAAAGAGGAAGGAGCCCCTTTGCTTTCCCAACCCATAGCTTCCATGATTCCTCATCCCAAACCCCCAATTAAATGGTAGTAAATGCCCCCGGGGTCGCACATTAGGTTTACTGGTTCCCCAATAATGGGACATTAAATGCCGAGAAGTGCTAATAACTGTAAATACATCTACAGCTCTGCTACCAAATCCTACTTACGCCTCCTTTCAGGGACGTAAGAGGGTGAAGGCGAATCTTCCAGGCCAGATAACGGAATCAACGTTATAACCTTGCCGCCGGAATGGAGGTTGGGTGACGGGCTAAATCTCTGTCCCTGGAATATCTTAAAATGTTTCAAAACCTGCAAATGGGCCTCGGAATGGATTGGACTCATAGCAATGACCTCGCAAGCAAAAAAAGGACTATGGCATTCGATCCTGGAATGTCAAATCACTCAATTACCCTGGCGCTGTTAAGGACCTTTTACAACAGGCCAATCAATATAAATTAAAATTACTGGCAATCCAGAAAATAAACTGGACTCGAGATGACATTCAAGACATCAGATCGCACACAATACTCAAAAGTGGAAAACGAGAATTCGGAGTGGCCTTCATTGTGGATAGGGAGTTCAAATCGCATGTTATTGATTTTAAGGCAGTCAATGAACGGTTGCGCGTGATCCGAATAAAAGCGAATTTCTTCAAAATCTGGCTGATAAATGTTCACTCCTCGATCGAAGAGAAGGACGAAGGAAACATTCTACAATCACCTGAAAAGACTAGTTGACTCATTGCCCACAAACGACACAAAAATAATTTTGGGTGATTTCAACTCTAAGGTTGGCAATGAGCTATCTCATCGGGGAACGACTGGAAGATATAGCCTCGACGACGAAGTAAATGATAACGGTCAGCGTCTGATTGACTGTGCATGTAACAGAAATCTAGTCATACGTTCAACTTGCTTCCCACATCGACGCATTCATTAAATGACCTGGCTATCAACAGATGGCAACACACAAAACCAGATCGATCATATTCTGATCCAACTGCGATGGGCCTCGAACATATTTGACGTCCGTACATACCGAGGAGCCAATTGTAACTCAGATCGTAAGTTGGTCAAATTAACCTATCGATGTCGTATGTCAAAGGCATATTCGGCGAAGATCAGACCGCAACAAAAATTTGACATCGAAAGGCTCCAAACGGTGTCTGTGGCCAAAAATTTCACGGGGATCCTCGACAACCACCTGACTCCCATCTTATCAGACGCATCCATAAACATAAGCAACGAGCTCTGGACGGAAGTAAAAGCGGCTATTAAGACCGTGGCAGAACAGACGATCGGACATCGATCCCGGCGCAAGAGGAATGATTTGTTTGATGATGAGTGTCAGAATGCGTTAGATAAAAAGAATCAGGCGTAAAAAGAAAACGTAGGGAGCATAAACAGGACGAAGAGAGAAAACTTTGAAAATCTCAGAAGAGTAGCGAATAAGATAATTAGGATTGAGAAAAGAAAATACTATGACGACCAATTGAGAATTATAGATGTAAGTTTAGCGAGCAACAACACAAGACAAGCATACAAAGTAGTGAGAAGCCTGAAACGAGGTTATCAGCCTAAAACCACGCTCTGCCGTGATGTCATCGGCAATATCATCGCTGATGAAACCAAGATTAAGGAAAGATGGGCATAATATTTCAAGAACCTCCTTTATCCTCCGTTCATCTCCAGCGCATCGGAGCCAATAGATGTCTGCGGAGAGCTTGCATTGGCCCCACCAACTCTGGATGAAGTTTGCTCCATCAACAAAGCCCAAAAGAATAATAAAGCGCCGGGCATCGATGAGATTCCAGTGGAGCTCATCAAATATGGTAGCAGCAGTGTTCATAAAGCGATTGACAAAGTCATCCAGCACATTTGGCAACAATAACATATGCCAAAAGAGTGGAGGAGCCAATCAGTTTTATTCCCTATCCACAAAAAAGGTGACAAGCTACAGTCCGAAAATTATAGAGGCATATCACCGCCTTGTTCGGCGTACAAAATATTTTCAAAGAACTTAGAAAATAAAATCGGATCATACGCCAACAGTGTTATTGGAGAGTATCAAGGCGGTTTAGAGCAGGTAGGTCAACATTAGACGTATTGTTCACTGTCAAGCAGATACTTGAAAAATGCTGGGAGTTCGATTAGACGTACATGACGACATTATGATCGTAACGTACTGTACCAACTAACGCTTTGCTTTGGCGTCCTAGCCAAATTAGTCCGTCTTACCAAAATGACAATGACGTCGACAACCTCCCAAGTCCGCGTCAATAATCAACTCACCGATGCCTTTGAAACAAATATCGGACTAAAACAGAGAGATTGGCGTGCTCCATTGCTTTTCAATTTGGCTCTGGTGTTCGTCATAAGGAAGCTTCCTGTCGATACACGAGGTACGTTACTATACAAGTTAAGCTAAGTCGTAGCCTATGCCGGTGACATCAAAATTTTGTGACGGCCGCTAACAACTGCCAAAGAATTTTTCCTGAAATTCGATAGTAAATCAAAACTAGTAGGGCTACAAATCAATGAAAATAAAACAAAGGTCATGACGCGGTCGAGAAAAAATACCTCAAGCGCACAAAATATCACACTTTGCGAGTACAGTATCGAAAATGTGAACGAATTCGTGTATCTAGACGCCGAAATGACGAGAGCCGGTGATGAAAGACATTAAGTACGGTGAGGAATACAGCTCGTAAATAATGTATTTTATTTAGTTTTGACGATCTTGAAGACCAGCTGCATACACAGGAAAATAAAGCGCCAAGTATACAAATATGTGATAAGACTTATGCTACGCTATGGGTTTGAAACATGGACCCTAACCCAAGCATCGGCAAATATATTGAACGCCTTTGAGCAATTGGTCCTGAGGCGAATAATCGGAGAAAAGCTAGATGGGAACCAATGGCGAATTCGATACAACCATGAGCTGTATGAAATTTTTGACGAGCCGGAGATCTCAAGGATTGTAAGACTGCGGAAGCTGCAATGGGTTGGACACATGAATCGTATGGACGAACAACGGATACCCAAGAAGGTATTCGTTGGGTGAACTGAAGGCCGGAGACCAGTGGGTAACCGAGGAACCACTGGTCTGACTCGGTCGATGAAGACAGTTCAGCGCTGCTTCGACTTAAAACTTAGCCCGAGAGGAGCTGAAGTGCTACGAAGAAGAAGAAGAAGAAGGTCTCTTAATCAAATCATGGTCCTCAATTACCTGAAGAATATCGACATCAGATATTGAAATATTGTCAACAAGAGATTTTGAAATTGATTCTGTAAGTGGTTCATTTGTTGAGCTGAAGGGATCTCGATAAACCTTTTGAAAATGGTCTGCGGATAATTCACAGATCAATTGTGAAGAAGCCAGTATAGAGGCCTTATATAACATTGAAGTGATGACTCTTGCTTGTCGTGCTGTATTAAATTTACGAGTACATATATCATCAGCGTTTAGTAATAATTTTACTCTTGAAGGCAGAGTGAAAATGTTTGCAGTAAATATATTGTACAGGACTGGTAAAATGGGCAAGCCCTGAGGCCCCCCAGCATCAATTGGTCTTAAGCTTGAGAGTTGTTTGTTAATTCTGACACGGAATATTCTGCCTCCAAGAATGAGTCAATAGTTTGAGTAAGCGGCAGTGGCATTTTAAACTGATGCATTTTGAAGATTAGTTCTGCATACTAAACTTCATTGAAAGCCTTAGCTATGTCAAAAATAACTAGGCCTATTGAATTCCTGAGGTTTAAGACTGTTGTGATATACTGGACCACTCGTAATAACTGGAGTTCAGTACAGTGCTTAGCTTTGAAGCCATATTCTTCTTTTGTTGGATACAACCTCATTGAGTTGTTGAAGGATCACCCTTAACACAATTTTTGACTGCGATGAGAGGAGACTAATGGGCTGAAAATTGCGGCTCTGTTGAGGTTTTGGAAAGACAATAATAACCACTGATTTCTATACTTTGGGATACTTTTGCAAACAGAATTTAGCATTAATGATGTCTTTAAATACTTGTAAAATATTGTCTTGTAGCCAAGAGATCATTGTGTTCACAATGGTATCATATCCGGGTGCTTTATGCTTATTGAGCGTCTATATAACGTTCTTGATTTCGTCTTAGTCCGTTAGGTCAATCCAGTCTTTAGCCTGGACATTGTCTCTCAGGAGTCTGTTGAGAGAAGAATCAATTCTATCTTCAGTTTCAAAGTCCTCTTCTTCCGTAATATTATCATGGAATTCCATTTCCAGAGAATCGATCCCAGCTTTATTGCTTCTCACAGCTCTCATAGGTAGTGAACGATATTTAGATCTCTGGCAATGAAGACAGGGCCTTCAAATACAGCAAGTGCACTAGATCATTTGGGGAATTTATATGTCCTGGAGGATTGTAAGCAGAAATCACAATGAACTCGAAAAAATCCGATCGCACCTTGATTGTTGGGGCATCTAGTCTTTGAAGAGTGGATGTATTAATGAGATAGTGACTTACGAGAATGGTGGTTCCACCACTACTACCCGTCATTCTGTTATTTCTGTACACAATGTAGTTAGGGGTACGAAATCATCTTGCAGGCGTCAGGAAGGTTTCTTGGTTCAGTATAATGTCAAACTTCTAATCGAATGTAAATTGTTTTAGTTCACAAAAGCTGAAGCAAACAATTCGCATTCCAAGTTGGAATTGAAACGTGGTTCATTAAATTCATTAGTATTTAGTGTAGATGACGTTTTGAGATGCAGCAATGATGGTTTCAATTATGTTTGCCATCATCGCTTTCATCAAGTTTTGAAATGGTGTCTGTATTTTGGGAAACATTTGGTCCATGTTATGAAATTGATTTTGGGTGCCTCTGATGAGGTTATCTTCTCACAGACAACTCTCGTAGCTTGCCGGATATTCTCCGCTAAAACTGTCACGTTTTGGCATTTCATCAATTTCCTTAGGATAGTCCTGGAAATTATGAATTGAATCGTATTTAACGCATCGAGGCTGCGCATGACAGTTTCTGGAAGATGGCCAAATTGTTGCGAATTGTGGCACATACCCTACCCCGTAGGAAAACGCTGTGCCTCCATGATGCACATACTCGTAAGGCGGCAAACAGTTTTAATATTATAGATATTTGTCTCTGATTTAGGGAGGAGAACCTTCACCGCCATAGAAAACTTTAATGCTATAAACTTCAATTCGGTTGAAGCCCAGAGACTGTAAGTTAATTTCGTCAACTTATTCAGGCCCCTAATGACAACATTCAACTGTCTATCTTCCGGAAGCATGTTTGTGCAGTATTGCACGTCATTGTCAGTTACTGCTTGGTCTGTAGGTGGTGTTGGTATAATTTATATGGCAAGGTAGTCCCTTTAGGTGGATGAATATGAGATGTGATGTGTTTTCATAATGTCAAGTATTTGGGATAATTTTGATGGCTCCTTTGGAAAGATTGATGCTGTTTTTGGTTTTTGTGTTTGTGGTGCAGGTTGTGTAGTTGCTGTGTTTAGCAGTGTCGATTTTGGTTTAAGTTTAATAGCCATATCTGTAAATGTCGTAGCTGGTTTTGGTGGTAGAGGGTAAGGGAAATTGCATCTTCTTTATCTTTGCCGCTAATCATGCAGTCGATTTCCATTTCACTTTCTGACTCTTTAGAAGAGGCACAGGACCCTTCAGGTGAGGACGTCTTCACTTTTTGTTTTCTCATCTCAGGGCTATCTTTTTGGGATTTACGAATTTATGCTTTGGGCTGGCGGATGTTATGGTTTGGACCTAATTGCTTTGCATGACAATACCGAGGTGACAGTCGTGCGCGAACGGCTCTAATTCAAGTATCATGTCGTCTCCGTACCGGTAAAACCTTGGCTGGCCGCAGAGTACGTTCAGAGTTTGCACCGTTTGGTTAGAGGTATAAGTTCGGTTGAAATGGACTCCGGCTCAGCACTGATCGTGCTTTGAGCACTTGCCCCCATAAGGAATTGTGTCTACCTTTGCATGATCTCCCTGCTCTGCAAAGATAACCATGAAACGTAAAAGGCAACTAAACACATGAACAGAGGTAGTGGCTCCGATGGGGGGACCAATAAAACCGGAGCAACTAGAAAACCTAGAGAAAATTCAAGAAAGAAAGCAAAGATAACAACAATGACAATGCAACCAACGGCTGCAGCCACAATGTTTACAGCACATCGGCAGCGGTATAGATGATGACAAAAACGACAATGACTACAATGACAGTGAAAACGGACGACAAACGGAGATTAACAGGTAGTCTTGTCCACACTGACACTACTGCGGTGTTTAGGCGCAGCAGAAAATGATGCCAACGCCAAAGCGTCCTAAAAAGGAAGAGCAAAAAACTCTGCAGGACACGCCAGATGTTCTAGTGGTGGGGAAACTATAAAGAATATTGTGAATTCGATTGTTACTGCTGCCCGTAAATCCCGGAATAATAATGAACCACTCTGAAGTCTACAAGGAGGTTACGGCAGGAAAAGACAGGATTGACCAGACAAATAAAGTGCCGTTGTGTAATTTCAACTCCAACGTCGAAAATTTGGTGGAAGTACTGTACTCGCAAAGTACAATAGTTGCGGGATATCAGCCATTATTGACTTGACCGGAAAGGAATAATTTCTGAATCAGGTGAAGTAAGAATATGGTGCATTTTCTGCAAGATTTCGCAAAGAGCAGCACCTCTTTAATATCTCAAATGCTTTGGCTTTGGTCACACCGCACAAGTATGCAAGGAACCCGATAGGAGTTCCCTATGTTACAATTGTGGTGAAATGGGAATAGAAGAAAAGAGTGTACAAAGAAGGCACACTGCATTTTTACAAGGTTGCTGATCCAAGACCGGATTTTGGACACGTCTTGGGATCAGGAAAACGCCAGGTTTTCCAGGAAGCATTAACCAAGGCAAAATCAGAGCTTCGATGACCCGCATCCTGCAGCTAAATCTACATCGCAATTCAACCTCCCAAAATCTGCTTGATCAGTTTGCGAAGGACATGAAAGCTGACTTTATGCTGCTAAGTGAGTAACACCATGATAAAAGTTCTGCATCATGCTATCCTGATGAAACTGGTACTGCTGCCATCTGTGTTCAGAGCTGTGATTTCCAGGTGGAGAGTTTTGGATGGGGGGATAGTTTTGTGTATGTTCGATTCTCTGGGAACACCTTCTTTTGTGTGTACCTAATGCCGAACAAATTGATATCATCTTTCCAAGACAAAGTTATTGCTTTGGAGAGCGCTGTCTTGAACGCAGACAGCGACGTGCTCATTAGAGGAGACTTCAAAACTAAAGAAGTTGAATAAGCTATGTCTTAAATAGATCCGCGGGGAAAACGAGTCTTTAAAAAAGCGGCCAGGATGGTGATCGTCGTACTGAATACCGAAAATACGCCGTATTCACTGCGAAGAGCCGTACCGTACTTGACATTCCACAATTGGAGAGCATTAGAGGACTACTCAACCAGTGATCATCAGTGCATTCTGCTTGAGATCAGTGGCGTTGTCTCCTGGCGTCCGTGCGCTCGACTTTTTACAATAAGGTGGAACATTCGAAGGATGGATGTCAAGAGGTTCATCGAGGTGCTCGCAGCAGGTGCTCTGCTGCAAGGAGGCTTGCTGAGGATGGAAAAACTGGCAGCTCAAGACGTGATGAACTCAACTATGAGCATCATCACGACTGTTTACAGTGCTTCTATGCCCCATCGGAAATCCCGGCACGGCAAGCTCCCAGTGCACTGGTGGTCGACCATATTGAGGCATGGAACCGGGTAGCAGCATATAACTCGGCCAGGAAATGCCTTTGTAAACTGATTAATAACAACAAGGTTTACTGCTGGCATGGTTTAGTCTACAATGTGAACAGGGATCCCTGGGGCTTTGGCTACAAGCTAGTCATGTGGAAGCTTGGTGCCCTACGGAACCCTTGCATAAATGATGCGGACAAAATGGACAAGATTGTGTGTCCACTTTTTCTCGCCCGTCCCGTCCGTGTCGACGCTATCCACGGTGAAGCAGCAATCAAGTGCCCACTCTTCACACAGCAGGAACTTGAAGAGGCAGCCCTTCCACCGAAAGTGAGGAAGGTTTCAAGCACAGATGCTGTTCCATTTGAGATGTTGCAAATTGTCTATCGCCATTATCCTGACTTACTGCTTAGCACATTCAACGCTTGCCTACAGAACAGGATTTTCTCGGTATGACGTAAGGTGGCGAGGCACGCGCTAATCAGCAAGGGAAAGGGTAATCCTGAATTGCCATCTGCATCCAGCCCGAAAACTATCAAAGGGAGACTCACTGACACTATTCGTGCTACTAGGGGCCTCTCTTCTCAGCAGTATGGCTTTAAACCAGATTGCACCACCATTGATACAATTACAGAGGTGGTGAGTTCTGTCCAAAAGACAGAGGTACATAGCCGCACTAAGTGACATATCGTCCTGTTGGTGACACTTGACGTTAGGAGCATCTTCAACTCCGCTAGATGGGTGAATATCGTGGGTACGCTGGACAGGCCTTTTCGAGTTCCAGAATATCTAATGCGGCTTCTGAGGGGCTACCGAAAGAACCAAAGTCAGCTTCACGACACGACACAGGGCCAACGAAGGATGAAAGTTACATCGAGCGTTGCCCAGAGTCTTACAATCGGCTACTGAGACTTGAGATGCCAGATGAGTCCCGCTTAATCGGCTATGCGGATAATGTCGCGGCTCTGATCACTAGATGCACCGTTGAACAAGCACAACGTAGGCCATGTACGCTACCGTGCCGAGTAAAAGACTGGATGACTGCTCGTGTGCTCAGTCTAGCACTGGTGAAAACCGAAATGGTCATCTTGACCAAAAAGAGAATCCTTAGAGAAAGGATGGTCAGTATTGGAGACATATTAATCAAATCGAAGCCTACGGTGAAGTACGCAGAGTTACTGATCGACTTGAAAATGGGTTTATCCAAGCAAATCAGGGCAACGGCTGAGAAGGCTGCTTCGGGAGTATCAGCTCAGAGTCAACTTATGACTGCAGTAAGAGGACCCAACCCATCAAGAAATGCCTCTTGATGAGTGGTGTAGGGTAAGTGCTACTGCACGGAGCAGAAATATGGGGCGATGCTCTCAGTAAGGAGGTATACCGAACACGACTGGCACAGGCAAAGAGAAGAGCAGAACTAAGCATTGCATCCTCATATCCGACAGTCTCTGATTTGGTGGTGAGAGTTATTGCAGGCGTGATACCTGTTGTCCTACTCGCTAGACAGTGCCGCGCTATTTACTTACATCGAAGCGAGGATGTAAGAGAGACGGTTATCCGCGTCGAAACGAGGATGCGAGGGAGATAGTTGTCCGCGAGGAAAAGCAGCGCTCACTCAACAATTGGCAGCAGTCTTAAGTGAATTGCATGAAGGGAAGGTGGAGTGTGCGCCTCATCCCGGATGTAAGACAGTGGCAACTTCGAATTCATGGTGAGACTGACTTCTATCTGACCAAGGTGTGGTAGTCTTAAAAGATAAAAGGGATTCACAGTAGCCGTGGACATGGGGGTTGGCAGATCACTTACCTAGCAATTTTTTTCTCCCTCACCTACCGCTTGAAGGCACCGCATGGCGTAGCAAAACAATACCTGGCTCGAAGTAATGTGTCAAACGGTTCTAGAACAGGTTCTAAGGTTGACAGCAGAAGTTCTTATTGGGTAGTGTAATTTTTGCTTGCAAGCATGGGAGTCCCACTCTCAGTGCCTAAATGGCATTCAACTCTCAACCCAAACAAAAAAAAAATTGTAATACTTTAACTTGATTTTAATGATAAAAATTATTCATAATAGTAACTTGCATGTTGCAACAATAGATGGTAATATATTTTCTTTGAAGTTTAAGATTTTCTTAAGACTAAAAAGTAAGACTTTTAGTGTAATTTGTTTTCTTACTTGGACTGACTCCTTTGATTCATCTTCAGTGTCTCTGAAGATGACTCAAAAGAGTTGAAACGCATCTGCTCACACAACAAAGCAAGGCCCAGCGGCTTTTCAAGAAAAAAATTAATTATAATAGTTATTAAGGAAATTCAAAAAAATTTACAGGAATTTTAAATAAAAATAAACAATAAAACAAAAACTTCCGTCGACACTCAGCGTGGCCATATTTCTCTGTTTTTAAGAAAAGAAAGATATTTTTACTTGAATTGTAAGTAGGTTTGCTATTTTATTTCTTTGTAAGCTACAAAAACCCTAGATGGATACAGTTTACTAGTAAGTACTATTATTACCTTAAAATATACGAGAAAACTACACGAAACGTTAAGGTGGCCAGGTACCTTATTCAACATCCTATTACGTTAATTATCTCAGTGATATTGTAAAAAAATGGGGGCCAGTTACATTGAAAAAACAAAGGTTTGTCCAGGAGGACTTAAATAAAATAATATGTGGTAATAATGTATTTAAATTTGCCGCAATTTTGACTGAATTTTAATGACCTCATTGCTTGAGCAATTCCAATGACATATGCGCATTATGAGCCATACCTGTAATATTTAGTTCATATTACAGGCATCTCATGTGGCAGCATTCAGAAGATCCCCATAAGCGAACTTCACACTAATAAGGCGTCAGTGCGTTGGGTACATCAAGGCGATAACCCCTGTCGAAGTATTTTAAGAGAAACGAAGCTATCTTGTTTTTTAAAAGCATCTCTTGCACTAGAGAACAAATGAGAAAATAAGTTTATATTGAAAAGTTAATAAGATGTAGCAAATAAAAACTGCCGAGTGCTAATAAACTTTGCTCTAAGATCACTCCTTAGACGTTACTGGTGTTTTCAGTCGTGTATTAGACTTTTGAAATGGTGATTTCAATAAAGCATACTCTGCCATCCTTTTATCTTTGACGCTCTTTGTAAGTAAAAAGTCTGTTTAAAATTTAGTTTTGTTATGAAATTCAATGAGTGTAATTATAAGTGAAAGTGAGGGTAAGCAATCAAATATAATTTCACTTAAATAAGTGTAATTTCCCAATTAACACAAAAATCCTCATTAATTATTCAAAAGCCTTTGAAAATCTCCTAACGATACATAAACAAGAAAATTAATCCCGTATTTCCATTAGTCCTTCCAGTTTCAATTCTCCGGCTTGAAAATATTCTCTTTTACAACTACAACAACATGCACGCCTTGAGCAAAAAGACGCGAGGGTAATCCGACATATCCCTACATGATAATTTAGGACAGCAAAGCAATTCTCAAATCGTCCTAAGCTAATTAGCATGAATCCCGGTTTCATCTGCTCTTCGTATTGGAGGCGCATCCAACATGATGAAATGCGTAGACGTCAAACAAGGAGGCACATATGCATGATACAGGGGAACGTGAACACTTTATAAAAGGGTGTGCAGACAAGTTATGCCTTACACTGCTACAAAGTGAAATGCCGTTCTTACATGGTCGGCAGAAGGAATTTCATTTTGTCTATCCTAGTTCTGGATACGAAAGGATAGGAGTAATCATGGTACTCAGCTAGCATTTGCTGCTACTCCTGTTAAACGAAAAGAGAGTGTCACTCTTTAAACTACTGATGGAATTGAAATTGCAAACGACTGCGCTAGTTGCAGCCATTGCACGGTAGGTTGGAGTCTTCATTTTGCGAAAGTCAGCCAGAAAGTTTGCAATGTCCCTTTCTCTTGAACTTTTTCTCCGGCGACTTAGAGGATCCGTCGAGTAATGAAATCCTCAACTTGACGAAATGATCCTGTTATTGCTTGCCTTGCAAACAGGATTTTAGCATTGTACAGGTGGAACACCGAGATTTGGACTAATTAGTTGACCAGTGGACGAAAGGAAATTGGATTAAATTCATTTCGTGTTTGTTGATGGAAGAAAGCTGGGAGACTAGATATTCTGTCTTTGAATTTAACTATACAAGTATGATATGTTGTCCAATTTGGGTGCTTTTGAAAATTTTTAAATACAGTAAGATACCTTCAGGTGGAAATTGTAAAAACATTATTAATTTATATATTTTATCCAAAAATATGTTCATAAATTTTTAACAGGATTCTACCCATACCTGAATCATCAAAGTATTATATTTTATCAAAATTGAGTAGTCTTGATAAGCATCCTTCAAAAAAGATTTTAAAATTGAACGTCAAGTGTGCGAAAGAAAAGAAAACGTATAAAATGTTGCGCCGTCTCGCAACTGGACATCTTTGATTTGAAAAGCTTAAAACATCATGAATGAACGCTACTGCAACAAATATATTTAACATCAAAACAGATTCAATTTTTTTTACTTAAGCTATGATTTATAAATTTGCATTTTTATACGTACAGGTACACTTAAATATTGTTACATGTTCAATTGAACTTGCTATGCAAATTACAAATTACATGACAAATAGTGAAGTATCATTGGAAAGATCAAGACAAGTATCATTGGAAAGATCAAGTATGAGGCTGATAATCAATCACACCGATGTCGTCATCGGTTTACGCTACTATAACAACAACAAGTACACAGTTGGTAATCAAAACACTAATGACGTCATAGGCTGTGTTACGAATAAGCGTTTACCCTCTACTGATATGAGTGGGAGTAGTCTCTAAACACTTTCTGGTGGTAGAATTCATCGGAAAGACTGTAAGACAATATAGTCTTTCCGAGCCGGATCATGCTGAAATGCTGCATAGGAAGTCATTTGAATAAAATTGATTCAATAAAAATAGTGAATAAAGTTAAACTGCATTAGTTTAGAAATCGTCTTCAGATTATTTGAAGCTAGTTGTTTCTACATTTGTGCAGCAGATAAGCAGCATTTGCTCTCGGTTCAAAGTGCCCACGAACAAAAGAATTAACGATTTTATTTATCAACCGTGGGGCTCGTCAACTTCAAGAAGAAGGACGAGTACGTTGTTGTGAATTCCGGCGTACCAACTTTCTCCCATTCGCAACTTCGAATTGCCGCCGTAACATTTTCATCTTCTTTTGGGCATTTATACCTTTTTCCCTGTTATTTATTTGATTTTATTAAAACTTTTCCAATTTCCAATTTTTTTACTTCCCCATCATCACAATCCTACCCTTTTCCCTTATTTCCAACTAAAATAATATAAGATATACTAATAATTTCAATTTTCCCACTAACAACATTCCATTGATTAATTCCCACTAACAAAACTTCATTCAATACATTTTCCCTAACAAAACCTAGTTCCTTTCCTTCATACTAACTAATTCTATTCACTAGTTCCCACTAACAAATTTTATTTTTTATACTAACAAAAATTAATTCACGTTCCCCTACTAACAAAGTTCAAACTCATACCCAAAGGCATCGTTGAAATTGCTTATGAGATGAATGGGAGATCAACAGTCCATGGCACCATTAGCTGCGTCGCGAGTTCTCGATCGGGGGTCTGCTGGAACCCTGAGTTCAAGTTCCCCCGGGCGCAGGGAAGCACTCTTGTTGGGGTATCGGCAAAACCAATAGCTTCTGTTATGTATATGTGACACTTTGCATTCAATCAAACGCTTCTTGGATTGTGCAAATTGCCATATGTAAAACATTGGATACTCTTGGGTTTGTCGATATGGAACAAAACATGTGTGGGTAGCGGAATCGAAGTGTAATGAACTTCGATTACGTTACCCAGATGCGGCAGCGGTAATTTGAAGATGAAAAGGATTGCGGGATCAGATTGGATGAAGGGGAAAGGTGGAATTAAGTGGTGAGGATTGAGGAGTCAGATTTTGATTTGGCAAGGAAGAGGGAGTGTTTTTCGGTCTTTTTGTGGAATTGGCATTTTGGCTGTTTTAGTGACGGAGGAGGAGAGTGAAAGGATTGGAAAAGTGAAGGAATTTTAATTTGGAGGATGGAATTTTTGTTTGGAAATTGACTTCAGTGACGGAGGATCAGAGTAGGAAAAGTGAATTCAAGTTGGAATGTGAGGATTATATTTCTAATTCAAAGTGCGGGACCGTCTCAATATTAACTATAAGGAAAAAAATTAAATTAGTGCGAGTTTGAAGTTGAAGTTTGAGAATTTTATTTCTAATTTGAAGTGCGGGACCGCCTCAATCTTAACTATGCGGAAAAGATTAAATTAGTGCGAGTTTGAAATTGACGTAGTTGAAGTAGAACGAAGTGTCGAGAGTGATTCTTCCGTTTCGAGGAGGGCCAAATGCCGGAATTAACGTTTTCGTGTTTGCGAGTAAACCATATTGATGGATCGGAGAGAGCGATAAATGGCCGTTGCGTGTTCCTTGGTTTTTGTTCTATTATTGATTGCATTTTAAAATTAGTTTAAAATTAATTTAAAATTTTGATTTCCAGTGGCCCCACACCCCATTTTTTTGCCTTCGCCGAGCGCTCGGAGATCAACGTGGAAAAGGAGTGAGTATTTATCTGGTTTATTTTCTCATCTATTGCTGTAAAATCACATCATCAAATTCTTATTTTTCCTTTTGTTTTCCTTTATATAAACGATTTTATTGGATTGTTTTTCTTCCTTACATAAAATTATTGAGGGGTCTGTTTGTTTTGTTTGGATTGATATATTTCTTCTGTTGAATTTGTAAATTTCTTTTTTTTTGAATTCAATAAACGGCCATGTGTTACTAAGTTTTTTTAAATTTTTTATTTCTCAAAATGACCTCTCCCTTTCCCATCCTTTTTCTTTTGTGCTAGTTTTTATGTAAGGTGGTTCAGCACGAGCAGAGGGTGTTCCGGAAGTCCCACGACACGACTGAGCGCTAGCCGGCCTCAGTATGCCACCCCGGGCTACACACCCCTCTGCTAATTCTTAATGTCTGCAATTGCGGTGACCTCCGTGGTTGCTACAACGTTTGAAAAAAACTGTTAGACGAAAACGGACAACACCACCGATTCGAAAATGCCAGCTGTAACAGTATAAAGCCAGAATTTGCATCATAGTACCTAAACTTCAAACTGGATTCGATGTCATCATCATTGTCTATGACACGACAGCCTAAGCCGAGCCTTGGAGTTCAGGGTTAATCTCCTCCAATTACTACAGCTCTGTGACCTCGTTCGCCGGTTGGTCACTCTCAGTAAAGATCTGCTGTGAGCTTCTATCGCGACTTGCCATCGAGTCCTCGGTCTTCCCGTTGGGCGTCTACTTTGTACTCTACCCTTTTATCTTCTTCTTCCATTCTTTCTACATGGCCCACTTATTGCAATTTGCGTAACTTTACGCAAACGGATACAGGTGGATCGTCAAAAAGTTAATAAAACTCATCGTTGCAACGTAGTATCCTCTCAGCTCCTTGTTTCACTGGGCCGTCAATTTTCCGTTTCACTTTGCGTTAAATATGTCCACTGCCTTTTCGGATTCGCTCGTCAGGGTCCATGTTTCATTTCCGTATAACAGCACAGGTTTGATTAGTGATTTCGAAATGCAGAGCCTATTTTGCCTATGCTCAACTCTAGAGCTCTGAATGGGAGGTACGGAGTGAAACGTTTTATTTGCGGCATTTATTCTTTGTCCGATCTCGTAATTTTCCGCGCCTCTTCTATTCAGTTTGGCTCCAAGATAAATAAAACTATCCAAACTTTCAAGGTTATAGTTTTGTAGTGTTTAAGCATGTTCAAATGATCCGTAAATGACTGCAGCGATGGTTTGCTGCCTCAGTGAGCGAAAATATCAGTGCTCACCGGAATTGGCCTTGTCTGAGGATGCGTGAATGCGCTTGCAGACTAGCGCTGCGGTGTGGTGAGGCGGGTACTTTTTCCCCAGCTTTAGGGCCCACTACAAAAATTTTCGCATTTACGAATTATACGATAAAAAGGCAACGGCTCGATGGTGTCCAGGCCAAGGAACATACCAAAGGAATTACTCAGAACACTTACAACCCACAAATAAGAGTGGGGCAAGTTAGGACCCTGCTCCTTGAATTTTTTACATTAGCCAGCTACGAAAAATTTAATTTCGTCAAAATACTAGCACTAAAATCCTGACTTTGTTCTTCTATGGCAAAAGCAATATTTTGGAAAATATTTCGTTTTCTTCAGTCCATTAAAGTTGCGTAAGCCTTGTAAAAAATTCTAACTTTCCAAATATTTCGCTAGCCTACACGTGAAGGTTTTCCTTTTGTCTTGATTTGAATAATTTTAGTAGCATTCTAAATAATTCCGCTTGGTAGTCTAAACGTCTTTGTTTTATTCAAATAATCGTCAAAACATGAGCTACAAAGCTGTGCCTGAACTCCGTTATAAACTTCAATGCTGGCTATTTACAACGTTTGCTTAAGGTCTTAAACTGATGATCACCTTAGAATTAATCAAACCTTCTACAGCTTTTACAGCTTCACGGCTGGCCAAGGTACTGTCGATTCACGCGGAGTAATGGTAGGCGGGATGGTTAGAATTGATGGACTGGAAATCGAACGGAATTTTCGGTGAATGGACTCCAAGGAGGAACTGAAATAGTCCTTGTCGAGGCATCAGATTCAAAAGCTATTCCATCAATTTGTCCTGGTGTATTGTCCTTCACTTCAGCATATGAATAATGATTACCTTGTCTATATGAATTAACTCGTTTTACGCCTTTTCCTCAAACGCTGAGTGTCGTCGATTCTCGACAGGCGTCATTAAAACTGCCAATTAGGTTCGTGCGCCCCACACTGTAGCATTTGAATCTTTTACGTCGCTCACGACGAACGAGGGACAAACACTCAATTCTGCTGGAACCCGAAACTATAGCAGGGCTGCGCAATGAGGAATATTCATTCCGAAATGAGGGATTGAAGTAAAGTGAAGTAAAATCTTTCGGAACCGTAGCCAAGTGGTGGCTGTCGTCAATTTTTTTCTCACTTTACCACTTCTCGTACCTTTAAGAACTTCGAACAATTCGTTTCGGGTGAATAGCATAATCCATCCTTTATTTGCTGGGAAATAAAAATAGCAGGAATCGATTAATATAACGTGCGGTAATCGAGAATTGAAATAATCGACCCAGTTCAAGCAATCACCAAGGTGTTTTTATTTCGACCTCCGCCGATATCCAGCTGCGAAAATTCCTTGCATGCATTCCTTAGAAGATCTGAAAATATTTAACATTCCGCACGAATATAAAAAATTTACCAAATGCGGAACACCATCTATTACACCCATAATTAAAAACAGCTCAAATTTTCCCCACAATTCTTCCTTATGAACTTTCTAAAATGCTTACCGACGTAGTGCTGATTATGAAATGGAACTAATTTGCACGAACGGAGGAAGAGAAAGTCTGAAAGAAAATCTCCAACTGATAATTTTTCCCTTTTGACGACTAACCACTCACACAAACACACGCCATGCCATATTTCTATAAGCCGTCTTTTCTTAACCACACGGTGGCTAACTGGCAGAGATTTACTCACCACACTGCTGACGTCATCTGTGATCCAACACTTTCCAGATGATCGAAATCGAGTAGGGATGACCTATATCGCTTCGCGGGATCGCCGTTTATGACGAATGCTTGTCGTATAAGATTGCCGGCCAAAAACGCATATGCATCGCTGGTGCATTTGTGGGTGCATTGGCTGATTTATCGCGTAGTTCGCGGGGTAGAGCTGCTCGATTAATACAGTTTCCTTTGATCAGGTTCTGTCGAACTGGAGTTTTCTTCTTCGCTTGCGGCATGAAATTAGTTTTAGTTTCATTAACTTGTAGGCCAATCCAACTTGCTTCAGATTCCAGGCTCTTCTTCTGCTTCTTTGTTATCTGAAATTGAGCGTGCTATGATATTGACATCATCAACATATGCTACCAATTGTGGGAACTTGAATATTAGTGAACCCGAGGTTTTATCTAATGTCTTTCTGATAAAGTGTGCCATAACAATAGAAAAAAGCATTGGGGCAAGCCCATCCCCTTATTTTATGTCTGCTTTTGTCCGTTAGTTCTCCGTTTACCTTGATCTGGGACTATGTGCTCAGCATCGTTGTTTTGACCATGCGAACTAGTTTTCTTGGGATGCCAAAGTCAAGCATTACTTGTAAAGCGCATTTCTGTCGACACTGTTATATGGTCCCTTGAAGTCTACAAAGATTTGATGCATATCGATGTTATATTCTCGGTACTTTCCAAGCATATGCTTAACCGAAAATATTTTGTCTATTATAGACCCTCCACTTCGAAAGCCTCTCTGATACTCTCCTATAATTCCTTTATAGTACGACGGTTTTACTTTTGCTTCTACGATTTTGGAGAGCTCTTTATAAGACGTACACGGTAGAGCGGTAGCTTCATAATTTTGCACCTTAACTTGTCCTCCATTTTGTACAGAGCGCATATTATAATTTTTTGCCAGTCCTCTGGTAACTGCTGCTCTGACCATATTCTGTATATTTTTCAATGGAGAGTCTCCGTTCTGGAGCAGCTCTACTGACATTTTATCTATATACCAGTAGCCTTATTTTTTCTGTTTTTGATTTTGAATGAGCTACCTATGACTGCTGCTTGTGCATTTTTTTGAATATTTTTTTGTGAATTGAACCCGCCTCTTAGTTGTTTAATAGAGGCATACGCCGACCTAACTTTGTTTAGGGTCATGTTTTCGTTTATCTATTGGAGCTTGATGTTGATGGTCAGTCGTTTCTTTTTCCGGCACATTTTTTTAGCTTGTCATCGGAGGGTGCTGTATTGTTCTTCTTTGGCTCAAGTTGGTCAGTGGATTTATTCTTTGTACGCCTGGATCCTATATATATATATATATATATATATATATATATATATATATATATATATATATATATATATATATATATATATATATATATATATATATATATATATATATATATATATATTTTTATTTTTTTTTTCTTAGCACTACAGCCCCTTTCGGGCCTTCGCTTAGATATAGTTAGAGCATCTCACTATCATGATAGAATGTATCGGCACTCTACAAGGTGATATGATCATTATCACGCTTTGGCCATGTGTCCGCTCAGCCAGCTGCGATACGTTCTGATTTTAAACTAGCACGTATCATAACTTAACTGGCTTATAGTCCGTTCAAAGAATCACTCGAACTAAATCTCGTTGACTCCAACGAAACTCGAACCAGAGACCTTCGGCTTTCGGGCTTAGTGCTTTAACCACTAGACCACGCGGACTACGGCTCCTATATTTAAATAACCGATTCCTTGCATTCTTAGTCATACAAGTTGATCCAACTTTTTTTAGGCCAATGCCCCAGGATCTGTTCGGCCTCAATTTATGATATGCAGAAACGTTCGCAATGCATCTGATGAAATTCCCCGTTAACACCACCAGCTGGAAAGGCGAATTTTGCGAAGCCATACTTAGTTTCCATAAGTGAATAATAGTTTGATTAACCACGATTTTCAAATTCAAAGACTGACGAAGGAAAAAATTCTGTTGGATAAATTCTTGAAATGTGAGCCATTTCACAACATTTCCATGGAAATATATTCAATGCTTTGCTTGCCACTAAAATAATGGCTTCTTCTTGGTGCCTGTACTTTAGGGCCGTCATTTTGAATTTATGTCTAATGTTGGATTATTGTAAGGGTAACCCCCTTAAAATATCATCAACCAGTTTGCTAAATCTTGTGAAAATCGGAGTTATACTCTGGTTACAACCAAAATAGTTTTTGATTTTCATTGAAGATATCAGCTAAAAGTATGAAGTTTTAAACTTTCAACTTTTTTATTTGTCATCTGATTTTTATCTTCAGCGCCCGACTCTGAAAATAACTTAAAAGTGTTAAAGCACATCGCCTTCTTCTTCGTTGCACTACAGCCCCTCTCGGGCGTTCGTTTCCTGCAACAGGTGCCTCCAACTGTCTCGGTCCATCGACCGCGTCTTCCAATTGAAAAATCCGAGCAGCGATTTCTTCGAATTTCGCACAGGTCTGCAGCCTTCAGTTTTCCCAACAAATACCTTTTTGGGTGTCGTTTGTTCGTCCATGCGATTCATGTGGCCAGCCTTTTGCAGCTTCTACAATCTTACAATCGTTGAGACCTCCGGCTCGTCGTTCCTTCCTTCCTTCCTTTCGTTATTAAGAAAGTTGAGCTAATTTTGACTTTCAAGGTATGTATTGGTTTTAGTTATTGATTTCTACTTCTTTATTTTTTTTTTGACGCTTTCCGGACCACACGTGTCCAATCGCGAGGGAGGTAACACAAATTTTTCGTATATTTCTCCTCCCGCTACATCTCACAAAGCTGGTAATACTATTCAAAGTCCTATTTTGGGAAGCCCTCATCAAGACCTTTCATTTGACTTCCCGTATAACTAGTTTCGAGCCCTTTCTGATATGGGGCGACCACGCAGGACAAGTATATGAGGTAGTGAAAAGCCTGGAACGAGGTTATCAGCCCCAGACCACGCTCTGTCATGATGACATCGGCAATATCATCGCAGATGAAAACAGGATTAAAGAAAGATGGGCGTCATATATCAAAAACTTCCCAAATCTTCTGCATAGCACCAGAACGTTGGAGCCTATAGATATTCCCGAAGAGCTTTTATTGGCCTCACTAACTCTGAATGAAGTTTTTCCATCATCAAAGCCCAAAAGAATAATAAAGCGTCAGGCATCGATGAGATTCCAGTAGAGCTTATAAAATATGGTGGCAGCGGTGTTCAGATAGCCATCCAAAAACTATTATTGGAGAGTAGCAAGGTGGTTTTAGAGCAGCTGAATCGATGATAGACTTATTATTTACAATCAAACTGGTGCTTGATAAGTGTCGAGACTTCAGCATATACGATCATCGAAATTCCGTTGACTTTAAGCTAGTATACGTTAGTATTCACGGTGAGGTTCTGTACGAAACAATGCTATACTTTGGCATCCCAACCAAATGAGTCCATCTTATCAAAATGACAATGTTCTCGACAACTTTCCAAGCCCGCATCTATAACCAACTCACCGATGCCCTTGAACGAAATATTGGTCTTAGGCAGTGACATGGGTTGGCCCCCTAAGTATTCAATTCGGCTCAAGAATATGTCATAAGAAAAAAGTACAATAGTGTACAAGTCAAGCCACGTGATAGCCTATGCGGCCGACGTCAACATTTTGTCACGGTCATTAACAATCGCTAAAGAACTTTTCCTGAAACTCGACATTCGTCGAAACTCGATATTTCTTCAAAAAATGCAGCTTGTAAATAAAATATTTTATTCTTTTAATTCTGCATAATGTAGTAGTAATCGAGCAGTCGCCTAGGCAAACTGCTCGAAAGACCTTTGCGGAACAACACCATTTATATGAAAGTAACAACGCAATAAGTGCGGAACAATTCGAGTCGCCACTTATTAATATTGTCATTTTCTAGCCCGCACTAAACCCCGCCACTACCATCGCTACCATTACCAGAAAAATTTTTCCAAAGAAACAATAGAAAAATTAAATAAAAACTACAAATAAAAATTGATGAAGGCAACCGCCTTTGCGATGCAATTTAGCAAAGCAATTGCAATTTATCTCGACGGAAAAAACCTCCGTTACCGCCATGAAGAGGCTCATCGAGGTAAGCAGGAGAATTGTTAAGCGGGACCCACATTTGGAACGAAAAGCGGGATAGGCGTCGCGGGAGGTTGAGTTCTAATGGTCGCGAAGTGAAGACTCTTTCGCAGCTGTGTTAGAATAACGCACAGAGAGAAATCAATCAAAAAAATCCGTTTGATTAGTTCGTTTGTGATGACGAGTATATTGGAAAAATTTTATAAGGATAGTGTCAATAATTCGACGAGTTGTTAATAGTCATTGTTTTCATTCAATTTTTGTGTTAAAAACGTAATATAATCATTCCTAATCGCGCAGTTAGTTATTGATAAGATTATTGAGACCATATCGGAACCAATAAACGAAATTTGAGTGTGGGTTGTTTAGACAAAAAAGGTATTGTTAAACGAGAGGTGTTTCAAAGTTCGGGCGAGGAGGTTAGAAGTCCATTACCCCCATGCCGTTCGGTTGATTATATGTTGAATTAGCTTAAAACTTAGTTGAATTAGCTTAAACTAAAGTGAAGTAAGGGAAACGCACTAAGTAACCAAAGCATTGCTGGCGTGGGTAGCGGCCCGAGTGAATAGTAAGCGTTCTCGGTTGAAGCTTACGAGTAGTCCTATAATTGGTGTATGTAAATTCAAAGAGTGGGTGAAAAGAAAAGTATTCTGGCAATTTGTGCATTGAAAATGTGAAAATCGATCAGGTAAAGACGCCCGGGAAGTTTTTCGATATGATTTTTGCGGGAAACGTCCGGAAAACGATTAAAAATTGATGTGAGCAATGGCGCAAATCACTTGAGCTGTATACTTCGTAGCATTAACCTTTGTTGAACAAAAAGTTTAACAGTTATGTGTGCAGTTAGTAAGACAAAATTAAGCAAATTAAATGCCTGGCGAAGGTTTTGAAAACGTTTACATAGGGAATTTGGTGGCCGATTGGTAGAATTTTTCACAAGAAGTTTGACAGTGGTGAAACTTTTACACGCGGACTTTCTGTATCGGCTAACGTCGCCTTTTTGAAGCCAGTTCATTGGCTGAACGGCGTCAACTTTAGAAAAATAGAGGCCAAAATCTAGAAAAGCATTGTTTGAAGCGCGATGAATGCCAGTGGAGTGGATAATAGGCGCAAATTGCACGATGGGTGCTGTGATCTCCATTGAAAACATTTCACGTTGTATGTTGTACACAGTGTGTAATGAATTGCATGGAGGATGTGGGATTAATATGTCGATCACGTTGAATCTTGATACACATGAACGTTGAGGTCTTCGAAAATAGATCAAAATGTCAATTGAACCTGTAACAAATTAATGTTCATTAAATAATTCAAATTGTTAGCCGCAGACCAGTGAACGTTTAATCGCTTATGAATGAAATGTTAATTTAAATACGTTTTACGTAAATGAATGTTCATGGATCGTTTTATTGGAGCGATATTTTCAAAGCGAATACAGCATCCATCTAACTGTGTCGATTTAAAATCTTTGGAGATTTAAATTTAAAGTTGCGAAAAAAAAATTAAAATTTAAAGCAAAAGAATTTAGAGTGTAATTTGTAGAAAAATTTTTAGCGTTTACAGGCATCAAGGAACGCTCGTTGGAAGTAGATCGTGTGTGTACCCTTTGCAGTTATTACAAATTATAGCATCTAAAAATTTTTTTATATACTTACATTGAATTATTATTAGCAATGCTTGTTTGAATACCCTTTACAGTTATTATAAATTTTAAACATTTAAAAAAAAAATTTTTATGCTTACATTGAACTATTTTTAGCAATGCTTGTTTGAGTACTTCATGCGTTCTCTCTTGTTCTGTAAATGCTTCCTAATTATCATTTACTGTAGACCGGACATTGTAATTTGATGTTGTTCACTTATTAGAGATTAAGTTTTTGAATATTTGCGTGCTAGTTGACTAATGAAAGAAGTTCGGATATGTTTAAAATAAATATGATGAAAAAAGGATAAATTGAAGAGAAACAGGGTCTTTTCATTCACATGAAACCCTGACCAAGTATGGGACCCACCAGGTTGGCAGGCCCCTCCACTCATGAGCTTGCCATCGGGTGAGCTCACCCCTTTTTCCTCGTCGTTGCAGGTGCTCTCGCAGGGTATAGTGGCCTTCCGCTTGGATTTCCTATTTATGTTAGAGTGCTATGTGATTCCATCATATAAAACTTAACCTAAATTTGAAACGTTCATATTTTTCATTTAAAGCGAAAATTCATGCAAACTATTCTCGTATGAGTTTTTCATTTAAATGGAAAATTATGGAAACGTCTACAATGGATGTTGATCCAAATGGGGGCCTGCCACGGGGCACCGCTTCCTCCTTGATGCCCCACTCTTATTTGGGGGTCGTAAGGATAGGTAGTAAAGCCGAGATCCTCTCAAGTCTCCCCCGCGTTCGCCAGGCCCATCCTGTCGTTTTGCTTTTGCAGTCCATCCCTTCAGTAGGTTACCTCGGACTCAAGAGCGTCGATCCGAGTCCTACGACTAATTAATTCGTGAATGCAATTTTTTTTGTAGTGGGATCTTGTGCTGGGAAAAAGAACCCGCCCCACGATACCACAATGCTAGCCTGCTAGCTCATTTACGCGTCCTCAGACAAGGCCAATTCCGGCGAGCGAAGATGTTGTTGCCGCAGACCATTGCTGCAGTTCTTTATGGACACCGATATCCATGCAATTCACTACAATACATTGGAAAACAAAGATTATCGTATACAAACCTGTGATGAGACCTGGTTTATACTATGGGTGTGAAACATGGGCCCTAGCCCAAACATCCGCATATATATTAAACGCCTTTGAGCGCCGGGTCCTGGGACGAATCATTGGAGTGAGACTAGACGGGCGCCAATGGCGAACTCGATACAACCATGAATTTTGGAAAAGCTGGACGTCTCACCGATTGTAAGACTGCGGAAGCTGCAATGGGGTAGCCACATGAATAGTATAGACGAGAATTTTTTCAGGGAACTGAAGGGCGAAGATCAGGGGGAAACCCAAGAAACGCTGTTCTCATTCAGTCGACGATGACAGTTCATCGCTGTTTGAAATTCATTCAATACATTTTTGTTCAGAATGGTTTTGTTAAAGAAAGGTTTTATTTCTTCTATGTCTTCCGGATGAGTCAATGAACAAAAGGGTGCACCCGTGTCGATAAGGGATTTGAGATGTCAGCCAACGGGAGATGGTATCTCTATGATAGGAAGGTTTGAACCGTGTGTTTTAATGTCTATGTATTCGGTTGAGTTGTTGATAACGTGATAGCGTGAGTATCGGGTTGACTTTGACTGCCTTTTTTTCGTAACGCTACAGCCCCTTTCGAGCCTTCGCTTCCTGTAATAAGCACCTCCACCTGTCACGGTCTACTAAGCGCATCCTCCGATTTCAAAATCCGAGCAGCAATGAACTGCCTTCGTCGGCCGAGTCAGACCAGCGTTTTTTTCGGTTTCCCCACTGTCCTTCGCACTTCAGTTCACGCAACAAATACCTTTTTGGGTATACATTGTTCGGCCATACGATCTATGTGGCCAGTCCATTGTGGCTTCCGTAATCTTACAATCGTCGAGACCTTTGGCACGTCAAAAATTTCATACATCTCATGGTTGCATCAAATTCGCCATTGTCCCCCATCAAGATTCGCTCCGATTATTTGCCTCAGGAAACGTCGCTCGAAAGCATTCAATGGGTTTGTGGATGCTTGGGTTAGGGTCCATGTTTCACTATATATTCTTCCCCATGTTTCATCCCTTTCCTTACCGATTCTCGTTATTTTGGCGTCTGAATATATAAATTTACCCATATTTTTGATAGTGTATTTGCCAAGAGTGATACATTGTGTGCTTGAGGTATTTTTCGTTGACTGCATAATGGACTTTGTTTTATTCTCAGTGATTTGTAGCCCTACTAGTTTTGCTTTGCTGTCGAGTTTCAGAAACAGTTTTTTGACGGTTGTTGACGACCGTGCCAAAATATTGATGTCATCCGCATAGACTACCATTCGGCTCGACTTGTATAATAACGTACCACTTGTATCGACTGGTAGATTTCTGATGACATATGCCAGAGCCAAATTGAATAGCAATGGGGCCAGGCCATCTCCTTGCCTTAGTCCGATATTTGTGACAAAGGCGTCGGTGATGTCATTGTCATTTTAGTAAGACGGACTAATTTATTTCACCATTTCAACAGGATTACTGGCATAAAAAAGCTGCTTGGGGTCCTCACTTATGATGCGTCCATGGATGACAAAGCTATCGCTGACTTTTTCGCAAAACATTTTACGAAAGTTCTTCAAGGAGAGAACGCAAGTGAGGATTCTTCCGTTACTTCGTTAATGAGCAGTACCACAACGAATTTCGAGAGGGACCATGAGCAATTGTACTTGACCAGATTCGCTAATTCAAATCCCTCTGGCGCACCTACTGGCCATAGTCTATTTGTCAGTCCTGAGAGACTCACTTTGATGGCTTTCGTGCAAAATTCTAAAATATCAGCAGGAGCTGATTGAATCACCAATTATATTCTTAAAAGGCTTCCCCACTTTTTTTTATGTTCTCCTAATTAGCGATCAGCAAACCAACAACATCAAATTCAAGCAGGATCGACATACCAGTATTAAATTTGAAAACTAGGGTCTATCGCAGTCTATCGAATTGCCGAAATATTCCTTCGTAAAATCCAATTGAACTTATAATCTATGAACATCAGTCACTAATAAATTCTTAGTTGGTTGATAATATAAATCCTACATAGAGGACAAGTGTTCTGATAAGATGCTAAGCAATCAGCATAATCGTCCCACAAACACAAATATTTCTAAGGGAACAACACGATACATCTTCGTCGTTCTTGGCCTATCACACACGGATATCCTTCTTCTTCCATATTGTTCTTGCTTATGGCAATTTTATCTTGAGTGGAGCTTGATTGTCGTATTGCAGATCTTGTTTGAATTGGACTACGGTTTAAAACAGCAGATCTGCGTGGTTCCATAGTACTTTTGGTACAAGTTTGATGTTCCTATCTGCCAGATTGAAGCCTCACATATGGCGAATTTTGAATCTTACTGGCTAGATGCATTGAAATTCGGTTCAAAAATCGAATCAATTGTCTTGCGAGTGCATGAAATAGCAATGAATTACAACAAAATATACTTACGAAATCCTTAAACTTATCATCCGACAAAACGTCTATCGCCTTGCCGAAATATTCTTTCGCGGACACAATGAAAGCACAGGCAACAAAGAGGGCCACTGAAACCTGACAGGGTAAACCAAATACGCCACCATAAACGCGTACCTTCTTTATCTTATAATATTTCGCGATGGGCTTAAATGTTGGCAACATTTTTCGCGTGAGGACAACCAAATGAAGAACTAATTGCTAGATTCGGAATGACGATCGTGCATGTAAATACAAAGTATCAAAATAATAAATGACATTACAACCAAAACATGTCGATATTGCTAACATCGATAATACAGATGATTGTGCGCGAAAGAAAGATGGCCACCAAGAAACACTGGGTTTGAGCCCGAGGAAAACATTGTAAGGTTGAGTAGCCATAGTGGTTGTTGTGGCCTTGAACTTGGGTTCTTCAACCCAAGTCAAAGAGCTGTTGCGACAAGTTTATAAAAGAGCCAACGACAGTCGAAGCGGTCTCTTTTACAGATTAAATCAAGTATTACGTTCAATAACGAAAAGGACGAACGTGCTGCAAATTGGAGAATCACAAGTGGAATCATAGCCGCCACGACCTGTAACCAACAGGCAAGAGTACTAGGAGAAAGCAAACAGGAAAACTGAATCGGACAGCGAACAGCGTTGGAATTCCATCGCAAGCGCGCTAATCGGGCAGAAATGGAGGAATCGAAAAGTGTTAGGATTTTGACCATCAACGAGGCCTCCAACGTAGGAAATTTAAGAAAAATTTTAAGTTTATGATTCTTTACCCTTTGAGGGAAAATATTAAACATAACTTAGAATTATAACTTGAATTATTGCTTTGGATTTGAATTTGAATTGTAATTGGATTTTTTTTTGCACGCGATAGTGTTTTTAGCCAGTGTGTTTGCGTGTGGAGCGTGTAGTGTTGGTGGAAGGCATAAATTACGCCTGGAGTGGCGAGAATCCTTCCCGTCCCAATTGGCTCCTAGGGGCAGTTCAAGGATTGGCGAGTGGCACCTTCCTACCACGTCCCCACGGGTTAGCCGGGATCCCAAGGCCCTCAACCGCAATCGCTTGGTGTAACGTAACACTTGAGGGTGGTTGTCGATCGAAAGGCTACTTTCAGTGCTCACATTGGCAATATTTTGAAAAAAGTGACTTATGCGGCCATCTTCTTATAACTCTTTTCAGGAAACTGTCAACAACAAGCAAGCGAGTCAAAGTTTCAGCCTATAAAACTTTGATTTGTCCGATCATCACATATGCGGTGATAATATGAAATGGAGCTTCGAAAACAAAATGAGGCATGATGTTGGTACATTTGCCACCCCCTGGGCCCCCTGATGCATAAAATGACCATTTTCTTTCAGATTCTTATATTTCTAATCAAGAACTTTTATTTGATACCCAATTCGACTACCATTGATTGAAAAAAAATTTAAGGGCTACTTTGTTATTAGGGGGGATCACCTTAAATTTTTTTTTAATTTTTGACAAGACCTAAAATATTGAGAGACTATCATTTCTGACCTTTCCACAAAAGTTTTAGCATTAAAGCTTTTATAGTTTCTGAGGAAACTTGCTGTGACGCATGGCCACATGGTCACAAATCTAGTAGGTCTTTGTAACAAAATTTTTTTACGAAGACCCTAAAAATCACCTAATAAAGATATTGAATTCGTTGCTGAAATGGTACAGAGAAATGCGGGGCCAGTAGTCAACATCTTTATCTGCTGTTTGATCGATTTTCCTTCAATAAAGAAACCTAACATATACGACAACAGATGCAAAACTTTATCAAAAACATTAAAAAAAAATCAGAATAATCAATTCCGTGGCTTCTGTTAAATCATGATGACAAATCAAAAAAGTATGATTTCACGAAAAAGGTAATTCAAGTGTAGTAATCGAGCAGTCACCCAAGCAAACTGCTCGAATACCTTCATATCTCCTATCCAAAATTTTAATGGTAGATTTAAAAAAATATTTAATTACTTACATTCATAATCGTACTTTGTAAAATAGTTTTTTTCCTTTATATTAAATTTAAACTTTTCCCGTTAATTACATTCTTCATGAGATTTAACTTTTATTACTTTTCAGAAACTTTTTAATTTTTCTTCACTTCAGTTAATTTTTCTTGAAAAATTTTATACCTGCCAATGAAAATTTTGATAATGGGGACACTGATTTAGTGCACACTAACTGTGTATTACAATACCGAAGGCAAGCTAACTAGGCTGAGCGAGCAGCTGATGGATTAACCGTGTACACGGGAATCGAAAAGAAAGAAAAGTTTTGGGGACGGATCGGGGAGTCGACCGACGACGGCGAGACGACAAGTGCACAGGGAACGGCCAGCAAGCGGTGATTAAAAAGAAAAGTAAAATTTCCAATTCGAAGTGGCCCCAAAATTTTCATCGTTGAAAATTCATGTCTGCCGTGTGTTAGCTAGTGAGAAAAAGTTAATTTCCAACAATTTGATTGTGCTTGCCGGCATATCGTTTTGTTTCCATCTGTTTCGAATACCAAGCAAAATATATTTGGATTAGTCAGTAACTACAGTGTAAAGCGATAAATCAGCTATAGATGACGCGTTTAGTTTCGTGATTATTCTTTCTGAGAAGTTCTTGATCGATAAAGGCTTACGTATTCAAGAATTTAGTGCCCGAGTAAAGTGATCTAATCCGCATATTGGTCAACGTGGAACGTATTGCGCAAGCGCGTGATAGGGAGTACAGTGTAGGTCAAAAAAATTGCCCGAGTTTTCGTGTTTGAAAATGAGGAACGAATGATGCGTCCTTGAGGAGAAAGAGAAGATACGAACTTAGTTTGCTGAGTCAACGAAAAGCGTGCCAGCGTGTTCTTATCGGCACCAAAGAGAAAAGTATCTACACAAACCGCTTTAATAGACATTCTTATTCGTTTTTCCCTAGAGTGCGGAGCACTAAGTTGATTTGAAGGAAAATAATTCCGTTGAGAATTTTATATTAACAACTAGTGCAACCCGCATACAAACGAAAATCAAATATAAAGTACAAAGTGGACATTGAAATACGGTTGGCATTTCAAGAACGGTAAACATTGCAAATTATATCTTTTCCGATGACTGAAACTTATTTGAGTATTAGTGCATGTATCGCCTTTCGTGTAGAAGCGTGTAGCAGTGTTACCTTTTCAATTAATAAACGGAGTGCTACATAGAAACGTTACATGATCGACAACCCTTTGGACGCGTAACTGGAAATTGTGTGAAACCGTTTAGCTGAGATGATTATGTTTGCGGCACATACTTAAATTTGAACTATGTTTTCCCCTTCAATCAACCTCCTCTAAGTAGCGTTGTAACTCCGGACTTCCGGACTTGACTGGATTTCCCAGTGCATCTACTCCATGCGAACACAAATTCAAAAAGAAATTGATGCGTCATTTAAGTACTTGTCCATGGGAGTTTATTGCTCGCCTGATAACGTTAACTTACCAGGTTTTGCGGAAACCTTCTTCAAGATTGCCTGTGAAGAGCGTGAGCATGCTCAAAATTTAATTGAATATCTGTCGATGCGCGGTCAACGAGCTGATTCGATTACAAATTTAATCATGGTGCCCACGATTGAAAAGCATGTATTGAATGTTTCTCTCCCTATATATTATTGATCATCATAATCGTGTTTTATTCATTGCCGCAAAAGTTATATTGTACATAAATTTGGGATTAGTGTGTTCTGAGTTAATTTATGATATATGTATGCATGAAAGAAGCATAATCTTAGATATTAAAACAAAACAAATAGAATATTCGAGAAAAAAAGACACAAATAGGACAGAAACAGACAATTGAAAAATTAGAAAACAAAAATGAAACTAGTTTGATTTGGAAACGAAAAAACTAGTTAATAACAAGTAGTTTATAATTCAAATTTATTTTCTTTACATTTTGGGCGGCAAAGAATTCGCAGAAATAGAAAATATTTATCCCTTTAAAGTCAAAGTCAAAAGCGCTTTATTTAATACCAATCGTTATAAATTTTTAAAAGAACATAAAGCGAATTCCAAACAATAAAACTATAAAAAACTTAATGGCCCGAATGGCTCTCTAAATTTATACATTATCAGTTAAACACATTTAATGAAAAAAATACACTTGCAAATTTAAATTAATTAAGATTATTAGATATTTTTTGATTCAATTGGAAAAAGGAGAAAAAACCAACCAGCATTATTCAAAAATTACTTATACTACTAACACAACAATGAACTTATATCCTATACCTAATATGTTACACCCTAATTCTAAATAAGTTCAATCAAAAAAAAAAAAATGTTACCTTATATTGAAACCTATACCTAATTAATAATACAAATAAACAACAATACTAGATGTAGCAATAATGAGATGAATCTAAAAAACTAAGTAACGAGAAAAAGCACAAAAACAGAAAATAAACACGAATAATTTAGACATTGTCATTCAGCTACCAATACCTAGATTGTTCCATCTCAGCTCGACCAGCCTCAACGAATCTAGCAAATGAGTATCTCCATTGGAATTGTTGGTCTCGTGAACTCAAATTCGGAGGATATTTTATCTTCTTATCGGTGGCCCGTCGGTATATGTGATATATGATTGGGACGCCGTCAGAATCAAAAACATATCGATTCATGTCCAAATACACGAATGCTTCTGGAGGAACGAAGCCAGTTGTGAGGCAAGTCACAATATACCCGTCTGTAGGGTGGAACGGCTGTGAAATCCAAGGGTTTTCACTCACAGTTACAGATCTTGCGATATGATTCCGAAGAAATTTCAATATGAATATATCGACTCTTGTCACTTGAGCGGTTTGATAAATTTTTCTATTCGATATATAGTGCTTCCAATCCGTCTCAGGCTTTCTGTACAAACCAGTACATGCACGAAGACATTTCCTTTCGAAAACTCTTAATCTTTCCATTGTACCAGCACTCTGGTTGTACCAGATCTGGCATCCGTATGTCAAAACTGGCCTAACCAGGGTCTTGTAACAAATAACTTTGACTTTTTGATCAATGTATCTGGAATGAAAGAGTCGCCGAAGGGCCATGACTACTTTTTGTGCCTTACTGAGCATAATTATGACATGTTCAGTATAGTACAGATACTGATCGAGATGAACACCGAGGTATCGAACACAGGATTTATGTGGAACCCGTTCTGAACTACCCTCACCAGCCATAATGTGGAAATCCTTCCAATTACGTTTCAGGTCTTCACTGGCCCCCTGCAGCGTTGTCCGAAACAAAATTGTTTCGCACTTCTGCGCATTGATTTTCATTAGCCAATTGTCGGTGTAGAGCTGCACATCATTAAACATTTTTTGAAGATTGCTCTGAACTATTGTAGCTTTTCGGTCTGCCGTATAGATGATCAGATCATCAGCAAACGCTACCAATGATCGCGTTGGCGAGACATTAAAATCAAAGCTGTTCAATAGCTTGTGAATGAATATTGAGAAAAGCAGGGGCGCAGTAACTGTTCCCTGCTGTAGACCATTCAAGACCTTGAATTCGCGCATTGTTGTCAGATTTCCATCAGTTACAACAAATGATTTCCCGTGTAACATATTACACATCATGGCGATAAGGTGTCTGGGGAACCTAAACTAGTCCATCAAACCACACCGTATCGAAGGCTTTCTCCATATCAATGAGACATGCTCCAACACATTCTTTGTTGTTTAGTTTCCAACAGATGTCTGAGGTAACTTTCGTTATTGCATGTATGGTCGAATGCCTGGCACGAAAACCAAATTGGCAATTCGGCATCAACTCATATTTCTCAATGTGGGCGTTTAATACTCTGTTGAGTATCACTTCAAACACCTTGCTGATGTTAGGCAGCAAGCTGATTGGGCGATAGCTTTTAGGGCATGAAGATTCTTTTCCTTTCTTCAAGATCGGAAATACCTTAGCCTTTTTCCACTCATTTGGGAAATATGAATTGTTCAACATGTTGTTGAACAATATGCAATAATTCCTAATAGCAACCTCAGGCAAACGTCGGAGAACTACATTTGGAATACCGTCAGTCCCACATGATTTTTTGTTGTTTATTCTACGAAATATGAAACACAAGTCTTCATAGCTGACAAAATAATCAATAAGATTCAAGTTCGGTATGAGGTCAGATGTTAATGTTTCATCGAAATGAAGAATTGATTGGCCGTTCAGACTTGATTTGAAGTCGGAAACTTTTGCTTCAACGACCTCCGAAAATATTTCATTCCTTCTCTCTGGGTTTGGCAGATGAACCAATTCAAAATGTGTTCCAATCAGGGCAAGTTTCTGCAATCCATCACATATAATATCCGGAGTCGTACTATCAATTTCGATACCAGCTCTATCGAGAAGATTTATCTCATCACTAGCGACTTCAAGATTCGATACCTTCACTCGAGACATCCTGCGGAATAAGCTTTTCACTTTCGCGAAAACGCCATCTGGGTCCTGTGGGCTAATACCCCTCAGTTTTTCCGCCCATTGATTGCTGACCTCACTCCTGAAGTATGAACGGATTAAGTTCCGGACATTCTTCAGGTGTAATTTCAACAAAGCCAACGAGGGATGGTTGTAGTCCAAAAATCGTCGATAAATATTGTTGACGCGTGTGAGAAGAAGGCTTTTCAATCTTTTCAACCTCGCGATGGTTGGTGTTTCATATCGTTCCATATTGTTTCGATGTTTAATCTTGGGAACTACTTTCTCAATCGTTTCCAACGTCAGCTTCTCTAACTTCGACAAATAGAGATTTATTTCATCGTCAGTTAGATTTCTGTTATTAGGAACCGTTGAACAACCGTTGCCATCATCAGAAGAGGGACATTGCTTCTGGTACTCCCGATTAAACTTCTTTTGAAACTTTCTACAATCTGTTTTTTTGAAATTCAACCGATGGTTTTCATGTTGAACTGGAATGAGGAAGAAATCATCCCTTTGATGATTGATTTCCATTACGATTGCGTTATGGTCGCTATCGTAAGGAAGCACCTGCAGTTTCCGTTGAGGACTATTAAAGCTGAATTCAAGTCTTGCGTCAGCAATGCAGAGGTCCAAATATGAATTTGTCCTAGGGTATGTTGGGAACTCCGACCCATATAGGTTGCACCTGTATTCAATTTGGTTCTCTGTTATCCATGATTTCAGGAATATACCTCTTGGATTATTGGTGGCGTTTAGCCATGATGTATGCTTGGCATTCAGGTCACCGGCAAAAATATAATAATTATGCAGCCTGTTCAATTCGAGTATTTCAAACAAGGAATTGAGGTCCTCCTTGAACTTGAGAACATTTTGACCAGTTGCATAGGCAGAGATAACGAAGAGGTTATCCCCACCTGGCAGTGAGATTTTGATGACGGACACTTCAAGAAATTCAAAGTTTTTGAATTCGACTTTTTCAATATTTTGGAAACATTAGGGTCTTCGAACCAATATCCCGGTGCCACCTCCCCCATCACCTATTACCCTATCGTTTCTTACGAATGCAAAATCTTTGAATTCCATGGAATGCCATGAATTGAGGTGGGTTTCAGTGAGAAGTATAATGTCAGGCTTTTGCTTGACAATGAATTCAAGGAGATAATCACGTCGATGTATAGCAACGATAGAGTTGACGTTGATCGATATGAGGCGAAGCCTATCCATGGGAATATGACTGGATGACAAGTTATTATTAGGCATTTGAAGGACCTAAACGCTGAAAAGCAAAGTTAATTTTTGAATCTTGTCTGTCGATTCTCTCCGATAAAGAATTAAGTTGCTGGTAAATTTTGAGAAGCAGCTCATTATTGCCACTTAAATTATTTACATTATTTCCAGCATTTTCTGCTGGTCCTCTAGCGGCGAGTGCAAATGATACCCCGGGCTTGACGAAGTTGGAAGGTATGATATTACGGTGTACTTGTGTTTGCTTTGGAGCAAATTTAACTTTTGCATCTTGATATCGGGAGCATCCTCGATATGATGCTGGGTGACCAAAAACACCGCAGTTAACGCAGTATAATTTTTCTTTAGGCTCCGTCTGAGCCAATTTGCACTCACTGGAAGCATGAACGTATTTGCATTTAACGCAACGATAGTGCATGGCACAATTGGCAGCCGAATGTCCAAATCTTTGACACCGGTAACACTGGTTGATTTCTCTTTTCTGGAGGCGTTCCCACCTCACCACTCTGAAATTCAAGTACCTTATTTGTTGAAGGGCACTTGGACTGCTCTTATTTGCAATTTGTACCAGGTAAAGTGATAAATTCTTCCTTTCTATGGTCGACCTTCTTGTCGCAAAGGCTTTGACCGAAACAAAATCAATATCTGGTGTAGCCTCCTTGAGCACCTGAAGAAGATCGACCGTATCCTCTCCGCTGTCCAAACCCTTCAACAAAAAGGTCTGATTCTTTTCACTTTTTGGGGTATAGGTGAAGTGTGGAACCTCCCCAGAAATCAGCGCATCTTTGGCTGACTTGAAATCAACCAGTGATTTCGTCCTTATAGTTAATTTTTCGGCATTAACTCTTTTGATTTCAAAATTGGCCAGTTTATTTTTGGCTGCCAATAGCCGAACCATATCTTTCCCGGTTTGTCCGAACACGTTGAGTGGCGGAACTTTTTCTGTCTTGTTGGAAGCTTTTTCAGAGGAACCAGCAGAACTGCGGGCTGGTTTTTTCTCCTTATTTTTGTTCTTTAAATATTGAATAAAATTAACGTCATTATCTTGATTAAAATTACCTCCGATGTTTTCTTCGATTTCCATATCTTCGGTTAATCCCTCCAGCGCTGCAAAATAATTTTGGCTCTCGTTGGTGCCACCAGCAATTAGAACTTCCTCTGCATTTACTTGCTTTGCACTTTTCTTCGGCTTTGTTACCTGTTGCCATTGATTTTGTGGCTGCGTCTTTTGAGGCTTCATCCCTTTCTTGAAAAGATCCTTGAGAGACTGTATCTCTTGCCTTAGTTCATCATTTTCTTTCTGCAATTTGGCCATTTGTTGATTGTCCGCTATTATTTGCAGCTTGCACCCTCCATCTACGGAGTTTTCTTCGTTATGTTTTCTTTTGGTGATTGTCGCCAGTTTCGTATTCGTCGTTTCCCCAGGTTGCCCCAACGGTGGGAAGCCGTCGGGCTCCTCCATACCAGTGGCGAAATTTTCTTTGTGAATTCGTTTTTCGTTACCAATCGAAGTAAAAATATTCGATAGAAATTTCCTGAGTCGATTACTTCGACAATATAAGATTTTTTCCGATAAAAATTAACTTCGGACTAACGTTTTTAAGAAATTAATTTAATTTTTGAAAACTTTTGACAGGAGCGATTTAAAAGACGTCTAATATTTATCCCTTTTATGTTCATTGATTGGTGTTTTCGTTTTTTTTTTTTTTAACATGAAACTGTCGTGATCATTGCGACTAAATTATATCTTCGGTCTTTTCATTTTGTTCAACCTGACTGGGTATAGGACCCGCATCGATGACAGGCTCCTCCACTAGACTGGGTTAGCCATCGAGCGCGCTCCTCCGTTTTTTTTTTGTTAACAGGGGCTCTTGCCCGCGTAGAGTGGAATTCCGCTCGCGTACCCATTTATGATATAGGGTTATGTGATTTCATTGCATAACGCTATAGCATAAATCGGTTACGTTTGTATTTCTCATTTGAGGGGAAATAGTCATACAAAGTACTTTTGTATGAGTTTTTCACTCAAATGGGAAATACATGGCCACGTCTACGTTTGGATCTTGAACCGGTTGGGAGGGTGCGAGGGGCACCGCTTCCATCTGGATGCCTCACTCTTATTTGTGGGCGATAAGGATCTAATGTAACGACGAAGCCTCTGTAAGTGCGTCCGTTTTTGTCCGACCCAATTTGTTCTTCGAATAAACATAGCAATCCTTAATAGCTTACCTCGGCCTCGACACCAGTCGATCGGCATACGACTCTTTTTAATTCGTGAATGCAAAATTTTTTTGATGTGGGTCCTTGTGCTGGGGAATGAACGCTCCCCACGACACCGCAATGCTAGCCTGCCAGCGCATTCACGCGTCTCCAGACATGGCCAATCTCGGCGGATACTTTCATCCTCTTCCGCCAAGGCAGCAAACCATCGCTGCAGTCCTTTATGGACATTAATCCACCTCAAATCACTACAAAAGAGCAAAAATCTCCAAACATAGTCTCATCATGACTTACTATAGAGCTCTGCAGCTTTATTTGTAATTCAAATTTAACTGTGAAATCATTTGTAACATATTCGTAATGGTATTATCTTCCAAACTAAGTAAAAGGGAAAGATCCTTTAACCTAGCTACCACGCACATAGTTAATGTAAGTTAGGTATCGATAACGTAAATGTTTCCTTAAAGCGAAGAGCGGAAACTACGAGTATAATACGTGAATTTCTCCCAAAACGATGAAAGCTGTTAAAAATAATTTCTTGGTTTATTTTGCACACTTCTACATGAGGCTCATACTTCCACTTCATCCAGTCTTCAAAGAGGATTTAATTTCAGTTTTTAAAGTGGGGGAAACTCGCTGGACGGAAAATTAATTTCCTATTTTACGTGAATTATCTATGACCCACGAGTTCGATTCACCGCGACTCTGTTCCTGTCGTCATCATATGCCGTAGTAATACGAGTATAACACGAATAGCATGAAAACATGCCAAGAAAACAAATGGAGAATAGAGTCGCAAAAATTCAATAATTCGTATCGTTGTTGCCTTTATTCGGTAACAAATAAATATCTGCCATTCGAGTCGACAGGACACAACTTACGAGTAACATCCACTTCCCACTTTGCTGTGCGGCTTAGAGGATTTATCCAAGCCTGCGTTTTAAAATCGAATCTTTACTATGAATTATTAAAAGCCAGCAAAAGACCAACGTCGGGTCAGAGAAAGTGAAACGTTGAAAATTGGAAAATTCCAAAAACCGTGAAAAATAGATGAATTTTCAGCTTTTTGTTATAGCTAAATAGCTTTTGCGGCTCATAAGAGGATTAAATGTTTTGATGATATTAAATTTCAAATTTCACTTTTCTCTACCCAAAGCAGGCTGAGTGGAAAATCTTTCAAATGGTTTTCGTCCTCTCCAGCCCTTTCTTTGTGGCAGATGTGAGGATGAAATTAACCTTATTAAAATTTAATTTTTTAATATTTGCCGGGTGAAAGCTATATTTAGAGTTTTGGAACTTTCTTTCAGATGCAAGTTATTCGTATCACCCCGCCATTCATGATGAAACGTTTGTTCGGCGGAAACAACGGAGGAACAGGACAACGTTCACTTTGCAGCAAGTATGACTATTTTGTTTGCATATATTATTATTATTTACAAATGTTTTAATAAAACTTTTTTCCATAGTTAGAGGAACTCGAAACAGCGTTCGCTCAAACTCACTACCCCGATGTGTTCACCAGAGAAGATTTAGCTATGAAAATTAATTTAACAGAAGCACGTGTTCAGGTGAGTTATATATTCAAGTTAATGTACTAATAGTGGCGATAATGAGCGAGTACTTAATTGTATGCAAATAGATCAAGAACATCCTCAGCAATTCATGTCTTTTAGAGAGAAAAGAGCAATTCAAGTTTATCAAATAAGATCTAATATCAAATAACTTTTCACATAATTCTCAATGACAAAGAAAAATAATTCTTCACGTACATAAACATTAAATTTTACGCTACAAGAGCGAACAAGCAATAAAATACATGTTCCAAGTGTAGGAAATTCTTTCATATACACCTCGAGGATGTTTCGACTCTTGACGGGCGCTCTAAAGTGTTAAATTGCGAAATTTTCTCGTTAGTTTCTGTGTATTTGCCACTTGTGTCGACACAAGTGCAAGAACAGCGTCTTCTTTGCCTGGGACGTAAGCCAACAAGGAGCTGAAGAGTTGAAGAGCTTTGTGAAATTAACTGCACACTTGAGGAGCAAACAGGAAGAGCTCCGAAATGAGAAAATATTAAGAATAGCACCTCTCGGATGTATCCACTCATACACATTTGTTCGTGCATTTCTTCTCCGTTTTCCTCCTATTCTTCCCGCCCCCACTGCAGACTCTGCTCCTTGCGTCAGGATTTGCTACTACAAGTGGTTCCACAATTTTTGTAACTTATGAAGGTGTAAATGGAAGGAAAACTTGGATGTCTACCTTGTCTGCTGCATCTTCAACCGTTTTCATCGTTTTAGTTCAGCAATTTAATTGGATAGTTCTTTGCTTTGAAGCTGCTGAAGATTCTTCCATGTTGGCAATATTAGCTGTACTTTGCTACTTAGTATGCTGTAAGATCTTGGAAATAATTACATGATGCATTATATCCTGAATGAAGACTTAAATCTTACCGCGTTATCGTATAATGATGCTTTCTTTTTCGTATCCTATTTGAGGAAAGTGCGGAAGCAAAGTTTACGGCAATTAGTGTACGTTCAACGAAATGTGTTGGAAAACTTTTCAGATAATGTGTTAGAAAGAATACTAGACCTCATTTTATAAATATTTTTCCTTGTTAGCTAGTTCGCTTAGTAGATTTTTGTAACGCTAAGTGACGTGATAGTGTTGTCTCGTTAGTCTTCATTTAAAAACATATTTAATGATGTTTTTTTACAAGTCTGCGTAAGTTTACAAAGAATTGTTATATGCAAAGAAATACTTCAATTAGTAAAGCGCATGATAATGGTTGCAGCAAAACGATCTCCCCAAGGCATATTTAATGTGACTTATTAAAATAATTTTAGTTTTCGGCATCTTATAAATACTTGCATAGTAAAAAAAAAGTTGAGTAAACAAGAGAATTTTCCTACTGGAAGGGCTTTGTAACCATCTTTGGGTTTGAAACAACTTTTCTGTTGACATAAATCAATGACTTGAATTATGAATCCATTGAACATACGGTCTCGAGGGGTACTCTCCACAGCTTACGTTTGAAGCAAGCAAACAAATCCTGGAGACTATGGTGTTCTTTCACCATGCGAACCAACGGCGAGGGACTGTAAATGATGGTTCTAACGAACGGTATTAGAAAATATTGCGAGAATCTGGTATGTGAAGGGGGGCGTATACTTATAGCACCACCAGGATAGATGATAACATTCCTAGTATCAGTTTGAAGAGGAAGCATTGGTAAAGAAATTGCCTTCTTACCTGGAGTAAAAGTAGCCCTAGAAGATTTAGACGATCGTGGTAAGTGCAATATGGCATGTTGTATTTGTAGAAACGCATGCGGGAGAGCTACGCTGAACAGATTCTGCTGCCGTTACGAGATACTTTTGATGAGGGAGCCAGATAGGGCGACTCTAAATATTTTTAGAGCGTCCACATATATCAAAGAGTTGTGTAATGTTTAGGATGTTAATTGTCCGTGAAGGACTGCACAGATAGACTGCTGCCTCAGCGAGTGAAGATTTCGGTGTTCGCCGGAATTGGCCTTGTCTGAGGGCGCGTGAATGTGCTAGCGGGCTAGCGTTGCGGTGTCTTGGGGTGGGTTCTTTTCCCCAGCACAAAGGCCCAATACAAAAAAAGTTACATTGACGAATTATGCGATACAAATATCTCAGTTCGACGGTGAGCTTGATTAACGCGCGCGGGGCGCGAGAATATTTGGTCTTTACCACTCACATTTATGACTCCCACTAAGAATGGGGCATCCAGGTGGTAGTGGTACCCCCTTGCATTCCCCATCCCCCATAATTCATATGCACATTCCCCTTAAATGAAAAATAAAAATGTTTCAGATTTATGTTAAAGTGTTATAGGACGGAATATTATCAAAATTTAACATAAATAAGGAATCTGTGTGGAAGGCCACTATATCCAGCAAGAGCACCTGTAGCAACAATAAAAAAGGAGAGAGCTCGCGAGATGGCTAGCTCATGAGTGGAGAGGCTAGCCAACGTGGCGGGTCCTATACCCGGTCAGAAGTCGAACAAAATGGAAAAACCGAATTCTTAGGGTTTTGTAAAATAATTTTACAAAACCCTACTAGTTTCGCGACCAGTCTGTCCGTCCGTCCGTCCGTGTGTCACAGCAGTTTTTCTCGGAAACTACTTAAGCTAGAAACATCAAATTTTGTGCGTAGGTGTAAAGTGGTGATCTCTTCAAAGTTCAACTACAAAAAATTTTTATAAGGTATTCAAGGGGGGCCTCCCCATATAGGAGAGTGACCCCCCGAAAAAAAATTTCATTGAAGGTAGCCGATATGGGTATCAAATGAAAGGTCTTGATGAGAACTTTTCTAAACAGGTCTTTATTTGGCAAAATTTGCTTCGAGGGGCGCACAGGGAGGGGAAATACACAAAAAATTTGTATCCCCCCCCCCTCGCGATTGGACACCTGTGATCCGAAAAATCTGAAAAAAATCAGGGATGTAGGCCTTAGTGTGTACAACAACAACAAATACCTTAGAAGTCGCAATTCACTCAACTTTGTTAGTAATAGTATGATTTATCGATTTTATGCTTTCTTGAATCAAATCTTAACGGTACCCTCAAATTCAATGAAATTCAGTACGTAGATGTCTATTTATAAGATTGATTTATCCTGAATGTTTCATAAAGATTGAATCACACTTTGTGAAGTTTTAGCGGTTTGAATTTTCCTGTATTACTATGGAACAATATGCGCTGCATTTATTACTATGGCAGCATATGGCTATGGAACAACATGCGCTTTTTACCGACTCAGACACTACAGTTTTGCTAGGATTTGCATGAAAATTTCAGGAATGATACGTGTCATGTATATCTTTGAGAATCGGTTCAGCTAGTGGTATCAGTAATCGTAAAACAAAATAGTGGCTATTTTAAATGCAAAGATTGAATAATTTTCAGTTATTTTTTTCCCAACTTCAACGTTTAAGGTGCATGCTTTGAACACTTGATTCAATTTAATGAATGACTAAAGATGAGTACCTACAATTAATGCTCATAAGTGAAACAAGTCAAGGAGGTGGGAGAGAGCTCCTAGCAAAATGGTTTTGTAACCATTCTAGGATTCAAAAAAATTGGCCATGAATCGATGATTTCAGTACAAGAGAGTGGCCCCTGAAAAAAAATATTCATCAAACGTAGCCGATATGAGTATGAAATGAAAGTTTTCATGGGCGTTTTTTAAAACAGTTGTTAAACTGCCAGTTTTAGCTTCAGTGGGGGCACAGGGGGGAAATACATGAAAAATGTGTTTCCTCCGTCGCGGACGGACATCTGAAATAATTATCAGGGGAGATATTTATGAGTATAAAAATACCAAAAATCTCAGGAGTCGAAATTCGTTCAGCTTTGTTAAAAATAGTATAACCTTCGCATTTCATATTTTCTCCAATAAAATCGTCTTTGACATGTTTCTTGATTTGATTCGATCTGGTGACTGCATTTTGTAAATTGAATACAAAACCCTTCTGACATGAGCGTAGGTCTGTTGACCCAACTTGTTCTTGTTTATGTTTCCATACGAGGGTTGTCCCAAAAGTACCCGACCTGACTTATGAATGCAGGTAGTTTTAAAAAAACAATTGCTTCGATTTGCAATACCACTTTTCAACAACTTAATGTGAACAGTTCATAACGGTACGTTTATCATTATATTTTTTACAGACATCCAAAGTGAACGCTCTCAGTGAATTTGTAAATACGGAAAAAATCGGGCATTGTTATGTGATACAATGCTTTCATTTGAAAGGTCTAATTCCAACCGATATCAAAGCCGAATTGGATTCTACTCTGGGGAAATCTGGTCCTTCGTTTACAACGGTCAAATATTGGGTAGCTGAGTTTAAGCGAGGTCGTACGAGCTGCCAAGATAAACACCGCAGTGGTCGACCAAGTGAGGTCACTACGTCAGAAAATGTGAAGAAAACCCACAAAATGGTATTGAATGACCGTCAACTAAAAGTGCGCAAGATAGCATTTCAAAAAGTGCTGTGCATCGCATTTTGACCGAAAATTAGGACATGAGAAAGCTGTGCGCAAGATGGGTGCCTCGTTTTCTCACAATGGGGCACAAACAGCAACGTGAGAATGTTTCCATCGAGTGTTTGGAAATGTTTCGCCGCAATAAAGCCGAGTTTTTGCGTCGATTCATAACCAATTAGTCCATCGTTTTACACATGAGATCAAGGACCAGACAAAGTGGACTGAAAAGGGAAAACGGGCTCCAAAGAAAGCAAAGACACTTCAGTCAGCTGGCAAGGTCATGGCATCGGTTTTTCTGGATGCGCTTGGAATAATATTTATTTATTATCTCCGAAAATGGTAAAACAATCAGCGGCGCATATTATGCAGCTTTATGGCAGCGTTTGAGTGATGAAATCAAGAAAAAACGGCCCCATCTGACGAAAAAGAAAGTATTGTTTCATCACGCACGTGTGTCATTGCGATGGCTAAAATCAATGAGTCGAAGCTCAAATTGCTTCTTCATGCACCCTATCTGCCAGAACTGGCTCCCTCGGATTATTTTCTTTTTCCGAATTTGAAAAAATGGCTCGGCGGCAAAAGATTCGGCAACAATGAAGAGGTAGAGTCTGCGGTTGATAACTACTTTGAGGAGCTTGACGGTTCCTACTATAAAGCGGGTATCGAAGCTATTGAACATCGTTGGGAAAAGTGTACCGAGCCAAAAGAGACTATGTTGGAAAATAAAAAACATTTTCGCAATTATTTTCTTGTTTTCTTTTTCGGATTGGGTACTTTGTATCTATGTTCTCTTTCCCTTCTTTATAATTCATCATTTCGTACAACCAAACCTTAGAATTTGTTTATCAATACAAGAAAATCCAAATAAGAAACAACGCCCATTTATGCACAGAGTGTAGAACTCCCATGCTCGCAAGAAAGTGACTGGATTACTCACTAAACACCTCCCCTGTTAACCTGAGAGCCTAACCTGGGACCGTTTGACACATTTCTTTGGGCCAGGTCTCGTTTTGTTACTGGGGGATTCCTCTTCTAGCGGGAGGGAAGAGGGGAAGAGGAAGTGCCAGACAAGCGATCCCCCAGTGCCAGCACCCCCGGCTACTGTGAGTCTCTTTTATCTTTTAGGACTGCCCGAACATAATGTGCCACCTGGTTCCATTTGTCAGCCGACTCGAGCATCACCGCGACTATATTACCCGGGATGAGCTCTCTCGTCTCCTTGTAGAGGCCCGTTTGCAGCCTGTCCCTTTTTATGCACGCAAAAAATATGTGGCAGACATTGCCTTCCTCTCCTGCGCAAAACCAATTACCGGGGGACCGTGACATACCAATCTTGTACAGGTTAGACTGAAACTACCCATGTCAAAAACCTGGGTCACAAAGAAAGCCAGTTTCACCATGCCTTCAATTCAGCTACGGTCTCACATCCAGGATGAGGCGTGCAGTCTACCTTCCCCTCGTGCAATTCACCCAAGACTGCTTCCAGTCGGTGAGTGAGCGCTGTCTCTCCTCGCAGACAACCATCTCCCCCGCATCCTCGTTCCGACGCAGATAAATAGAGCGACACTCTCTAGCAAGGAAGCCGACAGGTATTACGCTTGCAATGTTTTTCACTGTTGAATACGAAGATGCAATTCTCAGTGCTCCTCTTCTCTGTACCTGTGCCAATCGTTTTCGGTATACCTCCTTGCTGAGAGCGTCGCCCCATACCTCTGCTCCGTACAGTAGCACTGACCCTACAGCACTCATCAAGAGGCGTCTTCTTGACGGGCTGGGTCCCCCTACGTTGGCCATAAGTCGACTCAGGGCCGATATTCCCGAAGCAGCCTTCTCAGCCGTTGCCCTGATTTGCTCAGAGAAACTCATCTTCGAGTCGATCAGTAGCCCCAGGTACTTCACCGCTGGCTTCGATTCGATTTGTATATCTCCAATACTGATCATCCTTACTCTAGGAATTCTCTTTTTTGTCAAGATGACCACTTCGGTTTTCTCCCGTGCTAAACTCAGCCCGCGAGTAGTCCCTCCAGTCCCTCACTCGGCGCATTAGCATACCTAGGCTAAGTTGCGCTTGTTCAACGATGCGTCCAGCGACCAGAGCCGCAACATTATCCGCATAGCCAATCAAGCGTGACTAATCTGGCATCTCCAGTCTCAGCAGCCCGTCGTAGCACACATTCCACAGGTCTGGACCAAGGATAGATCCCTGGGCAATACCCGATATAACGGCCATCTTTCATTGCCCTTGTGTCGTGTCGTAGAGCAGGATTCGATCCTTTAGGTAGTTTTTCACAACCGGCATTAGATATTTGGGAACTTGAGAAGGGTTTTCCAGCATATCCAGAATATCCACCCATCTAGCGGAGTTGAAGGCGTTCCTGATTTGAGCGTCACCGACAGGACGATGCGTCGCTTGGTGCGACTATATGCCTCTGCCTTTTGGACCGCGTTCACCACCTCTGCAATCGCATCAATGGTAGAACGTCCTGCTCTAAAGCCGTACTGCCGAGGAGATAGGTCCCCAGCAGCACGAATCGCGTCAGTGTCTTCCCTTGATGAGTTTCTCTAGTATTTTGCCAGCCGTGTCTAGCATGCATAACGGGTGGTATGCAGACGGCGATTCGGGATTTCCCTTCCCCTTTCTGATCAGCACGCGCCTCGCTACGTTCCTCCATACCGGAAAAACCCCGTCCCGTAGGCAAGCGTTGAATGTGCTGAGCAGCAAGTCAGGACAATGATGATAGACAAGCTGCAACACCTCACCCGGAACACCATCTGAACCTGGAGCCTTCCTCGCTTTCAGTGAAAGGACTGCCTCTTCCAGTTCCGACTGTGTAAAGACTGCTGTTTCAACGTGGACAGCGTCAGCACGGATGGAACGAGCGGGGAAGAGTGCACGCACTATCTCATCCATCTTTTCCGCATCATGTGCAAGGTTTCCTTATGGCGCCAAGCTTCCTCATAACTATCTTGTAGCCAAGGCCCTACGGATCCTTGTCCACAGTGTCCACTAGGTCTTGCCAGCAGCGAGCTTTGTTATTGTTAATCAATTTGCGAAGGCATTTCCTGGCCAATTTATATGTTGCCACCCGGTTGCATGCCTCGTCATGGTTCCGCAGCCGTTGAGCCTTACATCGAAGCTTGTGGTACTCCTTCGCTTTTCAGTAATTTCAGTTGATCACCAGTACACTGGGGGCTTGCCATTTGGGGTTTTCGACGTGGCATAGAAGCGCAGCAAGGAGTCGTAATGATGCTCATAGTTGAGTTCACCACGTCTTGAGCTAGCAGTTCTTCCGTTCCCTCCGAAGCTCCCTGCGGCGGCTCACCTGCTGTGAGTACCTCGACGAACCTCTCGACGTCCATCCATCCGATGTTCCATCCAGTTGTAGAAAGCCGAGAGCACGGACGTCGGAAGACAACATCACTGGTCTCAAGCAAAATGCCCGGATGATCACTGGCTGAATAATGCTCTAATACTCTCCAATTGTGTGTCCTCCGTACTAAGGACTCCGAGGCGAATGTGACGAGAAAATGATCAACTTAACTTTAACTTGAACTTAAACTTAAGAGTGTTTAAAGCTATGTATTCGCATCTTCTACGTATAATTGTAATTTATCACCACGGAATTTTATTTTGTTAGATTTTACACAACAAGAAATTTTCTGTTTAGAACTTGTTAGGTAAGCTCCATCAACGCCCAAATTAGGTACGGTATAGGCAAGCACCATGACTGCCTAAATTAGGAATTATTTAGGCAGACCTCATTAACGCCTGAATTGAAATATTTTTACGCAGCGAAGAAAACTGTAAATACTTAAATTTTTACCAAGAATTTAGGGATCGTTTGTTTTTAACACTAAAAATAATATGTGTTTATAAAAATCGCCGCCTAAATTGGAACGTTATTTGTAAAGTGAAGAAAATGGTTGCCCAAGAAACGGTTTTTTTGTTACCAAACCGTAAAACGATCATATAATTATCATAAAACTCTCATGAAATAGGATAACATAGTTCAAATTATCGTAAAACTTTCGTAAAACCATCATCACAAGCCAAACAATCACAAAACAATTGTTTTTAACGAATGTTCGAAAAACTATCGTTTTTGACGAAAGTTCGTAAAATGCCAAGTCCTTACTAAGAAATGTTAGTGTTGTTTACATATTTCACAGCAAAGATTTTTCTGTTTAGAGCTTAGGAAAACACCATTAGGCCGTAATGCGGAAAACCCCATCAGTACCTTAAGACGTTGAGCTTAGGAACTGATAAGGTAATGCGTTACGTTCGATATTAGGGCCTTATGGGGTTCTGAACTGAATAAGTTTAGGCATGCCTAACTAAGCCCTCATTAGGCATGCCTAACTCAGGCATGCCCCAATAGGGCTCCATTAGGCCCGCACTATGCATGCCTAAACTGACAAAATGTGAAAAATCGCTAATCTCACTTTCATTTGCAAAATTTTCATTTGAATATTTTTTTCAGTCTCCAGATTGCAATAAAACGCGAAATTGCAAAAATTGCTGAAGTTAGGCATGCCTGATTAGGCCCCCATTAGGCCCGCATCAGGTATGCCTAACTTGTTCTTCTTCTTAGCACTACAGCCCCTCTCGGGCCTTCGCTTCCTGCACACAGCGCCTCCAACAGATTCAGTCCATTGACCACATCCTCCAATTTGGAAATCCGAGCAGCGATGAACTGTCCTCGTCGACCGCGTCAGACCAGCGTTTCCTCGGTTTCCCCACTGGCCGCCGGCCTTCAGTTCTCCCAGCGAATACCTTTCTGGGTATCCGTTGTTCGTCCATACGATTCATATGTCCAGCTTATTGCAGCTTTTGCAGTCTTACAATCGTTTAGACCTCCGATTCGTTAAAAATTTCATACAGCTCATGGTTGTATCGAATTCGCCATTGGTTCCCGTCAAGCTTCGCTACGATTATTTGCCTCAGGACCCGTCGCTCAAAGGCGTTCAATAAATTTGCCGATGCTTGGGTTAGGGTCCATGTTTCACACCCATAGCATAACACAGGTCTTATCACAGATTTGTATACTATGAGCTTTGTTCTCCTGTGTATGCAGCTGGTCTTCAAGATCGTCAATAGTGAATCAAATATTTTATTTGGGAGCTGTATTCTTTAGCGTATTTTGTCTCTTTCATTGCGCGCTCTCGTTATTTTGGTGCCTAAATACAGAAACTCGCTAACATTCTCGATACTGTGTTCACCAAGTGGGATGTTTTGTGTATTTGAGGTATTTTTCCTCGACTGCGTCATGAGCTTTGTTTTATTTTCATTGATTTGTAGCCCTACTAGTTTTACTTCGTTGTCGAGTTTCAAGAAGAGTTCGTTAGCGGTTTTTAATGACCGTGACAGAATGTTGATGTTGTCCGCATAGGCTACTACTTGGCTCGACTTGTATCATAATGTACCTCGTGTTTTGATAGGTAGCTTCCGTATGACGTACTCCAGAGCCAAAGAATAACAAAGGGGCCAGCCCATCTCACTACTTTAGTCCGACATTTGTGTCAAAGGCATCGGTGAGCTGGTTATTGATGCGGACTTGGGAGGTCGTCGACGTCATAGTCATTTTGGTAAGACGGACTAATTTGGCTGGGATACCAAAGCAAAGCATTATTTGGTATGTTTGCTTGAAGTCGATGAACGGTGTACGTCTACGTTGAACTCCAAGCATTTTTCAAGTACCTGCTTGACTGGGAACAATTGGTCTATTGCTGATCTACCTGCCCTAAAACTCGTTACTTCCCAATAATACTGTTTGCGTATGATCCGATTTCTAAAGCCTTTGAAAATAGTTTGTACGCCGTACAAAGTAGTGATATGCCTCTATAATTTTCGCACTGTAGCTTATCACCTTATAGGAATAGGGAATATAATTGATTGGCTCCACTCTTTGGGCATATGTTCTTGTTGCCAAATGTACTGGATGACTTTGTGAAAAGTTTGATGAACACTACTGCCACCATATTTGATGGGCTCCACTGGAATCTCATCGATACCCGGTGCTTTATTATTCTTTTGGGCTTTGATGATGGAACAAACATCATCCAGAGTTGGTGAGGCCAATGGAAGCTCTCCGCAGGCATCTATATGCTCCGATATTCTGGAGCTGAGCGGAGGATTAAGGAGGTTCTTGAAGTATGTTGCCTATCTTTCCTTCATTTTGGTTTCATCAGCGATGATATTGCCGATGTCATCACGACAGAGCGTGGTTTTGGGCTGATAACCACATTTCAGGCTTTTCACTGCTTTTTAGGGTTTTGTACTGAAATACAAAACCCTATTGCAATCACGACCTGTGTCCGTCTGTCCGTCCGTCCGTCCGTCCGTCCGTCCGTCTGTATGTCACAGCACTTTTTCTCCGAAACTATAGGGGCTACAGCCATGAAACTTGGTAGAAAGGTCAGAAGTGGTGACCTCTTGAAAGTTCAAGGGTGGTAAAATTTTTCAAAGGTGTTTAAGGGGGGGTCTCCCCATATAGGGGGGTGACCCCTCAAAAAAAAATTTTCACCATTGGTAGTCGAGTAGGGTGTCATTGGAAAGGTCTCAATGAGATCTTTTCAAAACAAGTCTTAAAATTGTCTTATAAGTACCGAGGGGGGAAGGGGAAGGGGAAATGTACGAACTTTTCGCGTACCCCACCCTCGCGATTGGACACCTTCCATCCGAAAAACCTGAAAAAAATCATGAATGTAGGCCTTAATGAGTACAACAACAACAAATACATGAGAAGTCGAAATTCACTCAACTTTGTTAGTAATAGTATGATTTATCGATTTTGTGTTTTCTTGAATAAAATCTAAACGGTACCTTTAAACTCAATAAAATTTAGCATAGAGATGACTATTTATAAGATTGATCTTTTCGGAAAGTTTCATAAAGGTCGAATAGTATTTACCGAAGTTATAGCGATTTGAATTTTCGTGTATTACTACGGAGCAATGTGCCCTGTATTAATATGGACACATATTGCTATGGAGCCATATGCGCTATTTACCGACTTAGACCCTACAGCTTTGCTAGGATTTGCATAAAAATTTCAGGAGTGATAGGTATCATGAAGATAAGTACATACAATTGAAACAAGTCGAAGAGGCAGGAGAGAGCTCCTAGCAAAAGGGCTTTGTAACCATTCTAGGATTCGAAAAAATAGGCCATGAATCGATGATTACAGTACAGAGGAGTGGCCCCTGAAAAAAAATTTCATGAAAGGTAGCCGATATGAGTATCAAATGAAAGTTCTCTATGAGAGCTTTTCAAAACAGTTCTTAAACTGACAGTTTTTGCTTCAGTGGGAGCACAGGGGGGGGAAATACATGAAAAATGTGTTTCCTCCCTCGCGAATGGACACCCGTGATCTAAAAAATCTGAAAAAAATATCAAAGGAGATATTTATGGGTATAACTATAACAAATACCTCAGAAGTCAAAATTCGTTCAACTTTGTTAATAATAGTATGATCTTTGAATTTCACATTTTCTCCAAATAAATCGTCTTTGACATGTTTCTTGATTTTATTCGTTGCTGGTTACTGCAATTTGTAATTTGAGTACAAAACCCTTCTGACATGAGCAAAGGTCTGTCTACCCAACTTGTTATGCTTGTCTTGTGTTGTTGCTTGCTAAACTTACATCTATACTTGGTCAGCATCATATTTTCTTTTCTGAATCTTAATTATTTTATACGCTACTCTTCTGAGATTTTGATAGTGTTCTCTCTTCGTCCTGGTTTTCTACCTACATATTCCTTGTACGCCTAATTCTTTTTATCCAACGCATTCTGGCACTCATCATCGAACCAATCATTCCTCTTGCGCCGGGCTTGGCGTCCAATCGTCTGTTCTACCACGGTCCTGATAGCCACTTCCACTTCCATCCAGAGCTCGTTGCTCGTCTTTAACGATGCGTCTGATAAGATGGGAGCCAGCTGGTTGTCAAGGATCTCCGTGAAATGTTTGGCCACAGACGCCGTTTGGAGCCTTTCGATGTCAACCTTTTTTTAGCGAGCTGGTGTTCGCTGAATATGTCTTTGACATACGACGTCGATATGTTAATTTAATCACGTAATGATCTGAGCTACAATTGGCTCCTCGGTATGTACGGACGTCAAGTATGCTTGAGGCCCAACTTTGTTGAATCAAAACATGATCGATCTGGTTTTGTGTGTTCTCATCCGGCGATATCTAGGACATTTTATGAATGCGTCGATGTGGGAAGAAAGTCGAACGTATGACTAGATTTCTGCCACATGCTAAGTCAATCAGGCGCTGGCCGTTGTCATTTGTTTCATCGTGGAGGCTACATCCTCCAGTCGTTACCCGACGAGATAGCTCATTGCCAACCTTAGCGTTGAAATCACCCAGAATTATTTTGTGTCGTTTGTGGGCAATGAGTCGGCCAGTCTTTCCAGGTGTTTGTAAAACGTTTCTCTCGTTTCTTCGTCCTTTTTTTCGGTCGGGGCACGAACATTTATCAGCCGGACTTTGAAGAATTTCGCTTTTATACGGATCACACACAACCGTTCATTGACTGCCAAAAAATCAATAACATGCGATTTGAACTCCTTATCTACAATGAAGGCCACTCCGAATTCTCATTTTCCAGTAGGCTTCCCACTTTTGAATATTGTGTGCGATCTCATGTCTTAAATGTCGTTTCCAGTCCAATTCGTTTCTTGGATTGCCAGTATTTTTAATTGATATTGACTGGCCTGTTGTAAAACAGCGCCAGAGTAATTGAGTGATTTGACATCCCAGGATGCAATGCCATAGTCCTTTTTTCGTTTGCGAGGTCGTTGCTGTGAGTTTAATCTATTCCGAGGCCTACCTGCAGGTTTCGAAACATTTAAAGGTTTTCCAGGGACGGGTAGTTAGCCCGTCGCCCGACCTCCATTCCGGCGGCATGGTTATTACGTCGATTCCGTTATCAGGCGCGGAAAATTCACCTTCCCCTCTTACGTCCTTATAAAGCAGGTGTGAGTAGGATTTAGTAGCAGAGCTGATGTATTTACAGTTAATAGCATTTCTCGGCATTTAATGTTACATTGTTGGGGAACTAGTAAACCCAATGTGCACCCCGAGAGTATTTAGTACCATTTATTTGTGGGCTTCGGAATGAGGAATCATGGATGCTATAGGTTGGGGAAACAAGGAGTTCCCTCTTCCTTTCTCAAACGAGCTTGGGACCATCTGTGGCGGAGTCCTAACTTAGGTATGCCCCACTTGGGCCCCATTAGGCCCGCATTTGGTATGCCTAACTTAGGCAAGCCGCACTGTTTCCACATTAGGCCCTAATGCCCGTTTAGGTATGCCTAAACTGATTTCTACTCGGGTGCTTGCTTAAAGTCAACGAAAATTTAGTGTACGTTTATGTTGAACTCGCAGCCTTTTTCAAGTACCTGCTTGACTGTGAACAATTGGTCTATCGTTAATCTATCTGCTCTCAAACCACCTTGATACTCCCGAATAATACTGTTGGCGTATGATCTGATTTGATTTTTTAAGACCTTAGGAAATATTTTGTACGCCGTACAAAGTAGTGATATGCTTCTATAGTGTTCGCACTGAAGCTTGTCACTTTTTTTGTGGATAAGGAATATAATTGATTGGCTCGACTCGTTCGGCATAAACTCTGTCACCATATTTGATGAGCTTCACTGCGATAATGTTGCCGATGTCATCACGGCGTTGTTTTGGGCTGATAACCTCATTTCAGGTTTTTCACTACTAGCCCAGTCATATTAGGTAAAAAAAGGGGTCAACCTCGGAATGAAAGATAATAAGCTGCAAATTGGTATGAACCTTTGGATGGATGATGACAATGAATCGAACATTTTTGAGCGACAAGAAGAAGAATTCATTTTCATCATCCTCATTATCTGTCATGTTCATCTCCAAACCTTCCAGAATATCGGGATCATATGTATTTTCTTCATCGGGATTACTTGGATACAGTGAAGCGTTGAGGCAAGCTTGTCCGTTGCACTGGCCGCAAGCTAAAGAACATTGTAGCCCTGATTTTCTGCATCCACAGCGGGAACCACAACCATTTTTGCAATTGCAAAATATTACGTTTAGTAGTTCGGCTGGTGCTGGAGGTAATAACGTTCGTATGGGCTCCAGGATTTCATTTTCAAGCATCCAGCCCCATTCTTTAGGTTCTACTTTAATTAAATATAAATAATTAATAGTTAGTACATAAATAATAGGCGTTGTTTAATAATTATAATTTCCAAGTAAATAATTGACTTTATAACGTACTGATAACCATAACTCACGCTTGACCTTGCATTAGGCCGTATATGACTGTACGATGTGCACTCTTCGCGCTCTACCTTCAAAACGGTTGGTCGTATGAAAAAAAAGTTTAAACAAAAGTTGTAGGGAATTTTATAGCCTACAACTTTTATAATAAATGCAAATCTCATTTAACCGATAGGAAGCCAGATATTCGCGAAAAACCGATTTTTGTGACCTTTGACCTTGAATATCTTGAGACGCGAACACGATAACGATTTAGACTTTTGAGACAACATTTAGAATGACAAAACAAAGGTTCATACCAATTTGCAGCTTATTATCTTTCATTCCGAGGTGAAAGCCCTAATATGACTGGGCTATACTTTGTATGCTTGTCTTGTGTTGTTGCTTGCTTGACTTACATCGATGCTTATCAATTGTTCATCATAGTATTTTCTTTTCTTGATTCGAATGATCTTGTTCGCTACTCTTATGAGGTTTTGACAATGTTCTATCTTTGTCCTAGTTTTCCTACCTAAACATTCTTTGTACGCCGGATTCTTTTTGTCTAACGCATTCTGGCATTCTGGACGAATTACAGGGCGCAATTCCCTTCGTACTCATTTGCACAGGTAAAGTATTGCATGAGACCATATTTACCAAAGATGGGGCAACCATGCACTGTGCCTCTGGCTTCAATCTGTATCAGGCTGCAGATATTTCGTGTCATAGCAATGAGCTGGAATATGCTTATGGACAAAAATCTAGTAGATCTACTTCTTTACTCTTAAAAAGTGAGAAGGATCTAAAGGAAGGGGTTGTAACCAAGGTCTCAGTGCAAAAGAGTAGCCTAAACAGCCATCATAATTCTGATGATAGCTATTCAGGTTCTGAGGTGATGTGGACAACCACAGCCTTTTGCTGTACCACCAGGAAGCTTCTACTTTGCCCCTATGCTATTTGACAAAGTACTGTATTGCCTAGAACATTTCACATCAAACGAAGATAATTTATTTTTTTGTAATTAATTTTAAATTATTAGTATCATTCTTCCACTAAAATAAAACTCTGACAATATTACAAGTGTTTCATGCTTTAGCAACGAACTCACAGCATAGAACTTGTAATACATATATAATGCTCAGAGAAAATGAAATTGTAATAAGCCTTATAAAATTATATTCAGTTTGGCAGAAATTTTGACATTTGATATGTGTAATTCAATTGTGTCGAGTGGCCTTGTAACGAGAACAAACGCTTTCGAAACGTGTCCGACACGCACACAGCACCTTCTAAGGATATTCCCATCTCTCGCCTGTCAGATATAAAATTGTCTGAAAAATTCATTTTAATCCCGGCAGGACAAAGAAATGAAATAAGAACCTTTTTCTCTTCAAGGGAAATAAAATCATGAAAAAAGAAAATACTGAATTCTTGACTTTATACTGGCAAAGTGGATGAAGGACGAAAGAAAATACACCACAAATAGAACTCAATGCATACGAGTATAAGAGTACGTGGCCATACTTCTTGCCATTTCTACTCTATGGCAGGTTAACCTAGAGCGCTTGCTCAGGTTTTTATCATATTTTTTCATACTTCTCTCAACCACTTATCAAATTTACCCTTCCTCAATTCGCCATTTACTTATTTTTCCTCTTGAGAATCTCCAATTCCTGTTCCTGTTCGTGTGCTTTCATTTCTTTTTTCATATCGTGACCAAGAAAATTGCCAACGAAGAATTGAACTCTCGCTGAACTTTGAAACGGAGAGGACGAGAGGCGGAGGAAAATGGAAAAACGGAAAAAGTTTTGATGTTTTCGTTTTGGCCTTTAAGTAACTGCCACCCAACCCACTTTGTAACTTGACACCAATCTAAACTGCTCAAATTTGGTTCAATTTTTCTCAATTTCGTGGGGGCGGGGTGGAGGCTGAAGACAAAACTTGTGTAACTTGTCTTATGCATTAACGTTAATGTATTTAGAAGATGTAATAGATTGTATGACTGGCAAGCGGAAGGAATTTACCGCCATGGGATTTTATAATTTACTTTATTCCTTTCTTTTTGATAAAATGATGGTGGGATTATGTTTGAAATTCGTTTTGGATATTTCGACTTGCCTTCTTCTGAGAAGTAATTTGGGCAAGCGAGGGTAAATCTTGTTATTCAATTTTCTATTATGAATGATTCGTGGTCAAAGGAAGATTTATTTTTGAAATTTTAAAAACTTTTACCAACCATTTGAAGGGTATACTAAAGCCATGGTAGCCAACATTTAATTAATTTTTTATGTAAAACGATTTCAGTTGAATTACTTTAAATCAATGGAATTAACGAAACATTTTTGGAACAAGTTGGTTACCCATGCGTGTTGTGCTTCTGATGCATTACAATTATTGTTAAAAATTTATAGCAGTAAAGGAAAATAAAGACATCTGAGGAATAAGTGAAATAACATCGACAAAGAAATTCCGTGTAAATCAATCAAATTCGTCGATTTCGCGACCTCACATCCACCGATTCCAATGAAGTTTTGCAATTTTATAGCATTTATTGAAAGTGTAATCATGCATTGTTACATATACATATATTCTGGCTAGTTACTGCTGTCTTGCTATATGAATATTATAATTGCTTCATTACCAATATAGTAAATTACGTGGCAAACATTGAATCGTCATTGGAAAGATCAAGAACATACTTGAATGACTTAAAATTAAAAACACTAATAATGATGGTGGCGCTTACGTCAAAGCGACAACTGTGATGGGACTGGTAATTAAAAATACTAATAATTTTATCGATTTACGTTATTACAACAACAAGTATGGGGTTGATAACTAAAAACACAGACAACGTCATTAACTTTTTACTATTCCACGTCTAGCAGTTGTTGGGTATAGAGTTTTTAATTTACTCCTATAAAGTTTTCAAAAATTATATTACTTTTTTTAAAAGTCAGTCCAAAGCTAATTTTGATGTTTATTGGGAAAAGTTTTTATTGTCGAAGCATTTGACCCACGGATTCATATCGAACATTACTTTACTTCGATAAATCAACAAAAGCAAATAATCCAAAGACTAACTCGGGACTGCTGGTATGGAGGAGCCCGACGGCTTTCCTCCGTTGGGGGACTCCGGGGAGAGTAGCTATAGGAAATTGGCGGCAATCGTCAATAAAATGAGACACATGAGTAACCAGGAAAGCTCCGCAGATGGAGGGTGTAAAACTCAAATAGTGGAAAACAAACAAAAAGTGATTCGACTTCAAGTTGAAAATCAAGAATTGAGACTACAACTGAAAACCCTCGAAGATTTGTTCAAGAAAGCGATCAAAACTCAAGATGCAGAACCAGTAAAGCAAATCAATACGGAAAAGAAGGCGTAGGAAGCTGTCAAACAAGTCATCCCAGAAGAAATACTAAGTGCAGGAGGTAGTAACGACACCCAAAAATATTATGCAGCGCTGGACGGACTACAACAAGAAATGGACGTTGAAGAATGTATTGAAGATAGTTCTGGTCAGTATAACAATGATAATTTTATAGGGTACTTAAAAAATAAGAATGAGGAGAAGAAACCAGCTCGCAGTTCTGCTGGTCCTTCTCAAAAAGTTTCCAAAAATACAGAGAAAGTTCCGCCAATTAACGTGTTCGGTCAAAGCGGAAAAGATATGGTTCGGCTATTGGCAGCCGAAAATAAATTAACCAATTTCGAGATTAAAAGAGTTAATGTCAAAAAGTAACAATCCGAACGAAATCACTGGTTGATTTTAAATCAACACTGAATTCCGGGAAGGTTCCACACTTCTCCTATACCCCAAAAAGTGAGAGGAACCAGACCTTTTTATTGAAGAGCTTCGACTACGGAGAAGATACCGTCGATCTTCTTCAGGTGGTCAAGGAAGCAGCACCTGAAATCGAATTTATTTCCGTTTAAACCTTCGCGACAGGAAGATCGACTGTAGGAAAAAATTTACCACTTTATTTGGTGCAGATTTCAAATAAGAGCAGTCCAAATGCAATTCAACAAATGAGTCTCCAGAAAAGAAAAGTGAATCGGTGTTATCGATGTCAAAGATTTGGACATTGGGCTGCCAACTGTGCCATGCATTATAGATGCGTCAAATGCAAAGACGGAGCCAAAAGAGAAATGATACTGTGTTAACTGCGGTGTTTTTGGTCACCCGGCATCATATCAAGGATGCTCCCGTTTTCAAGATACGAGTGTAAAATTTGCCCCAAAGCAAACACAACTACACCGCAGTGTCTCAGCTCCGAACTTCGTCAAGCCCGGAGTATCATTTACACTTGCCGCTAGAGGACCAACAGAAAATGCTGCAAGTAAGTGGCAATAATAATTAATTTTGTTTTTCAGCGTTAAGGGCTTTCGAATGCCTCAAAATGATTATCCAGTCACATTTCCATGAAAAGAATTCGTCTCATCTCGATCGACGTGTGAGTCTACATTGGCGTGATTATTTCCTTGAATTCATTGTTAAACAAAAGCCTGACATCATGCTCCTCACCGAAACCCACCTCAATTCATGCCACTCCATGACATTCAAGGATTTTGAATTTGTAAGAAACGGTTGGGTAAACGGTGATGTGGGAGGTGGCACCGGTATATTGGTTCGAAGACGCTATCGTTTCCAAAATATTGAAAAAGTCGAATTCAATAGCTTTGAATCTCTTGAAGCGTCCATTATCGAAATATCACTGCCAAGTGGAGATAACCTATTCGTTATCTCTGCCTATGCAATTGGTCGAAATGTTCTCAAGTTCACGGACGAGCTCTATTCCATGTTTGAAATACTCGAATTGAACAGGCTGCATAGTTATTTTATTATTGCTGGTGACCTGAGCGCCAAGCATACATCAAGGCTGAACCCCACCAATAATCCAAGAGGTGTATTCCTGAAATCGTGAATAACAGAGAACCAAATTGAATACAGATGCAATCTATATGGGTCGGAGTACCCTAGGACAAATGCATATTTGGACCTCTGCAGCTTTAATATTCCTCAACAAAAACTGCAGGTGCTTCCTTAAGCGGCCATAACGCAATCGTAATGGAAATCAATCATCAAAGGGATGCTGTCTTCCTCATTCCAGTTCAACATGTACATTATCGGTTCAATTTTAAATAAATGGATTGGGGAAAGTTTCAAAAAAAGTTCAATCGGGATTACTGGAAGCAATGTCCTTCATCTCATGATGGTTCTTAATGACAGGAATCTAACTAACGATGAAATACATCTCTATTTGTCGAAGTTAGAGAAGCTGACGTTGGAAACGATTGAGAAAGTAGTTCGCAAGATTAAACATCGAAAACATTATGGAAGGATATGAAACATCATCCATCGCAAGGTTGAAAAGGTTCAAAAGCCTTCTTCTTACATGCGTCAGCAATATTTATTGGCAATTTTTGGACTACACCCGTCCTTCATTGGCTTTGTTGAAAATACACCTGAAGAATGTCCGGAACTTAATCCGTTCATACTTCTGGAGTGACGGCAATGGGCGGACAAATTGAGAGGTATTAGCCCACAGGACCCAGATGGCGTTTTCGCGAAAGTGAAGCATATTCCATAAGAAGTCTCGAGTGAAGATATCGAATCTTGAAGTCACTAGTGATGAGATAAATCTTTTCGATAAGGCTGGTATCGAAATTAATAGTACGACTCCAGATAGAAATGGAAACAGGATTATATGTAATAGATTACATAAACTTGCCCTGATTGGAACACATTTAGAACTGGTTCATCTACCAAACCCTGAGAGAGGGAACGAAATATTTTCAGAGGCCGTTGAAGCAAAAGTTTCCGACTTCAAATCAAGCCTGAACGGCCACTCAATTCTTCATTTCGATGAAACACTAACATCTGACCTCAAACCGAGCTTGAATCTTATTTGTTCTTTTGTCAGCTATGAAGACTTGTGTTTCATATTTGGCAGGATAAACAGCAAGAAATCATATGGTACTGACGGTATTCCAAATGCAGTTCTCCGACATTCGAATGAGGTTGCAATTCGGAATTATTGCATGTTGTTCAACAACATGTTGTTCAACAACATGTTGAGCAATTCATATTTCCCAAATGAGTGGAAAAAGGCTAAGGTATTTTCGATTTTGAAGAAAGGAGAAGCTCCTTCATGCCCTAAAAGCTATCGCCCAATCAGCTTACTTCCTAACATCAGCAAGATGTTTCAAGTGATGCTCAACAAAGCAGTAAACGCCCACATTGAGGAATATGAGTTAATGCTGGATTTTCAATTTGGTTTTCATGCCAGGCATTCGACCATGCATGCGATAATGAAAGTAACCTCAGGCATCTGTTGGAAACTAAATGATATAGAACGTGTTGGAGCGTGTCTCGTTGATATGGAGAAAGCCTTTGATGCGATGTGGTTAGATTAACTAGTTTTTAAACTCCTTCTGGATAGGTTCCCCAGACACCTTGTCGCCATGATGTGCAATATGTTATACGGGGAATCGGTTGTTGTAACTGACGGAAATCTGACAACAATGCGCGAATTCAAGGTCTTGAATGGTCTACAGCAGGGAACAGTTACAGCACCTCTGCTCTTCTCAATATTCATTCGCAAGTTATTGAACGGGTTTGATTTTAACGTCTCGCCTACGCGATCATTGGTAGCGTTTGTCATCTTTACAGCAGACCGAAAAGCAACAATAGTTCTGAGCAATCTTCAAAGAATGTTCAATGATGTGCAGCTCTATACTGACAATTGGCGAATGAAAATCAATGCGTAGAAATGCGAAACAATTTTGTTTCGGACAACGCTGCAGGGGGTCAGTCAAGACCTGAAACGTAATTGGAAGGATTTCCACATCATGGCTAGTGAGGGTAGTTCAGAACGGGTTCCACATAAATCCCGTGTTCGATACCTTGGTGTTCATCTCGATCAGTATCTGTACTATACTGAACATGTCAAAACCATGCTCAGTAAGGCACAAAAAGTAGTCATGGCCCTACGAAGACTCTTTTATTCCAGATACATTGATCAAAAGGTCAAAGTTATCTGTTACAAGAGCCTGGTTGGATCAGTTTTTACATATGGATGTCAGATTTGGTATAACCAGAGTGCTAGTACTATGGAAAAATTAAGCGTTTTCAAAAAGAAATGTCTTCGCTTATGTACTGGTTTGTACAGAAAGCCTGAGACGGATTGGAAGCATTATATATCGAATAGAAGAATTTATCCAACTCCTAAATTGACAAGAGTCGATATGTTCTTAAGGAAACTTCGTTGGAATCATATCGCCAGATCTGTAACTATGAGTGAAAACCCCTGAATTTCACAGCCGTTCCAACCTACAGACGGATATATTGCCTCGCTACTGGCTTCGTTCCTCCAGAAGTATTCGTGTATTTGGACATGAATCGGGTATGTTTTTGATTCTGACGGCGTCCCAACCATATATCACATATATAGACGGGCCACCGATAGGAAGATAAAATATCCTCCGAATTTGAGTTCACGAGACCAACAATTCCAAAGAAGCTACTCATTTGCTAGATTTGTTGAAGCTGGTTGAGTTGAGACGAAGCAATCTCGGTATGGGTGACTGAATGACAATATCTAAATTATTCGTGTTTGTTTTCTGTTTTTGTGTTTTTTGTTACTTTGTTTGTGAGTTTCAGCTCATTATTGCTACATTTAGTGTTGTTGTTGTTAATTTGTGTTAAAAATTAGGGGTAGGTTAGGTATATGTGATGTTCATTATATTAAGTTTAGAGATAAGGTTAAACGCGTAGGTTAGGAATATGGTGATAGAACGTTTTTGATTGAATTTTATTAGAATTAGGGAACAATATATTAGGTGCAGGACAAAACTTCACTGTGTAGTGATTTTAGGATGTTCAATATTGTCCGTGAAGGACTGCAGCGATGGTCTGCTGCCTCGGCAGAAGAAGGTGTCGGTATCTGCCGAGAATGCCCTCGTCTAGAGACGCGTGAATGCGCTGGCAGGCTAGCATTGCGGTGTCGTGGGGCGGGTTCATTTTCCCAGCACGAGGACCCACTACAAAGAAATTTCGCACTCACGAATTTGACTGCTGGAGATCAAGAGGCGACCGAAGTCGCAAAAAGTGTAGATAACTACACCGAGGGAGATAGAACTTGTTACGAAAACAAGAGGAACCTGAGAAGAAAGGCGGACTTGGGGGTAACCTCATAGTTACCCGATGAAGTTCATGGCCCACAAATGAAAGAGGGGCAAACGGGTGATGGTGGAGCCCCTTCGCACCCACCCAACCGGAATAAATCCATATATATTCTGTTGCAGTGGCCAGGTATTCATCTTCTGAGTGGAAAACTCATACAACTTGAATTGCATGAACTTTCCCATCAGAAGGGGAGTACCCCGGTGACCAATTTATGCCATAGAATTATACAATTTAATTGCATAACTCTATGCCATAAAGAGGCACTCTGCTTGGGCCACTCAACCCGCGATATCACCTGAAACAGAAGAGAAAACAACGAATTAAACTGTACCCGGCGGCTGGCTCATGTTTTATGAGGGGAGCCTACCACCGTACCCGGTCCTGTACTCGGCCCAAAAGAAGCGGAACAGAAAGGCCGAAAGTTATGGTATATTAATGCATTTTATTTAACAAAAAAAAAAACAGACATTAGGTTCTGCTCAAAACAAGAGAAAGTATAAGCGAGAGATCATGCACTTATCTTTAGTTTAAAAATATAAAGTAATTCAATACAAAGAACGAAAGGCAAAAAATTTAAAATATATCTGCAAAAAATTTAAAATATATCTGCGAAAAACAAACCCAAAAGCAAACTTTGAAATATAAATCCAAAACAAATTAACGCAATAAAAGGGTACTTACCCCACATGGTCCTTCGAGCGCTCGATGAAGAATGCGGGTGTCCTCTGAAACTTTCATTAATTTAATGAAATTTGATTAACGCCAAACACTGGGGCTTACTCATTTGGTTGACTAAAATTTGGGTGTTTTATGATTTTGATTTTCGCGATTCACAAACTTACTGCCACGAGTTCTAACTATACACTTTAACGTTTAACGGAAAGGAATTACTTAATGGGAAAACTAAGCGAACAACGATAATAAAATTTATGTAGGTCGTTTTCAATACGGTTTATAAATAAAAATATTTTCCTCGCCTAAGATTCATCTAATAGCGCTATTTCGTTTACAACAGATTTTGTAAATTTTGATTTCGGTTTCGTGCTTGATTAATTATTTTAATCTATTGCCCTCCTACTTTAGATACAGTATTGGATGCCCGCCAATTCAACATCATTTTACTATTGGAAGAGTTTTCTTGAAATCGGATTTTCATTTTTTTTTTTGCGCTTAATTACAATGTGTGTCACGATCTGATTTGACAGGTGTTCGTTGGTATAAGGCCCCCAACTAGTCGAAACGGAGTTTTCTTATGTATAGCGGTACATGATGCATGTAAAATCTATCTCCAATCGTCTCAGTAAACGTTGAACACTGACTATTCAGCCTTTTTGGCGTGGAAGAAGAACAAGTCGAAGGATGCTATGCCCAAGATGTGTCTCGTCAAAAGAACCGCAGCTCGTGAAAAATGTCGAATTGGAACTGCCGTATTAAATATTGAAAAATCCCTTACGAAACAATTGACGCGAGAAAAAGTGTTTTTGATCAGCAAATATCGCGCATTTCACAAACTACTGAAGGATGCTCCACAGAGTACCGGTAAAGGATCGGATAGAAAACTAAAGATACAGTTTTCACCAATTTTCCCGCAACTTCCGGCCATTTTTAAACTAGTGACACTATATAAATTCATTTGTAACAATATCCCCCGGTTTCATATAGCGGAAACTTAACATTTCGATTAAAATTACCCAACGATTAAACCAGCGTTTCGTAGTTTTTGTATTTTTTTATTCAAACATGCGATTCGATCCTTCAATGGAGGATGCTTGCAAGAGACCGCCAATATTTTCTCTGATTCGACATTTAACAATGTCCCGAATAGTAAAACCGTTACTCTCATAAAATGTTATCATATATTTGGAATAGATTCAGAGAATTTCAGTTGCTAAGCCCTTGCCGCTTAAATGTCTAATAACAGTTAGATGGATCCAAGCCAAAAACTAGATTCGGGGGGGGGGGGGGAATCAAATACGCCTTCGGTAATTATCGGTTCAAATAATATGGCAGATCACATCTACTGTTTACTTAATTCACACACTTTGCACACCCAAGCGAAAACACTTCCACCATATATTTTCCCGGAGCACGAGTTTTTTTCACTTTTTAGGACAGCGCGACACAGGAAAAGTGCGTGCGACGCACCCTCGTTGCTTAGTAATTCACGTCTCAATTTTTCTTGCAAGTTAAGTGGTCATAAAAATTTAATTCGCGCTTTCTTGTATTAGACTTGGCTACTTCAAAGGATGTGAAAATTCAATACAAGTCTAACCATAAGACACGCACTATATGCTTTCAAGAATTATGCAACTTGAGGTATTCGATCAATTAACGATTCGCGAATTCCCACTACCGTCGCCAAAATCAAGGTGCTCCACCTAATTCCGTCTGACTTCCCTCGAATCTACTTGCAATCTTTTCTCAATTTTAGTTGCTTAGAATTCACCGTTCGCTAAAATCCTCGAAATTTATTTCCCCCTTAATTCTTTATAAAAAGCGACAAAAACTTAGAAGAGTATAAAATAATCATTTCACTATCACATTTTCATTTGTTTGCTTGCTTGTTTGTGTATTAGTTTATATTTACTTTTATGATACTTTGGTTGAGAGATTTACTGAAATTGTCTAAATGTGTTGCTAAACGTTTTCCGTTATTTTATTTGGGTCTTTTGAGTGCTATCAATTCATGGTAAGTTGAATTCAGTGCTTCTGCGAACGATAGCTATTTTGTTGGGATATATTTGATATTTGCAATAGATAATTCCAATTTTACTTTGGTTGCATTAGTTTGCAATCAATATTGATTATTTCCATGATTAACTATGAGAGCTACTGTGAACGAAAATCTACATTGTTTAGTTATGTTTATCGAAATGCAAGTAAAATTCAAAGTTGCAATTACTTTATTCTGATTATTTTGTTGACAAAAAGATCAAACTCCTTTGACTTTTGTGTAAAAAGTCACGCTTATATTGCGCACATCCTCTTGTTGTAATTTCAAGGAGGTCTGATTGTATTTCTCAAATGAGCTTTTATTGCAAACAACTACAGGTTTATGAGATGCCAAAAGGTACTATTGCTTCTGTACTAATTAAGTTACTCTATTGCTAAAAAAGATAAACTCCAGGACATTTGATTTGTTTTCAGCAGGATGATCCTGCGGTTCGCTGCTCGGATAACGTTTCATAATCTCATAAATACAAACTCAACCATTTTTTCAATTTTTCCTTAATCCTCAAATAATACATCTTATGCAAATTTCACTTAATCGTATTATAGATATTCTGTGTGCTAGCACCATTATGAATATGTGTTTGCGCCTGTAATTCTTGAATCGACAGAATTTTTCCGTTGAATATTCACATTTATACGACCCAATGATGAATTACTTTTGTGTTTATGTTGAGATGTCGATGATATAGGTTTTTCGGATGATTTGATATTGAAGATATTCAAAGGTTGTACGTCTGCATAATGTGAATTGCTCGAACGCATAAGATGTTCTTTAATATGTGTTTTGATAACTGGGTCTCTTTCTACTTCTAAGCATACTGAATCTTTTGAAAGGCGAAGACATTTTAAAACTTCTTTTGTTGTGTACTGATGCACATCTATATCGTTTACTTTCAATATTATATCACCCGCTTCAAGCTTGCCACAATCAGCGGCTGGAGAGTTTTCCACTATATCGTAAATAACATGCGGTAAACCACTACTACCAAGTAGCGAAAACCCGAATCCAGTATTTTCATTGCGCTTCAAAATGACCATCACTTTCTCAGCCATTATGGCTACACACTTTCTGAACCACCTATTTTATATATTTGACATCGACAGCATTCCTAATTGATACAAATCGTTTGACACAACTGCCTTCTCATTTTCCAGAGGCTTGTCAAATAGTCTAAGATATATCTCAATGGCACATTTGGCAGCTTTGAAATAAAACGGGTACGATCGGAGGACGTCTTCAAGGCGTAACAGTCCAACGTAGGAACGTAACGTCATTTTTCTCTAACTCTAAACAATTAAAACCCTGGATCACGAAACAGGGAACTACACAGAATGAAAGACGATTTCATTATGTTAGGAAGAGGTAGAGATTATTTTATTTTGATTCAAAACTCTCGCACGCTGGCTTTTTGAGCCATACCTCCTCGATTACTACAACTGTTGTGTTAAAATTATAAATAATTTTGGAATAGTGTTGGTTGGTTTTTTCTCCTTTTTCCAATCAAATCATGAAATATGTAATAATCTTAATTAATTTGAATTTGCTATAGTTTTTTTAATAAATTGTGGTTAACTGATAATGTATACATTTAGAGAGCCATTTGGGGCATTACGTTTTTGCATTGTTATTGTTTGGAATTTGCTTTATATTCTTTTGAAATTTATAACGATTAGTATTGAATAAAGCTCTTTTGACTTTGACTTATTCTTTTACTGGGAAAATGCTGCACGTTCGAGATATATTCATTACCCAAGCTCAGACATGGGCACACTTTTTAAGACGATGGCCAGATAAAATAAAAATTATCTAGGCGGGCCGGAAAAAATTAAAAAAAAACATGTTTTTGCAAGTGATAAACTTTATATTTAATTTTTACAGCACACACAGCTTATATGATAAGTCTAAAAAGTATTGAGCCTTTTTTTGTTATTTTTCGATTAAATATTTCTTGTATTTAGAATGGATTTTATTTAAGTACATTTTGTCCATTATTATCTATGATCCTTCCCCATTTCTTGTGTAGAGCCATTATTCCATCTGTGTAGAACTTCTGTGGTTATCGGCGAAAAACTTGGCGAACTGATTTTCACAGTCCCTTTTTGAAGTGAATTTCTTTTCAATGGTAGTCTGATGGTGCAGATCTGGATTATACGATGGATGCATCAAGACCTCCCAGCCAAGCTCTATCAATTTTAGCTGGGTCATCAAAGATGTGTGTGGTCTGGCATTGTCATGATGGAAGGCAACGCCCTTTCTATTGATCAATTCTGGCAATTTCAAACGCATGTCAGTTTTACTCAATCTGATTAGTATTGCCCGATATATAACAATGAACACCATTATGTGCAAAAAAGGCTCAATACTTTTTAGAATATCCAGTATAAGTTTCAGAAATTTTTCGCTACGCTACAAAATTTAAATGATGTGTGAATCCTCAGATGGAGGGAGACTACTGATCCAACGAAGGTAATACAATTGATTGGATTTAGTGATGCATCCGGAGATGGATATGCAGCAGTTATATATAGTAGGCAGGTCAGTATTGAAGGGCACATGGTGCGATTGATCGCAGCCAAAGGCAGGGTAACCCCACTCAAAACAAAAACCAACAAAGAATCGAAAGAAAAAACTATTCCGAAAATGGAGCTCGACAACATTCTTCTACTTACCGCACTGTATAGTGAAGTTAAGAAAAACTTTGGCAACATATCGTTGATCTTCAGAGTAAAGGAAAGTTTTAGCGCCGGAAAATCTACATCATGCTCGTTTGGAAAATAACTCAGCAGACTGCGGCTCAAGAGGATTGAACCCAGATGCATTCATGTGGTACTCGCTTTTATTTAAAGGTCCAAAATTTCTCCAAGGAGATCACTTATTGCTGTCGAATCCATAGAAGAATATTCCATAAATGCGAATTTCAGCGAAAATTTTTTATCATGGCGCTGGCTTGTAAGCTCGGTTGCAGGATGCAACCAAGGGCATTCTTTCTGCAGCAGAAAATTCCATTATCAGATGCTAACAACACGTACTATGTAGTATGCAAATCCACCTAATTCGTAAAGAAAAGCCTGTGGAGTATATACATCGGCTATCATTTCTGCGCAAGCATCCTATAATTCTTGGTAAATGCCATTTAGTAGATTTGCTAATCAGGAAAGTGCGTCTTGACTACGATCACTGTGGGAATAATATCACGGTTGCCAGAATCCGTGAAAAATTTCATACTATATACCTGCTTTGCAGCAAGTGAAGAACATTTTAAGGGCATTTATATTGTGTACCAAATTGAAATCAAAAACAATAGCATCTGTAATGTCAAGTTTCCATCCTGAAAGGGTGACTCCAGTCACATACATTCCAAAATAAAGGGCCCTATCTTTGCCGGCCTGTAGTTATCTTTGCGGACCTGTTTGTAATTATAGTGTAAATTTGAGTTTGGCGCGAAGCCATCGAATCAAGATATAGAATTTGAAATAGACCTTTATTTTAAAAACGCGTAAACACAGTATATGAACAGTGCAAGAACTTTTTATTCATTGTACGATCTAAGAGGCAAACGCTCATGATTCTGTAGTAATCGAGCAGTCACACAAGCCAACTGCCCGAAATTCGCATAACACTGTTCCGAACTTTCAACTGCAGATTTGGAAAATTTAGTTCCTCAAATTTAACTTTTTGTAAATTATAAAATTTGGAAAGAAGAAAAAAATTTAATTTTTTTATTATAAATATAAATCTATATTGTTTCCTTTTATTACATTAAACGTAAATTTTTTCTTTGCATTGATATTCGTTATAATATTTATCTTTTATGTTTTAAATTTTCAATTTTATATTAACTTTAATAACTTAACTACACAAATCTGCAAATTGAAATTTTGGACATGGGAACACTGATTCAGTGCATCATATCCATGTATTGTATTCGCGGATGCAATCTAACTCAGCTGAGCTAGCAGTTCTTTGGGATTTACAGGTGTGGCGGAGAGAATCATGCGGAGATTTGGACCGATCAGGGACCACCAGTTCAGTGTGATGATCATTACAGTTATTAAAAGAATCGCCCGTTCGTCAATTGGTCGAGGAAAATCGAATCCCAGAACTTGTGGAAAAGTTTTTCGCTTGTGAAACCTCATTAGAAAGTGTCTGCAGACTGCAGAAAGTATGTTACATTCGCGAAAATTGAAGTTTTCTGTGAGAATTTCGCATTCAAAAGTTTCTGGCGTGGAAACGAGGAAAACCGAAAGAAAACTCATTCGTGAAGTGTTTCAGTGATTCGCGAAATCCGTATAAGAGTTGTTTGTGCAAGTCCCCCGCGGTGAACTGTAAAGGGTTGCTTTGAAAACTCCAGCATGATCGGATCAACGCGAGCGAATTTTCAATTTTTTGAATTTTTTGGCAATTTCATATTACTGCGAAGGGATATCCGGTTAAGTGGATGATCGTAAGTTTTCACAAACGGCGAGTGTGTAACTAAAAGAAAAGGTGGTAAAATTTGTGGGTTGGGCTGTTGCTTTCGAGAAAAAAGCCGAAATGTCTGAATGGGAAACGACGCGAAGAAGGCAAAGTTATGATGGGATGGTGAAGATCTTGTGCCCCATGTGAACGCCCACGATATGACTTTAAAGTAAAAATTAAGATAGTTAATATTAATTAAGAAAGTTAATGATAGGGGTACTAGTTTTTTTTTGTGGTAGGGAGCTGAATGCTATTTATGCACAGAGTGTGGGACTCCCATGCGCGACCCACTAAACATCTCCCTTGTCAACCTGAGAACCCAGCCTGGAACACATTGCTTCGGGCCAGGTCTCGTTTTGTTACGCCGTGGGGCGCCTTCAAGTTGGGGAGTGCCTTTCCTAGCGGGAGGGGAGAGGGCAAATGCCATAAGAGCGATCCCCAAGCCCCCGGCGGCTGTGGGTCCTTTTTGTACCTTTTATATTTTAGGACTGCCTGAACATAATGTGCCACCTGGTTCCATTTGTCAACCGATTCGAGCATCACTGCAACTATACTATCCGGGGTGAGCTCTCCCGTCTCCCTGTAGAGTTCCCTTCGCAGCCTGAGCCATTTGGTACACGCAAAAAATGTGTTACAGGCATTGTCCTTCTCTCCTGGGCAAAACCGACAATCGGGGAACCGTGACTTTGCGATCTTATGCAGGTAAGACTGAAAACACCCATGCCCGCTCAAAAGCTGGGTCAGATAGAAGTCAGTCTCACCATGCCTTCGATTTAGCCACGGTCTCACATCCGGGATGAGGCGCGCAGTCCACCTTCCCTTCCTGCAATCGATCCAAGACTGCTGCCAATCGTTGAGCGAGGGCTGTCCCTCCTCGCGGACAACCATCTCCCTCGCATCCTCGTTTTGGCGCAGGTAAATAGCGCGGCGCTCTCCAGCAAGGAGGGCGACAGGTATCACGCCTGCAATAACTCTCACCGCCGAGTCAGAGACTATTGGATACGAAGATGCAATTCTCAGTGCTCCTCTTCTCTGTACCTGTGCCAAACGTTTTCGGTATACCTCCTTGCTGAGAGCATCGCCCCATACCTCTGCTCCGTAGAGTAGCATTGACCCTACAGCACTCATCAAGAGGCGACTTCTTGATGGGCTGGGTCCCCCTACATTGGCGATAAGTCGACTCAGAGCCGAAATTCACGAAGAAGCCTTCTCTCCTGGTTAATTCGTGCGGTCTTGATCGAGCAATGTCTCCAATTCGTGATCTTCAAACTTTTTTGGCTGTCCGGGCAGTTCATCGTCCCCCAAGTCAAAATTTCCACTTTTAAATCGTGCAAACCACTTCTGGCACGTACGCTCAGCTAGAGCATGCACACCATACACTTCCACCAAAATACAATGACTTTCGGCACCCTTTTTCTTTAATGAAGAAGTAGTCCCCGCAAAAACACTTTGTTCGGCACAAAATTCGACATTATCAGAGTTAAAAAAAGTATTGTTGTTTACGCTTCAGCTAAATGACACATACTGATTCTGAAACTTTATGACAGTAGCTTTCCAACACATATTTGGAAAGGTGAATCACGGGAATAAAAATCAAGTTACGCCATCTGTTAGAAAACCGCATAAATTAACCGGTACCCCTATTAATAATTTCGAAAAGTGAATCGTTAGAATAATCTTTCTGGTTATTCATGTGCTCTTAGTGGAAGGTTTGAAAACCAACCGGTTAAGTCTAACCGGATTTGCGGTTGAGTAGAACATGTCACTAATACACATGCAAAGTTGAGGATGTAAAAGAAAAAAAATTTCTAATAGTGTTATCGTCCAAATCAAAACTAATTAAATAATTATATATTGGATATTCTAATTTTGGAGCGGGAAGATAGTCGCATTTCATAAATAGAGCCGGTTATTGATGAAACAATGTATCCATTACACTTATGACTACTTGTTATTTCTGGAACGGAATTTAAACAACCATGTGCAGCGTGAAAGATTTAATATAACATACGATGAATTTATACTCACGTCCTGTCAATCGTCAGTTTGGAATATCACAGTATCTTTAGTTCATTCCATATGAAGTATTACATAAGGCTACACTTTATTGAATATGTTACTACCTGAATGTTGGATTTCCAAAGAATTTTTTGTAAAAGATCACTTTCAAATATCACCCACATCACCAGCGGGCGCCCGGCGAGGATGTTGGGTAAGTACCCTTTTGTTATTTTTTTTCTTTTTCAATTATTAATTTTCTCAACTTTTTCTGAGTTTTTGTTACATTTAAATTTATTATTTGCCCGATTTTAAATATTGGATATTCTAAAAAGTATTGCGCCTTTTTTTGTCATTTTTCGATTGAATATTTTTTTGATTTAAAATGGATTTTATTTAAGTACATATTGTCCATTATTATCTATGACCTTTTGCCATTTTGTTGTAGAGCCATTATTCCATCTATATAGAACTTCTGTGGTTTATCGGCGAAAAACTTGGCCAAGTGATTTTCACAGTCCCTTTTTGAAGTGAATTTGTTTTCATTAAGGAAGTTTTACAGAGACCGAAACAAATGGTAGTCTGATGGTGCAAGGTCTGGACTATACGGTGGATCCATCATAACTTCCCAACCAAGCTCTGTTTTCCGGGTTATCAAAGACGTGTGTGGTCTGGCATTATCATGATGGAAGACAAGGCCCTTTCTATTGATCAACTCTAGCCGGTTTTTAGGGTTTTGTAAAATAATTTTACAAAACCCTACTAGTTTCGCGACCAGTCCGTCCGTCTGTCCGTCCGTGTGTCACAGCACATTTTCTCGCAAACTACTTAAGCTAGAAACATTAAATTTTGTATGCAGGTGTAAAATGGTGCTCTCTTCAAAGTTCACCTACAAAAATTTTTATAAGGTATTTAAGGGGGGGTCTCCCAATATAGGGGAGAAGCCCCCGAAAAAAAAATTTCATCAAAGGTAGCTGATATGGGTATCAAATAAAAGGTCTTGATGAGAACTTTTCAAAATTCTTAATTTGACACTTTTTGCTTCGAGGAACGCGCAGGGAGGGGAAATACACGAAAAATTTGTGTCCCCCCTTGCGATTGGACACCTGTGATCCGGAAAATCTGAAAAAAATTATGGTGGTAGGTGTTTATGAGTACAACAACAACAAATACCTTAGAAATCGAAATTCGCTCAACTTTGTTAATAATAGTATGATATTCGAATTTAACATTTTTCCCAATAAAATTGCATTGGTAACCTTAAACTGAACGAAATTCGACATTTACGTAGTCCTACTAAGGGTTCTTAAACTTTGTAAGTTTGATGAAAATCGAATGATATACACGGAAATTATAGCCTTTTGAAATTTCTCCAATGACAACAACAATAACACATGATTTTGCTATTTAATGGAATTTCCATCGAATCAGTGACTGCAGTTTTGACTTGATCTTCTTGAAATTTTCCAATAAGGTCAATAACATTAATATCTTTGAGAATTCCTGATTTGAGTGATTATTGTCGGTTTGCAACAAAATGGCGACCGTTGAAAGTAGAAAAACAACCTCCTTCCTTTGAACGTGCACATCTCTTTGACATATTTCTTGACGTTATTCATTGCTGGTGACTGCATTTCTGCGAAGTTGGGTACAAAACCCTTCTTACATGAGCGTAGGTCTGTTTACCTAAATTGTTTTCAATTGCTTGTTGCAATCTGGTTAATTGCTGACAGTACAGAGCCGAATTAAGTGTTTGGCCAGGTTCTAGCACCTCATGATAAACATCTTCCCTTCCAATCCCACCATACACACAGCATAACCTTATTTGGTGTCAATCCTTGCTTTGAAATTGTAATAACTTAGCTCTTGACGCCCTATACCACTGACCCCGATCCATGTACCCTAGGCTCCTGACGTAGACGATTCGTGAGCGACTTTTAAACTACCCGCTGCCACTGAACCGTGATTTGACATGTGTCAAAAATAAAAAGGGACGGAAACGACGTCCGGTTCGTGCTGGTTTAGAGTTGCAGGTTTCACTAAATCTCGATGGTGCTGATCCCGGCTCTAAAATTTTAGTGACAGTGGCAGGCGCGTTATTTGTTGGATGCTTCCGGGACATCATCCCGGATTGCGCATGACTGCACTTCCACAATCATTATATGTCGCAAACGAATATCCTGCAGTTTCTCACGACAAGCTGAAGCCTTTTAACTTTACAAGTAAGTTCTATAACAGATTTATAATACAGCTCGTCTAATATTTCTGAACCAAGCGTTAGTGGCATGGAACTCCCACCAACTAAAGCTCCCCAACGGACTAGGCATCGCAGCGGCTGCAGCCGGCATTGCACTGCCAGGACGGACCTACAGCATCTTCATCTACAACTTGGCACCCAAAACGGAAGAAAGCACATTATGGCAACTATTTGGTCCCTTCGGAGCTGTGCAGAGTGGGGAAATCGATGACAAGTTATGAGGAAGCGGCAATGACGATACGTGCTCTTAATGGATACACGCTCGGCAATCGGCTGTTGCAGGTTAGTTTTAAATGAATCAATCCATAGAAGGAGCGCAAGTGATCGGCACATGGATACATTTTAGCCATATGAAGCTTGGGTAGTCTCTCGATTTTAATGGAAAGAGTAAACTATGCATAATTAATACTACAATATAACACAGAAATGTCTACACAAGCATATCCAGTATTGATTGGATGCGTCGTTTTTCTACGTGGGGAAATATATCAGTTCAAAGTGTTTAGGATTAATGATTCAAGATTAAAATCAAGAAGAGAAAAGAAAGTTTCATTAAGTCGAATGTATGGATACTTAAAAAAAATCTGAAAAGAAATCAGTAAAATGTGTTGAGAAATATTCGAATGGACAATCCTGGGTTTTCTTCAACACTTTCGGCTACAGCAGCAATATTCTCGGCTGTTCTTGAGTGACGTGCACCGGTTTTATTCTTCAAACAGATCCTCGAACAAAACCTTTTTTTCATTTTTACTATAAAGGAGTGCTTTAAATAGATGACTGCGAATGTTAGAACATATAACCTAAGAAAATACCCACAGAAAAAGGAAAATTGCATCAAACTTTTCCAGTTAATTTTTTTTTTCTGAAAATAGCTTGTAGCTTTCATTTGGTGATGAATTGTCGAGCCTAAAGTACGCTTTATGTTCGAAGAATAGTCAACATTTCCAATGCTAATTCAACAATGAAATCAAAATGATGGGAAGATAAGCCAAAATTAAATTGCATATACTATATATCAAATGAAATGATTAATAGAAAAAAACGATAGATTGCTATAAAAAGGAGTCACATACTTACTGTGAACAAAACGAAACGCATAATTAAAATACTCGAAAATTGAAAACAATGAACCAATATCTGCCCATCTCAACTAGAACCTTAGTCTTCCTTCCACCTGTCCCCTTCGAGTTATAAGACAAAACCAACAGCTGAGTGAGACATAGTAATATGAATAAAATGTTTTAAAAAGAACCAGATGCATAATGATCTAATAGACTTATTCATATATATACGTATAAGCATCCCTACATGTGATTTAATTTTGGTTATATGAAGCTTAATCTAAATAGGGTGAACACGAGAATGGCTGCTTTCGTGACTATTCATTACATATTTAGTGTCCTTTGAATATTTAAAAATATCGCGGCTAACCTTTTTAATATTGAAGTTTTCTTCTGGTCAATGAGGTAGAACAAATCCAAATCCAAATTTAGTACTCACATCGTTATAGATTTCTACATTTTCTGGAAAAGAAAATAAAAAAAAATAAACAATTTTTGCTAATAACCTCGCTAAAATACGTTTAATCCGAACCTTTACTGAACTACTTAGTAAATATAGTTTTGACAATATACGTAGGAGTTCAGTGAGAAATTTACTAAATTTCTTTTGCTTCTTAACAAATTAAACCAGTGCTAAAAGAAAGATTTTAAAAATTTTTATTCGACGAGACTACTATGTAATATAAATAAAAAGTGATTCATTCCCCAATAATCATTTCAAATGTTGTATATGAATTTGTTTGCCTCAGCCAAAACCATATCGAGCAAGATATATTTATTTATTTATATATTTATTTATTTACACTATTTTACAGATCCGTGAACCCAATTACAAAATAGGTAATGGAATATAATATAATATAATACATGCGAATAAACAAAGTTATATTAAGAAAAAAAGAACAAGAATATAAAATACTAATAAACTATTGAAAGCTAAGCAGAATATTATGCAATATGCTTTTAAAAGCGTTTAAGGAATGTGGCTGTACAGTTTCAATAGCATCCGATAGATTGGTATAGTGAGGAGACCATACTTGGGAGGCATACTCAAGGATTGACCGGGCTAGAAGTACGAATAGATGGACACTGGTTGAAATGCTAAAAGACTTGCAAGAGGATCGTTAAATAAAACCAGCGACACGTGAAGCTCTAGTGGTTATGCATGAAACATGGATGTTAAATTTCAAACCTGGGTCAAATACTACTCCCAAATCTTTAAATTTGTCCACAAGTGCGAGCACCGATCCATCAATCTGGTATTCATATAAAACTGGATGAAATTTGTTGGTGAATCTCATGTGACAACATTTAGAAATGTTAAGAGGAAGCAAATTACGTTGACACCAATTTTGAATATTGTCAAGATCATTTTGGAGGTATAAGCAGTCTATGCTGGAGTTAATGGGGGCGATAAATTTTTAAATCATCAGCGTAGAGAAGACAATTGGAGGACAGGCATTGGGGAAGATCATTAATGAAAATGTTGAATAGCAAAGGGCCTAAAATTGATCCTTGAGGAACACCAGATTTTGAGCTAAATGAGTCCGACGAAAAAAAATTATATCATGTAACGGTGCAGGAGCGATGGAATAGAGTCGAAAACGCGGAACGATCGGAGTTTGTTAGCCAAAAGGCCATGATCAACACTGTCAAAGGCTTTAGCAAAATCGGTGTATATCACATCGACTTTTTGACTCTTCTCGAAAGCAAGAGAGATGGTATTCGTAAGTTCTAACAAATTAGTTACTGTCGAATGACGTTTAATGAAGCCATGTTGTTCATTTGCAAACAGGATACTGATATCATCATACATTCTGTTATGCACAATTCTCTCAAGGAGCTTGCCAAAACAAGACAGCAAAGAAATCGGACGATAGTTAGAGATTTCACTTCGATCTCCGGACTTACGGATCGGAAAGATATTAGCATGCTTCCAGACGTCAGGGAAGCAGGAGGAAGAAATGCTAATATTGAAAATAATTGATAGTGGGGTATATAATGAAGAAAATAATGACTTAACGAACAGATTTGGTATTCCATCAGGACCCCGGACCACCATTAATGTCAAAGGTAAGCAGCACATTTTCAATTTTCGATGGAGAGGTCGCGATAGAATGCATGATAAGGGAAGGAGAAGGACACGATGGGTACATAGTGGTGCTCGAAACCTTAAATGTGGAGGAAAAAAATTGAGCGAAAAGGTCACAGATAGCTTGCCCATCAGAAGCTTGGCAATTACGCCATGAGAAGATATTAGGAATATGGGATGTTGTTTTCAGAGAATGTATGTACGAGTATGTCCAAAAGGGCTGAGGACTATTAGATTGCAGTGATGTTTCCATCATATAATAATAAGATTACATTGCGTTCTTAACCGCTTTTTTGGCTTCCTTACGAAGCAGTCGGTAGTTGGTGAGGTCAGTGTTAGAGTTGGAATAATGAAGTTTTTTGCGCGACTGGTCCTTCAAATAGAGAGCGTCTGAGACTTTAGCGGAAAACCAGCTGGGGCTCTTTTTCCGAGGGGATCGGCAGATACGTACATGGTTTGCAATTATGCTACTGAGATTCTCATAGAAAGTTGATAGCGCTGAATTGGCATCTAGCTCCTGTAGCATTGAATTCCAGTCAATACTATCCAGCTCGAGCTGAATGGCCGCATAGTTAGCTTTGCGGAAATTAAATCTTGGATAGAAAGGAATGCGTTTGGACTGAGGTGCAAGAAAAGATAAACGAACCTCAAGCGAAGGATGATGGGGATCAGGTTTTACATATTCGGAGGGGATTTTGTGATCGAGGAGATAGAGAAATGATTGGTAGTAAGGATGAAATCGAGAAGTTGATTGTTTGCGTTTGGGATCATATTTAATTGCGATAGGGAGCAAACCGATAAAAAAGAAGAAAACAGGATAGAGAGATCATTGAACGATGAGAGTGTATGAGAGCTTGAGTCCCACCTTAGGCAAGGCATGTTAAAGTCACCACAGATTAAAATATTGTATAGAGGCTTGATACTACAGAAATACGAAGATAATTCAGAGAAAAAACGGTTGTAAATGCGGAAAGGAGCATTACAAGGGATATACATGCAAAGCAATGCTAAACTCACGGCTTGAGAGATATTGATTAAGACAGTGATGCATTCTACTGGAAGAGACGGTGAAAAGTCAGAGCAGAGTTTGCTGTCTAAGGCTTTATTAGTAGCAATAAGTACACCACCACCGTCAAATTTACCTGAAATCAAACGATCTCTATCAGTTCGGTAGACATCGTATAGTGGAAAAATTTCACTGCTGGCGATATCAGGAGTTACCCAGGTTTCTGTAAAACAAATGAAATCATCGCCAGAAACGGAAGAGGCAATTTTAATAGCTTCCAGCTTGGTTCGCATGCCACGTACATTTTGATAATAAAGGTTGAAGCTACGAGAAGTGTTTTGAATATCAAAATTTAAATTAATATTTGAAGAAGTTGTAGGGTGACCAGTTGTTAAAGTTTCGGAAGAGAGCTTACCACGCGACGTAAATTTGTTCTTTTAGTTGCCTCGAACGGTTTAATTAGTGTTCCAGGAGGCCAGTATTCTGGTTGAAGAACTATGCTGCAGTTTGACGGTACAGTAAGCTATAACTCTTCCCTCAATGTTGTCTTTTGTCAGTTTGTGGCAGCTGAGATTTAATCCATAAAAAGAAACGGCAGGCCATTGAAAGGGATCTATTAAGTTTTAAAATTGCCAAATGTCGTTGTAATATGGAAACGAAACCAAAATAAGTATTTCCAAGGAAAAAAATACCTTGATAATTTCAATTCCAAATACTAATGTATAACGAGCCAAATTGATATTCCATATTGATTCTTTTTCTGTCACATAAATGCATATCCTAAAATGTATCTCGCGATTTCACTGGAAAATTGATTTTAAAGAACGCTATAATTTTCCTCTAGAAAATAGTAGAAGAAAGCATTAGAATTGCAATTGTTTTTATGAACTCTATTTGTAGGAACATCCTATATTATTGAATTGTTTTAATACTATTTCTTCTTTGTAGCACTACAGCCCCTCTCGGACCTTCGCTTAGAGATAGATAGAGTATCTCATTTTCATGACCGTATTGATTTTTTCGGAAGTTGGTTTGGTCAGTACCATGCTGCCGTGTGCCTGCTCAGCTATGATATGATCTGATCAAATCAGTTTATATAACCACTGAGTGAACACTCCTAGTCTGTCCGAAAAATCCCCTGAACTAAATCACGTTGCTCCCAACGAGATTTGAACCTGGGACCTTCGGCTTATGCGTTCATGCTCTAACCACTAGACCACACAGACTATATTGAATTGATTACCTATATGATAAAATACAAAAGAGTTTAACAAATAAAAATAAAATGGATTGCTAGGATAACGAAGTCTTTCCTTTCCAGCAAAAAATCGTTCTTTTCCAGCAGGAAATGCGAGTCAGGGGTGAATATGCCGCCGAGAGGGTAGGGTTCCCGTAATTCCCGAACGGTCGGTTTCGCGTTGCGGTCGGTACGTGACGCCATAGCTTGTGTTAAATATTTTTATTCGCGTAGATTTTTCCGGATTTGCATTCGAGTAGCATTTTTTGGGCACCGCGTCGATTATGTTCGGGAGCGCGTATTGTTTCAGCGGTTTTTTTTTCTCTCATTTCCTCCGAAATGAAGTGCGATAGTAAAACTAGAGTCGGTGGAAGTTGTTTGACGCGTTTTTAAGTCGGGCATGTGAACCGGTGGCTGAGTTTTTGTATTTCGGACTGCTCACGTACGACCCGCGACCGAAACTGCTCTCCGAACTAGCTAGCTAGCCAGCTGCCACCTTGGAGTAGACTAAGAGTATTCGGACTTGTTGACCTGATGGGTACAGTTCTTTGTCACATTCCAAGACTTCACGTCTAGAACCGATAAGAGGTCGGTTCAGATTTCCTTCGGGAAATCTCGACGTTCGAGACGTGTGTGATTAAATCATTACAAAGTCGTTTGTGATGATTCACCTTTTTTTGACCATGATCTTTTTCGAACGATATTCTCGTATCTTACCCATTTTTCATCACACGTAATGATTTGTTTCAGTTGCTTAGCAATGTTATGGCTGCTTACAAGTCGGTTTTCTTCAATTTTTTGTAAGATTTCATCCACTTTTTCAGTGATTAGTCGATCTGAGCGAGGTGCATCTTTGACATCAAAATTTCCAGATCGAAAGCAAGCGAACTATCTTCTGGCTGTGGCTTTTGATAAAGTATCTTGACCGTAGACACTACAAATTTTTTCATGAGCCTGCGATGCATTCTCACCTTGATCGTAGTGATATTGTAAAATGTAACGAATTTTTTCAGAAATTTAACTCATTTTTAAATGAATACAACTTTTGACACGAGTGACGAAATACAAAACTATCCATATGAAAATTATGGTTTGGAATGTCACCTTTCAAACGCATGTCAGTTTGACTCAATCTGATTAGCATTGCCCGATATATATACAACGAAAACCATCTAGTGACAAAAAAGGCGCAATACTTTTTAGAATATCCAATATAATTTACAGTATTCGGTTTTTTTTTAATTTTTAATTCATAAAAGAAAGTAAAAACAGTTAAACAAAGTAGTATTTTTTTGATTATTTACGTTTTCATCCTACTACTGCAATAATACAATACATAATAAAATTTTTTTTCAAATCAAGCAAGGGATTCTCTTAAAGCAGAATCTACATACATTTCAAATCATATCAAAATAAAATTTAACGGAACTAGAACGTACATAGTTTCAGTTAAAATATTTCGAAACAGAACAAGAAGCAACCAACTTATCTAAAAAATATTTTTTTGTAGATATACTTAAGTACTTAATTCAAATGTAACGTGCACAACATTCAATATGAAAAACTGAACATACTGTTACATGTACAAACAATTCTGCGAGCTACTGTCGCAATTGTTTTCGCAACTATTAATAACATCATGATCAATAAACGAATGTAGTCGAAAGCACAAGAATCGACCAAGTCGATTCATAATCAACATCTGAAAGTGACGTCACTGCGGGCATTCAGAATTGCTCGAATATTCCAGGTAGTTCGCCAATGTACGAGAAATGGATTGAATGACTAGAGACCTGATATAAATCTGAGCTGAATGAGTGGGGGGATAGTAAAACTGCGATACAGTGGAGCGCGAAGTAAAAGCGATATTAATTGATTGTGAAGTGAGTGAAGTGATTTTTGTGATATAGACAATTGGAATATAAGTTGATAGACAGTAAAAATTAAATTTAAATGCGATTGGTAAAATAGCTAAATTAATGATTGTGTATTCTTAGTAAATAAACTCTTTTAACTTAATTTAAAAGACAGTGTGTCTTCGCTTTCCCGGAACATTTAAATTATCGGCCGCGAACTTTAACACGTGACAGTGGTGGCGAGAAGTGAGAAAGAAAACTTTGAAAGTGAAAACTTTTAAACATTTTTTAAATTTAACATGGAAACTGGCGGAAAAAAAGAGCCGAAACGATAAAAATGTCACGAAGGCTAAACTTAAAAATTGATGAATTGAATATATCGGAGCTTAAGGAAGAGTTGGATCAGCGAAACCTGGCTACGCAAGGTACAAAGGCCACACTGATTGCACGCTTGCATGACGCGATTGAATCCGAAGGCAAGTATCTGGATTCGGGTAAGCCCTCAGATGCAGAAAAAGTCACAGAAGGTGGAGAAGCAAAAACACCAAAATCAAAGGAACCAGAAAATGCGCTGATGCAAATGTTGATGCTGATGCAGCAAGAGCAGCGACAACGGTCATCCAGCTTAACTGCGATGCTGGGCCAACAAGCACTCAAAATCAAGGCAGACATCACACAGAAGCTGGAAGAGCAATCAACAAAACTAGACGAACCATCAGCGAAGCTAAATGAACAGTTATCCAGTTTAACTACGAAGCTAAATTAACAATCAGCGAACCTGGACCAACAAGCGATCAAAATCAAGGCAGATTTGCAAAAACAGTCAACCAAAATAAAAACGGAGCTCGGTAGTCTGAACAAACAAATTAAATGCGTCCAGGAAAAGGTTTACCAGGTCAAGGAGAAGGTCAGCCAGGTCGAGAGGAGAATCAACCATGAGATGGAAAAAGTGAAAAAGGAATTGGAAGCAGCGAAGACAGTAGTAACCACCTCACCAGCCCCGCTTCAACCGCAGCACTAAGCTCATCCAGAAATGTGAAAGCACAAATATTCGAGGGGCAAAACGTCTGGAGTATTTACAAAATCCAGTTTAAAGCCGCCGCTAGGACAAATCACCGGAATGAGCACGAACGAGCGACTGCATTGATGTTTGCTCTAAGAGGCCCAGCTACTAAGCTTTTGCAGACTGTCCCCGATGAGTTACACTCAAACCTGGCTGCTATAATGAATGCGCTCAACATGCGTTATGCAGGCGATCATCTGAAGCAGATTTATCGGTTACAGCTACGGCATCGGATGTAGAAGTCTGACGAAACCTCACCGCAGCTAGCCCAAGACATTGAGCGACTGGCACTTTTGGTTTACCCAGCTTACGACCCAGAACATCGAGACGACGCAGCAACAGAAGCATTTATCAGCGCATTAAAGGACCAGGAACGGCAACAATCCATGCATTTAGCTCAAAAGCAAACAGTTAAGGATGCATTGGTTTACAGTCTGAACTTTGAGGTGGCGAAAAATGTGACTCGTACCACTACCCTGGTGCGCCAGGTTGTGGCAGATGAATGCAGGTGTGAGCGTGTGGAAAATGAGTGAGAGCCGCAGGTAAATGATGCGCCTAGATGCTGGAATTGCGGTGAGGAGCACCTGCAAAGAGACTGCAGGAAGCGAAGAAAACGGAGCTATTGTCCAGGGTGGTGGAGATCCAGGTCGAGTCAGAAGCCAAGAATGGAAGCCCATCAAAATGAAGGGGCTAACTTCGTCGGGCGGACGTTAGCTAGAAGGATCGACGTCCCCAGCACCCCATCAGCGTGTAAAGACTTCATCGTGGAGAAGCAGACCTATGCTTCCCGCTTCAAATTGACGGAGAGCAGTGCACCATAACAAGTGGCACTGGTGCAATCCGATCGATTATCCGACCAGACCTAGTGAAGCAACAACTTCATCTCGTCATCCATGTCCAGCTAACTGCAAGCATTACCAATGAATTGAGGAAAAGAAGCCAACCGTTGATCTGCGAGTGATAATGGCTGAAGTCGATGAAGGTTGGTCATTGGAGGAGATTCAAAACGCCCAGCTAGCCGATGAAGACATCGGACCATGGATCGTATGGAAAGAGACAATTGGACGAATTGAGTGGAAGGACGATTCGTTGCATGGTGCAACCCTGAAAAGCTATTGGGCACAATGGAACTCCCTTCAGGTGGAAGGTGGCGTAGTCAAGCAGAAATAGGAACGGCGGATGGCAGCTCCTATAGGATGCAAACTATACTTCCCAATAGCAGAATCCACGATGTGGTTAAGGAAATGCACGAAGGATCTTCGGGAGGCCACCTTCGTGCTAACAGCGAAATTGCGGGAAAGGTTTTACTGGCTCCAAGCTCCAGAAAACGTAGAGGACTGGTACCGTAGATGCACGATTGGCGCTTTCCTCAAAGGTCAAAAGCGACGATTTAGAGGACATATGCAAACCTATAACGTGGGGGTACCATTTGAAAGGATTGCTGTTGACATCGCAGGGCCCTTTCCTGAATCCGAATGGGGAAATCGATACACGCTGGTTGTGGCCGATTATTTCAGCAAGTGGCCCGAGGTCTACCCCATTCCCAACCAGGAAGGAACTACCGTAGCCCAACAGCTAGTGTTAAATTGGGTCAGTAGGTATGGTGTACCTTACGAACTACATTCGGATCAAGGCCAAACTCTGAGTCACTAGCTTTGGCGAAATGTGCGAGCTGCTGGGAATACGAAAAACGAGGACAACACCGCTGCATCTCCACTCCGATGGAAAGGTCGAACGTTTTAACGGTACACTCAGTAAACACCTCGCCAAGATGGTTGACCAGAACTAAAAGGACTATGACCGACACATCCCACTTTTTTTGATGGCGTACAGAGCTATCGAACACGCATCGATGGGCCAAGCCCCAGCCAAAGTCATTTTTGGAAAGATAATTCGTCTGCCGGCTGATATAAAGTTCGGAACACCCCCTGAGAAATCCCATATGATCTCCAAGTACGCAAGTGAGCTGAGACAACGTTTGGAGTAGATACATCGGACAGTGTGAAAACACCTCTAATTGGCTGCTGATCGCATGAAGACCAGGTATGATCTAGAGGCAAATTCTACTGGCTTCCAGCAAGATGACTTGGTGTGGCTATACAACCCACAAATGTGGAAGGGTAGGTCTCCGAAGTCGCAGCATTATTGGGAGGGACTATACTGGGTTACAAAACGAATCAACGACGTCGTATATCACATACAGGAATACCGAAAACCGAGAGCCAAACTGAAAATCGTGCACCTGGACTGCCTTGCCCCATATTACATCCAGGGAGACTTGACTACAACTGGCGACACATCTTTTCGGGGTGAAAAGAACTGAAGTGGGGGCAGTGTTAAATGTACAAAGAATTCTGCGAGCTACTATCGCAATTGTTTTCGCAACTATTAATAACATCATAATCAATAAACGAATGTAGTCGAAAGCACAAGAATCGACCAAGTCAATTCATAATCAACATCTGAAAGTGACATCACTGCGGCCATTCAGAATTGCTCGAACGTTCCAAGTAGTTTGCCAATGTACGAGAAATGGATTGAATGACTAGAGACCCTTTGTAAAGCCGAGCTGTATGAATGGGGGACAGTAAAACTGCGATAGTAAAACTGCGATATAGTGGAGCGGGAATTAAAGGCAATATTGATTGATAGTGAAGTGAGTGAAGTGATTTTCGTGATATAGACAATTGGAATATAAGTTGATAGACAGTAAAAATTAAATTTAAATGCGATTTGTGAAATGTTTAAATTAATGAGTGTGCATTCTTAGTAAATAAATTCTTTTAACTTAATTTAAAAGACAGTGTGTTTCCACTTTCCCGGAACTTTAAAATTATCGGTCGTGAACTATAACACGCGACAATATATTCTATAATATTAAATAAAGTGAATGAAATTCATATTAGTATATAGTGAATCTGTTAATGTAAATTTACATGGGAAATAATAATGTTTAGATAAAGTTAAAATTAAACTTGGTCTTTCCTTTTATTTAACCTGACCGGGAATGGGACCCGCAACGATGGTCGGCCCACACTAAAAGGAGCTAGCCATCGGGCGCGCTCCTCCTTTTCTTATTGCGTTATAGGGGCTCTTGCCCGGGTAGAGTGGCCTTCCGCTCGCGAGCCCTTTTATGGTATAGTGTTGTGTGATTCCATCGCATAATACTATAACATAAATTGACCACGTTTATGTTTCTCATTTGATGGAAAGATTCATACAAATTATGTTTGTGAAATTATTTTCAACCCTTAGTAGGTTACCTCAGCCTCGACACCAGTCGATCGGCATTAGATCGTTCCAATTCATGAATGCCGTGGCTCTTGTGCTGGGGAAAAGAACCCGCCCCACAACACCACAACGCTAGCCTGCCAGCGCATTCACGCGTCCCTAGACAAGGCGAAATCTCGGCAGATACTACCATCCTCTTTCGCTGAGGCAGCAGACCATCGCTGCAGTCCTCTACGGACATTTTTATCGATCTAATTCACTACAATTCCTTTAACGATATCGTAAATATCTTGCAGTATATGTGACGCCTTTGACTGTCTTCAAAGTGGATGCCAATTACTCGTATTACAGCACACATTTCAACTTAACCGTTTGATATTCTTTGTAATGTTGTTATTCAAACATTTACTTGTTCAAATTCATACCTGCTCTGTATCTATTTAAATTTAGCCTCAAAGTAGCATGTAAATAACTTTCAAAGTCAAAGTCAAAGTCAAAAGCGCTTTATTTAATACCAATCGTTATAAATTTTTAAAAGAACATAAAGCAAATTCCAAACAATAAAACTATAAAAAACTCAATGCCCCGAATGGCTCTCTAGATTTATAAGCTATCAGTTAAACACATTTAATGAAAAAAAGTACACTAGCAAATTTAAATTAATTAAGATTATTGCATATTTTTTGATTCAATTGGAAAAAGGAGAAAAAACCAACCAGCATTATTCAAAAATTACTTATATTACTAACACAACAATGAACTTATATCCTATACCTAATATTTTACACCCTAATTCTAAATAATTTCAATCAACAAAAAAAAAACAAAAAAGAAACGTTACCCTATATTGAAACCTAAATAAACAACAACACTAGATGTAGCAATAATGAGATGAATCTAAAAAACTAAGTAACGAGAAAAAGCACAAAAACAGAAAATAAACACGAATAATTTAGACATTGTCATGCAGCCACCAATACCTAGATTGCTCCATCTCAGCTCGACCAGCCTCAACGAAGCTAGCAAATGAGTATCTCCATTGGAATTGTTGGTCTCGTGAACTCAAATTCGGAGGATATTTTATCTTCTTATCGGTGGCCCGTCGGTATATGTGATATATGACTGGGACGCCGTCAGAATCAAAAACGTATCGATTCATGTCCAAATACACGAATGCTTCTGGAGGAATGAAGCCAGTAGTGAGGCAAGTCACAATATACCCGTCTGTAGGGTGGAACGGCTGTGAAATCCAAGGGTTTTCACTCACAGTTACAGATCTTGCGATATGATTCCGAAGAAGTTTCAATATGAAGATATCGACTCTTGTCACTTGAGCGGTTTGATAAATTTTTGTATTCGATATATAGTGCTTCCAATCCGTCTCAGGCTGTCTGTACAAACCAGTACATGCACGAAGACATTTCCTTTCGAAAACTCTTAATCTTTCCATTGTACTAGCGCTCTGGTTTTACCAGATCTGGCATCCGTATGTCAAAACTGGCCTAACCAGGGTCTTGTAACAAATAACTTTGACTTTTTGATCATTGTATCTGAATGGAAAAAGTCGCCGAAGAGCCATGACTACTTTTAGTGCTTAGCTGAGCATGATTTTCACATGTTCAGTATAGTACAGATACTGATCGAGATGAACACTGAGGTATCGAACACAGGATTTATGTGGAACCCGTTCTGAACTACCCTCACCAGCCATAATGTGGAAATCCTTCCAATTACGTTTCAGGTCTTGCTTGGCCCCCTGCAGCGTTGTCCGAAACAAGATTGTTTCGCACTTCTGCGCATTGATTTTCATTCGCCAATTGTCAGTGTAGAGCTGCACATCATTAAACATTGTTTGAAGATTGCTCTGAACTATTGTAGCTTTTCGGTCTGCCGTATAGATGATCAGATCATCAGCAAACGCCACCAATGATCGCGTTGGCGAGACGTTAAAATCAAAGCCGTTCAATAGCTTGCGAATGAAGATTGAAAAGAGCAGGGGCGCAGTAACTGTTCCCTGTTGTAGACCATTCAAGACTTTGAATTCGCGTATTGTTGTCAGATTTCCATCAGTTACAACAAACGATTTCCCGTATAACATATTACACATCATGGCGACAAGGTGTCTGAGGAACCTGTCCTGAAGAAGTTTGAAAACTAGTCCATCTAGCCACACCGTATCGAAGGCTTTCTCCATATCAATGAGACATGCTCCAATACATTCTTTGTTGTTAAGTTTCCAACAAATGTCTGAGGTTACTTTCGTTACTGCATGTATGGTCGAATGCCTGGCACGAAAACCAAATTGGCAATTCGGCATCAACTTTTATTTCTCAATGTGGGCGTTTAATGCTCTATTGAGTATCACTTCAAACACCTTGCTGATGTTAGGCAGTAAGCTGATTGGGCGATAGCTTTTGGAGCATGAAGATTCTTTTCCTTTCTTCAAGATTGGAAATACCTTAGCCTTTTTCCACTCATTTGGGAAATATGAATTGCTCAACATGTTGTTGAACAATATGCAATAATTCCTAAAAGCGACCTCAGGCAAATGTCGGAGAACTATATTTGGAATACCGTCAGTACCACATGATTTTTTGTTTATTCTGCGAAATATGAAACACAAGTCTTCATAGCTGACAAAATAATCAATAAGATTCAAGCTCGGTATGAGGTCAGATGGTAACGTTTCATCGAAATGAAGAATTCATTGGCCGTTCAGGCTTGATTTGAAGTCGGAAACTTTTGCTTCAACGACCTCCGAAAATATTTCATTCCTTCTCTCTGGGTTTGGCAGATGAACCAATTCAAAATGTGTGAAATTTTGATGACGGACACTTCAAGAAATTCAAAGTTTTTGAATTCGACTTTTTCAATATTTTGGAAACAATAGGGTCTTCTAACCAATATCCCGGTGCCACCTCCCCCATCACCTATTACCCTATCGTTTCTTACGAATGCAAAATCTTTGAATTCCATGGAATGCCATGAATTGAGGTGGGTTTCGGTGAGAAGTATGATGTCAGGCTGTTGCTTAACAATAAATTCAAGGAGATAATCACATCGATGTATAGCAACGATAGAGTTGACGTTGATCGATATGAGGCGAAGCCTATCCATGGGAATGTGACTGGATGACAAGTCATTATTAGGCATTTGAAAGACCTAAACGCTGAAAAGCAAAGTTAATTTTTGAATCTTGTTTGTCGATTCTCTCCGATAAAGAATTAAGTTGCTGGTAAATTTTGAGAAGCAGCTCATTATTGCCACTTATATTATTTACATTATTTTCAGCATTTTCTGCTGGTCCTCTAGCGACGAGTGCAAATGATACTCCGGGCTTGACGAAGTTGGAAGGTATGATATTACGGTGTACTTGTGTTTGCTTTGGAGCAAATTTAACTTTTGCATCTTGATATCGGGAGCATCCTCGATATGATGCTGGGTGACCAAAAACACCGCAGTCAACGCAGTTTAATTTTTCTTTAGGTTACGTCTGAGCCAATTTGCACTCACCGGGAGCATGAACGTCTTTGCATTTAACGCAACGATAGTGCATGGCATAATTGGCAGCCAAATGTCCAAATCTTTGACACCGGTAACACTGGTTGACTTCTCTTTTCTGTACCTTATTTGTTGAAAGGCACTTGGACTGCTCTTATTTGCAATTTGTACCAAGTAAAGTGGTAAATTCTTCCTTTCTATGGTCGACCTTCTTGTCGCAAAGGCTTTGGCTGAAACAAAATCAATATCTGGTGCAGCCTCCTTGAGCACCTGAAGAAGATCGACCGTATCCTCTCCGCTGTCCAAACCCTTCAACAAGAAGGTCTGATTCTTTTCGCTTTTTGGGGTATAGGTGAAGTGTGGAACCTCCCCAGAAATCAGCGCATCTTTGGCTGACTTAAAATCAACCAGTGATTTTGTCCTTATAGTTAATTTTTTGGCATTAACTCTTTTGATTTCGAAATCGGCCAGTTTATTTTCGGCTGCCAAGAGCCGAACCATATCTTTCCCGGTTTGTCCGAACACTTTCTTGTTCGAAGCTTTTTCAGAGGAACCAGCAGAACTGCGGGCTGGTTTTTTCTCCTTATTTTTGTTCTTTAAATATTCAATAAAATTAACGTCATTATCTTGGTTAAAATTACCTCCTCTGTTATCTTCGATTTCCATATCTTCGGGTGATCCCTCCAGCGCTGCAAAATAGTTTTGGCTCTCCTTGGTGCCACCAGCACTTAGAACTACTTCTGGAATTGCTTACTTTGTACTTTTCTTCAACTTTGTTACCTGTTGCCATTGATTTTGTGGCTGCGTCTTTTGAGGCTTCATTCCTTTCTTGATAAGATCCTTGAGAGACTGTATCTCTTGCCTTAGTTCATCATTTTCTTTCTGCAATTTGGCCATTTGTTGATTGTCCGCTATTATTTGCAGCTTGCACCCTCCATCTGCGGAGTTTTCTTCGTTATGTTTTCTTTTGGTGATTATCGCCAGTTTCGTATTCGTCGTTTCCCCAGGTTGTCCCAACGGTGGGAAGCCGTCGGGCTCCTCCATACCAGCGGCGAAATTTTCTTTGGTAATTTGTTTTTCGTTTCCAATCGAAGTATAAATATTCGATAGAAATTTCCTGAGTCGGTTACTTCGACAATATAAGATTTTTTCCGATAAAAATTAATTTCGGACTAACGTTTTTAAAAAATTAATTTAATTTTTGAAAACTTTTGACAGGAGCGATTTAAAAGACGTCTATACGCAAAGACTACTACGATCCAATCTCTGTAAATAACTTTCTTATGTTCCCTTTAGCAATTGGAATCTATTGGGCAAGCGGATTAACAATTTGACAACCAGAGACAGTACACCATTTTTGTTTCATAAGAGGTATATCGAGAAAGAAACACCTCTATGAGCACTTAATATATACTTGCATAATAAGTAATCAAATACCAGAATCAAAGCAACTATCTTGCAGCAATATATCCAAAAACTCATATTTATTTGATTTATGTCTTCAGTTTTGAGTCTCATCCATAACATCCTTTGAATTAGCACCTTTTGTTTCCTCCTATACGATTTCTAGATTGTCAACCACATGTAAGCAAATTTCAATTTCACTCAAAACAAAAAGCAACTCCTTTATCCATGTAAATTTTCATTTACATATCCAACTTCATTTCATACGAAAATACAATTTTATTGAATTTATGCGACCATATATCTCAAGGCTAATTGAAAATTATATCTTTATTTAAATTCGTCTTCACGGGTATGGTAGGTATAACAAAAGGGTCCCACCCACCACTATCCACACAAGAGTTTTGTCGATTGTAGTGTTCTGTTCTCGTCAGGACATTGTTATCTGAACCAGGTTCCTGCTGGTTATTTTAGTGGTGGGTGTTGGAAGCAATATAATAAATCTTCCAATAAAATGGGAACATGGAATAAAATTTGGGGTTGGTCGCAAGATGAGAGCCCGGTGATGTAGTTAGGGGATCCCGAACGCAGGCGAGCCAACGAAAACTCGAGAAATTGAATAATGTCGGGAAATAGTGATGTAGACCGTATCGAAGCGAGGGGAATCGTTTCCGAATATATTCTGAGCTGATGAACTAGAAAAGAAGTGAAGTGGTAGTCTGTGGCAGTGATGCTTAACTTAGCGAAGAAGACTAGAATAATTTGGAAATTGTTTACACGATAAGAAATGTACTTTGAGTAGTAAAAGTGGATTTTTGCCTGAAAATAGAAGCAATAAACTAAACAGATGCACAAACCCCTTCCAAACGTCTTTTAAACCTGCTCCACAATGGTTGACAACCACTTCATTTGTTGCCTCAGGCTAATAGACGAGAACATTGTGGATACAGAAACATAACTTTGAAGGTAGCCATCATGGGTTTCCACACATCCCTGAAAAGTACACAAGCCACCCACCGCCCAATTTCTCGGAACGAATACCTCCACGATTCAATTGAGTATGAAGTGGTTCACATTTTCCTGGCAAATGTGTTCTGTATATAAATTACAGTTTAGCAAGAAGAACGAGCACCGATCCAGCAGTCGTCAGGACGAGCTCCATTCTTGAGCGTTGAAGTGGGCGAATCTATTTGCGCCATAAAAGCAAATACTTAAACCGCCCGTCGCCTACATATCCCCCCCACAACACTTGCTACAACATTTGCACGTACGTTGCCGCCATATTAGCAAACAAACTTCCTTAGCTGGTTCTCCTGCGCAAAGGCTAAATTGTGTAACAAATTTGCAAAAGCCTATTATGTCTATTGTTGCAAAGAACAAAACGAAGTGATGGGGTGGCGAAGTGAAAAGGAGTGAAGCATGGACGAATTGAATCGTCTTTCTAATGAAAAATGGTAAAGGAACAGGATGAACCTCGAGAAATATTTAGAGGACTCGTCTTCCCCCTCGACTTCCTCGATGTTTGCTCCATAACAAATTTGTAATGTGATTTCGAGGAAACAATTGGAATTACTGTTTATCTTTGTTGGATTTTCGAGACGAGGCTTCCCAGGAATGCCAGAACGGTATTGTGTAGAGCGCAATCAAATAAATTTGTCATTAGGTAGAACAAATACAAATGCAAATAAATGTTTCCCTCCTCCCAGTTGTTGCTGTTTCCGACTCAACATTGTTTTCGTACATTCTCGACGTTTTGAGAACAATAGATTTCATTTTAGCTCCTTGAATATTTGGGTTTGTTCACTCTTTCCAACTTTCTTGAAGGAGCTGCCTTCGATCTTGCATATTGTTGCAGGAGTTGAAACGTCTGAGTTGCTATTTATTTATTCCATTTGTATGTTCGTGCTGTTATCATTTGCAAATGATTTTGATTGGAGAAATATTAAATGGGTTTACCTAAGGATAATTTTCAATTTATCACTTGAGTGAATATGTTGTTGATTTTGGGAATCACTTATTGTTTATCATTAGTAAAGTTTGATTTGAGTATTAATTCAATTCCTGGGGGAGTTATTTCAAATTGGCAATTTATTTGAATGTCTCTTAGGTAAAACAAAATTATTATTCGAAACCAATTCACTTCAAAAGTGGAAATATTTGACAATAGATAATAATAGATTGTGTAGAATAATACCTTTCTTCCTGAAGAATCAATGCGGTTGGTATAAGGTTCATATGTTCTTGTACAATATTAGTTTTTTTATGGGAGGCGTTGTCCGTAATATTCGGGGAGAAAAGCAGTCAAGAGATCGTGATCTATCTTATCCTGGTAAGAAGCTGTGTCATATGGTAATTGATCTCATCATCATTTCGATCGAGCCACGATTCAGGCCGCAAATGACATGAACGATCGAATTGCCTCTTATCTCGATGACGTTTCTAATGTTTATTCCCTCTCTCTCTCGATCATTATCCTCTCTTTTCTGTTCTCCTCTATGCAGGTATATCTTTCCAGGATTGCCAACCGTACGAGGTTTCTCGTACAAGTTAGTGGTGGGCGTTAATGCTAATTTTCATCAACGTTAACGCTGCTAATGTTGACCATAGTTAGCAGCTAACGTTAACTGTTAACGTTAACAATTAATATTCACTGTTTGAGTTGGAGCTAGATTTCAAAATAAAACTATACAATATGCTACATTTTAATTTATATTTAATTAAGGCAAATATCAATATAACTCAATCAACATTCTTTATTCAACAGAGTAATATTGCTCTTAACTTGTAAGTATTATATCAAATCTAAAGAGATTAAGTTGAATCTTTGGTCATTGTCATTTCTTTGGTCTCTCCTCTTCCATTGACGAACTGTAATAAATCCGATTAAATATTATGAATGCTGAAACTTACAAAATTTATGTGACAGGCAAAATTACCTTAACCAACACGGGGAATTAGTTCCGAATTCGCATTTAGAAAAACTATTTTCCTTACTTTCCCAGATTTCAGGCTACATCTCCTATCAGACAATATGTTACCAGTCTTCGAGAATATCCTTTCACACGGAACAGAAGAGGCCACAATTTCGCATTTCTTTATGAATATTGCTGATAAATTTGGAAAGTATACTCTATATTTTTTCCAACAAGCCAAAGGACAACTACGTCTGTCTAATAAATCTGCTTCTAAATAGTGTTCCAGCTCTTTAGTTGCTTTTGCTAAACAATTGTTTGACGGTTTACGTTTTTCCTTTTCAACAATTGAGTCAACAACTCCCCAAAGAGAAATGTTTTTTTTTGGAACAGTCAAACTATTTATTTCTTGAGTTGTATTTCCTGGTGCTTCAGCGGAGCAACTTGTAGCAGCTTGAATTTCATTTTGAATCAGTTTTATTAAAGTGGTTTTTGCCATTTCAGCAGTGTCTTCTGAAAAGTAGTGGCATTTGAATCTAGGGTCCAGAAATGTGCACAAAACGAACTTCGAATTTCCTTCTAGATTTCCAAACCTTTTCCGCAATCCAGTTTCAGGTGCTAAAAGTTGCAGGTGCTTTAACTGCTCACAAACAGTTAATAGAGCTTTCATTAGTACAATAGGCATACTACATGTCAAATATTTTGAACCAATTATAACAGGAGTAACTTCTTCGAACGCTTCTAATATGTCACATAACTGTCCACAAATTTCCCATTCTTCTAGTGTTATCACAGGAAAATCTGCATCGATAATGGCCAAAGTAGCTCGGATGCAATGTTGCAGCTCTAAAAACCTTTTGATCATGTAATATATTGAGTTCCACCGAGTTGCAACTGATTGAATTAGTCGTTTTGGTTGATGTACATTATTTTTTAGCTGATATTCAAAAAGTTTCGCTGCAGATCTTGTACTTTTTTTGAAGTGAAGTACAATCTTCTTTATTTTAATAATTGTTGAGTCAAACAATAATACAGCTTCTTGTACAATCAAATTTAAGGAATGAGCAAAGCATGGGAAATGGTCTTAAAACAGATATTTTCGAAATGCGTTCGTTGTATTAGAAGTATTATCAGATATACCCATGATTACTTTACCCTCCAAATTCCATTCTCGCAAAGTTTGACGAATTTCTTTGGCGAGGTATTCACCCGTGTGGCTGCCAACAAGTATGGAACAATCTAAAAGATCTGTTTTGAGCTGGAAGTCTTGCGTACAAAAATGCACAGTCAATGCCATGTATGATTCTAAATTGCGAGATGACCAGCAATCCGTTGTAATGCAAACTTCTTTTGCCTCTTCATTGACGTATTTTTGAACTTGGATTAGGCATTCGTCGTACTTTCCTTGAAGCATCGAATTTGAAATTGCTTTCCTAGAAGGCAAATTGTACGAAGGATTTAAACTTTTCACAAATTCTTTAAAACCTTCACCTTCAACAACAGAGAAAGGTTGAAAATCTTTTGTAAAAAGGTTCATCAATGCATTATCGGCCTTTAATTTTTCATTAGGTCTAAGCTTTTGCGGAATGAATGATGTTATTGTCTTCTGCTTTCTTTTAACAGCTGTCAAATTCAATACTGTCGCGCTCGCATGGGGGACTTCTTCTGTGGAACAGCCCTCAGTATTTATACTTTCCGCATTATTTTTCTCCGATTCACTCCGAAACTCGGATGTGTACGACCCCTTTTCATTCAAATTCGATTGGCCATCCATATGTGCAATCGCCGAAAATTGTATCGGATGCACTCTTTTAAGATGAGACTTTAAATATGTAATGGTTGTTTTGTAAGAGCACGTTTTTTTTACAAATATTGCACGTTGCTTTTGTCACGTCTAACACAGAAAAGTAATTCCAAATGGAACTATTGCGCCTTTCCATTTTGAAAAATATCGCCTTAAACTAACAGATAAATTAAAGCTAACATTACCTAACTTTTCTAATACGTTACCTTTCTTTTTTTCTTTCTTGTCACTCACTACACTATGTTCTTGCATCCAACCTAAGCTATGTATTGCACGTGTGGCAAAATTAACATCAATAGAATATGATATCCCATGCATCTCTTCTTTATGCGTGGATCACTCAACGGCATCAACGTATTCGATTCCGGCAACGTTGATGTAGCTGCTAGCAAATGCGTTGATCGCTCGTACTATCGTTTCTGTTGAGCTCAATGTTAGCGCCAAATAACGCATGTATCAAGTTAACAGCTCCAATACCATCAACATTAATGTGTTTCCTATAATTTGATCTGGATGCTAACGTAAATGAGCCTGCTATCGTTAATGCGGCTGCTATCATTAATGCGGCTGCTATCGTTAATGTGGCTGCTAATGCTTTGCCTTAACGTTAGCTGTTAATTTAGTTTTTCGTTAGCAGTGCTAATCGTTGGCGGCGGGTAACGTTAAGAATTAGCTGTTAACGATTAACTGGCACAGCTCTAGTACAAGTACGAGATTTGTTGTCTGCTGAACGAGGTACGAGGACACAATCGCATGTACGAGTATGTGTTGTCGCCCTTAGGCTGTTGGCTGCACTATTCACGTTGATTGGAGCGATTGGTCTCGATTTTTAAAGCAAACAATACGAGGGGGACCACCCTCAATTTGTTTAAGAAATAATAGTTTTCGAGGAAACATTAGCTTTGATAAATTTAATTATTTACCAAGAAATTGTAGTGTTTTAATAATGTTCAATGTCCGCTAAGGAAGACACTGGCAGAAGTTGTGAACTGGTAGTGAATTGAAGGTTTTTGGGTTGTAGAGTTGTAGTAATCGAGCAGCACGCATACGCAGACTACTCAAGAAACCTCCACGAAAGAATGAGAAATCAAAGAAGAAAATAATGAACCGAAACTAGAAAATGTTCCTTCACCGATGCAGTCTAGGGTAACGTCTGCCAACCAACAGAACATGTCTAAAGGGAACAATGATGATATCTTCCAATACGACTCAAAACTCTAATTTACAACAAATGCAGCTCAAATAGTAGTCCGAATATTTTTTGTCACAGACTACACGGGTCAACGCCAAATTTGACTGCAAAGCATAAAATTTCGATATTTTAGATCGTAATTAGACGAAAAAAATATGTGGCATGAAAAAGTTTGCTTCTGTGTTTAAGAGACTGATTGAACGATATTTTTCAAAATATCTGATTTTGATTTTTTATTGAAAATAAAACTATTGAAATAAATATGTTTATTATTTTTATTAAGTTTCACTATTAAATTAACTTACAGAAAAGTGGAAAATAATTTAAATGTGCACGCTTTTACTTTTTCTTTTATGTTCATAACTATTTTCTCTCACTAAACCCCAAATATAGTCGCCCATCATGTTTTCATTGTATTGGCCTTGATAACGTTGTTCAAAGTTCATGATGTCCTGATGAAAACGTTCACCTTGCTCTTCTCAATATGCTCCCATGTTGTTTTTAAATTTACGCAGCATGTGTACTTTTAATGACATCCTGCAGCCCATGGCCTTAACATTTTTAAGCATATCCTCAACCCACTTTTCGTAGTTTTCAGCTTTGTTATTTCCTAAAAATCCAGAAACTACTGCTTTAAAACTGTTTCAACTTGCTTTTCGAGTACGATTTAGCAACGTTAGAAATTTTTCATGGGCGAAAATCGGTCTTATTTGCGGACCAACAAAAACCTCAGCTTTAACCTTTCCTTCCGATAACTTCGGAAAAAACTTTTTCAAGTATCCAAAAGCTTCTGAAGTTTCATCCAGTTTTTTAATAAATTGTTTCATCAACCCTAACCTAATGTGCAAAGGCGGCATTAACACTTTTTCCGCTTCAACAATCGGCTAAAATTTTACGTTCTGTTTTCCGACACTCAATTCTGTTCTCACAGGCCATGACCGTTGAATATAGTGTTTAGAATTCGCTCTGCTATCCCATGAGCACAGATAACACGGATATTTTGTATATTCACTCTGTATCCCCATTAAAAATCCCACCATTTTGAAATCTCCAATCAGCTGCCAGATATACTCACGATACTTTACAAATTCAAGCAAGATTTTAACACTTTCATAATTCTCTTTAAGATGTACTGAGTGAGCGATTGGAACAGATGGAAATTAAAGAACAGCTTTCAAGCTTTTTGTAGAGCTGTCAATGAATAAGCGCCATTCGCTAGGAACACAGGGTATGTCAATTGCTTCAAACATACCTTTAATGTCATTGCAAAAATAAAGTCCATCTTCTTTCTTAAAAACGTTGAGAATATTTCATGCCTAGTCCGCTGATCCGTGATCTTAACATCATCAAGTAAATCCCACTGTTTTAAGCGAGAGCCTAAAAGCTCTCCTTTATTTTTTGGCAAATTTGAATCTCTAATTAGGTCGTTAAAATCTTCTGTAGTAATGAGACGGTGTTTTGGTTGTCCAGGTGTAGGCTCAAACTCCTTATCGGAATTACTTTTATAAGAACTAAGAGATGAGCTACTTTTCTGCGATAATTTTGTTGGTGGGTCAGGTACTGGTTGTGTCGGGTCGTGAGCAGTTGGCGCGGAAGAAGATTCAAGGTCAGGATATTCAATAGGTTTTGCATTTTTACCTGTACGTCCTTAATTCGAATTCACCATGCAAAAGTAGCAGTCAATAACGTGGTCTTTTGGTTCTCGCTAAATCCTTGGTATTACAAATTTCATAGATCTTTTCTCACCTCGATACCAACCTGAAAATGTAGAAATAAAAATTAATAAGTCTATTATACTTTATTTATTGTTTAATTAAAAATTGCTTACCTTCTAAACATCTTTTACAATAACTACAAGCAACATGTGGAGCCCATGGTTTGTCTTGATTGTAAACAGGAAAGTCAAAATATGCTTTATAGGCTTCACATAGAACGTGAGATGTCTTTAGTTCGTATTTCACGTTTCGAACTTTAATAAATTGACCACATATAAAACAAAATGCATCAGCATCGTATTTACACTTTCGTGACGACATTTCAAGTTTTTCTGGGCTTGTAAAAAACACCTGATCGTTGTTTATGACTAAAGTGCTATCTAGCGGCACTATAGAAGCGTTCTTTTTGAAAATATTGAAATTAATTAAAATTTATAAAAAAATTGAAAAATGAGTATTATTACTATAACTATCACAAAAGCAAACTTTATACCAAAAAAAGGTATTTTTTTTTCGTTTTTGTGCATAAATTAACGGGAAATCTTGGTATAAACGTTAGGACAAAGAACAAAAATTTTTTTTTGTAGAGTCGTGCTATTATTTCCCCCGGCAAAACCAGCAGTGAAGACTGAATCACCTACACCAAGTAAAAATATCCGCACACGGAAATGATTAGCGGTTCTCGTGATGACTGGAACAGGGTCGAGAAGAAACGTGCCGAGAAACGGAACCTAGCCACCAGATCGCGTCGAAAAAGAATATGGGAAAAATAGATGAAAAAAAAGTTGCTGCAAGTGATTCGCATCAGGAGCAGAGGGAATGTGCGTGCTATGCAGTGCTGTGTTGTCTGGTTTAAGTGCAATTAAGCAGTTTTCTGATATTTAAATTACCAAACACGAAAAAAGTTTATTACACGTCTCGCAGTGTGTTCGTATCGAGCAAGTCCTAATTCAGTTTCAAACCCCAAAAATATCTCATTATTCGCCGAAAATATTGTAAAAGCAAGAATTGTCCCGGAATAGCAAAGTAAATGAGTGGAAACTATGATCAAAGTTTGCTGAAAAGATTTAGGCGCCAATCACTTGGGTGAATCCGCGAGAACAGCGAGTTTCTTCGGACAAGCGTGTTGAGTTCCTGACACCCTTGAGCGCCCATCATGGCCTGATCTGGCAACATCAATGCTTCAATCAATTTACATAGTTATTTAAGGTTAATTGGCACTGTAATAATTAGCCCATTCGTAATTAATTCGATTTATTTGATTAATTTATCAATTGATCGATCATTTTAATTTAATTCACCGAATTCAATTCGCCACAAAGTGAAAATACTTTAAGTTTCGAATAACAAATTTTATTTTGATCAATCGAGTAACCCATTTTTCATTCATTTTTTAATTTGTCAAAACTTTGAAACAAAAGACTATTCATTGTTCAATTGTTGGTTGTCTGGGTCCATTGCAAACATATGCACGGTTATCCATTCCGTGGTTGGGAAAGTATAACCCTGCCATTTGACATTTGTCAAAACTTAATGTCATCCAAAGGGTGTTTTTCTAGTTGAAAGTTTGCCATTTAGAAATATGGATCGTTGAGCAGTCGAAAAATGCGTTAAAATTATTAAATTTTATTATAAAAATGGTGATTCTGCTGTATCAACATTTAGGGCTTTACGAGCCGATTACCGTTGACATAATCAACCTCCACAGCAAACAATTTCGAACACAGTGAGAAAATTTGAAGAGACTGGATCGGTTATTGATATTGCAAGGTCTGTGCTGCTGAAAATATCGCTGCCGTTGCTCAAAGTGTGGAGGAAGACCCGGATTTCCTCAGTAAGTTTCGTGCGCGCTAAGAAGCTGTGCGTGGAGTGCCTTCGAGAAGGTTATCAGGCTTCAAGCTGCGCAGCCAGAAGTTGCAAGCAGTGTTTCAAGAATCATAATACCCCGCTACATCTGCCTGGAGACAACAAGCCCAAACAGAGCAAGACGATATCCTCGAGCACGACAACGCTGAAACAATACTTGAAACCGCAAACAAATGCAGAACCGACATCGCTCGCTTTAACGACTCTGATGAGGCCCTGACCCTAAGGACATGTACTTCGGGACACAACCGTCACCAGCTATCGGAAGAAGACGGATTGCCGAGCTGCGCTGGATCCGGGCTCACAGATAAAGCTAGTCACCAAAAAAATCATTGAAAATTGGGTTTATCATCAACACCACACCTTGCCCTCATTGAAGGGTAGGTGGTAGTACTGAGAAGGTATACCATAAGGTGAACCTTGGGCTAAGATCCAGATAACCAGAATACGCCGCGCAGTTGGAAGCCTACGTCATGGTCAAAATTATATCACGGCAACCGCCTTAGAACTGGAACATTCCCAAAAACATAAGGCTGGCAGATCCAGACTTCCACCGAACGGAGCGCACCGATGAATGCCGAGCACATTTACGAGGCCCTAGCCATTGGACAAATAATGTTGGGCCCACAGCTCCCAGTGCTCCAGAACACGCTCCTAGGGTGGATTGTAGCCGGAAGATTGACCGCACTTCAAGTGTGTTCCGTGACATGCGGCATCGTGGCAGAAGATAACCAGCTTAATCAGCTCATCAAGCAACTTTAGGAGGTCAAGGAAGTACAGGAGCCGCAGCACAAGCTTATGTTAACTGAAAACGCTTGCAAAGCACATTTATATCAGACAATGAAAAGACAACCCGACAGCCGTTTCTTGGTTAAACTCCCATTCAGCAAGGATCCTGAGACGTTAGGTGATTACCAAGCGGTGGCCAATTGCAGATTCATTGCCTTGGAGCGTCGACTGGAGAGGAACCCTGATCTAAGACTTCAAAACGAGGACTTCATGGAGGAGTATATTCGGCTTGAGGATATGGAGGAGGTGATGTCGCAGCAGCGGGAGGCATTACAATACTTCCTTCCACATCATTGTGTCCTGAAGCCTGACAACAGTACAACCAAGCTGCGGCTGATTTCCGATGCGTCCAGTAAGAAGACCACAAACGTTTCGTTTAATAATGGACTTCATACAGGGCCTAATGTCCTGGATGATCTTTTTTCGATACTCCTGCGTTTCAAGACGCCATGTTTCGTATTCTCCGCCAACATCGAGAAGATGAATCGGAGATAATGCTCCGTCCTGAAGACCGTCGGTACCATGGCTTAATTTGGAGAAACAGTTCAACGCAACCAGTGCGATATCAGTTGAAAACAGAAAACTATGGCATGACGTGTGCCCCGTATCTAGCTACAAAATGTCTGCAAGTTCTAGCACAAGAGAACTAGCAGAAAGGTCCCCAGGGCAGCTGCGCATTGGAGAAGGATTGCTATATCTATGACGTCATGACCGAGGCAGACAGCTTAGAGGAGGCACTTCGCAAACAGGTGGAGCTATGCACCATACTCTCGAGCACAAGTATGCATTTGCGCAAATGGTGTGCCAACCATCTTCTGTTGTTGTAGCAGATTAAACCTGAGGACCAACAGGTCCAGCTGGACTGACTTCAGTAGTTTACACGAGGACTATATTAAGACGTTAGGAATCATCTGGTGTCCGAAGACTGACGGGTTCCACGTCCAAATCAACCTGGATCCAACCGATGCGAAGCTCTCCAAGAGGATGATGGCATCTGATATAGCCAGAATGTTTGGTTCATTGGGCATTCTGACTCCTGTGATAGTAGCAGCTAAGCTATTCCTGCAGGAATTCTGGTGATTGGAATTGGACTGGGATGCAACATTGCCAGTGGGGATCCGTACTTAGTAGTCCGATTTCGGCAGTGGTGTGCCATCATTGCAGCAGACCTGATTTTCTCGCGACATCAGTACAAGCGAGAAAGCCGTGTAAGTACAGTTGCACACCTTTTGTGATGCCTCCAAGAAGGCATATGGTGCAGCGATATACATGCGGTCAATCCAGAGCAGTGGTCAAGTCGTCGTCAGGTTGCTGTGCGCCAAGTGAAGAGTGGCCCCGATCAAAATTACTGTTCCGCACCTGGGGTTGTGTGCGGCGAAACTAGGCGCTGAACTCACAAGACGAGTTAAGACAGCGCTCAATCTGCAGGAGGTTTTTCAGGTATTCTGGACAGATACCGAGATTGTCTTGGCGTGGATTAACTCTACTGCATCATTGTACAATACCTTTGTGGCAAACAGGGTCTCGGCCATTCGAACCCTCTCAAGGCCGAGCTGATGGTGACACGTAGCGTCTGAAGACAACCCAGTTGACCTCCTGTCACGTGGGATGGCGCCAACTGAATTGAGCCGCTGAAATATGTGGTTGCATGGACCACCATTTTTATCCAGGGCATAATCAGTTTGGCCTTCCGAATATCGCCCTTGCGACTAAGGGACGAAACGTACCAAGACCGCTATGGTAGCGGCAGATGCTCCTGAAACACAGTTTATTCAGCAGATCCAACACGGCAACTCTTTCAAGAGACTGCAGCGCATAGTGGCCTACCTGGTGTGGTTTATCTGTGAGTGATGAATTATCCACAACCCTGGAGATCATCGTGGGGTTTGAACAATCACTAACTTTTAACTGCGAACTTTTCGACATCAGGTCGGGGAAGCAAGTCTCCAAGCACAGTCCGATGGTGGGACTGGCCCTTTTCCTGGATCCAGAGGGCATAATCCTTGTCGATGGGAGGCTGGAGGCTCGAGGCTGCCAAGATCACGTTCAACTCCAAACATCCTATTTTACTACCGTTCAAACATCCGTTCACCAGACTGATGATAATGGACATCCATCGCGACCACTGCCATCTAGGTGCGCAAACACTGCTCACTACCACTAGCGGTTCTGGCCAATTCGAGGAAAATAAATCGTGAGATCGATTGTTCAACGGTGCCTGTGGTACACCCGAGTCCGGCCAAAGCTGTTTTCACAAGTCATGGGAAACCTGCCGAGTGCACGTATTCGGCCAGCGCGTCCGTTCATCAACTCCGGCGTGGATATCTGTGGGCCTATGATGATCCATTACCAAGGTAGAGGTATCCGACCGCAAAAAGGGTACCTAGCCATATTTTGCTGTTTCGCTACAAAGACCGTCCATCTGGAGCTAGTCAGCGATCTAAGCACAGAGACATTCCTCTGGGCCCTCAAACGTTTCGTTGGAAGACGAGGTCATTGTCGAAACCTATTTTGCGACAACGCCACCAACTTTGTGGGAGCTCACAACCAGCTATCAGAATTTCCGTCCTCATTATATTCCAATGAAGCGCGTCAAGAAGTAACAACGGCGTACTCCAGCCGGAGAATCGATTTCCATTTCATCTCTCCACACGTGCCTCACTTTGGCGGCATGTGGGAGGCGGCTATTTGATCCGTCGAGGCGTTTCGTCGGCGGCTCTCACGAGTACGAGTTGCTGATGTCAAAATCGCCTCCGGAGCTTTGAAAAGGCTAATACACAAACTGGCCCCGTTACCAGTACTCGACGACGCACAGTCTAATGAAGAACCATCACAAGCAAGTTCCCCCCACTTGACGAAGGAAGGCTCCCAGATCAGCGGCGACGACACCCCGAGGGCAAGGTGGCGATCGATGCGAACTGGCAAGTCAATTGTGGCGCTCCTCTTGATGTGTCTGCTAGCTCCCAATGCGCACACCTCTCCAACACATGGCTAAACTAACAGACCCCATACGAGTCTGCGTTTTCAACCATTAGGTCGAGCCTACGTATCTTCCAGCGAGTGGAAGTTGCCCATTTATTACGATTTGGGACCGCATTGGCGGGGAGTGGTTGTTCTATAGGGACGAGCCTTGTGGGCTCTTTCAACGACTCCACTCATTTCACTGAGTCTGCATCTAAAATCAAGAAACTGCGACGACAACTACAAGTGCAAGATGTTTCATGGACCGATCAAGTGAGTAACCACGACATCCACTAGTACACCATCAGCTACCTGGACATTCTCAGATTAGTTATACTGGTGATCTACCTATGCTGGTGTTCCTGCGAACAGCAATCCAACCTGCATATCCAACCACCAGTGCCATTACCTAGACGCTTTAGCCTACCGCACACCTTGGAGGACGTTGAACGGACCGTTCAATGAGAGGTAGACGTTGATTACCTGACACCCCTGAGTGCCCATCACGGCCAGATCCGGCAGCATCAACGCTTCAATTAACTGACATAGTTATTTAACGTTAATTAGCACTGTAATAATTAGCCCATTAGAAAAACAAGCTGGTCTTCTTTCTTCTTCTTCAGTGGGTATGGGATCCGCAACATTAGCGGGCTTGTTCCAAATGAAATGAGCTGGCCATCGCGCGAAGCTCCCTCTTTTATTATTTCAGGGGCTCTTGGCAGAGATGATTGGCCTACCTCATCGTCAAAATGGCCAAATCATCGTATCGACCTTTTGATGTGGTTGGAAGGGGTAGAAGGGATGCCCCACTCTTTTTGTGGGCCATGATTGTTCGCGTTCGTGAGGGGTTTGTATTTGACCTCACACGTAATTTAGTCGGAAAAGTTGTCACGTCTTACGTACAATGCCCTTCGGATACTAACCCTGGCCTTTCGCACCTGTCAAATGGTTCTGATGTGTCAATTCATAAATTTTTTGTGGTGGGTCCATGCGCTGGTAGAAAGAACCGACCCCACAATATCGCAACGCTAGCTGACCACAAATTTTTCGATCGCTGAGGCAGCAGTCCACCACTGCAGTCTCAAATCGACTTGTAACATCATCCTTGAAACACTACAGAGTTTCAAGTGGAGTTGCGGAAATACTGGTATCTGGAGGATGAAAATAATTGAGTCGGCATCTGTTGCAAAAGAGCCACAACGTTTAGGATTTAGAATGGGTAAGTCGGAAAATATTAGCGGTCGCATAGCTTAAATTTTGTTTTTAAATTAAAGAGTGGTCCAACCATAAGACACGATGTTAGTTGTGAGTCACACCTTAACGTCAAGTTTTTCGCACAACTTGATTTGACATTTCTTTGCTTCAGTGTTTGACAAATTGGAATAGAGTGGTACACAATTCAGCAGTGCGTTAAGGTTGTTGAAGCCTTTTACGAAAATAAGCGTTCAAATCAAAATACCTTTCGTGCACTTCGTGATTTTTTTTTTAGTCAGCATAATATATCAAATATGTCCACAATAGGGAGAATTGTGCCCAAATTTTAGCAAATCGGGTCTGTAGGAAATGTGAAATCGCCTGTGCATGCTCGCCCAGTTCATTCTGCGGAAAATATTGCTGTTGCTTACAATAGTGTGGCAGAAGAGCCGTCAACCTCGACTTGTCGTCGTGCTCAACAATTGAACATCTCACCAACATCGCTGATGCGAATTTTGAATAAAGATTTGAATTTACACGCTTACAAGGTTCAATTGACTCAAGAGCTGAAGCCCACTGACCATTTCTACCGTCGGCCATACGCCGAATGGTTGGTTGAACAGACAAAAGAGAATGAGGCAAATCATCTTCAGTGACGAGGCACACTCTCACCTCAGTGGATTCGTTAAGAAGCAGAACTGCTGCATTTGGGCAAATGAGAATCCACGAGCGATTGTTGAAAAGCCGATGCATCAACAAAGAGTGACTGTTTGGTGCGGTTTATGAGCTGGCGGCATTATGAGGCCGTACATCTTCGAAAATGAGGACAGCCAAGCAGTTACCGTGAATGATATTCGCTATTGCGAGATGATAACGGACTTCTTGTGGCCAGAAATCGGGGTTATGGATCTGGACGATATGTGGTTCCAACAGGATGGTGCCACTTGTTACATAGCCAATGAAACAATGGGTCTTTTGCGCGAGAAATTCAATGGCCGTGTTATCTCACGTTGTGGCGATGTTAATTGACCGCCACGATCATGTGATTTGACACCGTTAGACTTCTTTCTCTGGGTATATTTAAAAGCGGAAGTGTACGTCAATAAGCCAAGAACAATTCAAGAGCTAAAGGATGAGATAATTCGGCACATTAACGATATTGAACCCCAATTATGTCTCAGGATCATTGAAGATATGGACTATCGGATAGAAGTATGCCACCGTAGCGGTGGCGAACATTTGGGCGATATTTTGTTTCACACGTTGATGGATTTTCTAGTCGATTTAAAGGCCGGAGTGAAAGTTCAGTGTTACAGGTCGTGTCCATTCATTGATCTGAAATTTTTCTCATTACGCAGAGCACATCCAAAGTGTACGCAAGTTAATTAGTGACCAGGGGTGTTCCTAGTGAGAAAAGAAAGGTTTCATTTTCCTTCCCTGCTCTCAGAACTTGTCCGTGTGCTTTGATTGCAGGTTTCAAAATATAAATTAGAATCGGTCGAGCTAGGCGATTCGAGAGTGTTCCATGTCCTCCTCTTTAATTCTCTGCTTTTCGCAGTCGTTTGATTTTAGTTTCTCTAGCGAGACCACACGGAATAGCGTTAGTCAATAGAACACAAAAAAAATGTCTACGAGAGTGAAGACTCCGCCGAGCCGGAAACTCACTTGTTCTTGTAATTGTTCTCATAATGTTGCTAGTCGTCTTGCAGACAACTTTGAAAAGACATATAGAAGCTCGATTGGATTAATTAAAATGTACATTTGATGAGGAATTTCTGGTGTGAAGTTTGCGTTTTAAGTAAGTTCATACTGTTTGGTATGTTTAGGGCTTCATATATCCTTTGCATTAACGAGGCGCGAAAAAATTACCAATGCACCTATGGACTCACAATTCTGAGATATCTGCCTTCTACTGAGCAACCTTCACCAATTTCTTGAAAGGCAAAATAGCTATCCAGCAAATATTTCACCATTTACGCACGTCCTATTGCACTAAGCGCATCACATGTATGCTCTGCGTACAAGCGCCACTGTCGCTCGAAATTCAACATGCCCCGGCTCGCGTCACTTCGCGTACCGGAAACAGCTGCTCAGTAGCCCTAAATTTCCGAAAACAGCTGTTCAGAAAAATTGAAAGCAGCATTTCAGTAGGCCGAAAGTAAGCTTTTGAAATTGTCAAATATGACATTTCTCAGATGAAATTTAGCCGAAATGATACAAACGAGAAGGAAATACATATATTTGCGCGCTCTTGTCTTGAGCGCTTCATATCTAACATAAATCGTTGACATACGAGTAGTAGGGACAACATTTCAAACGTACAGTCATATGTGCTGTCAAAAATCTTTAGAATATGGTGCTGATGAGGCTACTTGAAGAGGTTAGTTCGTGACGTGACGTAGTGCTTCCGTTTTCGAGCCTGAGTAAGGAGGCAACGGTCCAAGGCATAGGAAATTTATCGTTTTTTAATTAGTGGCTGATTACTTATTTAACCCTGAAATGGAGGTTTACCAAAATTTTACCACTTTGACGTTTTCAATCCTCTAAAGTGGATTCAAGTTATGAACTCTTAATTTAAGAATAATTTTTACAGGCAATCTCCTGTATAGTCATATAAAAGATCGTCTTTTGTTGATGGTTAATCTAACTTTTATGATCTTTTTAATCACTTACAGGAAAAGTTTTTGGTCTCTGTCTCATAAAATAATAATGTGTCCCTGTAGTTTGGTATTTCTTCAAATTTAAAAAGTTCCAACTTCAAATTCCAAGAACGAGAATCTGGCGATTTCCTACGGAACAAACTAGGAATAATTACAACATTTGACCAAATATTTACAGTAGCACCCTCAAATAATTGCTATCTCATCAAGTGTAAAATTAGTTAAACAATACAAAACACAACGCTAACACCACTTCACCCTGGGACCCTCGTTTACCGAAAATCACTTGAACAATGGAAAACCACTAGAAACAAAAACTAATCTGTAAATAATGACAAATTGTGTTGATACTTGTGTTTGTACTTGATATCATAAAAGGGGGTTGGTAGGCGATATAAAATTATCCAAGTTGAAGGATATTCGAACAGATGTATCAATCGATGTGTGGTTACCCTTTTAGTTGCTTGCGGCAAGAAATTCATCTCAGTTGAATGAAATCATTACTAACCCTTCTTTCTCTAAATACTAAGCAGCCGACAACCGAGAGAAAGGAAACTTTTTAAAAATTATTATCGTAACGTGTTATTATCGATAAAATTCAGTTTTGTGTGGTGAATTCACCCCAAATGCTACCATATTGACTTTTCGGGTAATGCTGGCGGCTTATCCTCTTAATTCAGTTTTATGTTGAAGTTTGGTGATCCGTTATGGTCTATTGGAGGATGGAAAGGATGTATGGTGTATATATGGAAAGGGTAATGCATGGATAGTAGCTACTGTAAGTGTAATTTTTGTTCGGAATTGAAGAGGGTGGAAATAAGTTGTTAATACGGTAATGTTTGCTAAGATATGGTTAAAGAAATCAAATGGGGATTGAAAGAACTCTTGATTTTTTATGCATTTGTCTTGCAGGAAAATTTGAGCTAAAACTAATATAAGTATTTTGAAACCGAATGTATTCATTTGGTTTTTAATATTCATCCCGAAAATTGGAGACTTCTATATTTAATCTAGTGTTAATGGCTACATTATATTATGTACGTATACAGATTTATCCTGGCGGCCAAGGCCCGACTTGGGCTGTCGCGCCGTAGATGATGATGATGAAACGATTTCATTTTAAAAATGTAAAATTCTACTGTTATTAACAAAGTTGAGTGCATTTTGCTTCTTACGTTTTTGTTGTCGCTATACTCTTAAAGACCCACCTCCATAATTTTCTTTTGATTCTCCAGATGAGCGGTGTCCAATCGTGAGAGAGAAATGGATTTTTCGCATATTCCCTTTCCTCTTTATGCAAAAAATGTGATTTTAAAACCTGTTTTAGAATGTTTTGATCAAGATTTTTCATTTGATACCTCGTGATCACTTTTTTAAGCAAATTTTAAGGGTCCTATTCCGGTGTTTCTGTTTCTATGGCACTTTCCCGGCCGTGTCTAGCAAATGTGGTGGGCAGTTTGTAGACGCCGAATCGGGAATCCCCTTTTCCTTGCTGATCAGTACCTTCTGTCGTTCCGGGAAAACACCTTCAGGCAGACAAGCGTTGAACGTACTGAGCATCAAGCCAGGGCAAAGATTGCAAATAAGCTGTAATACTTCATCAGGAATGCCCGCTAGTCCTGGTATCTTCCTTGCTTTCAAGAGTAAAACTGCACTTCTAGTTTCAACCCCGTGAAAGGTGGGCAATCCATTGTTGTTCTGTCGTGGACTGAGCGACATTGATGGGATGTGTAGCGAACAGAGCCCATATAATATAGTCCATCTTCCTGTTTCGTGTAACAGGGCTGCTGTAGGGCGTCGAGCTACCATGTGATCAGCTTATACTCAAAGTCCCATGAATTTCCGTTAACATTGTCCACGATATTATACCAACATTAAGCCTTGCTCTTGTCAATCAGCTTGGGAAGATATTTCCTAGCCGACATATATACTGCTAGCCTAGTGTCTGTCTCTTGTAGCACTTGTCTCGCTGTTCAGTCACTTCCATTGACGACCAGTATACTGGAAGCTTACCATGTTGGGGCCTCCAAAGGGGCACGGAAACTAGCAGACAGATATGGTGATACTCATAGTTGAGCTTAGTATATCCTTGGCTGTAGGTCTTTTGCTTCCCAGTGGAGCTCCCAGTAGTGGTATGCCCACCGCGAGCACGTCAAGTCCATGCTCCGAGTTCTCTACCCGGAAGCAGGAGTCTGGGTATATGTACGCTATAGGGCACCCTCGTGAAACTCAACCACTAAATACTGGTAATCACTCTAATACTCGTCAGTTGCTTACTTTTGGTACCGGAGACTCCGAAGCTAATGTCACATCGGTTATGGTTTCTGCATAACCCCAACGGCAAAAAGTAGGGCTTCAGCATTGAAGTCTCCTCCGACGAGCACCTGGCGCTCTGTTCCAAGACTGTGCCCTCCAAGACATCAAATTTCGCCCAAAAAGATTGCATCAGTGCATTTCGCGTTGGATAAACACTAAAAAGTGTTGTTCCTGAACACATTATCTCTTTGTTTGTGGCTCTGCATCTATTGGTGGGCGCTACCTCAAACCTGGAAAGCGTAGGTGCCATATATGTCAGGCTATCAGGCTTGCGGGTTCTTGTCCTGGTGTTACTTGCTGAGTAATAGCAGCTCAGCTTACATATGCCTCACAAACTGTTCAAGTAGATCCTGAGCGTTTGTGCTTGCGGCTCATTCGAATACTGATTTAGCTTTGATTAGGGCCTGTTTGAAACCCAGGCATCTTTCTGTCCCTGGGACATGATTGAGGTCGCCAAGTTCTGGCTTAGCATCCTTAAAGAGAATTCATTGTACTTCGGGAGTGCATTCGCTACTTTTATGCCCCATTTGATGATAATTGTAGCGTGAAGATCGTATGTTGAGTCTCCTACAGCCATCTGTTGTATAGCCGTATTTGAGACACCTGAAGTAGCAGAGAGAAATTGCTCTTCTTCATTTCCTGTAGATAACCCAAACTGTTTTTGATTTTGCCTTACGCAAAGTCTTGTTTGACGTCTTTATTGGCCAAGTCGACAATGATCATGAGTTGTCTCTTGGTGTTTTCCTATGTCAGTCTTACTTTGACTTCGATTAAGCTGGAGAACCTCCTTTTAATAGTCTCCTCTATCTTGGGTTTGTCCGCGACAAAGTCAAAGTCCCTGGTTTCAAGAGTTGCAATCGGCTCGAGCAAGATAATGGTTACCATGGCTTTAAGAACCTCCTTGACCACATAAGTAAGCCTTCTGAACAGGTTAGCCACACAGCTCTTATGGCAGTTTTGATGTCATCTGGCGTGACCTTTTTTTTATTTCACTCAGCATATCTGTGTTTTTAATAAGTAGTGCCTCTCATAAGAGCTTGCGCCGTGGTTTATTTTTTGATTTCCACGTTATATCAAAAGAATCCTTATTCTTCACGTTGCTGGCTCTTTTAAGGAGGCGCTTTTTCGGAGTTTTTTTGCTGCCTTAGCACAACCTGAAACTCGTTGCCAGAAGCAGCAGATTCATTTAGCGCCTCCTCCTTTCTCCATTTCTCGTGATTATCTTCGATTTAGTAGGCTGCTATTCTTAGGAGATGGAGCTACTGGAGGTTCAATAAAGGGCTTGAAATTTTAGTCTTTTTGCCTGTAGTGCATGATGTGATAAATAACTTTCTTTCTTTTGGAAGTCGGTTAATGAACTCCTCTAGCTCAAGAACTCCGTGTCCGACGTTCATGCTGATGTTTGAAAATACTCCCCGCTTTTCAAATAAGCCGCTCTTCGAAGCGGTCAAGGGCCATCGTACTTTCAGGCATTGCTACTTGCAAGAGGCTTCCGTTTTTTGACTCTCGTGACTCCTAGGAAGAGCGCTACTTAACAGCGAAATTTCTTCCTCCTTTGCCTTTCTATTGTCACCCATTCTTGTAAGGAATTTTTCTAGTTTCCCCCCTTCTTGCATGGGCGCTCCGCAGTTCGCATTTTATTGCACTCAAAAACTGCAGCTATTCCCGGTTGGACCGTAATTGCCACGTATTTCTGCTCTTCTCTCCGTTTGTTGCCTGTCTCTGATTTCCTTACTGATTTTGTTGTTGTTAAAGATGCCGCCAGGATTGCTGGTTTCCCCATCGGAGTATGCATTGGATTTTAGGATTTTGTTCGCTTTTCTTACGCTAAGTCCCTTGTTCCGGCGGTATGTGTTCCAGCAAAACTCTTCGCCTGAATAGATTTTTTGAATAATAAACATAATTGATTGGCATCACTCAGCTAGCAGTTATTGTTGATCTCAAATCTATTGGATGTCTTTATGGGAAGCTTTTTGAACGCCGCTTCTACCATATTTCATTAGCGCTACTGGAATTTCGTCAATGCTCAACATTTTATCATTCTTTTGAGCGTTGATGGTGGAGCAAGCATCATGTAAACTTGGAGGAGTCAATGGAAGCTCTCCAGAGATAAACAAGAGCTGTCCGATAAGTACCTAGCCTACAAAAGAAAAACGAAAATTTTGGAAAACTGGTAATTTATTTGGCAACATAATCTCCTCTTTGCTCAATACACTTGAGCCAGCGATGCTCCAACTCTTTTAACCCGTCAAAAAAATACGTTTCCTTGAGGTTTGCAAGGCTTGCCTCCGTGGCGGTGATGACCTCCTCATTTGACTCAAATTTCTGCCCGGCGAGAGGCTTTTTAAATTTTGGAAATAAAAAGAAGTCGCTCAAAGCCAAATCTGGAGAATGCGGTGGATGGGGTCGCAGTTTGTAGCCTAATCCGACTAATTTGGCCATGGCGATGACAGACTTCTTTTTTGCCAAACGGGGCCTTTTTTCTGTAATTTGGCATCAAATTGGCCCAATATTTCGGCATAGTAGCTCTGTGACCGCTTTGCCCTTCTCTATATAGTTGATGCAGATCACAACCTTGTGAATCCTAGAAAACGGTGGCAATCACCTTTCCAAGCAATAGGATGGTCTTTGCCTTCTTCAGAGCACGTTCACCAGGTGAAGTCCACTGTTTAACTGCTTCCTAGTCAATGGTGTGTACCAACGGAACCATGTTTTGTCAACGGTTACAAAACGACGCAGAAACTCCTTTGGATTGCGCTTAAACATTATCAAACACTGCTTTGAAGTGGTCTCACGGTTGCGTTTGTTGTCAGAAGTGAGCAAAAGTGGCACTCATTGCACTGACAGCTTTCTCATGCCCAAAATTTCATGCAGAATATGACACACGTAGTTTTTGAGATGCCTACTGTCTCAGCTATCTTGCGATCGGTGGTCTGCCGAGGTGAGCTCGTGGATTTTTGTCATGTTTTCCTCCATGGTAGCCATTTTTGAGGCATCTGGTCATGGCTCATCAAAAACCGATGTGCGCCCATGTTGAAACTCGTTAAACTAATTTTTCAACGGTCACCATCACCGGACCACACTCATCGTACATAGCATAGAAGCGCTCTTTGATTTCGCTACGCGATTTCCCTCCCAAAAACAAGTATCGGATCACCGACCTATATTGTTCTTTCTCCATTTTTCTAAAATCCACATGCAGTCAAAGCAAAACTACGAGTCTGATTCGGCAGAAATTTTGACAGTACCCGTCTACGAGAATGTACTACAAGATAGTGAATCTCTCTTGCGATAGTGATGTTATCGAGCGGTGAGGCTATGTACGTATCTGACCGCTCTCGTACGTATATAGGATCCAATGTTCTGGAGCTCTACGGAGAATCAAGGAGGTCATTGAAGGGTGCTGCCCACCTAAGCAAGTGAAAGCGTTGTTGAATTTTCGGTTGCTTTTGTTATCACATTGCAATACGGTACAAGTGAAAATTATATACGAGTTCAACTTTGCTCACATGTGCTGTTGGTTTTATTGATAATATTACATATAGGTTTCTTTCAATTTCAAAACAAAACGCAAAAGGATTACATTGAGGAATTCATGGTTTCTTAAGCTCAGACAGTTCCATTTGAGTAAAAAGTAGGTATGAAGATCATTCAAGAAGCCTTAAAAAATTTTATCGCCCTGCGGTTACGGTGAGCGTATATTGACTGAGCCTACACTGTTACAGGCCACCACGACGGACGTATTCCTAACCAGCCAAATATCAAATATAGTATAGTTCTACCAATCCAATTAGCAGAAAATCAAGCAAAACAGCGCAAATATGAGATAATTAAACGAAATAGCTCATTTGGCCTATAACTAGCCAACTATCAGATACGTTATATTCCTAATTAGCTAAAAACCAAACAATCAATTCACGAAATCAATGTAATGAACCCCTAATTGGTTTTACATAGAATATTCCCTAAAAAACGATTAACGTTGTCATCGCTCTCAAGATTACCTGACAATTAGGTCAGCAAACTAATAAAATAAAGAATTAGCTACGGCGAAACATAGCAACCTTGAAAAATATTTCCGCAATCTACAAGCGTCAAAGTGCTTCATCATTTGTTTACTATAGCCTGAGCTTGAAAACAAACGATGAGTAATACACGTATCGAACGACTCCGCGCGTAAAAAAAATATAAGCAAACAGTAGCCTCAGCCTATATTGTGGACCCGAGAACACGGAAATAAATGAATGTCTTTGCAATAAAAAATGAAAACAACAACAAAATGTTAGCGTTATAGGTGGAAATCATTGAACTTTCGAGCATGGCTTACAAAAATTGCCCAATGCATACCAATTTTATGGAATTAACAATTTTCTGCTCAGTAGAATTTACCTGGGTAACATACAAAGTTGCAACAACAAAATATTAAGCTTCGGGTGGAAACAATCGAGCCCAAATAAAGCATGCCTTGCAAAAATATCTGAATGGGATTGGCTAAGGAGACATTGTTCACCATGGATTTCCGCCGATTGAGAAATTGCATATCATCAATTTCCTGGATGGCAAATGAACAATAAAAGCCTAAGCGGATTTTGGGGAAAGTGCCTTTTTGTGCTGCTGTTCAACGCGTATACTTCCAAAAATCGCTACTTTGGCGTTAGCTTGGCCGTACTGTCAGTATCCAGCGAAAATGCTACCTCGGCCTTAAACTGGACGTTTCACCAGTATGCAGCGAAAACGCTACTTTGGCCTTAGCCTGGGCATTTCACCAGTATCCAGTGGAAACGCTTATTCTGCCTTAGCCTGGGTGTTCTACAAGAATCCTGCCAAAATGCTTTTTCAGCCTTAGCCTGGCCGTTCGTCGAGCAAATCATCTCTACCATTTGATTTTTTGGCTCCCCAGCCTGGTCAATGGTAAGCGTTGTTACATCCTCATTTGAACACGGCTCTAAGAGTCCTTTACCCGTATCTACTAACCGTTTCTTTCACAGGCTCTAAAAGTTGCATCCTCTGGTTGGCCCCGACGACCCCGTCACCAACAGGAGCGCTCAGAGGCCCCTTACGCTGTTGCACCACGCCCTGATGACCGCCAACCGGTTCAATCAAGACAACAGGAAAATCCTCCTCTGGAGGAGGCGTTAGCCACCAACTCGCGAGTAGCACACCGGCCTATACTATCGAAGAGCAATGGGCGAGGAGTGGGCCTGTAAGATTACCCCCCGGCTAGACGTCCAACACCAGAACCTGAGCCGGAGACAAATAAACACATCAAGGGTGGACGTCAGGCGCAGTTACGTCGGGAACTGAGTGAGCTGATTCGACTTATCATGGTCAGCGTTGTGAAGACGAGAAGGCCAAATTCCTGGGCCGGGCGAGGGACCTCCAGCAAGAGAAAAAACGAGCCATCCAATGCTGCCATGCGTTTTCCCGCCAGGTGCGCCCGCGTGCCTGCGCCAACAAAGTGGGTCGACTCCAGAGACCACTACGTTGTTACTAACTCCTGTTTTATCCAAGATACTGTTTATCAAACTCTGTTAGCTTTAAGAACGTTTTTTTGAAAAGTACCGCCCAAGCATTTCGTTTTCTCTGGTTTGGTATTTGCAATTCTCTGGTGTTTACAGCAACTAGTGATTAGCCGAATACTCTGGGCTCAGAGTTGGAGGCCGCACTCCAATGACTAAAATACATATAGCGTTACATACATTTAGCGTTACAACACTAATAATTTAATGGCGCGAAATTAGAATGGAGACGGTATGATACTAAGATTGGAGCTTTTTGCGGTTTAGTTTCACTCTGCCTTGCAGCTATTTCTAAAATAGCTGGCGGGTATCAGCCCGAAATATCAGTTGTAATTGATTATCACACCGTGTTCGTGATATTGAAGCAAGGTATTAGTCCACTCGGCTTATTAGCGTTATCCAGTGGCCTATATTACATTCAGTTTTTTGCGACAAATAAATAAATCACTGAGATTAAGTACCTCCTTCTATGTGTTACAGCAGGTTTTTCTCCGAAACTATGGCAGTTTGCAATCACCGAATTGGGTACGTATATCATAAGAGATTAGGTAGTGATTCGGAGTGTTTAAATCCGTGTCAGAAACGGGTATCGGTGTTCTGGCACAAGAGTCAGTGAACTATAAAGAAGACCAAACTCAGCTGACTAGCTTTGCTTTAAGACGGCGTACGCGTGCTTGTCGGCTAGCTATTTGTAGGGTCATATGGGCGATTTCTTTTCCGCACCACGAAGCTTCAATGCAAAACATTTATCACGCGTACTCTACTCTACAACACATTCCGATAAATTTTTATCGTTAGAAATTTTCATTTATGTATCAATTAAGCTACTCTACTATTATTAAAAATTTTTTTGTCTCAACAAGGTAAGCGGACACGGAAAATTGAGGCGAATGCAAACGTAAAATTAAAAAAAAAAACTTCGTTCCTTCTTAAGGGGTTCTATACAAAGTTGGGTCTAAAAAAATGGAAAAGTTTTTGATTGCATTTTCTAAAAGTAACTTTTTTCGAAAATATTTGTGTGAAATTTCATCCACATCCGAGCACTAGATTTCAAATGACAGCCGTTCATAGTGCGCTGGTTCCATCCATAATGAAGTGAACAAAAAACTTTAAACGCGATGACCTCGGAATAGAGTTTTTTGAAAGATACCGTCCCGTTGAATGTGATTTCTCAAAAACTTTTCAACCGATTTTCATATATTTTTTTTTTAATTGTTCATATTTACAAAAAGGAACCGTTCAAATACAGGAACGGTTCCTTTTCATCTGAAAATTTTTGTTTAGAATTTTGAAAACCACAAAAACGATTTTTTTGTTAACATGGGTTTTTTATTGAAAAAAAAATGTTTTTTTCGGAAACCGAACCGTTCAAGTACACCACAATACATTTTTCTTCGATAATTTTTTTACTCTTATGGTTTGAGTTAACCGGTTCGCCTTGGAGAGTGTTCACCGCAAGCCTCTGCAAAAATGTGCTTTGGGGGAGGGGCCATAACTCCAACAATTTTTAATATATTTTTTTAAATTCAACTTGTTTTTTTTTTCTTCGATAGTGGTCTTTCGCTTTTTCTAATAAAATTTGCGTAAAAACCTTGAAAAAATCACGAACTTATCCCACTTTTTCCCCTCAACTTTGTTTATAACCCCTTAAAGAAGGCCGTTGCCAAATTATGTAAAGTGGCTGAAGTGAACTACTTATCCCTGCCTAAATGATGGAGATGCGATGGATGTAGCTAAATATAATGCACGAGACAGTCCAACGTCTCTAGGTGACCCTACGAGGTCTCCTGATTTTTGGCGGGTAGGTAACTCTTAAGGGATATTGCACTAATCATGCCCCAGCAAATAATAACTTCCGAACGTGTGTTGTCCTTGGACATCAATATCGTTTGGACCTGCTTTTGATTTATACATTGTATGTATGATTGTATGACTAGCAAGGCCAAATGATATTAGAGTCCTTTTGTGTATTCGGAAGTTGTTATCCCAACATCATTTTTGCGGCGACTTCTGATCTGCGACTCAAACCAAGCGGTGCCTAAGTGTCTTCCATTACATGGATTTTGATTCCACGTGATTGCCTGCTTAGCTAGTCCGTGACTATCAATGATAAGACAGGCGCTGCTTGCGGGTCAGAATTCACCTTGGGCTGGCAAATCGTACCTGATCGAAACTTGCATATGCAAGATCACTTCTGAACCCTGATTCTTATTGTGCCTCAAGAGAGTAGTCCCTGTAGAGCAAGGGAGGAGTGTACCATTGGTGACCTTACCTTGGAAAGGGACCGATGAAATGGAAAGACCGAGTTAGTTGTGATATTTCTAATTTTCCTTTACTAAGTTTATCATACTTTATCTTAATTTCTTTTTTCAAATCTGCAATATCTATTTATCTTGCTGTTTTTATTTATCTGCTTATACATTTTTTTGTGAGGTGTGAGGTGTTATTTTATACAGGAATTGGCTGCCAGGATGGAGCAAATGCGGCAGCAATTAAAGCAATTGCCTCATCCACCTGTAGTAATCGAGCAGTTATACCAGCAAACTGCTCGAAAACCCTCCTATCTAAATGGTAAGGGCAGATTTAAAATAAAAATATGTAAATTTTTTCTATAATTGTAGTTTGTAGAATAGTTTTTCTTCCTATTGTTATTAGTAAATGTAATTTGATATTAATTTTCCTCTATATAAAAATTTGAATGTTCTCGTTGATTATCTTTTTATAAAATTTAAATTTTCATTAACATTTAAAATTTTGTTTATTTCTTTCCTGCATGTAAATTTATTCACTACATAAAAATTATCTTCAATTTAGTTAAATTTCTTTACTTCAATTTTTATTTCTTTAGTTTAGTTAAAATTTCCCCACTACAATTAAAATTTGGGTTTTGTTAAAAATTTGTATCTGCCCATTACAATTTAAGATGTGGAACCCCTGACTTAGTGCAGGGCAACGGTGCATTACATGATGTAATGCATTCGAATTCAGCTGGGTGGACAGCTGATGGAATTTTCACCGTAGGCACGGGAAGTGAAAACGAAGACAAGTTTTGGACGGATCCAAACTGGAAGAAGGGAGTCTGCTGAAAACCGACACACGGTATGGACGGGCGAGAACCGCGCCGGCAAAGTGAATGGAAGACTTGGAGTGTAGAAAAATTGTTTCTAACAGATCCATCATTGTTCGCTAAACTTTGAGTTTGAAATTGCTTCACTGACCCCGCGATTTATTAGTGATATCTGTGTAAATTGGGGGCGTTACAATTTCGCGATTAATTACCCACTTGTAGTGCATTATCGTTTTGTAATTGAGAAATGTTTCGAAAAAGCATTCGAAAAGCCGCTTACGGATTTAAGTCTGCATCGGAGTGATTGTGAGCGCGCGATTCCATCCATTTTTACCAGAAAGAAAGTGGTAAACCCCGAGTGAGTCGCTACTTCCAATTGGGAAATATACTCCAAGAGGAGAGTTACACGATCTCGGTACGTGAAGATCGCGCCCGTGCGGATGCTGAGTGCGATGGAGTAGCATTTAAATGTCGGGAAAAAGTTGAAGACATGGATATGCAGTAAAATGTTTTGAATTTCAGACCAAGATTTTCACGGGAAATCTTTAGTTGGCATTGAGATTGAAAAATGTCGTGAAACGGTGGAAAATTTCTTGTGAAAATTGTGAAAATTTACTTTAGCTGGACGTCACAGTGAAGATTCTTATTTGATTTCCGTCTCTGATTGGAATGCAGATTTGCAGCTTTACTATATAGTGCGCGCGTATACTGAGGTCGTACATAATGTCCCGATTAGGGATCATCATAAAGATTGATGCAAATGACGGTGCGTTCCGCGAGAATTATTTGAAAGAAAATTTTAACCATTTGTTTTTAATCCATTTCACTCTAGTACTGGAGACATTTGTCTAATACTTTAAAATTAGCTTTTCGGGTAAAAGTTACTATGACAACATTTACGGTGAAAGATTTATAATTTATTGATCGAATGAAAAGTCAACATATTTTGCAATTGTAATACTATGGGCATTTAATAAAATCAGCGATCAATTGATCGGTGTAAAAGGAAAGACATCCATTTTAATGACCTCAAAACTTCTTATCAAGCTGAGAAGTGCCTATTGAAACTTTTGATATAAAATAAAAACGTTTTGAAAATCACTTTTAGATATTCGGATTAATTTATTACATTGTTTCCCAAAAGAAAAAGAACTATTCAAAATCAATTTTCAATAGTGTCTTGATTTACTAGGCCAAGCATTCTAATTAATTTACTTATCAACGTAAAACACGATGTGTTTCGATTTTAACAAAGAAAATATTGATTTATAAGTGCCTAATACAGCTAGCTGTGCGCTTTGACCAACTGTTAAATGTATTCGAGGAGTGATTACACTAAGGGGTATTCAGGAGTCATCGTGCCGCAAATCAATAATCTAATGAATCAGTGATAGTGTAAACCCAATAATAAAACTTTCCAGGACCTGCCCACTTCGTCAACGAGCGCTCGCTTCGTTGTCGCATAATTTATTTAAACTTGCGCCAGGGCAGGTGCGGCAAAAAGGAATTGTTGTAGTTTGTTAAAATTCAATAGAATTTTGTTTGAATAAAAAAATGTATTTTTAAATTGAACCATCGGTCTTTAATTTCCGTCGGTTCTGACCGGGTATAGAACCCGGTACGGTGGAATGCTTTCCCTGCCAAAAATGAGCCATCCATCGGGCACGCTCTAAGTTTTTTTTTTTGTTCCAGGGACTCTCGCGGGTTGAGTGGCCTCGAGCAAGGTGCCTTTTTATGGCATAGGGTTTTGTGATCCGATTGCATAACTCTATGACATAAATTGGTCACCGGTGTATTTCTTCTCTGATGGGAATGCTCATACAGTTTATGTTGTATGAGTTTTCCACTCAGAAGGGAAGTACTTGGCCACTGCAACGTTTATGGATCTTGATCCGGTTGGGCGGATGCGAGGGAGCACCACCACCATTCGGTTGTCCCACTCTTATTTGCCGGCCATGAGAATCGTCGGGTAACGACGAGGTTACTCTAAGTCCGTCTGTGTTGGTTTGTGTCAACTTGTTCTTTGAACAAACAGTTCCTCCCTCTTTGCAGCTACCTACAATTTTTCGACTTCGGTCGCCTTTTCTTTGAGACCCAAGAATTCGTGAATGCGAATTCATGAATGCAGTCCTTGACAGACATTATAGAAACCTATTCACTACACACCACCTCCAGATCCACCATCTCAACTCATGCCTAATGACACCTGGGATCATCCACCATCCACCCAGCCAGGAAATCCTCCACCGTCTAAAGTAGCCAAGATAGTGGCTGGCTGGAAGTTGGTGTTTATCGGCCAGAATGACCCTACAACCATCGGGGCCTTTCTGAGATGGGTCGAATTTAGGGGGAAATATGAGAGCAGTCATACGCTGCGCCCAAGTGTTATTCACTGGGAGAGCTCTCCGTTGGTTTTGTCGGTTTGTAGACCTTTCTCCAACGTTTGACTGGGAGACGTTGAGGCGTGCAGCACTGCGGGAGTTCGCACCAGTTGAGGGAGATGACCCCTTGAAGCAGTGAATTCGGAATGGACACCAAGAGGCACAGAAAACCGTAGATGACTACTACGAAGTCCTGTGTTGCCTGTTGAAACGTCTGATGAGCCCCATGCCAGAGTCTGAGTTTCTCAACCTCTTCTGAGAGGGTATCAGGCTGGAGCTGTGAGAGCGACTGGTGTTTGCCCACGCCACAACGTGCACCAGGGTAATTTCTCCAGCCGACGAGAGCAATCAGATCAACGCTCAATAACTGAACAAAACGTGCTTGCTCTACCCGCACTGGCTTGTCTCAGACCATCTATAATAGACAGCTCGTCGAAGACCATTTTTCCATCATCCACAGAACTAGACCAACAACATCCAACCGAAATACACGAACTGGCCCCTAGGTGTTGGAACTGCCGGCAGACAGGACATCACTTTACCGCATGCCAGGCAGAGGCTAACATCTTTTGCCTCCGTTGTGGGAAACCACATACACATACGCCAGATTGTACAAATTACAAGAAGTCAAAAAACTTGCTAGCGAGTGCTCACAACAGCAAGCGGCACTCGTGACAGACGAAACAGCACTCCATCCCGTCTACTGACAGTTCCACCACGACAAGTTCCTCGTCAGTAAATCCACTAGATACAAGCACCACGATACCTTTGCTGGTTCACGATGCAGCAGATGCCACATCTTCTCCGGAGGCCTCTCCAACGACTTTGTTGAAGCGACCACCTCAGGTACTACCTGAAGAACCCCAGCAGCCACATATTGCTGCACAAGAGAGAATTTCTGCCGCACAAGAGGTCACCCCACGTCAGCACAAGACTAAGCGGTCAACTCGTCGTTGGAGGAGCGCATCTATCACCAAACTTTAAAACTATGTAACATCTCGGAGGTTTCTTAGAATGACACTCGACCATACGCACCAATCAAAGTATTGAGCAAAATCGCTGTTGCACTGATTGACACGGGTGCAAGTATTAGCTGCCTTGCCTCGAGCCGCGGCTCAAAGGTACTCCATCAAAACCCTATGTTGGTAAAACCTTGGCGCTCTGAAATTAGCACAGCTGATGGCACTTAACATCGTATCCAGGGTAGATTGACAACACCCGTGACATTCAGAGGTCAAACTAAGTATATTACTTTCTACATTATCCCGTCTCTGACTCAGAACGTGTACCTTGGCGTCGATTTCTTCCTTCAATTTGGTTTGGCCACCGACTTATTCACCAACTCACCTTTGAATACTAGATATGTCCACAAACTCGCTTCTATACCCGACAGGCAGGAATAAACGAAATTCGAATGATATTTATGGAAGCTAAAGCCATTTGAATTTTCTACTATTTTAAAAACAAAGACATGGTTTTCTAGCTGTCTGGGCTTTGCATCGAACCAGCCACTGTCGGTTCAGAAACTTATCTTTAACAATCAGTTATATGAACACTATTGTGGTCAGTTTAACTATTATTTGCTAATCTTTCTGCTTTTGTAAGATATTTCATTAGTAGTTTCGTGTCTAGCCCTGAACATGGTCAGAAATACCGACCGAAATGCATACGTGACGTTTAGGATAAAACATATGTTACCATATTACGTGTTAATTATATTTGGGGTATTGACAACTTATTTTATTTCAAACTCAATTATTTGCGGTCCATAAAAGTATGAAAAAACTATTAAATTTCAATCGGGCACTATTATTTTAACTAAATATTCTAAAAATTATCAGACAAGATGAATAAAATGTATATTTTTTGACTGATTTTCAGTCAATAATATTTTTGATGCTGCAAAACAGTAGCAGCCGTTTAAAGTGGAGTAACAATGGTTTGTCCTTTAAACCAAGTATTTCAAGTAACTGTCACTGAAGGTTTTCTGAAGTCAATAAATTTATTAGTATCTGTCTTCAAGAACTTGAGTTCAAAACGCTTCTGACAAGAGGACATATATTTCTGTCTACCCAACTTGCTGCTATTACTTCTTTGTAATGCGAAAAATATGCTAAACCATAAGCATTCCACAGAAGTGCCAGTAACAAGTTTATCAATTATTGTTGTTTTTGGAGCTTTATGAAACAAATTTCAAAAAGACCTACTAGTTTTACGTTCTCTATGTCTACCCGTCCGTGCGTCACAGCAAGTTTTCTCAGAAACTACTACTGCGTAGCAGTTACTAAGATGAAACTTTGTGGAAAGGTCCAAGGTGGTGGTGTCTTAAAAGTTTAGGTCTTATCAAACATTTCAAAATTCTAGCGAAGTGAGCCTTAAACATTTTTTTTATTAAATGGTATAAAATGAAAGGCCTTGATTAGAACTTTTATAATCTGAAACAAAAAAGTCATTTTGTGCATCAGGAGATCCAGGGGAGGTAAAATATATGCAAATCGGACCAATCTTTGCGTTAAAAATAATCAGACAAATCTTGAAAGAGATTTTCGTGACATTATATCATCTTCTGCTTAGTGAAATTGTGATTTTAATATATTTTGGTTTAGTTTGCCAGCTCTAATAAGTTAACTCAATCTATAGAGCCAAGTTGATAAAAAAACTTTTAAAATGAGGTTCTTCCAATAAATCAATCAATTTCGTTTACAGGTGTGGTTTCAAAATCGTCGCGCTAAGTGGAGAAAAGCTGAACGTCTGAAGGAAGAACAAAGGAAACGAGAAAACGGTGGAGAAGGCTCGGTGGTTGTTGAAAAAGTAAAGCAATTCGATGAAAATGTTTCAGGATATCCTTCAAATATTTTGTTTTTTTTTTCAGACTGAAAATAGCCGCGAATCATCCCCTGATATAACTGGAGAAATAGATGATGAAGTTCAAAGCACAAGCGGTCCTCCAACGAGTCCACGTGTAGATTCCGATAACGAGCGACCACTTTCATCAAATCAACTGAATCAATCGGTGTCACAGTCGGGATCAATAAGTGCCGGATCTCCTTCACCAGGAGCCCAAACTCCCCAAAACTCAACGAATAGTCCCACCACATCAAATGCAGATTCACCTATCGAAGTTGGCGGACCAATATCTTTAACTTGTAGAGCGCCAACCATTACCACGCCATCGTTTGGAAATCATATTTTCGGAGGATTTAGCGAAAGGTGAGTTACATTTTTATGTATTTTTTATGATTGAGATTTTCAGATTCTCTAATTTATTAATTAATAACGTCGACTAAAATGTTTCAATCAACAATTTCGGGCTATAATTACATAAATCATTCAATCCTAATCAAGTTTGAATGATGTCAATGTGAAAGAGAATAGGAAACCTAAAACAAAGATTATCCTTAATCGCATATTTGGTAATGTGTCACACTTCAATTAATTGCACGTGCTAGCAATCGAATTGTTTTGATTTGAGTTAAATTGACTGGGAGCAAGGACATTTTCCATCCTCCCCGAATTGAAACAACAGGCGTTAACAAAAGGACATTGGACAAGACAAAACATTCTGTGAAGGGGGCGTTTGTAAGAACATTGTTTGTACACATAACCAGCAAAAAATACAAAACAGAATGAATCCAGAATAAAGGACGAGACGGTGGGTAAATAACGTAATTGCCGGACCGCCCGTAGTGTAACGCGTGCGCACCATTGAACGCGACAAGGGTGGCATGGTGTCATTGTTTGTGTTTGTTGACTTGGTCGAGAGGCTGCATTAAGGAGAAAGATTTCCGCAAATTTTCCCTGATTCCAGGGAAATCGTAAATTATTTCAGATCCCCGCCGTTCGTCCGTTCCGGATACGACGAATGCGACAGCAATGAGAAAGTCAAGAAATAAAAGCGAATGATGTTGGATGAGGAGTGAATTAGGGGTAGTAAATGTCCTTAAATCAATTGACATCTTGATAGTGTCTTGATAGCAGACGTAATCATGACACGGAGAATAATTTATGGAGATTCGCCTCGCTTGATGATGACTATTTAATTTTATGGCTATGTGATTTGGATGATAATGTTTTCTAATAACGACAATGATGAGGATGATAATATTGTTGCCATGCGAATATAATCGTAATGAGAATATAATTTATGCATAGTTTGTTATCAGCAAAATGTCATCACGAAGATAGAATATGTAATAAATAATGCAGGCAAAAGAAGATTCATTTTTGTTCCGCGCGTATTTGAATTTGATGTGTGTTTAGATAATAATCACACTATTTATTCATCAAGCAGTTAAAGTCTTATTCATGACACAATATATGTTAATAGCTAATTGTTTTTAGCTCTAATAGACTGTTTGAATTGGGTTGGTTTTTCCTCCTTTTTCCAATTGAATTACAAAATATTTAATAATCTTAATTAATTGGATTTTTTATAGTTTTTTTTTAATGAAATGTGTTTAATGATAACGTCTAAATTTAGAGAGCCGTTTGGGCCATTAAGTTTTTGTATTGTTATTGTTTGGAATTTGCTTTATATTCTTTGAAAATTTATACCGATTAGTATAGAAGAAAGAGCTTTTGACTTTGACTGTTTGAATTGTGATATGTTAACAGAGAATCTATTTATTTTTTTAAATTAAATTAAAAGGTACTAATGAAAAAAGTGAAAAAAACAAAAAAAAGAACAGAACAGAATTATTGATTGTAATTTAAAACTACATCTTACAACCTAGCTTTGAAACAGAAATAAGAAGAGGAAAAAGGACCAAGCTCAAGTGAATCGTGGTTTCTTATTATGCGCAAGATAGGAAAGTGAAAATGAAAATTAGTGCAAGCAAATGGCACCGCAAAAATATTTCTATTCCCAGAGGGGTTATTACCGTTTTACAAGGGGTGTTCCGGTCAGGCTCTTTTCGGACCCGGATAGCTCCGTCGGAGACGGCGGGAGGCGCCACTCATCTGCTCTTGGAGCCGGATTGGAGCCGCCAAACGAGGTTACGGCTCCCCGGAGAACGAAGAGTAGAATCCTACCTACCTCAGATTCTATTCTATGTCACGGGAGCCTTCCACACACACAAGAAAACAAACAAACGAAAAAAAAGAAACAACAAAAAAATATAATAAGTTCTCCGCGAGGATAACTTCCCGAGCCAACTGAAGTCAAGGTTTAACGATGTATGTAACGCTTTATTTTTTGTATCACACTTAGAAATTAGAATTAAGTAGGTTCTAAGCAGATCAACGAGCACTTCCGCTGACAATGCAGTCAATCATTGTGCTGAAATGTCGAAAGCATGCAATTAATTTCACCGAATCGGACCGGCAAATACTGATGAATCTAGCTCAGCCACATTGGAGCGCGATGGAAAATAAGCGTATGGACAAGTTTACGTCCAAGCTCAAATCAGAAGCTTGGGAGAATACTAAAAGTCAAATACAAATTACGGAGCCCGGACCAGAAATACGTCCAAAACTACACGATTTACCTGAAGACGGTATTAGAGAAATAATTTTACGTATTGCAGATCATAAAGATTTAGAATCATCTTCAAATGCTTGAAATCTTATGGCAGCTATCATATCTGAACAACGCATTTGGCGTGAATTGTGCTGCTTTCATTTTAGCCTGAATCAAATTAACTTCATATTAGATAAGCATAAATATAAGCGGTTGCGTGATGTTAAAGATTGGAAACTAATTTACAATGAACTACGTAAAAATTATGTTATACGCGAGGATCATCAGTATGGCGAAGTTTTATTGCTATGTCGCTATTGTTGTTGCCTATTTTGGCCATCGGCCGGTCACCCTTGTATTGTAGACGATTTACCTGATTTTAAAGCGCGCTTGGAAGAAGCCGGTGGGCAGCTAGAAGTGTCTCAACCAATAACACCAGCTGGTTTTCTAAAATATTTTTCACTATACAAAACCATGGACAACAGTTGCAATGCTTGGAAAAGAAAAATGAAAAAAATTGATATTTTTCGAGAATCTTAAACAAAAATAATGGATTCATCGAATTAGTTTAAGGGAAATGTGTATGTTGTTCCTACAAGCAAAATAAAAACTAACAAAAAATCCCTAGAATATTAATAAACGCTTCATCAAATCTGAGCTATAAATCATCACACGCATGCATCTCTGCTATCACGAAACCACCAAAAAAAGAAACCAACTTCTGCACATTAACATAGAGTCATAGATGCTAACACAAAACGATAAATGCCAACATGAAAATCAGAACTAAAATAATGCACTGCAATGATAACATCATGTAATATTGAGTGAGGATCCTGTAATACATGGAAGATGTCGCAAACAGTGCCCCCCAGTGCAAACAATTTCCAATACTCAACAGATGCTTAAGCAGATAGCTTCGATCTCTCCCTTCTGCCCAGTGATAGTGAGGTACCGTTAAGCCCACAATCCGAATTAACCGCACAATCACCTCAAATTTCCTTGGGCTACATTCCCGCCACAATATATCAAGATGTCCCAATGAAAGTGGAAAAGCCGTGGAATGAAGATGAGTCAATAAGAAGTGTTCCCGATGTTGTTAGCGAACATAACCAACAACAACAACAGCAGCAACAAACATCAACGCTCCTTCAACAACTGCAGAAACATTATCAACTATATCCCTCACCTCTGCCTAGTCCACCACAAGAAAATTGTTTTAATACGATTGGCTATCATCACCTTGTCCATCAATTGATCATAATTTGACAAATTTTACGATCAAGCAAGAATATCTAAATTTACCACCATCAGGCTCCTGTGGGGCCCATTGGCAAAGCGAGTGGCGCACGGCCCCTCTCCATTGGGCTATCCGGGTCCGAGGACCCCAGTCAAGAGCTCCACCAGAGGGCACGGAAGCAATACTCTGTCGCAGAATTGTCACATCTACCAAATTGTAATTACCTACAACGCCTGAATGAAACGGAAGAAACTTTAAACACGACCGGCCCTTGGCGATCCCGTGACTTGGGAAAACAGATATCTTCCCGCTTATGAGCAGTAAGTTCACAGTACGAGTAGCTAAAACAGTAAAGGAAACAACCGGAAAAAGTTCACTTCAATTAATCTTTAACTTTAAACCTTAAAACTTCACAAGAAAATATATAAAGGAATATTGAAAAAAAAGAAAAACGGTTGGCCAACACTTATAACGGCGATTCCGCTGCCGCTGATGTGGGGATCCCCAAATAATTGGTTTTTGCTTTTTTCACTGATTGATTTATTTCCTTATCTCCACTGCCAATTTCCTCGGTCTTGTTCCTCCAGTAGATTCCTGCCTCCACTCGCACTCTTCACCGGATGATTTTTTCTGCTAGAAAGAAGAACAGGACATCCTCCCATCCTCCTTTTATTGGATTTTCGGCCAATGGCTCTTTCGGGTAGGTCGAGGACCTTAAAAATCCCACTACGTGTGGTCGGCTATGTAGTTTCCCACCACGAGAATCGGTGCTTTTGGGTTTTCATGGAATCTTACTCCTAGAAAACGAGTTGGAGATATGTCAGTGAAACAATTTACTGACAGTTTGGGTTTGTTGCTGTTGTCGCTGAAGTTTGTTTTGTGATGGGTTTTGTGAATAGTTTCCTATACTGTGATGGATTTGTGGATACTTTCAAATCACGTCAATTTCCTCGTCAGAATCGCTTGGAATTTCAACACCCAGTCCAGGTAAGCCCACACATTTTTTTAGATTTTGTATAGCTGTGATCACCATGCGGGCAATGATTTTGGGGATTGTGATTTTCATATGCTGCTGACGGTGAATGGTGACGGTGAATTTTGAAGAAAATGGTTTGTTTGTTGGATTTGATTTCGTATTTTCTAATCCACGGAAATAGAGAACAATACACATATATCGGTAAATTTCATTGAAATGTCTTATTGAGGAAGCAAAACGCAAGGTTCTGGCGACCCTTCGTCTAGCGAATCTGCGCGGAATCGAAGATATTTTGGGTACAGAGTACTTTCAGCGCGGAGGCCTAAAATCCATGTCCACGAAACAGTTCATTGCAATATTCTCGCATTTTCTACAGTTTGTTGCTGGTACCCGTCTTTTCATTGGGGCTAATTATGTTGACGAAATAGTTTCAGTTCCATCTCACATTGAATACCCTTATACTGTTAACAAGTCTTGGCTGAAGACACTTAGTGCTCCCCACGCGTTCAACTTTGTGATTATACTTTTTGGTTGGATGTTAGACTTTATCCCCAGAAATGAATCAACGAGGAGTACGAGCGCGCATATTTGCTGGTGGATGATATTATGGATTAAGATTTTGCGGTGAAGTTTACTTCAGCTAAACTAGGGTTTACATTGTGGAATAATAATACAGACGACGAATCCAAACTGAGATTATTTGAATCAGCTATACACGCTGATAGATCTACGGAATGTTACATTTCAAGCGGATCATCTTCGAGCCTTAGCAGACCATCAGGACGTATTTATAGTAGCTGTTGATGTTGCTGCTTATATAATTATTATGATGATATTGTGGGCTTAGTCTATCGCGGTTCGGGTTCGATGTGCGTTGCAAATCTATCACACCCGGACGGGTTTCTATATGAAGTTCTGTATTTCTGGGTGAGGGTCCGTTACAATGTTGCAAATGTCTCTCCATTCAACTTGTACTTGGTGTGTGGGTCCAAACTCCGCCAACACGATGATCCGCATGGCCATGGTTTGGATCAGCCACTCTTAGAATTTCTTGAGTTTACCTAATACAAATTCATAATCCCTAATACATTTTCGTGTACGTTACTTTACGGTTTCCTTTGTATATGTTGAATTTAGAAGATACAAATGCAGAATATTTAAGACATTTTTGTGTACGCTACTTTACGCTTTCTGCCCGTGGGGTTTGCGTTTATTCGCGGCTGATTGCGTAAAGTCGTGTCAAGATCCTTTCGTGGTCGTCGCGAATTTAACCTACATGGCGTTACCCCATAACATAGTATACATACCCCCTGTTGGGTACGCAGTTCCCTACGTAAATTTAAATCAAAGTTGATACAAAAACCATTGGTCTAAGAAAACTCTACCAGACTTCAGGGTAGGAAGACAGTGGAAGGTTAAACGATGCTGATAAGATTAGTAGGGTAAATTAAACTTGTAGAATATAGACTGTGTGAACCTTTGCTGAACAGACTCCATTGATGAATGAAGGTAGGAACAACGAGGACACCAGATAATAGCACAATATTCAAGAAGTGGGCGAACAACGCAAACAAACAAGCGGATAGCAACAGAAATGTTGCTAAATTCATTTGCACGTCTGAGCACGAATCCTGAAACTCTTGATGCCCTCAATACCAAATTTAAAATATGAGCATCGAATTTGAGAAATGGATCATACGTGACACTTAAGGCTTTAAACGTACTCACTGCTTGGAGGGGAGCATCACTCAAAGTATAATTAAAAACAATGGGAGATGATTTAAGTGTAAGGGTCATTTGGCAATGTTGAGGTAAAGGAAATTTGGTTTACACCAGTTGCTTAAGGCAGTAAGGTCTTGTTGGAGGTAGATGCAGTCCTGTAGGGATTTGATCTCACGAAAAACTTTAAAACCGTATGCAAAACCAAGACAAGGTAACCTAATTACAGACGGAAGGACATTGATAAACGAAAAATCCATTAGGGGGCCAAGGATGAAGCATTGCGGAACACCAGACGAAGGGGAAAATGGCAAGGAACTAGTACCAAGAAAATACACACAGGAAGAAATCCACGAGAGAAGGACTTCGGCCATTCCGCAAGGCTTCAATTTATAGCATAAAAGGAAATGTTTCACAGTATCGAAGACTTTAATAAAGTCGGTGAAGATGACATCTACTTGATATTGATTATCTAAAACATTTGCAATGTAATCGACAAATTCAATTAAATTATTGATTGTTGATTGACCCTTGAGGATCCCATGTTGTTGAGGTGTTATTATTGCAATCAGTAAAACAGATAGTTGGTTGTGAACTAGGCGCTCCAGCAACTTGGGAAAGCAAAACAGTAGGCATAAAGGACGATAATTGGTCACGAGTAAGGGTCACCATTTTTGAAAATCGGGACAATGTTTGCTTCTCTCCAACAAGTGTTAAAATTTCCAGAAAAAAGTCTAAGATTAAAGAGATGGGACAGGGGAACACTTAAAGAGGATGCAAGTGTGTAATCCGTAAAAAGAGAATGAAGGAATGGAGGGTGATTTGTAGATTTGTTCTTGAAGGGATTAGTGCACGCAGACGCAGAGAAGATAGGAGAAAAGAACCAAGCAAACAAATCCAAAATTGCTTGAGAGTTTGAAGCCACAACATGATCCCAATGAATAGTATGAGGAATGCCATGCGAAGATTTGAGAGATCTAATATAAGACCAGAAAGGCGTTACGTTATTGGCAAAAAAGAGCCCTCCAGTTTACAAAAGTACGCTTCCAATGCCAATTTTTTTTTTTGTAGTAGCCCTTAGCTATGCAAACTTTTGTCGAGCTTCCTGAGTGCGAGTATGTTTAAAGCAGCGGAGTCCTATGTCTTTCTATTTTAAAGCTCTTAGATCTCGCTGAGTAAGCCAATGTTTATCTTTGAGCTTATAGCTACGTTTGAGTGGTTTATACTGCCTAATTAAGTCATCAAAACAAGTATAAAATTTGTTTTCGGCATCCTCACAGCCAAGATCTTTGAAAAAAGAAGACCAATTAAATCGGTTGAAGGCACAAGGCAGACAAAGTGTCAAAGTCAGATCTGTATAAAAGCAAAATTCTTCCATATCTGGCTGATGAATGTTCGCGCCCCAACCGAAGAAAAGGACGAAGAAATTAAGGAAACGTTCTACAATCACCTGGAAAGACTGGCCGACTCATTGCCCACAAATGATACAAAAATAATTCTGGGTCATTTCAACGCTAATGTTGGCAATGAGCTATCTCATCGGGTAACGACTGGAGGATATAGCCTCCACGATGAAACAAATGATAACGGCCAGCGCCTGATTGACTTTACACGTAGCAGAAATGTAGTCATACGTTCGACTTGCTTCCCACATTGACGCATTCATAAAATGACCTGGGTTTCACCAAATGGCAACACACAAAACGAGATCCATCATGTTCTGATCTAACAACGTTGGGCCTCGAGCACACTTGACGTTTGAACATACTGAGGAGCCAACTGTAACTCAGATCATTACTTGATCAAATTAAACTATCGATGTCATATGTCAAAGGCATATTCGGCGAAGACCAGCCAGCTACAAAAATTTGACATCGAAAGGCTCCAAACGGCGTCTGTGGCCAAAAATTTCACGGAGACCCTCCACAACCAGCTGGCTCCCATCTTATCAGACGCATCGTTAAAGACGAGCAACATTCTCTGCATGGAAGTGAAAGCGGCTATTAAGAGCGTGGCAGAACAGGAGCTCGGATATCAAGCCCGGTGCAAGAGGAATGATTGGTTCGATGATGATTGCCAGAATGCGTTAGATGAAAAGAATCAGGCGTACAAAGAATACGTATGTAGGAAAACCAGGATGAAGAGAGAACACTATAAAAATCTCAGAAGGGTAGCAAATAAGACAATTACGATTAAGAGACGAAAATACTATGACAACCAATTGAGAAGTATAGATGTAAGTTTAGGGAGCAACAATACAAGACAAGCATACAAAGCAATTAAAATCCTGAAACATGGTTATCACTCCAAAACCACGCTCTGTCGTGATGAAATCGGCAATATCATCGCTGATGAAACCAAGATTAATTAAAAGTGGGCATCGTTTTTCAAGAACCTCCTTAATCCTCTGCATACCTCCACAATATCGGAGCCTATAGATGTCTACGGAGAGCGTCCAGTGGCTCCACCAACTCTTGATGAAGTTTGTTCCATCATCAAACCCCGAAAGAATAATAAAGCGCTGGGCATCGATGAGATTCAAGTGGAGCTCATCAAATATGGTGGCAGTAGTGTTCATAACGCTGTGCACAAAATTATTCAGCACATTTGGGTACAAGAACATATGCCGAAAAAGTGGAACCAGTCATTTATATTCCCTATCCACAAAAAAGGTGGTAAGTTACAGTGAGAAAATTATAGAGGCATATCACTACTTTGCATGGCGTACAAAATATTTTCTTAAATCTTAGTAAATAAAACCGGAGCATACGCCAACAGTGTTATTGGGGAGTACCAAGGTGGTTTTAGAGCAGGTAGATAGACAATTGACCAATTGTTCACAGTCAAGCAGGTACTTGAAAAACGCTGGGAGTTCAATATAGACGTACACTAAATTTTTGTTGACTTTAAGCAAGCATATGACAGTATTGATCGTAACGTACTTTACCAAATAATGCTTTGCTTTGGCATCCAAGCCAAATTGGTCCGTCTCACCAAAATCACAATGACATCGACAACCTCCCAAGTCCGCATCAATAACCAACTCACCGATGCCTTTGAAACATATATCGGACTAAGGCAGGGAGATGGGCTGGCCCCATTGCTTTTCAATTTGGCTCTGGAGTACGTCAGAAGGTACATTACTATACAAATCGAGCCAAGTAGTAGCCTATGCGGACGACATCAACATTTTGTCACAGTCATTAACAAATGCCAACGAACTCTTCCTGAAACTCAACACCAAAGCAAAACTAGTAGGACTACAGATCAATGAAGTTAGACCAAAGCTCATGACACAATCGAGGAAAAATATCTCAAATACAAAAAATATCACACTTGACGAATACAGTATTAAAAATGTGGGCGAATTTGTGCATTTAAACGCCAAAATAACGAAAACGGGCAATGAAAGAGATGAAATACACTGTAAAATACAGTTCACAAATAAAATATTTTTGACGATCTTGCAGACCAGCTGCATACCCAGGAAATTAAAGCTCCAAGTATACAAATCTGAGATAAGACCTGTGTTATGCTATGGGTGTGAAACATGGACCCTAACCCAAGTATTCGCAAATTTATTGAACGCCTTCGAGTGACGGGTCCTGAGGCGAATAATCGGAGCGAAGCTAGATGGCACCAATGGCAAATTCGATACAACCGTGAGCTGTATGAAATTTTTGACGAACCGGAGGTCTCAACGATTGTCAGACTGCGGAAGCTGCAATGGGCTGGACATATGAATCGTATGGACAAACAACGGCTACCCAGAAAGGTATTCGCTGGGAGAACTGAAGGCTGAAGACCAATGGAGAAACGGAGAAAACGCTGATCGACGAAGACAGTTCATCAGTGCTCGGATTTTAAAAGTGGAGGACTCGGTCAATGAACCGAGGGAGTTGGATTCGCTTTTCGCAGGAAGCGAAGGCCCGAGGGGCTGTAGTGCTACGAAGAAGATGTAAAACTATATCTTCGGTGGGAATCACTTTCAGAATCTCTTCCGCTAAAAAAGATGCCTTTGACTTCCCAACATCCTGTAGGTTATTATTTATAGTGGCTTGTTGGTGACGCCGTGGATCTAGTATGTTAAAGTGCCAGAGATCATTGTTAGATGAACTGGAAGTCGATGATATCTGCGATTTTCACTTTCAAAACCGAAGAATTTTCTGCCCTTAATGACATTGCTGCTTGAATAGTGGGTGCATTCTCTGTTGAAAATATCTTCGTGCAGCTCTCGAATTGTTTGAGCAGATAAAGCATCTTACCAACCTCTCGTGGAGAAAGGTCTAGCACTACCCTTCCCGATTTCCGGAGAATGCTGTTTACTTATACTTTATTATCCAACACAATTGCCATTGTTCTCATTAGACTATCCCATCGGTTTTCGGAAAACACTATCAGTATTTGTCTTTGTTTTTACAGTTGATACATTTTCAGCGCTTATGTTCTCCGAATCAGGCACGAAGTTGAAGAGTAGGAGGTCGTCATCATCTGAGCCAGATTTAAAAGCAAATGAGCCTTCTTTTGCAATAGTATCAGAGCCGTCAAGGTATCTAGTGAGTAAGTCTCCTCCCTCATCTTCCAACACATCAGATCTACAGATCTGTACCCCCAAGACCTGAATGATTTTACATATCTTTCCGAAAAGTTCCTTTACGATCAAGATATTGATTACAATATGTGAAGACTATGTAGCTGCGATGGCGTTAACTGTCAAAGATAATTGCTCCTTAGCATGGGCTCTCCTGGGTGATACTCTTTGCATGTGCCAACATAATTCAGTGGACATCAGCAAGCGCTCCGCAAGCTATAGTGCTACAACTTGGCAACTCCTCATCTGGACCAATAATCTTGTATTTCTAGTAGGCAAATATAATTCAGTTGCTGCTGGTAGTATGGGAGCTGATAGTCATTTTCATTTGTATATTCTTATAAAGCTATTAACCTCACCAGGATAAGAGATCAAATAGCTGAGGTGCATGATAAAAGACAGGGTAGGTGTGAGGGTAGAAGCACAATACGTCATGAAATAATATTTGCCCTAGGAAAGTCTCTTAATTCTTCCCTAGATGTGAAGGGAGTAAGGGCACGCACCGAAGACATTGACAGATGTCTTGCAAGATAGTATCTTCGTTTTTTGAACTGGACCAAACACCGGTCTGTATAGAGGACTAAATATATCTGCTACGCTCATTTGTTTCTTACTGCTTCCTGCGGCTGCAGTGTCACACTGAACGTGCACGTCATGCTGATCCGCCAGGTGCCGTGCAATTTTAGTGGTAGAAATACTTTTTACATAGGAGTGAATGACGCAACTCCAATTAATTTTGAAAATAAAGATTCACGCAGTCTTCAATTACATGCTAATGCTTTGGCTCGATATCTAAACGAAAAATAGTAAAGGCACTGAAAATTCGGTTCAGAAATCGAATTTAAATGAGTTCGGGCTCGGAGGCATTTTAGTCTAACCAGGAAACGACTTATCAGTTCGCTTGTATGTGCAGGATAAGCTTCAAGATTAAATTTAAAGAAAAATTTTTAAACTCAAAAATGCCCGTCTTATTTAATCTGGATTACCAAACTTCATGAGTTCAGAAACGCTAAAATCACGTTCCATAAAAAATATCAATTTTGAATTTGAAAGTTGAATGCGGTCGTGAGTACTTACGCCGAAAACTGTTTCAGCGCGTCTTCGTCGCTTCCCCTCTTTATTTTATCCAAACACTTCAAACAAAGCACCTGTTCTGAAAGAATGATGTGTTTTTTTCCACTTTCTTCTATGCGTAAGGGACCAAAAACATCCACACAGCACTTGGTTTCTTTGTTGCGCTGTATATAGGCACAATGTTAAAAAAGTTGCCCGGCTTATCTTTAATGAATTCATTCATTATTGGATAGCGTAACGACACGAGAACTCGAAGGGGAAAATCACAGGGATCAACTATGTAAATACACGCGGGTCGCGATGCTTTGCCTACGGCCTGCACAGAAAAAATGTGACATTCAATAATAATTCAAAAGGTCGGCGCGTCGGTTCCCGTACCCGATGGAGGTAGCATGCAATTCGGACTCGGTTGCGGTGGCGCCCGGGTCTACTCAGTACCATGTTTTGGTCGTGTTCCGTCCACCCAATTGCGATATTTTCTTTATCACCAACGGGATGCGAACCAGAGGCCTTTGAATTACGAAGCAAAAACTCTAACTACTACACCAAACGGACTACATAAGTTTTGACTATTTAAATTTTCTCTCATCCCAGCAATCATACAAGGTTATTATAGTTCATGGGCTTTCGATCGAACTAAACACTACATTTTTGATTGGATCTTGTCCAAATTTACAGTCAAGATGAATAACAAAAATACATTTAAGAATGAATTTAGCAGTTTTTCAACAAAATATTGGCCGATTACTTCTGGTGTTTCTTTTGAAATAAGAATACATACAGTGGCTCACAGCTTAAGATATTTGATGCACTTCAATAAAAATCAAACAAACTGTTGTCCCTATGTAAATCAATATAAATTTATAAATCTTTTGATGCATTTTCAAACTGAATATTTTCGAAATTTTAAGCATACAAGGAAGTAAGAAAATTTTTCCAAATGTCGCATTAGCAAGAACAACGCAAAAGCACTTGCATTGAATAGCTGACAGCTTATTTGATGCAGTTAGTTCTTTGTCTGCTACCATGTAAAGTGCACGCTACACATCGAAATTTTTTCGCTTTATTGATTTTGTGTGTTTCTAATAAAAAAAAAAATTATACCCAATAGTTAAAAACTGGATAAATTGTCTCATATTTACAATGGCTCACAGGACAACACTTAAGCAGCGAGAATTAGTAATTTATTACTTTAAAAATGGTGAATCTCGACGCAAAATAAGCGGAATTCTTAATTTAAGCTCACTGACAGTTCAGCATACATTTCAAAGGTTTTCCGGTGAAAAGAGATTGGATAACAACGACAGAAACGCACCAAATAAAGTCTTGAATGTGTCTAATGAACAATGGATCGTTAGAAAAATAAAGGAAAACCCTAAGTTATCGGCTCCTTAATTAGTAGTTAAAGCATTTACTGAAATTGGTAAAAAATACAATGCTGAAACCATACGTCACATGCTAAGAAACCATAATTAGAATGGCTGAGTGTCACGGTAGGAGCTATTCTTATATAACAATAATTGATAAAGCCGGCTGAACTTGCAACTGAGCATATTTTAAAGGATTTGGGGTTTTGAAAGGCCGTCATTTTTCCTGACGAGTCTAAATTTTTGGCTCAAATGGAATGACGTACGTATAACGAAAGCCAAATGCAGTGCTCGAAAAAGAAAATCTACATGAGGCTGTTAGGCAGGGTAGTGACAGCGTAATGGTTTGTGCCTTTACGTCAGCAGCCGGTGTTGGAAACCTGGCTTTTATTGAAGGGAGTATGGGTAAGATCATTTATATTGTAGCGTGTTTTCGGTTCGCGGCCAATAATTTTAATGTTCCGGGGAAGTGAAAACGCAATGTCTTTTAAATTAAATTAAAAGAGTTTATTCAATTAATCACAAAAATGCACAATTACTTATTTTAGTATTTCACAATTTTAATTTTCACTAAGTCTATAAACTTGTCATTCAACTGTCCACTTAAAATCACTTCGCACTCAAACAATCAATTGTCTTTACTTCGCGTTCCACTATATCGCAGTTTTCTATCGCGGTTGTAATGAATGATGATCCCCCCATTCATTCAGCTCGCCTTTATATAGGGTATGTAGTTATTCAACCCAGTTCTCGTACATTGGCGAATTCGCGTGAACCTTCGAGCGACTGCAAATGCATGGAGCAGTGACTCACTTTCAGATGTTGTTCATGCTTGTTGGGTTCTCGTGGTTTCGAGTAAATTCGTGTTTTTCATTGTTGTGAAAACAATTGCGACAGTAGCTCGCAGAATTATTTGTACATGTAACAATATTAATATCCCAAAGGAAAACCTACTCCAAAATGCTGATGAAGTGGGAATCAGGTGTGAATTTCTATTCTTTCAAAATGACTACCCTAACCATAAGTCATGAATTTTTCAATCTTGGCTTATAGGGAACTGTCCTCATTTGATGGCTCCCCCAGCACAATCGCCCGACTTAATGTAATTGGGAATTTATGAGTTCTTTTGGGGGAAAACATTCGTATCCACATTATTTACAACAAAAATGATTTTTAAAAAAGCATTGTTAATGAATGGAATAAAAAAGCCGCAGAAACTTATAGTCCGTGTGGCTTGGTGGTTAGAGCACTAAGCCCGTAAGCCGAAGGTCTCTGGTTCAAGTTTCGTAGGCGTCAACGAGATTTAGTTCGAGTGGTTCTTCGGACGGACTATAAGCCTGTTCAGTTATTATACGTGCTGGTTTAAAATCAGAACGTATCGCAGCTGGGTGGACAGACACACTGCCAAAGCGTGATAATGATCATATCACCTTGTGGAGTGCCGATACATTATATCATGACAGTGAGATACTCTAACTATCTCTAAGCGAAGGCCCGAAAGGGGTTGTAGGGCTAAGAAGAAGAAGAAACTTGTACTGCATCAAATAAGCTGTGACATAAAATTTCGCCTCAAATTTTGCTGTTCAAAAATGAATTTTTGAAATAAATGAAATTTTTAATTTGAAAACAAAAGCTTTATTTAATCAATCGCAGCTTAAAGTTTGTCTGCACAAGAAAGGTTAAGTGTAAAACCCTTCTGACATTAGCGTAGTTCTTTCTACCCAACTTGTTTAAATATTCGTTCATTGTAGATTTAGGAACTTTTTAACGAAATTTCGTTGTTACCGCTTTTGGAATTATTGTTCAATTTTTATTAATAAGGTTTTCAATATTTGACTTTGGCAACTGCTGGGTCATATAGTGGAACTCCGAATCTTTAAAGATTTTCTGGAAGCCTAGAAAACTTTGAAAACAAGACCGTTCCTTAAAACACGCAGTATACAACCCGTGCAATTGCAAATTTGGTGTGCACACGCCGGGTTAGTACTTAGAATAAACTTTAAACAGCTCTACTGTCCCTCATCCTAAAATATGATTTTGACACTGTATACAATTACCATAAATAGCCCATTACCAAAACATGGATCACAATGCACTATTTAATGACTTCCGAAACCGCAGGCGGGCCCGAATGTTTCACTTTCAATTCCTTGCAACTTCCCGAAAAAACCACTCACATTCATCTCATCCTATTAGGCGAAATTCCTCAAATCGTCTGCTGGTAAAAAGCATCCTTATGTCATTGTTATTCTGCATTGAATTAAGAGCTCAATGGCAAATGGGGCGCGTAAAAGTGAAAAGCAAAAAGGAATATCGCCCGAGGGTTGAAAGTGCTACTATTATGTGTAGTACGAGTATGTTTGTGCTTCTTTGTAGTCTATCAAGTTCATTTAAAAAACAGAAAGGGAAACTTATGCTCAAGACGCACTTGAAATAATGTTGCAAATTCATTCAAGAGCATTCTACTCCTATGTCCTGCACAATGCGTTTGACTGAGGGGTGAAAATTTGTTGCTTTTTAAGGCATTTATTGGTTTGTTATACTGTTGCAAATGAATAGAAGCCGGTTGAATTGTACAAGGGCGGCAAAGTGTACTTTACAGTTTATTTTTGTTGGCCAATATGTTGTGGGATGTTCACAGTGATTAGCTTGGTTGGTGTTTTCTATTCATCATTGTTGTTGAGTGCGATAACATAGGAGGGAATTGATTTTTAGAATCCGCGAATGCTAATTTGTGATGTTTTATTTCCTGCTACAGAGTGAATGATTGAATTCAAATGAATATAGCATTGATACAGTCCCTGATCAAAAATAAGGATCACTAAGATTTTTGCAAAAATTTCCACTTTTGCCCCCTGGAAACATGACCAAAAAATGTAAAAAAAACATTTTTATATGCCTTGACTAGTTATCAATAAAAAAATTTAATGCAACCTGTGTCTGAATATTAATATTTCGTAATATTTCAGCTTGAGTAACCGCTTTCATTCTTGCGGACATACTGTCGATGCACTTATCAATCTTATCCTCAATATTTTCACTGTTCTCTCATATATTATAAATGTTTTCCTTTAATATATCTACTGTCGGATTTCAAGAGATTTCCAGGCCATGGAAGAACAGGGATACGGCCGCCGCCAAATATATCTCGCACATACTGGGTACAATGACATGAAGCACTATCATACATACATAAAGGTGGTGCAGGTTGCAGTGCATCTCAAAAAATTGAAACATAGAATTGATATGTCTTCCATGACCTCAGAGCACTGAAGAGTATTCATAGTCCCATTGACAAAATACTGTGGGCCACATCCATCTGCTGAAATTCAAGACCATATCATAACGTCTGGTGGATGCTTCTCCAAACCAACTGGTGACTTTCTGCTACGCTTCCAACCTGCATTTACCGCTAACTTTAATCTGAAATATAAGAAATAAACCAAAAACTCGAAAATTTTACTTTAAAGCAATGAAAACAGCAGAAAATTATTGAAAGATGCTAATTACCCTCCGAAAATCTTTAAGGGATTAATGTTGAACTGTTCTTGTACCGAGTGTGCCGACGTATGGGAGAACCGAAGGAGTAGATGCCCGAAAGGGGGGAAGTGAAACTGAGTGAAAGGAGTCGTGAACCTAGAGAGACCTGAAGGTGCAAATGAATAGAAGAAGGGGGGGGGGGGGGGGCTGATGGGAGCAGTGAAACTGAACGAACGTCGCAGCCTAGTGGAAAGGGGAAGCGATTTACCTTGAGGCATGTTGTGTGGTGGCGCATGATGGCTGAAGGGAGAAGTTGAACCGAGCGAAAGGAGTCATGAACCTAGTGACGAGGGGAGGCAGAGACCTGTATGCGAGGTGGCTGAAAGGAGAAGTGGAACTGATCGAAAGGAGTCGTGAACCTAGTAGCGAGGGGAAGTGGAGACTTGGAGGCGGGTTGGCTGATGGGAGAAGTGGAACCGGACGAACGGCGTAGCTTAGCAGGAAGGGGAAGCGATGTACCTTGAGGCTTGATGCTTGTGGAGTATGATGACTGAAGGGAGAAGTTAAACCAAGTGAAAAGATCCAAAGCCTAGTAACGGAAGGAAGCGGAAGCCTGGTGGTGAGGTGGCTGAAGGAAGAAGTGAAGCTGAGTGAAAGGAGTGGATAGCGAGGGGAAGGGGAGACCTGAAGATGAGTTGGCTGATGGGATAAGTGGTGCCGGACGAATGGCGTAACTTAGTAGGAAGGGGAAGCGATGTACCTTGAGGCATTTTTGGTAGCAGTGCATGATTGCTGAAGGGAGAAATTGAACGGAGCGAATGGAGCAAAAGCCTAGTAGTAAGGGGAAGTGGAGACCTGGGGGCGGATTGGCTGAAAGGAGAAGTGAAGCTGAACGAACGATGCAAGATTAGTAAGGAAGTGGAGTGAAGGACCTGGAGGCGTGAAGTTGTTTGGCAGTCAGCGGCTACTTTTCTCGACCCTAAACTATAAGATGCTTGTCAGTTGAAATACAGTTGTCCAAAGCCAAGGGAGATTAGCTAAACTCTGAGAAAAACTCTGAAATTAGTAGTCTTTGGGAAAGCCCACCCCACGCAACCGAGACAAGGCAACCTGCTTTGGTTTGGAAGCCAAATAGGCAGTGCCACTCAGGCCGAGCGTCACAAAAAGCTGAGCAGTGCTTTGGTCTTTACCACGGGCTAGAGGGCACCCATGATAGGTTACTGTAACCCCTACACGGTTGAAGAGCTTATCTTTGGCTGAAACTTGGTGGCGTTGACACAAGGCAACCACCATTTTCAGTCTTCTGATGCATGAGAAGTGACATAGAATTTCCGGATTCATGCTAGATTTATCGATCGCTAGTGTGACCTGATGGATGGATCCATTTTCCACATCGTCTCCTGTAAGACAACAATATCTTGAAGTAAATGTCTAAAGCCAGCTTGGACCATTCCACAATTGAGTTAAGTCCAGCAGATCCTTTAAGAAGACATCTTGAGATACATGATCGGCTGATTTATTTTAAGTTTTGAAAAAGTGATTTTTCCAGTGACTATACATGGCTGTATCCATCATAGTGGATCAAAAAGCTTAAAAAATTCGGACAGAATGTTTCGCTTGGTAATTTTTTGGGAACATTTTGATTAGTTGCTAAAGTAAAATTTTTAAGGCTTTAATTTTTTCTAATACTAGTGGCTTGAACTTGATGTTTTCTGGTATTTCATTTTCGTGGTGATCGAGCCCAGACCGTTAACTGCAAGTTTTTGGTTCCCTCCAAACCCAAGGATTGAGACATTTACCTTCTTGATTTGAATATCAAGATGTTTAACTGCCGATGTGGTGATAAATTATCGTTCTGCGCCAGTATCAAGCAAAGCACGTACCATTGCCATTTTGCCTGTACCTTTTTGAGCCCGAATAGTTGCCGTTGACAGCAAAACGTTCATCTACTTATGAACGCGGTTTGCTTGCGCGTATTGTGCCTTCACTTTGACTGTAGTGTTTACGAAATTTTTAGCCTCATCATGGGTGCTATGCACTTGAAGCACAACTGTTTTGATGAAACGAAATCATGCCTAGCTTGAAGTTCAAGTTGCTTGAGAAGAGTGCACGCCATCCGCCTTTGTGTTCGATGATTTTGAATTCCCCGATAAAGCTTCAAGCTTCAACCGTTTTTGTATAAGCTCCAAAAACGTTTTAAGCGTTCGCATGATCGAAATTCCACTAATTTTCTTTTGCCAATCCTTACAAGTTTCTTCATGTGATTAGATTATCACGGCATCAAAAGATCCACCTTCAATTGACTGCAGACATGCCTCTGATTTATGGGTGACATCGAACACTGGTTTGACATCGTCGATGACGCTCGTACCACATTTCTGGATATCCCGGATAATTGTCAGAGCGTTCAGACAAAAGCTTCCTTTCCACACTGTCATTGGCCTTGGTGATGCTTAAATAGCTGATAAATTTTCCCTCTTCATCTTTCACTGCAGTTGTGAATTATTGTGCACCACAGGCTTATATATATGTGGTGGCATGGAAGGTCCCAACGCCAGCGTACTCTTCATGGCGCGAGAAATTTGCGCCGGCCACCGAGCTCACACATCACACATTCCTGTGCGAAAAAGGAAAAGGTTCTCATAAGTCAATATACCTGAGAGAATCTAGGCAAACTTCCTACAGGTTTCGCCTTCATCATCGACATAGTCTACATTATCGACAGCGTTTGAATCACTGGCATCATTTGTCGTCGTTATACTCCATCAGGAGCTGCCAGCTACATCTATCTGTGTTTCCAATGAATTCAATAAAATAAAAAGACTAAATTTGACTTCTGAACATATCTCGAAATCCAAACCATGTGTACTGCCCGTTGAAGATAGAACCAAGGCAACCAATGATTCATACTCCTCGTTATACACCTTAAGTTGCTCGAGGGTTTTTTTCCAAAGCTTGATGTACATTTGCATGCATCTCCTCCCAGCTTCTCCACTGTTCATACAGCTTCGCCCAGCATGTCCCGCCATTTTGGCTCATCATGACCAAGCACACTTATAATGTCTTTAATACTCCTAAGTTTCGATGGATCTACTAACTTATTCATATTTTTGCCATCACGCATTGAACCCTTCCCCATCGAGCCATTTAGATAGCTACCATCGCAGGATTCGGTGGATGAATCGTCATCATGTGGATCGCTCTGTCTCTTCCTTTCAACTGCATCAGAATACCCCTTTATGACGGAAAGAATTCTCATTCATGAACTGCGCACATTTTCAATTTCACCCTTCCGCTGTTGGTACACCTCTGCACAGCAAAGACCTTTTGCTTTTCACTTTTTAATATTTTAAATAATGATGATTCAAAGAGTACTACGGATTACCACTGAGAATCACTTAAATAGTGACAATAATTAAAAGAAGAATTCATATTCAGCTATAAATTGTCGACACTTATAGAAAATATACACGACCGCCGTTATTCACTTTTCGCCGACGACCCGGTGCAGTCGCAGTGATCTCGGTTTTTCAATTCATTCACCACCCGTCGACGTCAGTGGCGTTCAGTCGCAGAGATCTGTCATCCAACCTTATCAGCTGGTTGGGAGATTTATATATAGGGGTGACAGGTGTCTACGGAATATCGATCCGTGGGATTGCGGTTATCACAAATTGTTCAATGGCATCAACACATGTTTTTTTAATATCCGACTTTATAATGAACTACACTGAACTATTTAGGTAGCCAATTAACCATGAAAAAAGTTAAAATCTTTTGCTTTCACAAATCAGTAATTGTTGCTTCCAAACACTTTCTTAAGGAAAATTAATTATTGGCCGTAGGTCAAGTGGTCATTAACTTTTATTTTCGTAGAAATATTACTAGCAAATTATGCCCCGTTAAAAATATTCGGAAGGAAAGGGTGTTTCAATTGAAAGAAAATAAGAATAATCGGAAACTATTGTTAAATAACCCAAAAGATTCAAAATTAAAGGATTAAAAATTAAATGCACGTTTCTCATTCTACATAATTCTCAACACATTTGAAAATTTTCTAAAATTTGTTATGCAAATGTAAAAGTTAAATAATTCCTTCAGACAAATTACCTCTTAAGTTTTCCGCACAGCCAAAGAGGAACGTGATATCATTTTATTAATTTAACGCTCATTCCTTCTAATAGATGGTATGGTATACGAGTATTATTACATTACACAAATCCAGCAAGTGATGGTAGCACCAAAGTATTATACGAGTATCTCATCGCTATTCGGCAAATAGCGGGCGAAATGTAAAACGGAGAATACGAAATACCACCAAGAGTGGAGCAATCGAGTTCCTCTGAAATAACCACAGAATAAAATGAAAGCCCCGAGGATATTTAAAATGCAAAAATTATTACATTTCCAAAACTTTTTCCTATTCGACATGAAAATTTCATAATCGCCTGGTGAAGAGACGAACATGAAAGGTATATTTTAGCCTCCCTGCACCGAGAACGAAAGGGAGCAAGGACCATGGCAAGTGCGAAGATGGCGTTGTTGGTGACGACTTTTTACATGAATAAACATTAGAATGGGAGTTGGCCATGCCCTCTTTGGGTACCATTCTGAAAACTTTATTATATAAATGTATGTGGTATGGCAATGCGGTTGGTTGGTGAAGAAGTCGTGACTACGCTATACACCAGTGAAATTGAAATGGTAATGAAATTTCTTTATATTTTATATTCAGTTTTCGGTGGCTTTTTCCGACATTAAGATCGAGCTGGGAAAGGATCATAAGAGTAAGCCAATGCAAATTTAGAGCGTGGAACGACGCAATAAAATTTTATGCTCCCGACCTAACATATAGTTGAATTTTGATAGATATGAACGTTTTTTCCGTGTAAATCATGAAGCTTATGCGATTATTTTAATTTTGACAGAATTATTTTTTTAAATAATAAGTAGTCATATATAAAATTGTGAAAAATTCAAAATAAAATCTGCTCAAGAATAAGATTTATTTATCAATGCTGACAGAGTTTAACAATATAATGAGAAAATTAGACTGGTTCAATAGTATTGGGCTCATGAGGTTTTCAGTATATTTACATTTGGACTTATTTGAAATGTAACCCCAACGTTATTTTGTAAAACAGCTCTTTGGAGACATTCATAGCATTTTTTTTTTTACTTGTGAGATAGGTAGAGTATTTCGTTATCTTTATTGAATGTATCGGCACTCAAGAAGGTGATATGGTTGATATCATACTTTGGCCGTCAATCCGTTCTGCTGCAAAACGTTCTGATTTCAAACCAGTACATATCATAACTGGATGGGATTATAGTTCGTCCGAAGAACCACTACAAACAAATCTCATTGTCACCAAAGAGATTCGAACTAGGGACCTTCAATTTATGCGGCGAGTACTCTAACCACTTCACCACGTGGACATTCATAACATTAGCCAATCTAATATCTGGTGCTTCCATACGATTAAAAGAAATATCAAGCAGCTCGGCTGAGATACTGTTCTCAACAGTGGTGACTACTATGGTGGCTGACTTTTAAGACGGCAGTAGTTCTTGAATCTCTGATGATATGATGAAGCTGCGTAACACTTAGCACTCGAAAATTTATTTTGGGGAGCTCGTGCCGAACTATCTACAGACAAAAAAATAGGCTGAAAGATGTTCAGGCTGGGTAGTCTAAGGAAATGAAAATATAACAACGGTTTCAATCTGACAGATTTGAAATATTGATTTAGTAAAACTGCGTTTACCCATAGTGTTTAGCTTAAACGTCTTTTTATATGTTTATATGTACGCTTGTTTGTCGGTTTGTACGATATTAAAATATTGAGCTAAGTCCCACATCATTATCTTAGTATATTTAAATATTTTACGCTGCAAAAACTACAAAATCAAAGAAAATTTAAATTTATATTGCTGAAAGGGTTGAATTTAAGATAAAAAGAATTAAGACAGAATTAACATAGTTATCTAAAATGTAGAGAAAAGATTTAACTTTCAAATAAATAAAGTATTTTCTAGGTTGAAAAACAAGCTATCCAACCATAAAATCTATTTATTTATGAAGAACTAGTCCTAAAAAGACAAGGAACAATTGGGTTGTCCGATAATTCATGTCGTTTTTTTCCTCACAGATGACGTGAACTGTATATTTCATATAGTAGTGATGGCTTGACTATTTTAAAGATTAGACTTTAGACTATCTTCAATCCAGTAGGGCATAAAAAATGTTAAGCGTTCTTAAGGGGAGGTCACACCCCCCAGGAAAGAGATTCTAGAAACTTTTTTCAACCAAAAGTAGTTATGTTGGGTATCAAATCAAAGGTCTTGATGATAACTTTCCAAATCAGGACTTTAATCAAGAGGTAAAGAGTTAGGAGACATGTATCGAAAATATGTGTCCTTCTTCCTCACGGCTCGAGAAATCTGCAAAACGCACAGAAGCAGTTTTTAATGAGTACAATTGTTAAAAGCACCATCAAAATTCGCGCAACTTTTTAAATAATGTGTAATATGATTTGTAAGTTTTATGTTCTCCCCAATGAAATGATATAGTTAGGCACCTATAAATTCAGTGAAATTATTGCAGTCCTCTAAAAGTTACTTATTTTCTGTAAGTTAAAAAAAAATCAGTTATATCTGCGAAAGTTATATTCTTCTTCTTCTTCTTAGCACTATAACCCCTCTTGCGCATTCGCTTCCTGCAAATAGCGCCTCCAACTGTCTCGGTCCATTGACCGTGTCCTCCAATTTCGAAATCCGAGCAGCGATGAACTGTCTTCGTCGACCGAGTCAGACCAGCGTTTCCTCGGTTTCCCCACTTATTTTGTTACCCTTCAGATTCCCTCTGCGTAGGAGTTCCTTCGGCTAAGGACCTGGGACCCGGCTTGCCGTCGGAGATGGTCGCATGAGGGTCCACTTGCTTATCACCTAGTCCTAAAAAGCCGCCGAGCGAGAACGCGGCCGCCGAACATCCCGTACATAGCTGAATCGTTGCCGCTGTTGTAATTTTCCCTGTCGTAAATTTCTTCCCTCGATGAATTTCCAAAAATCTCGGTTCGCTATCCACACATGGTCCTCGGTTGTTGATCCTTACCCGCCAGCAAAGATAAAGAGCCGTTCTTTCTTTTCTGATTTTTCATTGGCTCGGTTTCAACCGGCGAGCCGCTAACTTTTCCCCTGGGCGATTCAATGTTCAATTGCGATCCCCCAACTGGTGTGCATCGGGTAGTTGAAATCCAAATTTCCCTTCTTTTAGTACACTCGCCCATCAGGCGTAAATGTCAAAGTGACTGACACTCTGTCAGTATTGTGTTTTTGTTTGTTTCTCGAAATCAATATTTTGGTCTGCAATTCCCAAGTGTTTTAAGATCCTTAGCGCCATAATCAAGTCCCCAGGAAATGTTGTAATATACTCTAAACTCCTTTTAATCACTTCACAAAGAGGCGACACGTCATCGTACGAAAAGCTATTGCCTGTTTCATGCGGCTTCAGAAATATTGCCATGTCTTGCAGCACCGCTGAAACTGACGACTCGAATATCTCATGATTCCTTGCTAGATCAACAAGAATACTTTCGTGTTCAGCAAGAAAACGAACGTCATTAGAATGTCGAGTGCAGCAGTCGATCAAGTCAACCGAGTAACTTAATACTGGGGATTTATACTTGAAAGCAGGTGAGCCAGGATTTCTTTGTGCTTGACTCTTTTGCTCTTTTTCAATGAGATGTAATAGGGGCTCAATGTTGTTGTCAATTGAAGTCAGTGCCTCAACAGTATAAGTTTGTCCAGTGGTGTAACATGTTTGACTATAAAGTGCGTGTTAGTGCTCGATTAGAGCATCGGTATCGTCCTTGGTATTTGCAATCGCACTCATGTGATAATGTGTTTGAATCCGAAATAAAATTTCAATCCCCAACTTCTGAAGCCAATCGAAATCTCAAGTGACATGCTTGGATTTTTCTTTCATGACTCCTTCATCATCCGCCACCTTCTTTTCTTCGCCTCCCTCTTCCATTGAATAATTTTCTACATTTAACAGATATTTCACCATTATTGTTGTTCGTACAGATGAAAGAGGTCATTGAATGGATCGCATTTTTTGAGTTTGATGTAGTGCGTGATGAAATCTTCTGAAGAGCTGAAGCATTCTGCAAGTCGAGCACCTATTTTTATATGGCGCACTTTAAAGCCTAGTTGGGGTTGGTACATGCACACTCAAAGCTCAACGCTATTTTTAGTATGTTTGTTGCGAGTTTAAGTCGATCTTTGCGGCCCTGGAAGCTGACTTCAGAATGAAATTTCTTCGGTCGAAAGACTAGAGATTGATTTCTGTCAAATGAGTTAGTAGTTGTCCGAATATGTAAACGAAATTTTCCTTTCCATCATCTGAAGACTTTAAAAAGTCCTCTGTTGTTGTGGTTCTGCTTTTCAGTTCATACTTCGTTAATAGTTTGTCAAAAATTTTAATCTCACGAGCACAACTTAGAAGCGTATCGAAATCAAAACGCACAAGGGGTGTCTTGAATGGGTCATATACGTTAATTATAGTATCTTCAAACTCTTCTTCTACGTTCATTTCTCCATTCTCCTGCTCTTCTTTGGTATTATCGTCATCTCCAACAATTTCATCATTACTCAGGATCGGTTCAAACTGTTCGCCCTGCGACATTGTGTCTTCATCGATAGGAGCGAGTTCTTGTATTTTCTCGGGAGCCTCAGCTGGCGTAGGAGTTGTTGCCGCAGAGTCATCGTCAATCGGGCGAGATGGTTGCAGACCTGTTTTGCTTTTCTGCCGATATTTGTAATCGGAATCATCACCTTTATCCGAGAAACGATCAACCGATTCAGGTGAACGTGGTCGACGAGACGAACTAACATGTTGACATGGCGGAGTACGAGGCCACTTGTGCTCATGCTCGGAATGCTCTGGTATGTCTCGCGAGCGATCTCGTCGTATACGTCTTGAATGTCGATATTCCGGACTTCGCGACCATTCGCGCTTCTGCCTGCTTGGATAATCTCGATCGTTGCTACCTGATCTCGAATATGTGCGATGGCGCGAGTTTGGACATTCCAACGAAAGCGATTTTCTTCTGGAAACTCGTTTGGATTCATGTTCGTGAATTCCATCTTGACTTAAGGTCTGATAATAACCATTTTCCGGGTACGGTGGTTGCTCAAAGTTTCTTTCAAATTGTGGCTCTGGAAAAACTTCACATTCAAATATTTCAGGAGCTGGTTGAGAGATCATATCTTCTGGAATATTAGTTTGAGGTTCAGGTATAAGTGGTTCAGCCATGATTTCTACTGGAACAGCTGTCACTTCTTCTGGAACGACTTCAACAGGCGGTGGGGGACTGTGAATTTGTTTAGCTATGTTGTTTGTAAGGGTTCCGTATACAGCCAAAGTAATAGTTGTATACCAGCCACGCAATACTAAACCGTCCGTGGGGATTTTATCATTTTGGCATTCTAAATGAATACAATAATTTTGATTGTATTCTAATTTTCTGAGAATTTCAAAAGTTGAAGCCCCTGGCTTGGTTAAATCATTGACAAAAAATTGGATCCCAAACTTCAATGGATTTGTTGCACCGGACGCCTCCTGGAAAACCAGCTAGTACTCGATCTCCAAGTAGAATGATACGTATTCTCGTTATGTAAACTGGTTTCGGGAATTGTACTAGATCTAAATTTATATCCTAGTGAATTTCATGTGAAAACGTATCGAAAAACAACAACTCGAGCAGGTCGTCCGCATCAGCCATTTCTGTTTGGGGTAGGTTGACGTTTAAATTTTCGATTCGAGTAGAAGAAGCAAATAAATTGTTTGCTCCAGTTAAAGCGATTGTTCTAACATCGATTGAATTGAGAGTACCAACGGAAATGTTGTGTGCCAAGAATTTGGAAACAAACAGCACTTTCGATTATTTGTTTTGTTTTTTTGTGCGGAGAAATAATTGATACGGCGCTTGTTTAAAATGTTGGCAGTTAAATCCTTAATGTGCATAAATGCTGTTGGCCCCGACTCTTGTTAGCTTTACAGATCCGTTCGCAGTATTTTCTCGATTTTTTTAAAAACGACTCTCCATACAACTCCACGAAATTTATATTATTAATAAAATGTACTGCCATACTATCAATAATAATGTTTTTGGACAATTTTAACTGTTTTTTTACTTCACACTTTTATTTTAACTGTAGTGAATATTGAGTTCCATAAATGTCCGTGAAGGACTGCAGCGATGTTCTGCTGCCTCGGCAGAGGAAGGTGTTGATTCCTGCCGAGAATGCCCTCGTCCGGAGACGCGTGAATGCGCTGGCAGGCTAGCATTGCGGTGTCGTGGGGCGGGTTCGTTTCCCCGGCACGAGGACTCACTACAAAACACTTCGCATTCACGAATTGCTTGCAGAGTTCGAGAGGACGACCGAAGTCGCAAATCTGTAGATAACCTCCACGAAGGAATTACGACTTGTTGCGAGAACAAGAGAAACCTGAGAAGAAAGGCGAACTTGGGGTAACCTCGTCTTTACCCAAGTAAATTCAGGGCCCACAAATGAAAGAGGGGCAACCGGGTGGTGGTGGAGCCCCTTCATGCCCACCCAACCGGAATAAATCCAATGTTAAACTGTTGAAGTGGCCAGGTATTCCTCTTCTGAGTGGAAAACTCATATAACTTGAATTATATGAACTTTCCCATCAGAAGGGGAGTACCCCGGTGACCAATTTATGTCATAGAATTATACAATTGAATTGCATAACTTTATGCCATAAAAGGGCACTTGGCTTGGGCCACTCAACCCATAAAGTCTCCTGAAACAAAAAAAATTTTTAAGTACCCGGTGGCTGGCTCATATTTTGGGGTGGAAGCCTGCCACCGTACCGGGTCCTATACCCGATTGGAAAAGACCGGAAGGAAAAGACCGATTTTCCATTTAATCCATCATTTTTTTGTTTTTATTCGAACAACGTTAAAGCAATGGAACAGTATGATTTTTCTATGGCAATCAGCACAGCAATTTACAACACCATATTGAAAAGCATTTAATCGTTGAAAGAGGGAAATTGATATTAAAAGAAGATTAACATTATACGAAAATTCATTTTTTCTCTGATTTCCTGTAGTATTATAATTATTGTGGTTAGCCTTTGTAGATGCCACACTTTCACCCTACATACATTATGTACAAAAAAAATTCTTACATAGATTTTTTACGACGATTCTTCTTCTCTTTTTTTTTTCTTTTTTTTTACAAATTCAATAAATATTTTTCAAAAAAAATATTTCAATAAATATTCAATAAATATATATTTTTTTTTTTAAAAATTCGATAAATATTTTTTTGTTTAAAAAATTTCAATAAGTATTTAATTAAAAAAATGTTAAGAGGTTACTTACAGTACCTTTCCCTCGACGACGAGCGCTCGCTGACGATGTGGAGGTAAGCAAGTCCTGAAATTTTTGGTAGTGAAGAATCGCGTCCATACATCAAATTGTTAACACACGAGTATTAAGACATAGAATAACTCTTAAGGGTGTATAAAATCATCTAAAAAATTCAGCTATCAAAGTGTAAATACATATAGACTTCCTTGAATATCAGAACCGTATGGTCTTCGAACGTGGTAATGCTCGCTGCTACTTCTTCTACGGCTTTTAATGTTTAATATTGCGTTTATATGCAATCCGTTGGTCAATATATGGATTGAGTGATTTGACTAATTCTTCTGGATCTAACTTTCCAGTTGATTTATCACTCCTTGTTGAACTATGTTTGAATACACAATGCGCCTTTTTGCATACAAACGGTGTGGTTTCCCAGAAACAGGGAGTACGGTCCCGCCGTTTCCCAATCAACATGTGCCGCTCCGTAATATGAAGATCTTCACCTCGGCCTTCCAACCACCTGTTGCACCCCACTTCGGGACCTAATGCTGATGGCTCATGGCGATATTGGCAGTTGCTATCATTTTTTTTACAGGCTCGGTCGTAGAAAAAGTAGCAATATCTGAAGTTCCTTTTTTTTTTTTTTTTTTCTTCTTCTTTTTCCGCTGTGCATCCACAGGATGGTAGAAGATGCCTCTGCCTCAAACCTGAAATAACGCATATTGAACTTGAAGTATCGAACAAAGACCTATAAAGTAATGGACGCGAAATGAGCTTATTTTCATCCATACTGGATTGCATGCAAACGTTCATAAAAAAAAAAAAAAAAAAATATTCTGTGCATTTGCATTTGCCTATTTCATACATTTTGGTCTCGTCTGCTCCCACTCGTCTATTATTTACACCATTTTATCCAAGTGCGCTCTTTCTTTATCCCTATTAAATTCAATTTTATTACTATTTGGACTCTAGAAATCAGAGCCTGAGTTCGTTTTGCCAAATCATTCTAGGCCCCATATATTGGGCCAAACTATTCTGCACTATTTACAGGTTTATCTAACTCCTTCCTCAATTCCTCATTAAAGCTAACGCGACCAACTTTTAGCTCTTTTCATGATGTTAATTTTCTTTTCTCCTCCCAATACTCTTAAAACACTTTGGTGATCAATCCCCTACAATCCCTTTCATAATTTATCATTCGACTCGCATAAGTATTAAAAATCGAAATTTTCATTCACGCCGTTTCATTCACAATTTGTTCATTCATAAAGTACTATAAATCCAAAACGCGAATACATTCACACATAAATCAGGCACTCGCGCATTCCCGCACGGACTAACACACTTGTAGCATTTAACTATTTCACAGACATCGTTCTTCCCCACGTTCTTCCACTTGCTCACGTTCCCTTCTTCATTGATTGATGAATTGCTCATGTCGTTTCCGTTACCGCTTTGCAAATTTGGTAACGAGTTGGCAACGTAAGCGAAGGATCGACCACCTTTGGAATTGGTTTAATCTCAGGGCTAATTCCTTTTCAATGCGATGCAAATCGAAACGAACCTCATATGCGATTAGATTGATGGCAATACCCGAAGGTACGAAACGCCCTGAACGGCCAATACGATGTGAGTAAGTCTCAGCCATACGTGAAAAATCGCAATTACTAGCAACATTCACAGCCTATACGTCAATACCAAGTGTAAAAAGATCAGAGCAGACTAGATTTCTGCATAGCCCCTGTTGAAGCTCATGGAGAACACGATTTCTATGCGCCTGCGCCATGTTGGCATGGATATAGTAACAACAATAACCAAGTCCCGTGATCTTCTTAGCCAGCAATTCCACACGTCGCGTTGAATTGCAAAATATTATCGATTGGCTTATTTGCAACTTAGAGAATAACGCATTAAGACGATGCACTTTTTGCTTCAAATGTATGTACTTTTAATGATTGAAATGTTTTAGGCCAATATAAAATTAAATTTTCATCCCTGTATCCAATTTTAGAGCTTGTTTAAGTATTTCGTATGTGGAAAATGAAACAGCTACCATGGGTGTTGCTCTTAAATAGTTAATTGACATTCCTCAATATAATCCTCGAACGATACCGTTTTCACGGTAAATTAACGTTAATGTTTGCATCATTCCCATCCCAAATTTTGTTGTATCTGGGCTCATCGTTGCGAGTTGCATTCTTCTTCTAGTAACATCCAAGTGATATGAAATTGATCGCGCACCAGCTCCAGCTAAGCCACCACATACCAGTTTTACAGGTATATGTAATACAAGGCCACCAGTATTCCTTTCGCATTTATTGCATGCGTACTTTGGCAAATACTTCATGCAAAAAAAAAAATTTAAACATCTCGAAATAGTAGAATGACAGCCCGGCATACGGGACCATGCCTGTTAAAGTAGGAAAAAAAAACCCTCTGTAAAGTGCACGTATTCCGCCTTCATTGCGGAACATTTCCGAAGCACGCTGCCAAATTTCAGTGTATTTGTGTTCTCCCATTACTTGAAATGCTAAACGAGCCCGAATTGTATCTAGCGGATATGCCAATGTAACAGCCGTCAGTCCTGCACAAGCTCCTACTATAAATTTATCCGCGTGTACTACAACCTTTTAAATGTAGTTCAAACTGCGATAAGTACTTCTTGTACATTTCAAAGGATGTGAACTGCGTGGCTGCGTACGGAAATATCCTAATCATCTGTGCTCCATTGCCTTTATACAATGCCAAAATGATTCCTTCAATATTATGTGCCTGAGACCACTAAACACCCCTAAATGTTCGTAATGAGAGGAATGTGCTTGAAGTAAGATTTTTATCCTATCTAATGGCGCTTCAGCAGTTTTAGAACACATCCCAGCAATTCCCTCAGCCAGAAGATTTTTCAGAACGGTTCATAGTTGCGAAAAGATTCAGCGGAAATAACCATTGTGGATTGATAAATGTCTATTTTCCACAAATTAAGTCTGGCTAAAGTTTCACAGGAAATACTATTACTAACATTTCATGAAGAAACAATATAAAGAAAGCCGATAAACTGTCGGTTAAGCTCAAATTTATTTTAAGCACGTTTAGGAAGTTCGATCCAATGTTTTCATTAATTCAGTTCGAGATCGCGTAGCAGATCGGGATAAACAACAGTAATACACGCTTTATTGTCGCGGCTTACGACGAGCATCACCTTGGCGTTTCTAATAAATCCAATAACCACTAACGAATAGCGATACTCCCCTTTCAACGTAGTAAAACCCGTACTAAATGCACAAAGTCTTCACTGATTCCATTTGCTCTATGTTGCACACTTTCCTGTCTTCGTCGTCCCTTCGAATCGCTTACGAAACATAATTTGTGTCGCTGGCGGATTCGCACGCGTAGATTCATTAACTGACCCGAGCAATCTCTGGACACGCACAAAACTACCATTAACTGTCCTATACACTCGCACAACTCCAATTATCCAACTGTTGCCTCGAGTCTTTGCTAAATTGCGTTTTTTTCTCTGACTTGAAGCTTACATGAACAAAAGATTTTTCCACAGAACTTCATAGCAATAACAATCCACCAAAAAGTCCCTTTTCTTTTTAGTTCGAAAAGGAATTTTCTTGCAGTCAACGAGATGGGTCGATTTGCTCGATTACGGGGATGCAATAAGTACCGGTTTTCCCAGTACCGTTTTTCGCTCGTGCTAACATATCTTTACCACTTAAAGCAATTGGTATAGCCGCCTTTTGCATAGGCGACGGTTTCTTAAACTTTTCACACATTCACCAAAACAAAGAAAAAATATAGTCCTTAAAGAAATAATATGAATTTACTCACGTTTTCTTAGCACGTCACCCTCGTCAACCATCCAACCATATTCCTCCAAGGACCACCACGAGCACACAAATCACTTGTTGGCACTGTATCGAATCCGTCTTATCTACGGAGCGGTTTATGGGAAACTGTTCCCTGAAAACATCTTCGAGGCAAACGCAATAACCTCGCTCGTACCATATGGAAATAAAAGTGCCATCTATGTGTGAACATGCGGTGGTGATAATGCACACTCATTTCGGTTATTTTTAAAATTCGAAATTGTTTATTTTTTGTAGATTCGATTAAGTTTTCAATTGAAAGCAATTTATGTTTATAATTATTAGGCGTAATTAAGGCGGAAATAAATCGAAAGAATAGGACAGGCACGCGTTAATTACCCACAAACAAAACAATTTTTAATTAATATTATGGTTGGAAAGGGTAAAATTTGACAAATTTTGTGGGGTTTAAATGATACAATGATTTTATCGTTCCTATAATTTAAGGGGTTAACCGTTTCGTTCTAAGCATTTGCATACCGCATTACACCCAATTAGTTAAATTATGTTCAAAAGATATTGTAATAAAATCACTACACATTAAAACAGTTTTAGAATTTTGTTTCCCGGGTGTTAAGTACAAAAGAAATTTTTCCCTTTAATTATTTTTCATGCGAGAGAAAAAAAAAACGAGTGTCGCGATGAGGAAGGTGACTGAAGGGTTACTCCTTGTTGAATTGAGTTGGTGCTGTGTGCCTGTGTCAGCGCTGCTTTTAGAGCCATAGCTCCTAGATTACTACAGGGCAGCTAATTTTCTCGTGATCCCGAGGCAATGCGGATTGCGAAAAAGGAGCTGAAGGATATTTCTGTGCATCATGGGTTGGCTTCGGCGTCGGGACTAGAGATGACGGACAATAAAAGAAAAACACAATTGACAGACGGACGGACTGACTTATGTTAATGTTTGCCCGGAAATATACAACCCTTGTGCGTTTGTTGAAAATATATATGCGGACGGACAAACAGACGTGACTAATTATCTATCGACGCAGGTCCTTCGCGTGGTATATTCCCACTTCTTTTCCCGATGGATCCGTTATCAAGTAACGGTTAGATCCCATTACCTTCTTTATGCGGCTTTTCAGGAATCGCCTATCCAGCTTGGCGTTGTAATGCCCCGCGGCGTCACTTTGGCGGAAGTTTCGCCGGAAAACTTCATCTCCTTCTTTGAAATTAGCAGATCGTGACCGGAGATTGTACTGCGCTTCATTTGCACTACCTGCGGCCTTAATCTTCCGTCCGATTTGTTGGTGGAGGTCTCCTAGACGTTCGTGGGGCTCCAGCGCAACGACGGGGTCTCCCAAACACTTTAATTGCCGTAACAGTCGGTATGATTTACCATGGCAAATCATGTGCTGTCCAAAGGCGGCAAAGTAAGGGGCGACACCGGTGACAGAATGATATGAGGATCGCAGGGCGCATGTGATGGCGGACAATCGACGATCCCAATCCTTTTGAGATGGGTGAACGTAGGAACGGATCGCAGCCAATAGGGTGCGGTTCAAACGTTCTGATGCGTTGGACTGAGGAGAGTATATGGGCGTCAGTTGGTGTTCAACGCCATACTGCTCAAGTAGGCTCTTAAACTGCCGAGACCGGAACTGTACTCCATTATCTGAGTACACACTCTCTGGAACACCGAACACATGGAATACCCGGTTCTCTAAGAATTTCACGATCGATGGAGTTGTGAATTTACGGATAGGTTCCACCATTGGGAATTTTGAGAGCTGATCTAGAACGACTATAGCTCCGATGTGTCCCATTGAAGACCGAGGATATGGACCGAGTAGATCGATGTATAGACGCTGGAACACGCGTTCTGGAACGTTGAGTTGACCCATAGGAGGTCGAAGAGGCTGGTTGGGCGCTTTGGTGCCTTTACAGGTCTCACAGACGCTCACGTAGTCTTTGACCTGAGATGCCATTTTAGGCCAAAAGAAGTATTTCTTGAGTCGCCGTTGTGTCCGACCGTACCCTCCGTGGGCACTTAAAGGATGGTCATGTGCGCGGAAGATCAGATGTTGTGTCATTTCCTCCGGTACCCAGAGTTTCCAAGACTCTTCTTCCTGCCATGGATCACCAGTGGCGTATTCATTTCGTCTATACACATAGCCGTCTATTACCTTCAAATCAGGCAGCTGTGTTTGTTGGGTCGCTATGGTTTGCCTCAACTCTTTGTAGCTATCTGATTCGAAATGTGGGCTGTCCAAATCTATTTCGATGGGGTCCTCGTCAGTTATTGTTAATTCGGCTCCCTCTGGGGAAAACATCCGTGAGAGAGTGTCGGGTACGATGTTCTGGGTTCCTTTCCGATGTTTGATGGAGAACTTAAACCCTTGCAGTTTAAGAGCCCATCTGGCTAGGCGTCCACTTAAATCTGCTTGGTTCATCAACCATTGTAGTGACGCGTGGTCCGTGATGATCTCGAATTGGTGGCCCTCGATATAAGCTCGAAACTTCTTCACAGCCATTACCGCTGCCAAACATTCTTGCTCGGAAACAGTATAGTTTCTTTGGGCCGAATTTAGCTTATTAGACATGAAGGCGATGGGAGCTTCCTCTCCTTCGTCGGTCAATTGCACCAGCACGGCTCCTACTCCATGTTGACTTGCGTCGCAATGAATGGAAAAGGGCTTCGTGAAGTCGGGGCTGTGCAAGACAGGAGCTGATGTGAGGGCTTGTTTAAGCTCTTCAAATGCCTTTCGGCTGATTCCGGTCCAAACGAACTTCCCCTTCCGCAACATGTCTGACAGGGGCGCTGAGACTGTTGCATAATTCCGAACAAACCTTCGGTACCAACCGCACACACCAAGGAAACGTCGTAGCTGCTTCACAGTTTTTGGTAAGGGGAACTCATCAATCGCACGAGTTTTGTCTGGGTCCGTTTTGATAGTGCCATGTCCTATGACATGTCCGAGGTATCGGACTTCTTTCATGACAAACTTACTTTTCTGTACGTTGATGGTGAGTCCCGCCTTACTGATGTGCAGGGCTACTTCTTGTAGGAGTAGGAGGTGTTGATCGAACGTTTCCGTGATGAGTAACAGATCATCAAGGTACACGAACACTTGGTGTTTTAGGTGAGGTGGGATGACCTTGTCCATCAACCGAGTCATCGTTTGCGGCGCGTTACACAGGCCAAAGGGCATTGTGACGAACTGATATAATGATCGTCCAGGCACTGTGAAGGCGGTCTTGTCCCTTGACCCCTCATCGAGTGGAATTTGCCAGAAGGCGTCTTTTAGGTCGAGACTGGTGATATAATTGGCTTTCGGTAGTCTCCCTAGTATTCCATCGATGAGTGGAAGAGGGTACGCGTCCTTGATGGTAACCGCGTTTACCTTACGGGCATCAAGACAGAGGCGGACTTTACCTGGCTTCACCACCAAGGTTACCGGTGATGACCAGGCGCTTTGGGACTCTTCTATGACCCCCAACTCGAGCATCCTATCTAATTCCGCATACACCAATTTCTCCATGGCTGGCGAGATGGCGTAGTGTCTCTGTTTAATCGGTTTACTATCGCCAACGTCGATGGCGTGTGAGACTAGGGTGGTGCGGCCAAGGCCTTGGGTAGCGTAAGATGGGAAAGCAGCAATGGATGCTTCCAGGCGTTGCCGTTGGTTAGGCGTCAGGTCATGCCTATCGGGAGTAGAAGTGATTTCGTTGACATTTCTGGTTTTTAAAGACAAATCGGTGAATAAATCGGAGGCCAGTCCAAAACGAAGGACGCAATCGACACCAAGGTATACATTCTGAGTCAAAGACGGGATAATGTAGAAGGTAATATCCTTCGTCTGACCCCTGAACGTCACGGGTGTTGTTAGTTTACCTCGTATAGGGTGTTTGGTGCCATCAGCTGTACTGATTTCAGTGCGCCAGGATTTAATCAAGTTCGGGTATTCTTGGAGCACCTTCGAGCCAAAGCTCGAGGCAAGACAACTGATACTGGCACCCGTGTCGATCAATGCAAACACGGTCTCGCCCAACACTTTAATTGGATGATAAGGTCTGATCTCATTCTCAGCAACCTCCGAGATGTTACAAGAGTGTAAGGTTCGACGGCAGGTGCGCACTCTCTTGCGGAAATTCCGCCAACGACGGGTTGACCATTTTGTCGTGCACGAACGGGAAGTGACGACTTCGGAAGCAAATATTCGCTCTCGAGCCACCCGATATTCCTGCAGTCTAACATGATAAGGTTTTAGCGTGCGTACCTGAGGCTGCCGCGGTTCTTCTGGCAGTGACTGCGATGGTCGTTTTAATATTGTCGTTGGTGAGGTCTCCGGAAGAGAGTGAACATCCGCAGTCGTAATGGTCATGGCTGGTGGGTTAACGTCATGTTGGTTGGGGTGAGCCACTGATTGAGGAGCTACTGTTGGGGTTTCGAGTACCGCTGAGGTGGTCGGGTACTCTTTTGGCCGTTTTTTCGTGCGGCACATTCAGAACAGTCCGGGAAGTAAGTGTCCGGCTTGCCGCAACCGTAGCAGAAAACCTTACGTTCTGCGCGGCATGAAATAAACCGGTGTCCGGTTTGGTGACAATTCCAGCAGGTCGTAAGACTTCCCACTGCCGCTACAGCAAGCTGGTCTGGGTCCAAATCATCCTCCAGATCTAGGGTGGTATAATCTGGGGCCAATTCCGCGATTCCTCGTCGAGGACCCGTCCTGGTTAGTAAGTATGGCCGGCCCCGTAGGTCTTCCTCAAACCCTTCTATGCGACGCACATTTCTCAGCAGGGCCTCCATACTCTGTGGATCGGAGTTCACGATATGCCGACGAATCTCCGGTCTCAGATTTCGCTTTAGCAGGCGCAGAATTTGGGTAGAAGACAATGGCTCTGACAGCTGGTCATTCAACCGAAGGATATCGGCTCGATATTTATGGAAGGACTCGTCCGGACGCTGCCATCTAGCATTCATCTTATCCAGGACTAATTCGTCCATGTCGACCGTAGGGTATTCCATGCGGAGTACCTCCTTCAGCCGTGACCAGCGTATGGATGGTGGAGCTGAATGTATTCTCCAATATGTCTCCAGGGCTGCTCCCCTAAGCAGCATAGGCAAGTACCCTGCGAGCGCTGTGCGGTCTCCTGCTAGCATCTGCTCAATCAGTGACTCCACCCGACTTATGAAAACCTCTACCGTTATCGTGTTGGGTTCCCCACTGAAATGTAGATTCCATCCCTGGATGATGCTGGGGATCTGTGTCGGCTTCAGCCGATACATGTCGTGTGGATGGAAGTGTTGGTCCGGCGGAATCACGGGAGCCTGATTTGGTGGCGGTGCTTGGCTCAATCGGGGCCGGTAAACTGGAGCCAACGGATTCATGGCTGTACCTGGCCGGATCCGTTCGGGATCACGCCGCGAGTCTACTGGGAAATCCCACGGATTTGGGTCCGAATCCCACATAGGAGGAGTTCTTGGCCGGGATGGTGCGGGGTTCTCTCTCTGGCTCTCTAGAGAGGCGAGCCGGGTGGACATGTCCTGTACGAGCGCCATTAGATCTCTTAGAACTGTAGTTTCCACAGCCACCGGTGGACTCGCTTCTTCTGCAGGCGGAACTGCTTCAGCCCTGTAGTCATCGTCTCGTGCACTCCTTGTCGTGGATGGAAGGGGTCCGCTTTTGGGGACAGCTCCACTTGCACTGGAGGACTGAGGTCGTTCTGTTGCTGGCTGTGCGATTTCCAAAGGCTGACGACAGAGCGGGCAAGTGGATGAGGTTTGCCGCAGTTGTGCCAAACACAGCTGATGTAGCCTGTGTCCGCACTGCAACCTCTGGCTTGTAGTTTCGTCCATGTCCTCGTGACAGATGGAACACAATAGAGCTGGTCCGGCATCCGACCGCAACTTTCTCCTTTCGGGAGTTCTTTTTGTAGGCATTTTAAATCCAAATGGTTTTCCTAATTAAATACCTAGATAAATAAATAATGAAGAATATGGGTATATAAGATTAGCTATATGAATAATGACAATAATGAAGAAAAGGTGAGAAAAAGTTACTAAAATTCTTATGTGGCCGTCAGTGGCGAACTATCTCAGAACCTCACAAAAAAAAAGTATGAAAAAATTTAAGTGGTGATTGAACTATCAAAAAAAAAATATAATAACCGGTCTTTCCCTTCCGTCCATCCTCCCAAGTATGGACACCATGGCACAATCCTTCCAAAACGTTTCAGGGACACTCTCTTGTGGCACCATGAAAATCAGGGTTCAGAAGTAATCCCTCATTAGCAAACTTCTCAAGTTACAGCTTGTCAGCCCAGGGTGGGATTCTAATCCACAAGCAGCGCGTGTCTTGTCATGGATAGTCATGGATTAGCTAATCAGCCAATCACATGAAATCAAAATCCATGTAATTTAAGACACTTAGGCACCGCTGGTTTGGGGAGCGGATCAGAATCCTCCGCAAAATAGATGTTGGGATAATAACTTCCGAACACAAAAAGGGACTCTAATATCATTTGGCCTTACTAGTTATACAATGGTGGTAAACCACCAAAGTATAAGTCAAAAGCAGGACCAAACGACATTGATGTCCAGGGACTACACACGTTCGAAAGGTATTATGCTGCTGGGGCACGATTAGTGCAAAAACCCTCGGGAGTTATCTACCCGCCAAAATTTCTAACACCTAGTGGGGACACCTAGAGACGATGGACTGTCTCGTGCTCACGACTGATGATACAGCCGGGCTTTTCGGGCCCCACGTTGGGCGCCATTTGTAGTGAATATTGAGTTCCATAAATGTCCGTGAAGGACTGCAGCGATGTTCTGCTGCCTCGGCAGAGGAAGGTGTTGATTCCTGCCGAGAATGCCCTCGTCCGGAGACGCGTGAATGCGCTGGCAGGCTAGCATTGCGGTGTCGTGGGGCGGGTTCGTTTCCCCGGCACGAGGACTCACTACAAAACATTTCGCATTCACGAATTGCTTGCAGAGTTCGAGAGGACGACCGAAGTCGCAAATCTGTAGATAACCTCCACGAAGGAATTACGACTTGTTGCGAGAACAAGAGAAACCTGAGAAGAAAGGCGAACTTGGGGTAACCTCGTCTTTACCCAAGTAAATTCAGGGCCCACAAATGAAAGAGGGGCAACCGGGTGGTGGTGGAGCCCCTTCATGCCCACCCAACCGGAATAAATCCAATGTTAAACTGTTGAAGTGGCCAGGTATTCCTCTTCTGAGTGGAAAACTCATATAACTTGAATTATATGAACCTTCCCATCAGAAGGGGAGTACCCCGGTGACCAATTTATGTCATAGAATTATACAATTGAATTGCATAACTTTATGCCATAAAAGGGCACTTGGCTTGGGCCACTCAACCCATAAAGTCTCCTGAAACAAAAAAAATTTTTAAGTACCCGGTGGCTGGCTCATATTTTGGGGTGGAAGCCTGCCACCGTACCGGGTCCTATACCCGATTGGAAAAGACCGGAAGGAAAAGACCGATTTTCCATTTAATCCATCATTTTTTTTGTTTTTATTCGAACAACGTTAAAGCAATGGAACAGTATGATTTTTCTATGGCAATCAGCACAGCAATTTACAACACCATATTGAAAAGCATTTAATCGTTGAAAGAGGGAAATTGATATTAAAAGAAGATTAACATTATACGAAAATTCATTTTTTCTCTGATTTCCTGTAGTATTATAATTATTGTGGTTAGCTCTTGTAGATGCCACACTTTCACCCTACATACATTATGTAAAAAAAAAAAAAATTCTTACATAGATTTTTTACGACGATTCTTCTTCTCTTTTTTTTTTTCTTTTTTACAAATTCAATAAATATTTTTCAAAAAAAATATTTCAATAAATATTCAATAAATATATATTTTTTTTTTTTAAAAATTCGATAAATATTTTTTTGTTTAAAAAATTTCAATAAGTATTTAATTAAAAAAATGTTAAGAGGTTACTTACAGTACCTTTCCCTCGACGACGAGCGCTCGCTGACGATGTGGAGGTAAGCAAGTCCTGAAATTTTTGGTAGTGAAGAATCGCGTCCATACATCAAATTGTTAACACACGAGTATTAAGACATAGAATAACTCTTAAGGGTGTATAAAATCATCTAAAAAATTCAGCTATCAAAGTGTAAATACATATAGACTTCCTTGAATATCAGAACCGTATGGTCTTCGAACGTGGTAATGCTCGCTGCTACTTCTTCTACGGCTTTTAATGTTTAATATTGCGTTCATATGCAATCCGTTGGTCAATATATGGATTGAGTGATTTGACTAATTCTTCTGGATCTAACTTTCCAGTTGATTTATCACTCCTTGTTGAACTATGTTTGAATACACAATGCGCCTTTTTGCATACAAACGGTGTGGTTTCCCAGAAACAGGGAGTACGGTCCCGCCGTTTCCCAATCAACATGTGCCGCTCCGTAATATGAAGATCTTCACCTCGGCCTTCCAACCACCTGTTGCACCCCACTTCGGGACCTAATGCTGATGGCTCATGGCGATATTGGCAGTTGCTATCATTTTTTTTACAGGCACGGTCGTAGAAAAAGTAGCAATATCTGAAGTTCCTTTTTTTTTTTTTTTTTCTTCTTCTTTTTCCGCTGTACATCCACAGGATGGTAGAAGATGCCTCTGCCACAAACCTGAAATAACGCATATTGAACTTGAAGTATCGAACAAAGACCTATAAAGTAATGGACGCGAAATGAGCTTATTTTCATCCATACTGGATTGCATGCAAACGTTCATAAAAAAAAAAAAAAAAAAAATATTCTGTGCATTTGCATTTGCCTATTTCATACATTTTGGTCTCGTCTGCTCCCACTCGTCTATTATTTACACCATTTTATCCAAGTGCGCTCTTTCTTTATCCCTATTAAATTCAATTTTATTACTATTTGGACTCTAGAAATCAGAGCCTGAGTTCGTTTTGCCAAATCATTCTAGGCCCCATATATTGGGCCAAACTATTCTGCACTATTTACAGGTTTATCTAACTCCTTCCTCAATTCCTCATTAAAGCTAACGCGACCAACTTTTAGCTCTTTTCATGATGTTAATTTTCTTTTCTCCTCCCAATACTCTTAAAACACTTTGGTGATCAATCCCCTACAATCCCTTTCATAATTTATCATTCGACTCGCATAAGTATTAAAAATCGAAATTTTCATTCACGCCGTTTCATTCACAATTTGTTCATTCATAAAGTACTATAAATCCAAAACGCGAATACATTCACACATAAATCAGGCACTCGCGCATTCCCGCACGGACTAACACACTTGTAGCATTTAACTATTTCACAGACATCGTTCTTCCCCACGTTCTTCCACTTGCTCACGTTCCCTTCTTCATTGATTGATGAATTGCTCATGTCGTTTCCGTTACCGCTTTGCAAATTTGGTAACGAGTTGGCAACGTAAGCGAAGGATCGACCACCTTTGGAATTGGTTTAATCTCAGGGCTAATTCCTTTTCAATGCGATGCAAATCGAAACGAACCTCATATGCGATTAGATTGATGGCAATACCCGAAGGTACGAAACGCCGTGAACGGCCAATACGATGTGAGTAAGTCTCAGCCATACGTGAAAAATCGCAATTACTAGCAACATTCACAGCCTATACGTCAATACCAAGTGTAAAAAGATCAGAGCAGACTAGATTTCTGCATAGCCCCTGTCGAAGCTCATGGAGAACACGATTTCTATGCGCCTGCGCCATGTTGGCATGGATATAGTAACAACAATAACCAAGTCCCGTGATCTTCTTAGCCAGCAATTCCACACGTCGCGTTGAATTGCAAAATATTATCGATTGGCTTATTTGCAACTTAGAGAATAACGCATTAAGACGATGCACTTTTTGCTTCAAATGTATGTACTTTTAATGATTGAAATGTTTTAGGCCAATATAAAATTAAATTTTCATCCCTGTATCCAATTTTAGAGCTTGTTTAAGTATTTCGTATGTGGAAAATGAAACAGCTACCATGGGTGTTGCTCTTAAATAGTTAATTGACATTCCTCAATATAATCCTCGAACGATACCGTTTTCACGGTAAATTAACGTTAATGTTTGCATCATTCCCATCCCAAATTTTGTTGTATCTGGGCTCATCGTTGCGAGTTGCATTCTTCTTCTAGTAACATCCAAGTGATATGAAATTGATCGCGCACCAGCTCCAGCTAAGCCACCACATACCAGTTTTACAGGTATATGTAATACAAGGCCACCAGTATTCCTTTCGCATTTATTGCATGCGTACTTTGGCAAATACTTCATGCAAAAAAAAAAATTTAAACATCTCGAAACAGTAGAATGACAGCCCGGCATACGGGACCATGCCTGTTAAAGTAGGAAAAAAAAACCCTCTGTAAAGTGCACGTATTCCGCCTTCATTGCGGAACATTTCCGAAGCACGCTGCCAAATTTCAGTGTATTTGTGTTCTCCCATTACTTGAAATGCTAAACGAGCCCGAATTGTATCTAGCGGATATGCCAATGTAACAGCCGTCAGTCCTGCACAAGCTCCTACTATAAATTTATCCGCGTGAACTACAACCTTTTAAATGTAGTTCAAACTGCGATAAGTACTTCTTGTACATTTCAAAGGATGTGAACTGCGTGGCTGCGTACGGAAATATCCTAATCATCTGTGCTCCATTGCCTTTATACAATGCCAAAATGATTCCTTCAATATTATGTGCCTGAGACCACTAAACACCCCTAAATGTTCGTAATGAGAGGAATGTGCTTGAAGTAAGATTTTTATCCTATCTAATGGCGCTTCAGCAGTTTTAGAACACATCCCAGCAATTCCCTCAGCCAGAAGATTTTTCAGAACGGTTCATAGTTGCGAAAAGATTCAGCGGAAATAACCATTGTGGATTGATAAATGTCTATTTTCCACAAATTAAGTCTGGCTAAAGTTTCACAGGAAATACTATTACTAACATTTCATGAAGAAACAATATAAAGAAAGCCGATAAACTGTCGGTTAAGCTCAAATTTATTTTAAGCACGTTTAGGAAGTTCGATCCAATGTTTTCATTAATTCAGTTCGAGATCGCGTAGCAGATCGGGATAAACAACAGTAATACACGCTTTATTGTCGCGGCTTACGACGAGCATCACCTTGGCGTTTCTAATAAATCCAATAACCACTAACGAATAGCGATACTCCCCTTTCAACGTAGTAAAACCCGTACTAAATGCACAAAGTCTTCACTGATTCCATTTGCTCTATGTTGCACACTTTCCTGTCTTCGTCGTCCCTTCGAATCGCTTACGAAACATAATTTGTGTCGCTGGCGGATTCGCACGCGTAGATTCATTAACTGACCCGAGCAATCTCTGGACACGCACAAAACTACCATTAACTGTCCTATACACTCGCACAACTCCAATTATCCAACTGTTGCCTCGAGTCTTTGCTAAATTGCGTTTTTGTCTCTGACTTGAAGCTTACATGAACAAAAGATTTTTCCACAGAACTTCATAGCAATAACAATCCACCAAAAAGTCCCTTTTCTTTTTAGTTCGAAAAGGAATTTTCTTGCAGTCAACGAGATGGGTCGATTTGCTCGATTACGGGGATGCAATAAGTACCGGTTTTCCCAGTACCGTTTTTCGCTCGTGCTAACATATCTTTACCACTTAAAGCAATTGGTATAGCCGCCTTTTGCATAGGCGACGGTTTCTTAAACTTTTCACTCATTCACCAAAACAAAGAAAAAATATAGTCCTTAAAGAAATAATATGAATTTACTCACGTTTTCTTAGCACGTCACCCTCGTCAACCATCCAACCATATTCCTCCAAGGACCACCACGAGCACACAAATCACTTGTTGGCACTGTATCGAATCCGTCTTATCTACGGAGCGGTTTATGGGAAACTGTTCCCTGAAAACATCTTCGAGGCAAACGCAATAACCTCGCTCGTACCATATGGAAATAAAAGTGCCATCTATGTGTGAACATGCGGTGGTGATAATGCACACTCATTTCGGTTATTTTTAAAATTCGAAATTGTTTATTTTTTGTAGATTCGATTAAGTTTTCAATTGAAAGCAATTTATGTTTATAATTATTAGGCGTAATTAAGGCGGAAATAAATCGAAAGAATAGGACAGGCACGCGTTAATTACCCACAAACAAAACAATTTTTAATTAATATTATGGTTGGAAAGGGTAAAATTTGACAAATTTTGTGGGGTTTAAATGATACAATGATTTTATCGTTCCTATAATTTAAGGGGTTAACCGTTTCGTTCTAAGCATTTGCATACCGCATTACACCCAATTAGTTAAATTATGTTCAAAAGATATTGTAATAAAATCACTACACATTAAAACAGTTTTAGAATTTTGTTTCCCGGGTGTTAAGTACAAAAGAAATTTTTCCCTTTAATTATTTTTCATGCGAGAGAAAAAAAAAACGAGTGTCGCGATGAGGAAGGTGACTGAAGGGTTACTCCTTGTTGAATTGAGTTGGTGCTGTGTGCCTGTGTCAGCGCTGCTTTTAGAGCCATAGCTCCTAGATTACTACATAACCTTTACTCATTTTTAATATTACCCTTGGTTCGGGTGGGATTTTAACAACCGCTCAGAAACAAAAAAAAAACCATGTGCAAATGGTTTCCGTGACAGTCTCCAGCCTTCAGTTCTCGCAACGAATATCTTTGTGGGCATCTGTTGTTCATCCATACGGTTCATGTGGCCAGCCCATTGCAGCTACCGCAGTCTTACAATCATTGAGACCTCCGGTTCGTCAAAATTTCATACAATGATTGTATCGACTTCGTCAATGGCCTCCGTCTAGCTTCGCTCCGATTATTCGCCTCATTACCCGTCGCTCAAAGGTGTTCAATATATTTGCGGATGCTTGGGTTAGGGTCCATGTTTCACACCCATAGCATAACACAGGTCTTATCACAGATTTGTATACTTGGACCTTTGTTTTCCTGTGTATGCAGCTGGTCTTCAAGATCGTCAAGACTGAATAAAATATTTTATTTGCGAGCTGTATTCTTCGTCTTAGTTAATCTCTTTCACTAGCCATTTTCGTTATTTTCGCGCCTAAGTACACAAATTCGCTAATATTTTCGATACTGTATTCGCCAAGTGTGATATTTTGTGTGCTTGAGGTATTTTTCCTCGACTGTGTCATGAGTTTTGTTTTATTTTCATTGATTTGTAGCCCTACTAGTTTTGCATCGCAGTCCAGCTTCAGGAAAAGTTCTTTGGCAGTTTTTAATGACCGTGACAAAATGTTGATGTCATCTGCATAGGCTACTACTTGGCTCGACTTGTATAATAATGTACCTCGCGTATCGACAGGTAGCTTACTTATAACGTACTCCAGAGCCAATTTGAATAGCAATGGGGCCAGCCCATCTCCCTGCTTTAGTCCGATATTTGTGTCAAAGGCATTGGTGAGTTGGTTATTCGTCGACGTCGCTGTCATTTTGGTAAGACGGACCAATTTGGCTGGGATGCCAAAGCCAAGCATTATTTGGTACAGTACGTTACGATCAATACTGTCGTATGCTTGCTTAAAGTCAACGAAAATTTGGTGCACGTCTATGTTAAACTACCAACATTTTTCAAGTACCTGCTTGACTGTGAACAATCGGTCTATTGTCGATCTATCTGCTCTAAAACCACCTTGATACTCCCCAATATTACTGTTGGTGTATGATCCGATTTTATTTTCTAAGATTTATGAAAATATTTTGTACGCCGTACAAAGTACGCCACTGTAGCTTGTCACCTTCTTTGTGTATAGGAATATAATTGATTGGTTCAACTTTTTTGGCATATGTTCTTGTTGCCAAATGTGCTGGATGACTTTGTGAATAGCTTGATGAACACTACTGCCACCGTATTTGAAGAGCTCCACTGGAATTTCATCGATGCCCGGCGCTCTATTATTCTTTTGGGCTTTGATGATGGATCAAACTTCATCCAGATTTGGTGGGGCCAATAGAAGCCCTCCGCAGACATCTGTAGGCTCCGATATTCTGGAGCTGTGCGGAAGATTAAGGAGGTTCTTGAAATATGATGGGCATCTTTCCTTAATCTTGGTTTCATCAGCGATGATATTGCTGATGTCATCACGACAGAGAGTGTTTTGGGCTGATTACCACGTTTCAGGCTTTTCACTACTTTGTATGCTTGTCTTGTGTTGTCGCTCGCTAAGCTTACATCTATACTTCTCAATTGATCGTCATAGTATTTTCTTTTCTTAATCCTAATTATCTTATTCGCTGTTCTTCTAAGATTTTCATAGTTTTCTCTCTTCGTCCTGGTTTTCGTACCTACGTGTTCTTTGTACGCCTGATTCTGTTTGTCTAACGCATTCTGGCTCTCATCATCGAACCAATCATTCCACCGGGTTTGGTGTCCGATCGTCTGTTCTGTCACGGTCTTGATAGCCGCTTTCACTTCCATCCAGAGCCCATTTCACTTTCCAGTAATTGCTACAAAACTTCGACCGATTAAAGTGAAGAACAATGTTATTTTTGATGAGTTATTAATTTATTTTTAGTGTCTCTGTATCGTAAGGTGAATACAAAACCATTCCGACAGTACTTCTGTCTACACATCATGTTGCTCAAATTACACTCTTGTCAATCCTCAGCCTGCTGATAATAGTCACATTCCACACAAAAATATTCAAAGAATTGTGCTGGTATTAACCCTATCCACCATAATTCAATTTTACTCATTCAATTTCATATTTACAAACTAATTTTTCCTATTGTGTGTACTCCAGTTGAATGAACGCATTTCTATCACCATAGAATGCTAAGTGAAACGATTCGTTTCTTACGCATTAATTGAATGAAAAAGTGAAACGGGACTTAGACATATCAGCAATATGTATTCACAATATTCGTTGAATGTATTGTATTTTCATTCCAACACATATCGAAGATTGGGTGGATGAAGGCATCCACTCAATGGTCGCACAATAAACAGAATACACATTTCTTTAATTATGTTAGGAGCTCACAACAAATGAATTAGCTGGGGACACATTTGCTTCAATTTTATTCAATTCGTTTATGAATTTTAATTGAAATTAATCAAATCGTCGTCGTTGTTGTGTTTATGACTCAAGCCTTAAACTTGCGACCGCAAGCGAATATTTCTAAATTAGAAGTGTATCTTTCTTTTAGCCATGCACATTTATAGATTCCGTTATAATGTTTCAATAGATGCTTTGATGAGTGCGGGTAAGGCATGGGATTCAATAATGGAGTAAAGATTCCGCAATGCATGTCACCATCTATAATTAGAATGAAAGTAATGGGAAATAATTTGAAAATTATAAATTCAGGTATTATAAAGGATTAGTTGCATTGCAATTACTTTTAATCAAAACACTTAATGGTACAAATTCTTCTAGTCAATTTTTAAACATTTCGAAAAATTAGATTTAGAAAAATCGATAGTTAATTAGCTTTCAACTGTCGAAGCGAGTGGACGTGCGCATACGTTATGCGGAATGAAATCATTAATTGATTAAGAATTTCGACTTCATATTTAAGTTTCAATAAGTTTTAATAGCCAACTTTGCGCAATTTCCAGTTCGAACATTTATACTCGTATTATATCGTGCCCCTGTTCTTTAAATCTAAGATTTCAGTGATAGCTCTAAAACATCGAATAGTATTCAAATATATTAAAGAACCATTAAAAGTAGAAAATATAGATAATTAAATTATAATCATGAAATGTGTACGCGTAGTTACCGACTAAATGACCTAGATAACGCGAGTATGTTTATAGTTTTTATGGTCATAATTAATTTCATTACAAACAAATAACGGAATAAACAAGTTGGGTAAACAGACCTACGCTCATGTCAGAAGGGTTTTGTATTCAATTTACAAAACGCAGTCACCAGATCGAATCAAATCAAAAAACATGTCAAAGACGATTTTATTGGAGAAAATATGAAATACGAAGATCATACTATTATTAACAAAGTTGAACGAATTTCGACTTCTGAGGTTTTTGGTATTGTTATACTCATAAATATCTACCTTGATAATTATTTCAGATGTCCATCCGCACATTTTTCATGTATTTCCCCCCTGTGCCCCACTGAAGCAAAAACTGACAGTTTAACAACTTTTTTGAAAAGCTCCCATGAAAACTTTCATTTCATACTCATATCGGCTACGTTTGATGATTTTCTTTTAGGGGCCACTCTCCTGTACTGTTATCATCGATTCATGGCCAATTTTTTCGAATCCTAGAATGGTTACAAAACCCTTTTACTAGGAGCTCTCTCCCACCTCCTTAACTTGTTTCACTTATGAGCATTAATTGTAGGTACTCATCTTCAGTCATTCATTAAATTGAATCAAATGTTCAAAGCATGCACCTTAAACGTTGAAGTTGGGAAAAACTAACTCAAAATTATTCAATCTTCGCATTTAAAACAGCCACTATTTTGTTTTACGATTACTGATACCACTTCTCAAAGATACGCATGACACCTATCATTCCTGAAATTTTCATGCAAATCCTAGCAAAACTGTAGTGTCTGAGTCGGTAAAAAGCGCATGTTGTTCCATAGCCATATGTTGCCATAGTAATAAATGCAGCGCATATTGTTCCATATTAATACAGGAAAATTCAAACCGCCATAACTTTGCTAAATATAATTCAATCTTTATGAAATTTTCAGGATAGAGCAATCTTATAAATAGACATCTACGTACTGAATTTCATTGAATTTAAGGGTATCGTTAAGATTTTATTGAAGAAAACATAAAATCGATAAATCATACTATTACTAACAAAGTTGAGTGAATTGCGACTTCTCACGTATTTGTTGTTGTTGTCCTCATCAAGGCCTACATTCGTGATTTTTTTCAGATTTTTCGGATCACAGGTGTCCAATCGCGAGGGGGAGGGGGGACACAAATTTTTCGTGTATTTCCCCTCCCTGTGCGTCCCTCAAAGCAAATTTTGCCAAACTAAGACCTGTTTTGAAAAGTTCTCATCAAGTCCTTTCATTTGAAGCCCATATCGGCTACCTTCAATGAAATTTTTTTTTCGGCGGGTCACTCTCCTATATGGGGAGACCCCCCTTAAATACCTTATAGAATATTTTCTGTAGTTGAGCTTTGAAGAGATCACCACTTTACACCTACACACAAAATTTGATGTTTCTAGATTAAGTAGTTTCTGAGAAAAACTGCTGTGACACACGGACGGACGGACGGACGGACGGACGAACGGACGAACAGACGGACAGACGGACAGACTGGTGGCGAAACTAGTAGGGTTTTGTAAAATTATTTTACAAAACCCTAAAAGTGCAAGTACATCGATTGTTCAATTTTTAATTGGGTCACAGAATTATTTTACGAGACCTTGACCAATTTTTGTTTTGTGTTCATGATAGTAACATTTGGATTTGTTTTTATTATATAGACCTTGACTGTGAAAAAAAAAATTGTTTTATGTGCATAATAGAAACATTTGCATTTCTTATACTGACCTTAATTCCGAGAAAAGAATTTTAACTTTGTAATTCTTGGCCAATTTTTATCTATTATGAGTGCAAAGTGCAGTCTGCCGAATTGTATTGCATGTGACAATACTTTTGAATATGTTACGTGCAGGGCTTTCTGCAATCGTAAATTACATGGAGCTTGTATGGATGCCACAAGAGATTGGTACCATCTCTACATGGATAACAATTTCATTTGCTCTGACTGCCAAGGTTTTGAATACCTTTTGAAAGCAATGTACGACAAATTAATTCTTTACATCGGTAAACTCAGTGAAGTAGTCTGTGTGGTCGAGTGGTTAGAGCATGAACGCATCAGCCGAAGGTCCCAGGCTCAAATCTCGTTGGGAGCAACGTGATTTAGTTCAGGGGATTTTTCGGACAGACTATGAGTGTTCACTCAGTGGTGATATGTACTGATTAAATCAGATCATATCATAGCTGAGCGGGCACACGGGAGCATGTTACTGACCAAACCAATTTCCGAAAAAATAAATACGGTCATGAAAATGAGATACTCTAACTATCTCTAAGCGAAGGCCCGAGAGGGGCTGTATTGCTACAAAGAAGAAGAAACTCATTGAAGAAAATAATTAATTAATTTCCCGGCAGCACTCTCAGTCTCGAGCCAATGACGAGAGTTTCCTAGGAATGGCTAGCAGCTTCGATGATTTAGCAACTTCATTATCTGACAGCGATAAGAAGATATACAAAGCTACTGAAATGTTTGAAAATCAAATTGCTTCAATCCGTGAAAATATATCTAACAGTCAACAACACAACAAGGATGAATATATCGAGAAATCATCGTTATTTCAAGCAAGAGTGTTGAAGCTGTTAGAAAAACATGATGCGATTCTAAATAATATCACGTCATTAGTTGGAAGTTCGAGGACGGAAGATTCGGAGATTTTGTCTAAGGTGGGAAAGATTGAGGACAGTTTAAGCTCAATGGCAGAAGGGATGCAGCAATATAGCCAGCATAATACGATTCGTGGAAATTCACATGAAACGACATAAAGTGGATCGATTAGTGAAAAGCTATCTGAAAAAACAACGACTAAATCGAAAAAACGACTACTGGCATCTTCACATGCTCCAAAATCTGAACTTGTGTATAAACTGGGGACTTTCTGGTTGTAAGAAGATTGGAAGAAAAGAATTGACCGGCAAAATTGTTGAACTCAAATAATGACCTATGTTCCACAAATGATCAGAGTACAGAATTTTCTTCATGCAGAAAGCTCCGAAAAACTGCAATGCAGCTAACATCCAGAGGATTGTTGAAAATAACCTTATCCTTAAAGGTTGCAAAGTTGAAATGATACCTCAGAAGAACAAATGGAAACCCCGATTCAAAGTTTTCATTCCATCGAGATATGCCTGGTTGTTCTCCAACATGATGAAAAGAAGCGGTAGCTGCTCCTGGAATGGTATGTTATTTAAGCAGTGGAGGAACGGTGTATTCAAAATCATAGAGGTATTGCCATATTATCAAATTTTTCAAAGCTTTTTGAACAAATACTTTGCAACAAGATCTCCCCTATTATAGAACTGCGGCTTAATGAAGAGCAGCATGGGTTCAGAAAAAATAGATATACTATCTCCTCATCATGCCATCAAGTATTCTGTGTGAGATGGAAAAGTGTCTCCAGATTGATGCAATATATACCGATTTTAGCAAAGCATTTGATCGTGTAAATCATGAAGTTTTGATTAGCAAGCTCCGCAATTTTGGAATTGCTGGTCGTTTACTCAGTTGGATCCATTCTTACCTTAGAAACCGTACTCAAGTTGTCAAATTTCAAGGACGATTATCGAACCGAATTCAGGTCCTCTCTAGGGCTCCTTAATGAAGCCATCTTGGGCCTCTTTTATTTAATATCTCCATATCTGATCTCTCAGCAGTTTTACATGATGTACCTCATCTTTTTTATACAGATGACTTTCAAATTTACCACGTCATATCATCTCTATCCGATATGATGTTTCTCCAGTCCAAGCTTAACACTCTCTCGAAATGGTGTTACAACAACCATCTCTCACTAAACTTGGAAAAATCCCAGGTGATAAGTTTTTCAAGAAAACGGAGCCTTCTTCCGTTTGACTCTCACATCAACAATACAACACTTAGTAGAGTCGATAGCATTGTGGACCTTGGTGTTGCTCTGGACCAAAAGCTTCGTTTTAAATTTCAGTATGATGGAGTTATATCCACGGCGAATAAGTTGCTAGAGTTCATCAAATGAAGCGCTAAAGAATTCAAGAATATTTGGATTACTAAATCACTATATGTCTCGTTAGTACGCCCTTTTCTTGAATATACCTGCCTGATTTGGAGCCCCGTTTTTTATATTCACGCTGACAGATTAGAATAGGTCCAGAAACCATTTCTTCTTTTTGCCATCGGATCCGTTTATGACCCTAGAAACTTCCACAGCCTACCATCGTATAACTATCGGCTCCATGTGCTTAATATGGCATCACTAGATTCTAGGAGAATGATGATGTCTGCGTGTCTAGCATTTGATGTCTTCAGAGACAATATTAAATTTCAGAATATAACAAAAAAAATTACTCTGAATGAACCCTTAAGAATCACAAGACTTTCACCAATGCTTACCGTAGGTCGCCATCACACTACTTATGCCGACAATGAGCCAATAAACAGATATTGTAAGGCATTCAACAAGTTCAGTAAATATTAATCCCCGTCCATTTCCAAAACCTCATGTACAAATAATATCCTGAAATCCTTTCATTCCTCAATATAATTGCATAATTGTACGTAAAAATTACTTTACCAAGAAAAGTGAAGGAGGAGCGAAAAGTTACAAGACATATCTCAAATAGGTAGGATGCTTTCTGGCATCAAAGGCGATACACACCTAATGAGTTATTTAATATTTTTTCCAGAAAATTTATTACCCTTAAAGCCCTGTGGATCATCTTTGCGACTCGAAAATTCAGTCGTTCATCACTCACCAACCAATTGCTATTCAATAAATTCAATTTTCTCCTTTCTTCTCTTATCCAATTCATTATTCATACAACATCTACCATTTTGCTTTTGATTCAGATGCCCTGTTATAAATTCATACGAAAAATTAAATAATTCAAATACTTACTACCCCCTTCTTAACTGTTGTATATTTTTCCTGCGCCTGTACACATCGACACCAACAATCAAAGAGCTCGCCAGCCAAAAGCACATTCTAAATCCTTCTCTTCTTCATCGCTTTTATATTTTTTAAGAATAAAGCCATCAGCGTATCCTTTTTCCAGAATATCATGGATATCTTTTTATTGAATTCAAGCATTATTATTGGTTAAAAGGGGGACCGAAGCTCATTTGAATATTGTGGGTAATCGTAGTGAAAAGTCTCTTTTCTATTGCTTGATGTTCTTTTTTCATGTCCTCCGCTGTCTCCTATGAATTTTTTAAAGGGGTTAAAATTTAAAATATTCCAAGGGTAAAACAAAATGTACATGTACGCGGAGTGAGTAAATGGAGTACCATGAATATTTTTGTTAGATCTTTATCAGTTAGGAATATTACCGTCTTATATCTTTATCACATTACGTTACTGTTACACCCGACAAAGATCGTTAGGTCGCTGTCGTCCTGCGCTTGTCGGCGCTCAATGTGGAAAAATCTAAAGTGTCGTAAGTGAGAGCAAAGGATATCCTTTGGCCTGACATTGTCGTCAGCAAATAGGATATAATATACATTTATGATCAAAAGAAATTATGTTTATTGTATAATGATTGCCACTAGGGATGAGAAAATTTTATCTTATTACAATCCGTTGAGAATGGATGGCAATTTGTTAAATTATGTAACGAACAGAAATAACAGAGTCAGCTAGTAAAAGGAAAGATTATAATTTAGTATTTTTTTTACCGTGCCTTCACGGTAGCAACCAAGTTGATGTCAAAGCTCGGTAATCTTTGCGTTATATACTTGAAAAAAAAAATATTTTAATGAGTAAATTTAATTTATAGTTTCACTTGTTCATATTGTAATCTTTCATATTTATTTTGATGTACAATTGATTAACTTTGATTAGAAATTTTTGAAGAGAAGACATACTCGCTGTACAAGGTGCGATGGATTTATATTTTGTTAACGAACAAAACAACAAAAGTGAATAGAGTTTGAAAAGTCTAGATGCACAACAGAAATAAGGTATCTTTTATGTGAAATCACGCCTACTTCAATAATGCACTTAAGTGACTCGCCACGTGCGCCACGCGATTCTAATCCCCATAAAAATTAAGTTTTGTATCATTCTGTATGGCACATTTTTTCCAATGTCGGCTTCTCTAACTTTGACCAGTACATTCCCATCCCGGACGTCCTGCTGGTAACATCTCCTTTGTTAAACTTTATGCGCACCTAAATTGAAGTGTTTAGATTTTGGTCACATTTTCCCGCCATTTTGTGGCAGAAAGTCTGAGTGAAGTTCAATATAAACATTTTTCATTTTAACGGAAGTTTTTTCAATCGCTTTTCTCGGTGTTCAGTGCCTTGCATTGTGTATTGTTGTGACGAAACGTGTTTTAAAGAACCTTTATTATAGAAATATGAATGAAAGTAAAAACATTTTTTTTTTTGTGGTAGGGCGGTGAATGCCATTTATGCACAGAGTGTGGGACTCCCATGCGCGACTGCACTACCCACTAAACACCTCCCCTGTCAACCTGAAAATCCAGCCTGGAACCGTTTGACACATTACTTCGGGCCAGGTCTCGTTTTGTTACGCCGTGGGGCGCCTTCAAGCTGGGGAGTCCCTTTCCTAGCGGAAGGGAAGAGGGTGTGCCAGAAAAGCGATCCCCCAGCCCCAGCGCCCCCGGTTGCGAGTCCCTTTTATATTTTAGGTCTGCCCGAGCATACTGTGCCACCTGGTTCCATTTGTCAACCGATTCGAGCATCACCGCAACTATATTATCCGGGGTAAGCTCTCCCGTCTCCCTGTAGAGTTCCCTTCGCAGCCTGACCCATTTTGTACACGCAAAAAGTGACTTACCGATCTTGTGCAGGTAAGACTGAAAACACCCGAGCCCGCTCAAAAGCTGGGTCAGATAGAAGTCAGTCTCACCATGCCTTCGATTTAGCCATAGTCTCACATCAGGGATGAGGCGATCAGTCCACCTTCCCTTCGAGCAATTCACCCAAGACTGCTGCCAATCGTTGAGTGGGCGCTGTCTCTCCTCGCGGACAACCATCTCTCTCGCATCCTCGTCTCGGCACAGGTAAATAGCGCGGCGCTCTCTAGCAACGAGGGCGACAGGTATCACGCCTGCAATCACTCTCACCGCCAAATCAGAGACTGTTGGATACGAAGATGCAATTCTCAGTGCTCCTCTTCTCTGTACCAGTGCCAAACGTTTTTGGTATACCTCCTTGCTGAGAGCATCGCCTAAACCTCTGTCCCGTACAGTAGTACTGACCCTACAGCACTCATCAAGAGGTGTCTTCTTGATGGGCTGGGTCCCCCTACGTTGGCCATAAGTCGACTCAGAGCCGATATTCACGAAGAAGCCTTCTCAGCCGTTGCCCTGATTTGCTCAGAGAAACTCATCTTAAAGTCGAACAGTAGCCCCAGGTCTCTAGGGATTCTCTTTTTTGTCAAGATGACTACTTTGATTTTCTCCAGTGCTAAACTGAGCCCGCGAGCAGTCATCCAGTCCCTCACTCGGCGCATTAGCATACCTAGCCTAAGTTGCGCTTGTTCAATGGTGCGTCCAGCGACCAGAGCTGCAAGATCTAGCATCTCAAGTCTCAGTAGCCCGTTGTGAGACACGTTCCACAGGTCCGGACCAAGGATAGATCCCTGGGCAACACCCGATGTAATTTCCATCCGTCGTTGGCCCTGTGTCGTGTCGTAGAGCAGGCTTCGGTCCTTTAAATAGTTCCTCGAAAGCCGCATTAGATATTCTGGAACTTGAAAAGAGTTTTCCAGAATATCTAGCGGAGTTGAAGGCATTCCTGACGTCGAGTGTCACGAACAGGGCGATCCGTCGCTTGTTGCGACCATATGCCTCTGCCTTTTGGACCGCGTTCACCACCTCTGCAATCCCATTAATAGTAGAACGTCCTGCTCTAACGCCGTACTACCGAGGAGATAGGCCCGCAGCAGCACGAATCGCGTCAGTGAGTCTTCCCTTGATGAGTTTCTCTAGTACTTTCCCAGCCGTGTCTAGCATGCATAACGGTCGGTATGCAGACGGCGATCCGGGATTTCCCTTCCCCTTGGTGATCAGCACGAGCCTCGCCACCTTCCATCGTACCGGGAAAATCCTGTCTCGTAGGCAAGCGTTGAATGTGCTGAGCAGCAACCCAGGACAATGATGAAAGACGAGCCGCAGCACCTCATCTGGAACACCATCTGGACCTGGAGCCTTCCTCGCTTTCAATGAGAGGACTGCCTCCTCCAGTTTCGACTGTGTGAAGAGTGGGTACTCTGTTTCACCATAGACAGCGTCAGCATGGACAGGATGGGCGGGGAAGAGTCCCCGCACTATCCCGTCCATCTTTTCCGCGTCATGTATACAAGGCTTCCGTAGGGCACCAAGCTTCCGCATGACCAGCTTGTAGCCAAGGCCCCACGGATCCTTGTTCACATTGTCCACTAGGTCTTGTCAGCAGCGAGCCTTGCTACTGTTGATCAATTTGCGAAGGCATTTCCTGGCCGACTTATATACTGCCACCCGGTTGCATGCCTTGTCACTGTTCCGCGCCCGTTGAGCCTCACGTCGAAGCTTGTGACACTCCCTTCGCTTTTCAGCGATTTCAGTTGACCACCAGTACACTGAGGGCTTGCCGTGCCAGGGTCTTCGACGGGGCGTAGAAGCACAGCAAGCAGTCATAATGATGCTCATAGTAGAGCTCACCACGTCTTGAGCTGCCAGTTCTTCCGTCCCCTCCGAAGCTCCCTGCAGCGGCTCACCTGCTGTGAGCACCTCGACGAACCTCTTGACGTCCATCCTTCCGATGTTCCATCCAGTTGTAGAAAGCCGACAGCACGGACGCCGCCAGACAGCATCACTTATCTCAAGCATAATGCACTGATGATCACTGGCTGAGTAGTCCTCTAATACTTTCCAGTTGTGTTTCCTCCGTTCTAAGGACTCTGAGGCGAATGTCACGTCCGGTATGATTCCCTCACAGCCAAAAGTTGGCGTATTTTCGGAGTTTAGTACGACGAGGGCCGTCCTGGCCGCCATTTCCAGGATTCGTTCTCTCCGTGGATCCATCTGAGGCATGCCCCATTCGATTGCTTTAGCGTTGAAGTCGCCCCCAACAAGCACTTTGCCCTCTGCGTTCGAGACAGCGCCCTCCAAAGCATTAAGCTAAGCTTGGAAAGATGATATCGATTCGTTAGGCGTTAGGTACACACTAAAGAAGTTGGTCCCTGAGCATCGAACCCACACGAAACCATCCCCCGTCCACAACTCTCCTCTTGAATGTCACTGTTCCGAACCCAGATGGCAGCAGTGCCAGTTTCATCAGAATACCACAATGCAGGACTTTTATTATGGTGTTGCTCACTCAGCAGCAAGAAGTCGGCTTTCATATCCCTCGCAAACTGCTCAAGCAGATTTTGGGCGGTTAAACTGCGGTGTAGGTTTAGCTGCAGGATGCGGGTCATCTAAGTTCTGATTTTGCCTTGGCTAGGGCTTCCTGGAAAACCCGGCATTTTCATGATTCCGAGACGTGTCTAAAATCAGGTTTTGGATCAGCATCCTTGCAAAGAATACAGTGTGCCTCCTTCGTACACTCTTTTCTTTTATGTCCCATTTCGCCGCATTTGTAACATATGAAACTCCTATCGGGTCCTTTGCATACTTGTGTAGCGTGACCATAACCAAGGCACTTGAAACATTGAAGAGGCGTTGCTCTTCGCCGTATCCTACAGACAACCCACTCTATTCGTACTTTGCTTTTGTTCAGGAATTGTTCGGCGTCCTTTTCGGTCAAGTCAACGATGGCCATGCGTTGTCCCCTGTTGTTTTCTGGTGTCAGTCTCGCTTTGATCCTTCCCACGTTAGGCAACTCTCTTTTGATGGCCTCTTCTACCTCGGCCAGATCCGTGACGCACTCAACGTCTCGTATTTCGATCGTTGCCATCGGCTCGAGCGAGGCAATAGTTGCGCTTTTCCCGAGGATTTTCTTTACTGCGTCGCAGAATGCTTCTTTATTGCTGGCCTCTGCTGCGAATTCGACCAGTATGTGGCCCAACCGCGTTGGTCGTACAACTTTAATGGTAGTATTGGTGTCTTCGGGCCTTACGTTTCCCCTGATTCCCCGCAGTACCTCCGCGTAGGATCGGCCATCTTGGGGCTTTACAAGCAGTGTCTGCTGTCGAGGTCTTCGTCGGGGTTTCTGCCTCTCCTGTTTTGCATCAGGTCCTTTTTCTGATTGGGCGCCCGTGCGAACTTTACTTTCTGGCTTTTTTTGAAGGAGTTTCTTTGCGGTTTAAAAGTAAAAACATTGGCAAAGTACATTATCAACAAGCATAACCTAAATTATGGGTTTTTATCGACAGACCTTTGGTTTTCTATATAGTTATTTGCTGTGGCTGGGAGCCCCTTTACTAAACTAGTTGTAAAGAAGGTAAGTGAAAACCAAATACAAAGAAGTATGGGTCAAATCACGAGGAAGTCTTATTTAAATTATAGTGGGTTTTGTTTGTAATCCATGTGTAGCCATGCGGGAGGACGCCCTCTGAACCCCAGCCCAAGTAAGGGTAGCGAGACAAGGGCCTCAACAAAGGCGGCTGCTGAAAAAAATTGACAGAAAGACAGAAAAATGCACGCTCAGGACTGCAAAGAATGCGAAGTAAAGGAACTTGGCGGAAAAAACACGTCAATGGAGCAAACCGTTAACTCAGGGCAGCTTGGCAACAGCGTGCAGGACAACGTGTTAATGAGGTTGGAAAGCGTGACCAATAGCCCAAGAGCCAACAGAGACAAGAATAATGCTAATGCGACGCCAAGAGCTCAAGCGAATCGATATAACACAGTATCCAAAGAGAAGGCTTTTCCGGTGAAATTTGAAAGAAGATTTGATGGAAAGCTCATTGAACTTTCCCCAATCTGGTTTTTTCTAAGTAAATAGGAGACTAAGTTTGATGTATCTGACCTACAGCAGAGTGGTTTGAAACAAAGTTTTCTTCAAATCGCCAAACGATGCCAATGATGCGATCGACAATGGCACGCATAGAAAACATAACCTAAATGCATTTATATCTGGTAATTTCATTTACAGATACGGAGTAGTTATGGACATAGATCTTGGTCTAGACCTGACGGAGTTTTTGGGACTGGCAAAACCATGCAATAGGACCGGAAACGAATTAAACAACATCGAAACCGTGAACGCGGTCAGGCTTAACAGAAGAGACCCCAATAATACTACACAGTACATCTCTACACAGATGATAAAGATTACGGTAGAGGAAAATACTCATCCAGACTATCTTAATATCGAGTATCATAAAACCAAAGTGGAATACTACAAATATGAGCCAAGACAGTGCAGAAACTAGGATCGATTGGGACACTCCGCCCTGTACTGCAAGGACGAAATACGTAAATGTCTCAAATGCAGATCCACTGAATGTGATGGTGCCTCATGCCAAACAAATTGTCTTCTCTGTAACAGCAATGAGCATGCGTCAACTGATCAAATCTGCTCAGAATGAAAAAATTCAGACATGAGGTAGAAGTTAAGTCTATCCTCAATGTCACTAATAAAGAAGCCAGAAACATCATAAATAGAAACAGATATGATGAGCTAGACCTGGAAGAGATTACAAACCTTAATTTCCCGCATCTATCAACAGATAAATTCACACATAAACGCAAACTAATTGGAGACGTAAGTAAAGTCATAATAAAACACACGTATGTAAAGATTACGCCACACGTCCCAAATACACGCATCCAACATAAACTACTAGTAATATACAAACTATACAATGAAATCCAAAACGAATACACTCAAACCCGCATAAAACCCCAGAATTACAAAGATTTAATGAAGAATTAAAAAATTTCCTACTATTAATGGATGGTAGTAGCAGGGGAGCGGATTCACTCCTGTTAAAAATGCTTGTTGAAGGCTTAACCACCCTTGTAAATAATATTGTAGGAAGAGAGGGAACAGCGGTGCGAACTGGGCCGCTGGAGACAATGATCTAAGATTGTCAGCCTTCTATTTTACAGTTTATTTTTTTTTATATATTTTTCAGGTTATTCTTTTATTAATTAATGCACCCAATCTTCGATATTTTTTTTAAATCCGTCCTTCCATTGATATTTTATTAATTCGTCCATTTATTGTTATTTTATTTATTCCTCTTTATTTTGTTTTTCATGTAGTTATTTACCTATTTACTTATTTACAAAATCATTTTTTTATTTATCTGACCAAACAAGGTATACATTTTTTTATTTTTTTTTTTACAATATAAATTTACATTTGCAGTGAAGGATTAGGAACCGAGGAACTTCGATGAATTGGATTTAAATTGGGATCTGGATATGGTTGGGGAATAAAGATGGCTCATCTTGTTAAAAATTTTGACACACCTATCGGCTTATTATCACCATAGATAGTATGATGTTTACTTTCTACGAACAAAGGTGAATGTCTCGTAAATCTACTGGCTCGTTTAAGGTTATTTTTTCGATTAGATATTGGACATCAAATGCGAAGCAAGAGCATAATGTCGTTCTACGGGTGGCAAGTGGTGTTATATTGAGAAGGGATAGCCGGTTATCGTATGATGGCAAATTCTGGAAATTTTGTGGATCATGAAGGGATCTCAGAGCAAACAGTAGGAATTGTTTCTGAAATTACTCAAACCTCTCTGAGTGAACATCAAAGACCGGATTCCAAACGACACAAGCGTATTCCAGAGTTGGGCGCACTAATGATGTGTATAACGTTTTCGTTACCCACAAGTTCTTAAATTCTTTCGCGCGTCGTTTGATGAAACCTAAAAGCTTATCCGCTTTGCAGAGAACCTCATCGTAGTGCAAATTAAAGCGGAGTTTCTTCTCCAAGTGAACACTAAGAACTACTACACTATCAACTCTCGAAAGCTTTGTATCATTGAGGTGATAATCAAATAATAAAACTGTACTTTTTCGAGAAAAATCACCTGACATTTCCCGAAATTCAAATATAGCAGGTTTTGGCCCAACCACTTTAATAGAGTATTTATTTTGTCCTGCAGGAACAAAGAATCACTTTGGGATGCTATCACATGATATAATTTGAGATCATTCACATAAAATAGGTGTGGTATATCGGATAACACTTCAGAAAGGTTCGCTATAAAAATGTTGAAGAGAAGAGGTCCGACGTGACTGCCTTGAGCAACACCGGAATAGACATGAATTCCGTTTGACACATGCCCCTGAAATTTAACGGTTTAGGTCAGATTTTTGAGATACGAGCCCAGCCGATGAAGTAGGGAGTCAGTGATTCCAAATTTATTCAATTTATGAGACAAAATCGTATGATTGACACGGTCAAAAGCCTTACTGAAGTCAGTATAAATTGCGTCGACCTGGTGTCCATTTTCCATTGCACAAAGGATGTTAGAGACCAAAACTGTTAAGTTGGTGGTTGTGGATCGATTTTTTCTGAAGCCATACTGTTGGTCATTGAGACGCTGTTCGATAAAAGGTGATATTTTGGAACATACTAGTTTTTCAAATAACTTTGGGGTAGTGGATAGTATTGCAATCTCTCTATAATTTTCAACGACTCCTTTGCTTTTGTTTTTATGGATTGGAGCTAAGTAGGAGGATTTCCAGTATGCTGGGAACACGCCGCTTGATAAAGATTTGTTAAAAATGATGCAAAGAGGTAAAACTAATTGTTATCTGCATTGAAATAAAAAATAAGGAGGAAGTAAATCAGGGCCAGGTCCATGATTAAAATCAAGAGTTTTAATTGCGTCGAATATGTCACCCTCTGAAACTACAAATTTCTTGCAGTACAGGCCCACATTCTGTGTCTAGTGGTAAAAAATTATGGAAATTGTTTGCTGAGCAGTAAACTGATTGAAAATGGTCTGCAAAATAATTACTGATTTCTTCAGGGAGAGTAGAACTCCAGTCTTTAAAGGTCATTTATTTAGGATAGCCATGAGCTTTGCGCTTGATGTTCACAAATTCAAAAAATGTCTTGTAGTCTTTGATGATGTTTTCACCTATAACATTAACATATACTTCATAGGCCTCACGCGACTTCAATTGAAATTCTTTTGACAATTCATCATGGTCTCTTTTAATTTCGTCATTCACATCAGATCTACTTTGCATAATTTTATACAGTTTATTTCTTCTGTTCCTTAAAGATCGAAGATCACTATCTAGCCAGGGCTCTGATGATTTGTCCTTTTTCTTGATTTTAGGAACATGTCTTTCAACGGTGTCAAGGATGTGCTGATAGAATAAATTTACTGCATCATTTATATCTATATTATTTCTATATTAAAAATATGCTTTCGAATGCTCTCGTAATCAGCATTGCGAAAATCAATTACAATCAAATTATTGTACGAAAAAGTGTTTGTAGCTTCAGCAGTGGAAAATTCAACCGAAAGTGCGGAATGGTGGAAGGTGTTTGAGAAAAATTTTTCACCTCACTAGTTGGATTAACCGCCACATCATCATAAGCATGGGTGAAGATAAGATCTACCCAATTACCATTGCAATTGGGTGTCGGAGCTACTTGCTGTAAATCATTGCCGTAAAATGTAGAAACAAGGTTGTAATCACTGTCGTCCAGAAGATTGACTGGAAGGAGACGATTATCAAGTTCGTCGTTATTAAAGTCTCCAAGTATAATAAATTTATCTTCTTTATTAGAAAGGCCAGCAAGTGAAGAAATAACTCCACAAGCATCATTGTAAACGACCTCATCGGACTTTGGAGGAATATAAAATTCACCAATGTACAAGTCAAATTTTTTAAGTTTGATTCCAACTATTGTATGTTCGAAATGTTTATATGCGGTTGTAGCGACGAGGTCACTCAATATCGAGTTGTGTACTGCGATTAGGACTCCACCACCTCATGACAACCCGGTACTTTGATAGTCTCGATCATTCCGATATACAGTCCAACTACTATCGAGAATCTTTTCATTTCGAAAGGAGTTATTCAAACAAGTTTTCGTTAGAGCAAGAACAGTAAAAGGGTATGATTTAGCGTCAAGAAAAAGTTGGCTGAGTTTACTTCTCATACCACCATAGTTATGGTAGAACCTTTTAATGCATTTGGAGGAAGTATTTTTATTGCGGGCGAAAAAATTTGTGATGCTGTTTTCGTGTCCTTTGAAGCGAAGATATATGATTTGAGCTTAGATGTGAAGCGTAGGTCTCAAGATCTTTTTGTGCTTGTCCTGGGTTGATACCTAGTTGATCGTGATATTTAAAATATAATTTGTGAAGAGCATCTAATTCTATAGGAAGACCTCTTTGTATCAATACTTTAAGATTGGTCTTCGTTTTACCATCAATGCATGTTGTATCTGGAGCTTTATGCATGTAGGCCAGGTAGAGTCGAACAAACTCATATATTTTATGCTCTCGCAGTCTTGATAAGAAATACGTACTTTCAAGATCGTTACTAGAGTTAATTGTTGCTTTTATAGCTGGAGGTAAGAGAGGGTATAAAAAGGACTCCTTTTCGGCTAACGAGTTATTTGATCTAGTTGTTCGGTTACTTATTTATATAGTTTTATATATTTATTAATATTTTTTTATATTTATATAGTTGTTTATTAATTTATTCATTTATTTATTTATAAATCTTTACTCTTATATAGTTATTTAAGAAATCACATATGTTTTCCTCTTTTTTTTATCTATTAGTTACAAAGTCATCTATGCTTTCATTTACCCCATTACGTGTTCACTTATACACATATTTGCTACAAACCACCCTCAATGCCTCCTTGAGGCTATTAGTAAAGCGGCTATTAAGTGCATAGTCCCTGATGCATGCAGGACGATTAGAACTGCCCCATTACTGAGACCGAATAAGGATCCAACGCAGCTCAGTAGCTATAGACTGAACCCTCTAACAAGTGTTTCAATTAAAATGATAAACAAACTGATTAAAATCAAAATGGACCGCTTTAAAGGGAAAAGAACACATTAATGCTGAAGTTAGAGAAAGATAAGAGTTCCAATTAGCAGTCATTCTCAATATTGCCAGTGGCTATGAACATGTAGATATCAATCTGTTAAAATATTCGTTAGTTAATATAACATCAGTATTATCACTCTATACAAAAACTAGATCATATAACTTTTTAACCATAGAACTCTATTAATAAACAATCAAAGGATCTCCGTAAACAATGGCCTTCCACAGGGAATTATCTTAAGCCCACTCCTGTTCAACCTATACAATATCGCTCTACATCAGCTTGGAAGCAAAAGGGATACGGTCCTACAACACGCCGACGATTTCCTCGTGCTTGTAGAAAGAAGAAATCTCCTGGACACCGTGCATGCCTTGCTGGCTAAACTTAATGCCTTCAGCAGAATTTGTGACTCTTTTTGCTTGAAAGTAAAACCAGTCAAAGCACAAGCGATAATTTTTTTCAGACATAAACACCCATAACATACTCTCAGCATAAAGAGAGATCAGATCGCGTGGCAAAACAGGATTCTTTACCTCGGCAGAAGAATTAACAGGGCAGGATCCTTCAAAGAATGGAATGATGAAATCGTCAGCAAACAGAACCAACAAAGTCTGATCCACATGTTGTGCAGATCAATGAACAACTTCAAACCAAATAACGATATAAATCTTTCAAAGCCTTAATCAGACATAAACTTGAATATGGAATTACTACCATTGCAACGGCACCAAACTATTTTTTCGAAAAATTGATGCATTAAAGCTAATGTACTAGAATCCTGTTTCAGACACCCACGTAGTACGAGTACTGCCAATGTACAGACATTTGAAATTGTCGAAGAGCTCATGACCAAGAATAGAGCCGAACTGCTCACAGCAAGAGTGCTGAGCAAAGCCCTATTCAATAACTACACGGAAATCGAGTTAGCGGAAGTTAAAAACACTGCCTGCAGTCTCACCCATGTCTATCAGAAATTTAAGGCTTCCTTTGACGTAATCATTCTCACTGTCGCTGTCAGTAGACCAACTTTAAGGTACCTGTATTTGCAATACGCATAATGACCACGGTGACACCCCTTTCACGACATCTCCTACATGAAGCAACTAAAGAACAAAGCTCAGCTGGTCTTGATTGCCGATGGAGCGAAGAACATTACTGTATTGAAGGTGTATAACATATATCAACCTCACAAATAACAAGTCTCTACTTTCAGTCTAAATGAGCGCATTTCTGCACTCAACGCCGAACAGCTCGCTATTTTGGCCGCCCTGAAGGATCCTACTATAACCTCAACCACCGTGTTGAACTTGTTCACAGATTCCAGGGCACACTACAGAACATCGGAAATAACTTAAACCATAAAAAAGTAATGTATGACATCTGGCAGGTTATTAACACGAACCAAATATAAAATTTAACCTTGTATGGATGCCTCGGCATAAAGGGATAGAGGCTGGTCTAGTAGCTGATTTTCACAGGCCCATTGGAACATATCCCCTTAGAGCAGGATGATATCATGGATATTATTGCCTCAAGAATCGCTGCCTAGAGAAAAGTCGTGTACTTACTGAGTGTATCTGGAAAAGAGCCAACCACCATGGCTCCACACCTTGGAGATAACATTAAATCAATGAATAAAATCCTGGTCAATAAAGTATATATCGGGTCTATAACTTATTTCGTGGGAGTTTTTTCAAAATTTGAACGTTTATTTAAGAAAAAATTTGTACAATAGTATTATTCAAAGTATTGCCCATCTAAAGCTATGAGCTTTTCCCATCTTTTTGGCAATTTATGGATCCCATCCCAAAAGAACTGCGCCGGCTTGGCACCCAAGAATGAATCAAGCCAATTTTTGATATCCTGCTCTGATGTGAACCGTATTCTTGTGAGGGCGTTCTGCATCGATCGGAGCAAATGGTAGTCAGAAGGCGCAAGGTCTGAGCTATAAGGCGAGTGGGGTAAACCTTCCAATCCACTGTTTTCCAAATAGTTCTTACCCGGAAAAGCAACGTGGGGCCGAGCGTTGTCATGATGGAAAATTATTGCCTCGTGTCTGGTCGCATATTCCTGGCGTTTTCGGCTACTGCTCTCTTCAAACGGATTAATTGTGTTTGGTAGCATGCTCCATTGATAGTTTTACCTGGTTTTAGCTGTCCCATAATACAGCACACCCTTCTGATCCCACCAAATACAGAGCATTACCTTCGCGCCATGGATATTCGGCTTTGCCGTTGATTTGGCTGGTTGGCCGGATTTCACATATGATTTTTTGCGCTTGCGTTTGTCGATATGGATCCATTTTTCATCGCCAGTAACAATCCGATGCAAAAATGACTTCCTTTTGTTGCATTCCAGTAGCATTACGGACATACAAAACCGCCTTTCCACGTCTCTCGGCTTGAGTTCATGTGGAACCCAATTTCCTTGCTTTTGAATATATCCAGCTGCTTTTAAACGTTTCGAAATGGCTGCTTGAGTGACACCCAAAGATTCTGGGAGCTCTTCTTGTGTTTGGCAACAATCATCATCGAGTAATGCTTCCAGTTCTTCATCTTCAAACTGTTCATCGTCTTCCAAGCTAAAATCACCACTTTTAAATCGTGCAAAACACTTTTGGCAGGTTCGCTCAGCTAGAGCATGTTCACCATAAACTTCCACCAAAACACGATGACTTTCGTTTTCTTCATATTAAAGTAATGAAGAAGAAATCCCCACAAAAACACTTTTTCATATACAAAGTTTGACATATTTGAGTGAAAAAAAATTATTGTTGTTAACGCTTCAATTGAATGGCATACACTGAAAAGACGTACAATGACAGTGGCTTTCCAACGCAGGTTCGGAATATTGGAACGATGTAATATTATACAAGTTACGCCATCTCTTAGGAAACTGCACGAATTAAGTTATACACCCAATAAAAACTGGAGACTTTTCTAGGCAAAATGAGTAGATTCGGAAATGTGCAGGTCCTACAATGAAGTCGACAACCTCTATCACAAGTGTTTTAGTTGTGATATATAGAAAACAAATAGAGACGAGTTTAACTTTTTTAACCAATTCAAATTATTTAACACCGCAAGGGACATCCTGATAAAAATGACAGAAAGTTCATTGTTGAGATTGGAACTTACATTGACACTGTAAAGGTTAAGATTTAATAAATGACATGGTATATGTTCATCACCACCAACACAACCAAAATATGGAGAGCTCTTGAAGGTGCTTCTATTCTCTGAGTTTTTAGCGTTTTTGACAAGTCCTCGGCAAGGGATGTATATCAACTTTACTATTTTGTTTTTAGTTTTTAAGTTTTTTTAACACTTCATAATTGACATAGAGTCTATACTTTGCAATTACAGGGAACTATTGACCCTTTTTTATTATTGTCAGACTTTTTTAGTGTTTTTGATAGCTGTTCAAATAGGGATGCATATCGACTGCTTGCTTTTTTAACTCCTCGTATCTGACATAGTGTCTATGCTTTGCAACTGCAGGCAAGTAGTTTGTTCGCCATTCTATCAGAAACAAGTCACACCTGAACAGTAGAGAAATGAAGAGTTCATCACTGTAAGGGGTGTATTGGTTTGTTTTTTCATCTTACTATAAAATGTTGGTTTTTAACACAGCTACCACATAAATTTAAAACCATAGTAGTACGATTTTTTTTATGAATAAATTATATTTTGAATGTACAAGTATTTCACTAGGGCTTTTGGCCCAAAGATCATAATCAGCAATTGCCTTGTTTTTAAATACACTTAAAAGAGGGTCACATCGTTCTCCCGGCCTGGGAGACCTTACTAACATGACCCGAGTCCCACTTTTTTACCACTTACAATTTGTTCATATGCCCGTATTTTTAGGCTCAGGATGTGCACCAGTCCCGTAGCAATCGAGAAAACGTATCGAACTCGCTGGACAGTGCATTGTCTTAGCCCAGGCCATTTTTGGACCGGTCCTTTATCGGTCCCACCACGCAATTAAAAAAATCGTTGGCAATTAGAGGCCTATCACATCGTTATGTAGGGTTTAAGAGTACTTAAGATGTACATAAAGGGCTGCATTGATAGTCTGCTGCCTCAGCAAGGAAAGATTTTGGTGCTCGCCGGAGTTGGCCTTGTCTAGGAATGCGGGAATGCGCTTGCAGGCTAGCTTTGCGATGTCGTGAGACGGGTTCTTTTCCCCAGCACAAGGGTCCGTACAAAAAATTTCGCATACACGAATTATTCTATCATACTATCTCGGTTCGACGGTGTCGAGACCGAGATAACTTACCGAAGGGATGAACTGGGCAAAACTTGCACTAGATTGCTCTAGAAACCTAGAAACCTCTAGTCTATTAATACTAGCATATACTGACGTCATCAATTTTATCGCACGTTCAATCTCAGCCACCAAAAAGTATTTTTGATCATAAATTTATTGAATCTGAAGCAAACCAAATTGGACTACGTGTTAATGACACTAAAACTAAACTCATGAGCCAAATAAGGAAGAACACTCAAGTCTGACAAAATCTGACTATACGAGACTATATCATAGAAAGTGTGGACAACTTAATCTACCTTGAAGACAACCTGAATAGTAGAGGAATAAAAAAGTACGACATTTGTCGCCACACAAATGTCGCAAACAAACCCTATTACTCCGTTCTTCTAAAGTCTAGAATTGTGCACAGACAAAATAAGCTTCGTATTTATAAATAACTAGTCAAACCAGTGCTGTTATATGGAAGTGAAACATGGACCCTGACGAGTTTATATGAAAAGGCAATGGACAAGTTTAAACACAAAGTGCTCTGGAAAACATACGGTCCAGTGAAACTAGAAACAGGGTCCAGGCTACGTTACAACAATGAGTTGCATGTGCATCAGCTTGAGTAAAGTTACGCAAATTGCAATGGGCATGTCATGTAGAAAGAACTGAAGAAAGCTGACAACTCAAAACAACACGGTGTACTAAATGGGAAGACACAATAAGAGCTGACAGCAGACTCTTGTTGGGAGAGATTAACTGACAAACGAGGTCACAGAACTGGTATGATTGGAGGAGATTAACCCTGGAGGCCAAAGCTTGGCTTGGACTGTGGCACAATAGATCATGGTGATGATATTTCATTTAATTATAATCCAATTTCAGTGAAATTTGGTAAGCACAAGGGTCTTATGTATGTAACCTACGTAATTTTGAAAGTTTAAGAGGTTTAAGGATACTATTTTAGTTTTTTAGGGGAAAACGTTGAATTGAGTATTTCTAACCATTGTACTCATAGAGATATATCTCCGTGATTGTTTCCAGATTTTCCGATACGATGTTCAATCGCGAGGCGAAACCTCCCTCTGAGCCCACTGATCGCAAAATGACTTGCCTGTTTCAGATTTGGAATTTTAGTCAAGGCCTTGCATGTGATACCCCACTCGGCTACTTTTGACAAAAAATTTTTTAAGGGTAACTTCGGTATAAAGGAGGATAACAATTTCTTCATATGCCCGCATTTTTAGGCTCAGGATGTGAACCAGTCCCGTAGCAGTCGAGAAAACGTATCGAACTCGCTGGCCAGTGCATTGTCTTAGCCCAGGCCATTTTTGGACCGGTCCTTTATCGGTCCCACCACGCAATTAAAAAAAATCGTTGGCAATTAGAGGCCTATAACATCGTTATGTAGTGTTTAAGAGTGCTCAAGATGTACATAAAGGGCTGCATTGATGGTCTGCTGCCTCAGCGAGGAAAGATTTTGGTGCTCGCCGGAGTTGGCCTTGTCTAGAAATGCGTGAATGCGCTTGCAGGCTAGCTTTGCGATGTCGTGAGACGGGTTCTTTTCCCCAACACAAGGGCCCACTACAAAAAATTTCGCATATTCGAATTATTCTATCATACTATCTCGCTTCGACGGTGTCGAGACCGAGATAACTTACCGAAGGGATGAACTAGGCAAAAGTTGCAGTAGATTTCACTAGAAACCTAGAAACCTCTAGTCCATTAATGCTAGCATATGCTGACGTCATCAATTTTATCGCACGTTCAATCTCAGCCACCAAAGAAGTATTTTTGATCATAAATTTATTGAATCTGAAGCAAACCAAATTGGCCTACGAGTTAATGACACTAAAACTAAACTCATGAGCCAAATAAGGAAGAACACTCAAGTCTGACAAAATCTGACTATACGAGACTTTATCATAGAAAGTGTGGACAACTTAATCTAACTTGGAGACAACCTGAATAGAAGAGGAATAGAAAAGTACGAGATTTACCGCCACACAAATGTCGCAAACAAACCCTATTACTCCGTCCTAAAGTCTAGAGTTGTGCACAGACAAAATAAGCTTCGTATTTGTAAATAACTAGTCAAACCAGTGCTGTTATATGGAAGTGAAACATGAAAAGGCAATGGACAAGTTTAAACACAAAGTGCTCTGGAAAACATACGGTCCAGTGAAACTAGGAACAGGGTCCAGGCTACGTTACAACAATGAGTTGCATGTGCATCAGCTTGAGTAAAGTTACGCAAATCGCAATGGGCAGCTCATGTAGAAAGAACTGAAGAAAGCTGACAACTCAAAACAACACGGTGTACTAAATGGGAAGACACAATAGAAGCTGACAGGAGATTCTTGTTGGGAGAGATTAACTGACAAACGAGGTCTCAGAACTGGTATGATTGGAGGAGATTAACCCTGGAGGCCAAGGCGTGGCTTGGACTGTGGCACCATAGATCATGGTGATGATATATCATTTAATTATAATCCGATTTCAGTGAAATTTGGTAAGCACAAGGGTTTCATGTATGTAACCTACGTAATTTTCAAATTTTAAGAGGTTTAAGGATACTATTTTAGTTTTTTAGGGGAAAACGTTGAATTGAGTATTTCTAACCGTTGTACTCATAGAGATATATCTCCGTGATTGTTTCCAGATTTTCCGATACGATGTTCAATCGCGAAGCGATACCTCCCTCTGAGCCCACTGATCACAAACTGACTTGCCTGTTTCAGATTTGGAATTTTAGTCAAGGCCTTGCATGTGATACCCCACTCGGCTACCTTTGACAAAAAATTTTTTAAGGGTAACTTCGGTATAAAGGGGGATCCCCTTGAAAACTTTTAAAATTTTTGTTAAGACCTTGAATCTAAAGAGACCACCACTTCTGCCCTTCCCAAAAAGTTACAATAGAAGCTTTACAGCTTTTAAAGTTTCTGAGAAAACTTGCTGTGATGCAAGGATAAACGGACAGACAGATCGCGAAACTTGTAGGTTTTTTTTTTTTAATTCATTTTAAACAATGCTCTTTAAATGATGGGATGAAAATCATGAATATCTGCGAACATCTAAGCTTCTTCTGAATATAGTGTATACAGTATCTGCAGAATTTATCGATATTCAAACGTCTTATCGCTGAATCGCTTCAAATGATTTATTACATTGCAAAGGAAACAAGCCAAGACGAAACTGTCTTAAGATTAAACGAATTTCACAAACATTCAGTGCATAGTTGGAATTTCAGTACGTGCTTCAGAATCAAACAGGAAGCGGAAACAACAACACCAAACTTCGTCTACACTCTGAAAACAAACATGAATACATGTAATACATTGAACTTATCCTGAATACGTGCAACATCCATGAATCAAAACGAGTCCTTGCTCCAAAGAATCTTTCCGACCCACCACACCCTAAACGTTCCTTGCATCCAGACTACTGCTGCCTTTCTCTGCAGGATAAAATCGAATATTCAGCAATGATCAGGCTGTCTGATTGCACACAAACAAAATTCACCCTGTGTCGGTTGGTTCCTTACCGAGATCCTTATTTAACCTCCCGAATATTGGACCCCTCTCATTCGTTCCATCCTTTAGTGCCGTTGATTCTAAGGAAATGGATGGTCGGTCCTAAATGACTTCCGATTTGTAGAGTCATTGGATTATCGTTAATTTTCGACTTTGGATGGATTCCCAAGCAAGGGATTAGGGTTTTGTATGTATAAGGATAAAGGATATGAGATTGGGTGAATTCATGGCACGAGATAAGTGAAATTATTCGATTCTCTTTGGTTTCAGCTGAAAGAGAAGGCATTGAGTGTAGGAAAATTTGCTACACGTTTCCTTGGAATAATTATATCTGCGATGAAATCGTGTAGGGATTGTTGTCAGTGCTACTTAGTGTTAGTTAGGGCTCCTTCTATTAGTTTCCGTTATTGACTTTAGTTATTATGTATGTATTATATTCTATTTGTAGCATAGCTAATTGGCAAAGAAGATTGGTTGTCGGGCGTTAATTTTGTTAGCATAATATGTATTTCTAGGATAATTACGAAATGTGAGACGCAATGAGGATCACAGATGTTTATCTTATTTTATTTTTCATATACATGTGCTACAAAATACCAAATAAAGTATAATGAGCTTCACTGAAGGCAATCACATTATTAACAGGATGAAATTAAGTCCTTTCAGTTTAATTCTAATTTATTTATTAATTCTGCTATTTGTAATTACATGGTAAATTGAAAACAATACAAAACATCTCACAAGCTAAAGTTCTGATAGCTTTGACGCTCCAAAATGACATGTTTCACAATTTCGAGGAATTCGGTTGAAACAGCGTTGTAATTAAATCCCATCTTGATTGAAATTAATTAATTTAAACAGTTGGGAACAGACAGCACACTTGATTCACTCTTGCCTTAATAATTTACCCTGCTACTGGCTGCGTCTTTCAATCTCCAAACACAACGTGAATCAATTAAAGCCCTTTTTCGTACGAACGCAGGATTTCATATCAAAATAATTGCGTAATGTATATACGTACTAGTATGTGTGTAGCTTATATGTTAAGTTGACATAATTGACACGAAACATAATATGCGGGTCTTAAACTTTTCAAACCTTAATACAAGAACTCATGAAGGAATTCTTGAGGCACTGGATTCTATGATGGAAGGGTATTCTGTCACTAAGTAGAATGTATAATCCAATGTTTCACTCTTGATGTAATTAAACACGCGTTTATTTACAGGCAGTGTTGTCATTTCTTCATTAATATTTAATTGAGTGTGATTAATTTACTTTTGATAGCGTTAATTTCTTGTGCAGAGGAGCACTTGATAAGATTACAAAGTGCTTGTGGATAAGGGAAATATTTAGATTTCGATGAAATCACTGCTATTGGGATTGGAACATTATAGATGGTAAGTTAATTAGTTTGAAAACGGTATCTTACTATGTCGTATGTTAAAACTTGAATGACTTAATTTGCGCGTGAAACGTGATTGACGCCTTGAAGGTAAAAACTATATTTACTTTTGGAATCAGTCAACTTTCAAATTTTATTTGGATAAAGGTTAGTTGTTGTGATCGTTTACTTTATTAATATCAATTAAATCAAACCACGAAAGTTCTTCAAACATAATAAAAAATCAAATTTTGAATTTTTTAATTTGCAGATAAATCTGCTCTTGTGAAAACTTAGAATGTCCTATTTAAACTTACGGAGTAGATATATATATATATATATATATATATATATATATATATATATATATATATATATGTAAAGAAAGTTTCTTTCTTTAAATTCGAATTTGCCGCGCTTCTCATGCGCCGCTCACCTGTTATTCTAACCTAATCTGATATTAATAAAAATATATATATGTCAAAACGTAAAAATCGTAAATAGCCAATTTAAAGTAGAGAAATATTAAATTCGTGAATATATTAGAAAAGAATTAATATTGAATATTAAAGAAATATTAATAAAGAAGCGCAGTGATAACATCGAACATTAATTGTCGTTTCATTATTTATAGGTAAGGTTGTAAATAACTGTTGTAACTATTGTAAATATAATAAAATCATTATTTATAGAAACAAATTTTGTTCGCTGAATCAACCTGCGTCTAAATTGCCTTATAAAACGACAATTTTCGTTTATGATGGCAAGAAAACTGCAATTCGCATTTAAATATGTTGCCTCGCCGAGCGACAGTAAAACAAGCCTAGTTGCCATAACCTCAATCACAACAGAGGACAATAAAAAGTACAAGTTGCCAGAAGCTAAAATACTTGTAAGTAACCATACTGAATTGACTAAAACAGATAATTTTAAAAGAGTGAAAAAAAGTTTAAATCAAAGAGGCCAAGAAAGAGTAATATGGATCACATGTACTAAAGAAATGGAAGAGATTTACTTCGATCAAGATGGCAATCTAATATTTAATGACCTCTATCTAGAGGAGATAACACAAGCAGATTTTGCAGAATCCACGCGGAAGAAAGAAAATCAACTAAATTTGAAGCACATAGCAGAGAAATTCATGATTGAAAGATTTTCATGTAAACACTCAATTGCAAAACAATGGCTAGAGACATTTGAGAAGGAGTGCAGACGATTTGAAATCAGTGAAGACTACACAAAAATCGAGACATTAAGATTATTTTTGGACAAGTCATGTTTAGATTGGCACTCAGCAACACTAATAACTTTGACAATGGAAGCTGAATGGTCCGATTAGAAAAAGAAATTTTTGGAGTCATTTGCAGATAAAGGATGGAGTACAGGAATGTATGCTATATCCTACAAATATAGAGAAGGTTCATTAATGGAATATGCTCTCAGGAAAGAAAAGCTATTGCTTGATATGGACAATGGTATGAGTACAATAACCCTTATGATGCTTATAGCAGCAGGATTGCCCGAATTCGTCAGAAATAAAATAGATTAAGAAACGTGTGAAAATTCAACCAAACTACTGCATGAAATAAAGAAATGTGAAAATCTAGTGCGAAAAAATAGTTTTACAAAAAAGGTAGAAAGACAAGACGATAAAAAGAAATTCGATGAGAAGAAGCCATGTAAAAATTGTGAAAAATTGAACAAGGGTATTCGGTACCACCCAGAGAATTCATGCTGGTTTAAAAAGAAAAACGAAAACGAAACAAGAATAATTGGAAGTAACTCAGTGATAGAAGTAGAGTTAAATACAGAACAAAAAAACGAATAATCACGCCATTGATTAAAGTAAAAATATTATTGGAAGAAAAGTTAGAAGTTAATGGAACATACGATCCAGGTTCACAAGTATCTCTAATAAATTCAAGATTAGTTAAGATAAAGAATAAAACAGAAGATTTAAATAAAATATCATTAAAAACAGTCAATGGTGTGACACAAACTAAAGGGTTAGTAACCATAAAAGCAAAAATTTTTGAGCAGGAGGAATATATTGATGCATTCATTATAGAAAGAGATGATTTTGAAGTTTTTCTTATTGGCTTGGATACAATAAAGAAATTTAATCTAATTCAGGATGAAAATTTAGAAATATCTCAAAAGAAAGAAATACAGATAAAAAAACAAGAAACACAGAGAAACATGGTCATTAGATGAAATAGAAAAAATAGAAGATGTTAAAGTGAATTTTAATGAACATGTGAATGAAGACGAATTCAGTATGAATCTAGATCACTTAGACGATACAAAAAAAAATTAAAATTAACAAACTAATAGAAAAGTATAATGCGGTTTTTGCAAAAAATAAATATGATGTAGGCACCGTTACGAATTACGAAGCTCGGATAGACTTACTAGTTGATAAATATTGTAGTAAAAGGCCGTACAAATGCACTATAGAAGATAAGAAAGAAATAGAAAATCAAGTGGCAGAATTACTAAAAAGTAAATTAATTGAAGAATCTTATAGCCCTTTTGCAGCACCAGTGACTTTGGCGTTCAAAAAAGATGAAAACAAACGGTCAAGATTATGCATAGACTTTCGAGATCTAAACAAAATAATCATACCACAAGCTCAACCATTCCCATTAATAAATGATTTAATAATAAAAACAATAAACTGCAAATATTTCACCACATTAGATATAAATTCCGCTTTTTGGTCAATACCACTACGCATTGAAGATAGACAAAAAACAGGATTCGTCACACAAGAGGGGCACTACCAATGGACGTGTTTACCATTTGGATTAAAAACTTCACCAGCTATTTTCCAAAGAATTTTATCCAATATCTTAAGAAAACATACTTTAAAAGGTTTTTCAGAAAATTATATCGACGACATTTTAATCTTTTCGGAATCGTTCAAGGACCATGTAGAACATATAGAAAAAGTGATAAAAGCAATAGTAAATGAAGGTTTCAGATTAAAATTTAAAAAATGTACGTTTGCAGCAGAATCAGTAAAATACCTTGGACATATAATAGAACACAATACGGTAAGACCACTGAAAGATAACTTAATCTCAATACAAAATTTTCCCACTCCAAAAACTCAAAAGAATATTCGACAGTTTCTTGGAAAAATCAACTTCTATCATGAGTATATACCGAAAAGCTCAATATTGTTAGATCCTTTACACAAACTATTACGAAAACACGAAAAGTTTATATGGTCTGAACAGTGTGAAAAATCATTTAAAGATATTAAAAAGTTATTAGGTATGTTCTCAACCGGTGTTGGAAATATTTGATAAGGATTTACCAATAAGAATTTACACGGATGCGTCTCTAGAAGGTATTGGTGCGGTATTTAAACAAGTGCAAAATAATGGTAAAGAAAAGCCAGTAGCATATTTTTCAAAAAAATTGAATGATTTGCAAAAACGAAAAAAAGCGATTTATTTAGAATGCCTGGCAATCAAGGAAGCGATAAAGTATTGGCAACACTGGCTTATTGGAAGAAGGTTCACTGTATTTTCAGACCATAAACCATTAGAGCATATGAATATAAAAGCAAGAACCGATGAAGAACTTGGTGATTTAACTTATTATTTGTCACAATATGATTTCGAAATTAAATACATTCCGGGAAAAGATAACACCGAAGCTGATAGTTTAAGTAGAAACCCAGTACTAGAACCCCTCGCAAACACCGTAGAAATGCTAAAAATAGTTAATCTAATAGCAATAAAAGAAATAAAAACAGACCAAAAAAAAAATCGGAAATTGCAGAAAATTAAAACGAAATTAATAGAAAAGGATGGAGTATTCTATAAAAAAATTAAAAATAAAGAAAAAATTATATTATCTGAAAAGTTAAGCTTTGAATTAATTAAGGAAATACACTTCGAATGGTGCCATATAGGGATTAAACTGTGATGAATAGGATATGTCCTTATTATACAGCTAAAAATATAACTGCAAATATAATTAAAGTGTGTAGAAACTGCGTAATATGTATCAAGAACAAATCCAGAGGACAAATAAAATATGGACTGATGTCACAATTGGGACCAGCAACAAAACCATTCGAAATAATGTCAATTGATACAATTGGAGGCTTCGGAGGACAAAGATACCTACACCTGCTTGTGGACCATTTTACAAGATATGCTTTCATTTTAACATCGAAAACGCAGATTGCAAGGGACTTCATCAAGTTAGTGAATAAAGTGCTAGAAACGGATAAAATTGGAACAATACTTACAGATATCAATATCCAGGAATAAATTCAAAAGAGTTTAAAGAAGCCCTGGTAGAAAATGGCGTTAGACTAATTTTACGGCTGTTAATGCACCTTTCTCTAATGGTCTGAACGAACGCTTGAATCAAACTCTAGTCAACAAGATAAGATGCAAGATAAATGAAAAGCAAAGGAAAAAGAGCTTGGACAACGATTGCCAGAGAATGTATCGATAAGTACAATACAACAGAACATACAGTAACTGGCTTTACGCCTAAGTATTTATTAGATGGCTTAGATACCAGCATTTTACCTCAAGAATTAAAAACCAAAAACAATAAAGAAAATTGGATAAGAGATCAAGACTTGGCTCTAGAAAGAACAAAAAGATCACACGAATATAACAAAACGATCTTCGACAAAAATAGAAAGAAATATTCGTTTAACACAGGAGAGCTAGTGTATATTGAAAATGGCAACAGGCTAAACAGAAAGAAACTGGATGAGCTTAGAATTGGTCCTTTTAAAATAATACAAAAAATTTCAGATTCACTATACAAAATAAAAACAGGAAAACTAAAACAAGAAACTGGACTATTTCATGTAACAAAATTACTTCCAGCATCAGAAGAAGGAGTTGAATACTGAAAATCTTCACCTAGGGGGGGGAGATGTAAAGAAAGTTTCTTTCTTTAAATTCGAATTTGCCGCGCTTCTCATGCGCCGCTCACCTGTTATTCTAACCTAATCTAATATTAATAAAAATATATATATGTCAAAACGTAAAAATCGTAAATAGCCAATTTAAAGTAGAGAAATATTAAATTCGTGAATATATTAGAAAAGAATTAATATTGAATATTAAAGAAATATTAATAAAGAAGCGCAGTGATAACATCGAACATTAATTGTCGTTTCATTATTTATAGGTAAGGTTGTAAATAACTGTTGTAACTATTGTAAATATAATAAAATCATTATTTATAGAAACAAATTTTGTTCGCTGAATCAACCTGCATCTAAATTGTCTTATATATATATATATATATATATATATATATATATATATATATATATATATATATATATATATATATATATATATATATATATATATATATAGACAATGCTTTCCTATCGCAAAATAATAAATTGTTCGGTTGTGCAGTTGAAAAACGAGTTAAGTGTGCGTGGCTGCAAAACGACGGGAAACAAAGCAGCACTTCAAGCACGCTTACTTGATTCGCTTCTATTTTCAAAAGCAAAAGATATGGCAAAACATGGCGGACATGAAGACGACGGTGATAATATTTCACACTGCAAAGACGAAGGCACCATTAGTGAAGAACCAAATGACGACGATGGGCAACGGAATAATGGTGACGACGATGACGAAGCGGAGAAAGACGACAAAGATAACACAAACAACGCCATCAACTACAAAGACAATGAAAAGAGCAGTCATAAAGAGAGCCACGACGATCAATATGATCTGCGTGATGATGCCGACTATGGTGATAGTCATGAGAACGACGACAATCAATTAAGAAGTAGTGTGCGTGTAGCAGAAAGTGAATACGAGTAACGTTCAACGAATAAGCAGACATGGAGACAAAAGCCGAAAGTCGAAAAACATCCAGTAACTAAGAGAGCAAATATAACATTCAACGATGTTGAGAATGCAGTTGGATATTTTTTGGCGAATGAAGCTTTGCGAATTGAGTCATGGATAGAGGACGTCGATGATTTCAATGAAATGGCTCAATGGGACGATTTAGAGCTTTTCATTTACGCAAAGCGATTATTGAGAGTTGCAGCACTGCATTTCTCACGGACACAACGCCATATTCGTTCCTGGTCTAAACTAAAACGTATCTTACGTGAAGAGTTTGCAGAAGAAGTCGACAGTGCTGATGTTCATAGAGCATTACGAGACCCAAGAAGAAAACAAATGAAAGCTTGAAAGAATATTTATACGAAATGCACGCAATCGCTCTTCAGATCGACATGGAGCATTCTTCTATAATTAAATATATTCTCGACGGTATAAGTGATAGCACTCCGGACAAACTTATTTTAGAAGGTGCGCGTAGTTTAAAAGAACTCAAAGCAAAAATAACAGTTTACGACAAAATTAAATCGCGAAACGCGAAAATTCCGACCAAGCAGATTAAAAAGTGTTTTAACTGTGGTGCTGTCGGTCACGAGTCAAAACAATTTCCAGATGGAAATAAAGGACCTAAATGCTTTAAGTGCAATAAGGTCGGACATAAAAGTGTACAGTGTCGGAACCGGCCTCTATTAAATTTTGTGAAGTCAAACATGACGTATAAAATAAACATAAATGGACTCAGTTTAATTGGTCTTCTTGATACAGGTTCCGAAGTGACATTTATCAAACAGAGCGTTGTAACGCGATTGAAGTCAACTGTGTTCAAGCACGCAGAATCATGTTTACGCGGTCTCGGATCTAATTTTAAATCAATGGGTTCTATCATAGCAGACGTAGTTTTGAACGAAATTCTCATCAAAAATTGCGAGCTACATATTGTTCCGGATTCGTTGAGCGAATATGATTTTATTATCGGAATCACCATCCTAAACCGAATCAACTTAGTAATTGATGAGACAGGCATTCATATTTATGAACGAACTTCAGCTGACAGAAAATCAGAATCAGTAAGTGAGAGCAATATTCAAGAATGTAGCGAACAGACTTTGCATTCTTTGATGCAAATGGAAATCTTCAACGGTGGCTCAACTATAGATTTCATCGTACCTGATGCCGAAAGTCAAAGTCGAATCGCTGATTAAAAATTATACACCAGCACAAGTAACGGAAACCGACATAAAGATGAAAATAGTGTTAACTGACGATGTTCCGATTTACCAGACACCACGGCGGCTACCATTACCTGAGCAAAAGTTAGTGGAAGAGCAAATCGAACAGTGGCTGGAAGATAAAGTAATCCAACCATCAACATCCGAATACGCAAGTCCGATTGTTTTGGTAAACAAAAAAGATGGTACAAAAAGATTATGTATTGACTATCGGAAGGTAAATAGGAAGATCTATAAAAACCGATATCCATTACCAAGAATTGACGACCAAATAGATAAATTGCAATCTGCGATATTCTTCACGACACTCGATCTTTCTAATGGATTTTTTCACGTATCTGTCGAAGAAAATAGTCGCAAGTACACGTCGTTTGTTACACCAGCGGGCCAATTTGAATTTCGTAAAGTGCCATTTGGGCTCTGCAATTCACCGAGTGTTTTTCAACGATGGATAAACCATATTTTCAGAGACCAAGTGAACAGAGGGATTGTACTCATTTATATAGACGACATCATTATACCTTCTACGACACTAGCTGAAGGATTGACACGACTAGAAGAGGTATTGAAAGTTGCAAGTACTAATGGTCTAAACATCAAATAGAAAAAATGTGACTTCCTGCAGACACGTATAGAATATCTTGGTCATATTATCGAAAAAGGCGAAATTACACCATCTGACGCCAAACTGAAAGCGGTTCAGAATTATCCTGAACCTAACAATACGAAAGCAGTTCAATCATTTTTAGGACTTGCTGGATATTCAGATCTCCTAAGAAATGAGATTCCATTCGTCTTCGGAGAGTGTGAAAGGCAGTCATTCAAGAACATAAAGCCTGTGCTACAAATTTTCCGATATGGTGCAAAAACTGAGTTACATACTGACGCAAGTAAAGATGGACTTGCTGGGATTTTGTTTCAAGAAAGTGACGACGATCAACAATTACATCCTGTCTATTTCTGGAGTCGAAAGACATCTTCCATTGAAGAAAAATATACAAGCTACGAACTAGAAGTCTTAGCCGTCTACGAAGCAATGAAAAAGTTCAGAGTATATTTACTTGGCCAAACAATTTCGATCATCACAGATTGCAAGGCGTATACGACGGCAATGGCGAAACAAGATTTAGTGACGAAAATAGCAAGGTGGGCTATGTTCATGGAAGAATTTGACTATAAGGTACAACATAGAGCAGGAAATAAGATGCGTCACGTTGATGCACTTAGTCGGTATCCGATAGTAGGTCATGTTGGTGTGGATTCTACAGTGATTAATAAAATACGTAAGGCTCAACAAGAAGATGATCAGATTAGCGCTATATTTGAAGTACTGAAATCTACATCGTATAAAGATTATGTACTTGAGAATAATCTTATCTGCAAACAGATGAATGGAGATACATTAATTTTGATTCGTGAATTTATGAGAGACACCATTTTAAGAGAAATACACAACCGAGGGCATTTTCGATACACTAAAATGAAGGAGCTTATAAAGAATCAGTTTTTTATTCCCAACCTGAGAAAACGAATTGAAAAATGTGTTGATAGCTGCATCGAACGCATACTAGCAGATAAAAAGCGGGGTAAGCGTGAAGGATTGCTGAATCCTATACCTAAAGGAAATTTGCCGTTGGAAACGTTTCATATCGACCATTTGGGACCTCTTACATCAACCGGAAAGAATTATAAGTACATCTTTACCATCATCGACGGATTTACAAAGTTCGTTTGGATATTCCCTACGAAAACGTCGAATTCGGAGGAAGCTCTGCAAAAGCTGAATATCACCGCAAATATATTTGGACATCCGTCAAGAATTATTGCTGACAAAGCTGCTTGCCTTTGTATCAGAAAAATTTAAGGACTACTGCAGGGCAAATGACATTGTTTTACATCACGTAACGACTGGAACCCCAAGAGGCGATGGACAGGTCGAACGAATTCACCACGTGATCATCAGTCTATTGACAAAGCTGAGCATTGACAGGCCTGAAACTTGGTATCAACACACCAACAGAGTGCAAAGAAGTCTTAACAGCATATACCAAAGAGCGATAAAAATGACACCATGCGAATTACTGTTAGGGATCAAGATGAAGACTGGGGAAGACGTCGATCTGAAGCGGCTTATTGAAGAAGAGTACATTGAATACTTCGTGAATTCTCGAGATGAATTACGGGACCGAGCTAAAGATGCCATTTTGCGAATTCAGAACGAAAATAGGCGGTCCTACAACAAGCCAAGGACCAAAGGAACTAATTATCATGTCAACGATCTCGTTGCAATTGAGAGGACGCAGTTTGGAGACAAACTTAAAACACGTTGTAACTTTTTTGGACCATATCGTATTACAGCAGAAAGAGAAAGAGGGTGTTCATGAAGGCCCTGTGAAAAGTACCACGAGCTGTGACAAAATGAAGCGATGGAATCCCTTAGAGTCATCAGAGGCTGATGACTGTCAAGATAGCCGAGTGTAGGATACGAGGGAAAGAGACAGACAGAGTCAGAGCTGTTGATAGTAGAATGCAACGTAAAGCAGTTGATTTCCAACATTAAAAGGTGTAAGACGTGCCGTGTAGAGACGAGCTAAAGAAAGATCGAAATTAAAAGAGTTTTCGTGTTTCAATTTCAAAATTTATTATTTCATTATTACATATATATATATATATATATATATATATATATATATATATATATATATATATATATATATATATATATATATATACATGTTAGAAATAAAAATACTTTACATTTACTGACATAGTGGTACTAGTAGTCGGCAAATCGTTTAAATTTGATTTAGCTGTCAGTTAATATAAATAATGATCACGTCTGCTTTTCTCGTGCATAAAAGTTGTAAATTTAGTATTATCATTAAAAATAATTCCTAGAGGTAACTTTATGTTTCTAACTTTATTGCATGGGTTTTCTAATTCCCGTGCGTCCGGAGAAACCCCTTACACATAACGCGCGCACATGATCGATAATCTGGGTGCTACCCCAATCTATTTTTTCTTTTGAGCGTCGTCCTAGCGTTTCGTCAGTCTATCCTCATTATTCTTTGACACCTCGTAGAGTGCGATTCGAGACAAAGTAAGTGAGTCCCTTAGCACTTTCGGTTTGCGGGGACTAACCTGTCGCAACTCTGATCCACCTAAACCAGCAAATTATCAACTACATCTAAGCAAGACCGAGCACTCACTCGTTCATTCATTTTGTTACCTTTCATTCACTCATCTTCGTTTGTTTTCTCTCCGTTGGTTTGTCTTCATAATCAACGTAAATTTATAGAGTCTAGCGAAATATTCCAAAAAGAATTCAGAAATGATTCTAAATTCTTTGTAAAATTGTTACTTATGTACTTCTAATAAATAAACAAGAAAGACTCCGACGTTAATCATCTCAAGTTTAAATTAAATTATAATTTAAAAAATCCCTCATAGATCCAAATCCTTATCGCTTCACATTTTGATGGTCCTTTGAGCCAAACTTCAGGGCAATAATTACCGTCAAATTTTGAACTTGGCCGTGGCATGTAAACGTGATCGTTAGATTTTAAAATTGATCACTATTTCTAAACGCTATTTCTTATTTCTGATCTGCTTTTGTTTGTATCCTTTGTTATTGTCTCTGATTGATTAGCTGCAATTCAGCAGTCATCCATTAGCTTGTAACGAGTACTTGTGGACACTAATCTCCGCCCTAGGTTTTAAAAGCACCCGTGCAATGTAGCACATCAAAATGAGGACCGAACATATTCAGTACTGTATCGATCAGCATGAATCAATTCGTGATTCGCGGAGGGTTGCATACGCCAATTTAATTAAAGTTGGTCATAATAACCTCAGAATCATCCGCATTCAAAGCCACTTAGAAGCCATCATGGATAAGTGGCAGCAGTTTTCCATCAACCATCAAGCAATCAACCAGGTGTTAGCTATAGCTGACTCGCATGCTAGACGGGAAGTGAAGCAGCGTTCCTATATTTTCAGGGACTTTCATGCCAACACGTATGAGAACTACTTGGAAGAAACTGAAATGAAAAGCTGAACGAGAAGCAGCATTCGCATCAGTGGAGCCTGAGAGAGTTTTGTAGACGGGATTTGGTTCGTCGGGGAGGACAACCTACTTCTAGCCCTTCAGAACCATCAACGTCACTACAAGCTATACAGTCTTTATCTGTTTACCCTAATCCGTGTCCCGCTCAAGCTCTGACAATAAACACGACATCGAATTATCGATTTCCTCTCCGAAAAAGGCTTGAACTACCAACATTCAACAGGAAACTATCAGAATGGATTTCATTCAAGGGTCTTTTTATATCAATGGTCTATAATAATCGATCGATACCTCCGGTATAGAGGCTAACCTATTTGAAGACTCATCTAGAAGAGCAAGCTCCGTTGCTACTTAAAAACATAGACGAGAAGTTTTAAAAAGCCTGGGAGTCGGTGCTCAAGTTTTATGAAAGTCAATTCCGCGCTAAGATTGCTGTTTTCATTGAAAAAGCTGATGACTAATTCAGCAACAGAAATTGAGACCTTATACATGTCATTTGGTAAAGTCTACCACAACCTGGAATCTTTAGTAAGACCAATTCACCATTGTCACCACTTTCTAGTCTTTATAGCTATTCAATGCCTGCACTCAGATTCAGTGAAAGGTTGCAAACTTCATTTAGGAGCATCAAGAACTGCAATGACTTGAATGCGTTAAAGACATTCGTGGAATCACGACTTCATTGCAGCCATTTGAAATCTCAGAATTCGACACTCCAAGATCCAAGCCAAAGCAAGCATCAGCTCGAGCCCACTTTGTTGAAAAATTATCCGTATGCGCCATCTGCTCGACAAACCACTACACATATATGTGTGATCAACTAACAGCAAAGACCACAAAGGAGCACTAAGCCTCATAAAAGTGAAAGGAATGTGTTTCGATTGTCTTGGGCATCACAGGATAAGCAATTGTAAGTCGACAAAACACTGGAAAAAAGGCGGACACAAGCACCACACAATTTCTCACACAAATGAATCAAAGGGAGCATTCGCACAATCAGCAGAGCAGCAGAAACAAGTTAATTACGCTCAATAGAACGTCTACAAGCACCAAACGTGCTCCTTGCAACGGCGAACGTTTGTGTCAGTAATTCGAAAGGAATACCAAAAGTGATCTGGGCAAACTAGTACAAGAACAGAGTCTACCTCGAAAGAAGTCATCAAGTCAAATTCGAGATAAATGCTCACGCTTTTTCAAAATTAACATCGCAACTACGTATCTCACAGCATCAGCCTATTCACCAATGGAATTATTTAGAAAATCTTAATCCTCAATCTCTTATGTCATTTGTGCAGAGAACTCCCATGCTCCCAAGAAGGCGACTGGACTACCAACTAAACACCTTCCCTGTTAACCTGAGAACCCAGCCCGGAACCGTTTGACACATTACTTCGGGCCAGGTCACGTTTTGCTACGCCGTCAGCCACCTTCAAGCTAGAAGACCCCTCTTCTAGTGGGAGGGAAGAGTGGAAGAGGAAGTGCCAGGCAAGCAATCCTCCAGGCTCCAACGCTCCTGGCTCCTGAGTCCAATGTACCACCATTTGTCCATTTGTCAACCGGTTCGAGCATCACCGCGACTATATAATCCAGAGTGAGATGTTCCGTGTCACTGTAGAGGCCCCGTTGCAGTCTACCCCGTTTTTTGCATGCAAAAAATGGTTGGCAGGCATTGTCTTTCTCTACTGGGCAAAACTAACTATCGATAGACCGCGAATTACCAATTTTGTGCAAGTAAGACTAAAAACACCCATGCCCGGTCAGAAGCTGAGTCAAATACAAGTCAGTCTCACCATGCCTTCGATTAAGCCAATATTTTTTTTTTAATTGAAAATGGATTTCATTTAAGTACATATTAATTGCTGACAGTACAGAGCTGAATTGAGTGTTTGGCCAGGTTCTAGCACCTCATGATAAACAATTCCCTTCCAATCCAATCATACACACAGTATAACCTTATTTGGTGTCAATCCTGGTTTTGAAGTCGTTTGTGCTGATTCACCTTTTTTTGACCATGATCTTTTCCGATCGACACCTCATGATAAACTATTCCCTTCCAATCCCACCATACACACAGCATAACCTTATTTGGTGTCAATCCTGGCTTTGAAGTCGTTTGTGATGATTCACCTTTTTTGACCATGATCTTTTTCGAACGATATTCTCGTATCTTACCCATTTTTTATCGACCGTTGCTTCAAAAATGGCTCGATTTTGTTGCGTTTTATTAGCAGTTCGTAAATGGAAATTCGGCCGATCAAATTTTTTTGTGTTAATTAATGCGGCATCCAAACGATGAGCTTCTTTGTGTACCCAGCCTTACGCAAATGGTTCAAAACTGTTTGGTGATGGATATACAGTTACTTAGCAATATCATGGTTGCTTATGTGTCAGTCTTCTTCAATTTTTTGTAAGATTTCATCGACTTTTTCAGTGATTGGTCGGCCTGAGCGAGATGCATCTTTGACATCAAAATTTCCAGAACGAAAGCGAGCGAACCATCTCTTGGCTGTGGCTTTTGACAAAGTATCTTGACCGTAGACACCACAAATTTTTCACGAGCCTGCAATGCATTCTCACCTTGATCGTAGTGATACTGTGAAATATAACGAATTTTTTCAGAAATTTCACTCAGTTTTAAATGAATACAACTTTTGACACGAATGATGAAATACAAAACACTCCATATGGAAATTATAGACTGAAATGTCAAGTTTCAAACGCATGTCAGTTTGATTCTATCTGATTAGTATTGCCCAATATATGACAACGAACACCATCTAGTAACAAACAAGTTGAAGTAGCAGGAGAGTGCCCCTGGCAGTATTGTAAAACAATTAGTAAATCAAACAACATATTCTGCATATCAAAACTTGACTAACATACAGATTCCATAAATTGAGTTCGAAAAACTGTTATGGTTATTATGATTTTAAACTCGCCACCATTTTGTTTCAAATGTTTTGACCCCGTTGCTTGATTAATGATGATAACACATCAATATTACAAACCATTTCTAAAATGTTTATCAAAATTCCTACATATTTGTAGTGTCTAAGTCGGTTGCAAACGGGTGTCTCCCTAGTATTACGTGTTAATGTTGTTGTAATTGTTAAATATTCAATCGGCTGTAACTAAGCTATTTATTGTTCAATCATTGTAAAATTTTCAGAACACATACGATTTCCTTAAAAAAACTTAAATTGTAGGTTTTGGGAAATTTAAGGGTCCTATCTTGATTTTATAGGCCAAAATGTAAAATTTCTAAAATGTACTATTATTAACAAAGTTGATTGGATTTCGTCTTCTGAGGTGTTTGTTGCCCTTGTACTCGTAAAGTCACACCTCTGTGTTTTTTTCGGGTTTTTCGGGTCAAAGGTGTTCAATCGCGAGGAGAGGGACACAAAATTTTCGTACATTTCCCCCTCCCCTGCACCCCTCAAAGCAAAACTTGTTGGTTTAAGACCTGTTTTGAAAAGTTCTCATTAAGACCTTTCATTTGATACCCATATTACCTACATGCGATGAAAACTTTTTTCCGGGGGCAACTCCCCTATATGGGGAGACCCCTCTTGAAGACCGTGTGAATTTCTTTTCGTGGAGAAACTTTGAAGAGGCGTCACTTTGCACCTAATTCAAAATCTTATGTTTCTAGCTTATGTGGTGTGATCCACGGACGGACAGACGAACGGGCGGGACGCGATTTTAGTAGGGTATTGTAAAATGATTTTACAATACCCTGAAAAGGCTCAATACTTTTAAGACTACCCAATACTTCAAGCTATCAATTCTAGAAACGTCAAAGTCTCGAAAACTGCTTCCGTGAAAGATTATAACAACTGTGAATAACAAAATTAACGTGAAACTAGAAGCAAAGAACATATGAGACATGCTTCCGCTATAGAGAAATAACTATAGATATTATAATGATCTACTACTAGAAGCGCCAAGTTCTCCTTCTAATCTTAAACAAATACTCGTATACACTTTCTAATTTATGGCACTCACCTCCTAATTTAAGGCATATGACTATCCTGGACCACAATCTTTGTAATTAGTTTCACTATTTATCATTAAATCCTACTAAAACCGATGATGCACCTGCTTTGCTTAGACATATGCCCATCCTATGCAGAAATCAATTGTATATTTTGTAGGAGAGACTGGGAACCTATCACCAATCACAAACTTATTCTAGACATGGAGCTATACTACTTTAAACGCACACCTACTTATCCTAGGCATCTACGTATACTAGTCTGATGCGTACACCTTCATATCCAAGACACACGTCCTCTTTTGGCAACCATCCAAGATATCCGGGGTTATCCCAGACTCTCACCTCCTTTTCTCAGGTACGCAATTATAATAACCCAATACACGCACCCACAGACCCTCGACAACATTTGAAGTTTGTATGGAAAAAGTGAGATAGAACTTGCATTCTCTACCTATTTTCTTTAGTAAAGCCTCATTTCACTATGCTCTAAACTACCATCGGAAAAGTGGCAGACTTACCTATAATCCCGCTCCTAGGCACCATTCGGCCTGCCGAATATTGTAAAATATTATGACCAAAGAATATTGATATCATATGTAGATTATAAAGTATTGTTTGATTTAAAGTTTTACCACGAAAATAAAATTGTTAAAGTATCATGAAAGTATATTAATAAAAAAAAGTTTACGCCTTACTTTCATAAGAGAAAATTCCTCTATTAATGGTTCAAATCCAAACTTTTCATTATTCAGAATCTCGGCTTCAATGTTAAGAATCGCGAGATAATTAAATTTTTCTTCTTTTAGGGTAGAGCGTAAATATGACAACCCTTTTAGGTGAATTTCTCGAGAGAAATTTACCTATTGCGGAGAGTATCATATATATATATATATATATATATATATATATATATATATATATATATATATATATATATATATATATATATATATATATATATATATATATATATATATATATATATATATATATATATATATATATATATATATATATATATATATATATATATATATATATATATATATATATGGTATATAACGAAATTTGTGACCACGCTAGAGGCTGAACCAGCTACATCGGCCGGGCAAAAACAAAATGACAGCCATTTTACACGAAAAATCGTGATTTCTGTTGTATAGCTCCGATTTGGATGAAATTGGGTATGAAGGTACACTGATGTATGTGATGAATCTCACAATAAAAATTCCAAAGTCGGTATGGCAGAAACAAAATGGCGGCCGCTCAAAGGTCGAAAAACGTGCAAAATTTTATTGTTGTAATAGTGGTCAAAGCTTTCAACAGATGTTCATGAAGTTCGGAAGTTAGATAGAAGTTATAAATATCTAAAGAATTGCGTGAAAAAAAAACTGTAGGTCAGGTCACAAAAAACAAAATGACTTTGATATTTTGGTGATCATGCATTCGAAAATTTCAAAATGGCGGCGGTTTGAATATGCGTTTTTTCAGGTTTTTGTGGCGCTCTAGCGGTCACATTTTCCAGCGGGTTTTGATGAAACTTGAGATTATGGATCTCTGTACTATATTCTCGTATTTTTAAAATTGAATAAAAATTGAAAATTGAAACTGAATGAAAAATAAAAAAAGTCGAAAATTTAAAACCCGATATTTTTAGCTGCCATTTTCACTAAAAATTGAATTATTTTGCCCTGTCTAGAGTGAAACCCCGATTTGAACGAGACTTGGCACATTGATTGATGAGGTCCTAGCCCACAAGGATTTAAAATAGTCCAAAATCAAATGCATGCATTCAAAATGGCGGCCCCAAAGGTCAGGAGGCAAACGCAATTCGCTATTTTAGTAGCAACTGAAATAATGAATTTTTTCATGGAAACGTTTTAAATGACTTATCTTGAAAGTATTTATAAATCAGAATGTGTTTTAAATATTGTAAAATGTTTTTAACAATACCCTACAAAATTATAAAATCGTGACTTGTCTGTCTGTCCGTCCGTTTGTTCGTGCGTCACAAGTTTTCTCGCAAGCCACATGAGCTAGACTGAGGAAATTTTCTACGTAGGTCAAAAGTGGTGCCTCCTGAAGTTTGCAGTGTAAGAAAATATTTTAAAGTGTTTATGGGGGTCTCCCCTCACAGGGGGGTGACATAAACATTTTTTTAATTTCTGTAGCTCTCTAGCAGCCAAGTTTCTCAACAGATTCCGATAAAAGTTGAAATTATAAGTTATTAAGGCAAGTTAATTAAATTTAATTATGCGAATCGGATGACAAATAAAAAATTCAAAAATTTACAGCTTAATATTTTTAGCAGCCGTTTTCAATAAAAATTCAAAATGACGGCCCTGATGTTTCAGAAAAGAATCGAAGATGTATATATTAATGGCAATGCAAGTGCTGATTAAGCTTTTATGGAAATCTTTTAAAATTAACTATTTGAGCTATTTAAGCCAAAAAGTTATCACCTTTGTGTGGTAACCACTGTGAAATGTATAAACAGCAAATATAAGAGGGCAAAACCAGTATTTATGTGTTTATAACAATTTATTACCCGCCGATTTTCAATATGTGATCCATACGTCTGCAACTCAATTTAATTAGCAAAATATTTGCGCCTCTATGAATGGTCTGCAAATACAAACGGCGGCAGATTTTTTTTGTTAGTAAATACCCATATAGTGCCACAAAAATTGCAGTAAGAAGTCCAGTAGTAGGCAAGCCAAATTCTTTTTCGAAAGCTTACGCTACATACGAGAAATTTAGCTTTCCGGCTGGTGCTGCCAACGGGGATTTTTAATGATGAAACGACCTTTCAGTGGAAACGTTGCTAACTCCAGTACACAAATACATTCTCAAAGCTATATCTACATTAACAAATATATCCTGCAAGTTCTCCTCCCTGAGAAACTTGCTCATAGAAAAAGGTGTGGCTTTAACATTGTTGCAGTTGATTAACTATGAAAAATGTACGTACTCACACTCTAGATCATTGCTGTAAAGTTTTTGAAGTTTTGCTGCATGTTCTAAAATTAATGAGGGTTTTGAGTTTGAAAGGTTAGAAAATACTGAAAGTCGAACAGCTACTACAGAGTACGCTTCTTTTCTTTTTAGTAATTCACTTCTGAGTCTATTGATAATGACATAAAAGGTTTCTACTTTAAACTTTTCTCTCCCTGTAAGGACGACTTCTTCACCACTTTTCTCGTCTGGAGACGTTTTCTCTTCTGCAAGCGTTTAAAAGCAGTTCATAATAACTCTCACATCGATACATTGCCTTCTTTTCGTATACGTCAAACATATCATTAAGAGAGCCCATATATTCAGCAAAAGAATCATAAAGTCGATTTGCTCTTTCAGTGGACGTATCAATACTTTGGAGGGTTTCACTCACTTTTCCAAACCTTTCTAAAATATTTATCCAAGCCTTCAACATCAAAGCATTTTCAAACCTGTTCATGCCAGTCGAAATACCGGAAGCTTCATTTCTTACAAGAGGTTTTTCATACGGGTCATTTTGGTGTGAGTTGAGGACTTCAATTACAACTTCCAACTGTTCACACAAGCTTTTGCAAGCATCTTTACGTGGATACCATCTTGTATTAGATAAACTCTTTAAAGTTTTGGTTACCTGGCACTGCATTAATTTCTCCCAATGTTTTGTAGGCGCTGTGAAAAAATGGTGTACATTTTGACAGTGAATCTAAAACATTTAATACAGTGTCCGCCGAATTCACTGAATAGTGTCCGGAACTAGGAACAAATAATAAGAATCGTTCAACTGGTAAACCATCTTTTCCAACATACCTTAATACAAAAGACAATTGGTCGGTTTGAGAGATATCCGGAGTTGAACCTACTATTACTGAGAAGTATTTGGCACTCTTGATTTCATTAACGATGATCTTCTTGACTTTGCTAGCAAGGTAATCGACAACTTCATCACATATTGTTGAAGGAAGGTAGGAGGTATTTCCTGGTCCCGGGTTACCGTGTTGTTGAATGTGATTAGCTAGAAAGAGATCGAATTCAGCAATCAGCTCTAATGACGTCATAAATTCGCCATTGCGCAAAGAGCCAAGTTTTTCATCATGACTATGAAGACGGCGACCCTGTTCGTCAATTTTTTCACAACCGCAAAAACTCTAAAAAGAACACTTCTCCAGTATTTTTTTTAGCTTCTATATACGAATCATAATGACTTGTAACAGTTCCTAAGCACTATTTTCGTGTTAATAGATCTAACTCACAATTTTTATGGTCTTGAGTATTTTCGTGGGCAAACAAAATATTTCGAATATTTTTCAAGCCTGATATGCCTACAGTAGCAAGATTTGATCTTATATTTTGGACAAAAAGGCTGCATGGAGCGCAGCAAACGGAACTTTCACATGGAGAATAAACTAAATATTCTCTTGATATTATCTCTCCGTTGGTTAGTTGATGACAAAAAGCACCCTCTGTTAAACATCTTATTTTTTCTCCAATCTTCCTATTGGTCTTTGAAAAGCGACAATTTTTATTCTGGCTAATACCTCGCCGCATAGAATTTCAATTGGAGCATCATTAACTTCCATTCAATTGGATCATCACTAACGAGTCCGATTTCCTTTAAATTATCTAACGGCACGACTGTTACATTTGTCATTTTCACAGTTTATTTCATCGATTTCAACTGGGGTTAGATTTTGAACTTTTCCACCGTCAGTGTTGGTTGAAGTGATATTTCGTGGTTTATCGCTGATATTATCATTTTGGCTTTCTTTTTGACGTTGGCCATTTTCCTCTATTTTCCCTTTATTTTGAAAAATAGTTCTCGACTCTTTTGACCGATTTCAAAAGGAAAGCCTGTCTCTTACGCTTTTCACTCGAAAGTTTGCGGATAGCTGTACCACTTAACTTTTTCCGTTTGTCGCTCATTATTATTATTATTTTAATGCGTGACTACGATGTTAATATAGCTATGAAAATGTAAAACAATCAAAATCGGGTAAAGAAGAATATGAATATTTTACCTAAATTATGTTACAACTGACAAAAAGTAAGCGCACATAAAACACTTTTGTTCATCACAAGAAAACCTGATATCGACTGTTACTCGCAGTTGTATCTCTGCGTGGCGATAAATGAGCGTGAGTTATGACTAGAAACCATAGTGTAGGTGATGGGCGTCGTGGCTGGGCAGTAATGAGTTTTTATGGTCGGAAACAGAATATTTTATTATTAATTAAAAAAAAATTTCCTGTGAAATCAATTTGATGGTCACATTGACTAACAATAAAGGTTCTTATAATTTATTGGTAAAGAAAAAAAAGCAAAATGACTCCTTTCTAGTGTGCCTAAAGGTAAGTCCATCACTGCGACGGGTTACAGAGGTTCCTTTTGCAGAACGGATGGGAGTTTAGCGATGGCTAGATAAGGACTCCCATACTCCCGATACCACCAGGCAGTCGAAGATAATAGGACTGTCTGAGCATTTCCCCCTTCTAATAATACCAGGGGCGGCGGAAGGCATGTTGAGTATGTTGAGCTTAGTACAGGCCAAATTTTTGGCATATTGGATTCAACATGCCCCAAAAGACAAAACTGAATTGAGTAATCAGAATTAGCACCGCTGAGTATACAAGTTCTCGCGTTCACAAATTCATGTAACACTCATGCGCAACACCGTTCTAGCGCATATAGTCGCATCTAATATGTCTATATAGACCACGCACGATCCACCCAAATGTGGACATCGGTTGAGAGTAGGAAGAATGATGAATAGATAAAGTCTTCCGAGTCATCTTAAAACAGCTTCGAGCTAGTGGCGGAGAGTGCACTTTCCCCCACTTACACCCATAAGTGCTAGCTTAGGCTAATTTCAGCTGATGGTAAGTGTACTTAAGTGTACTGAAGAAGGTGTGGAGACCGGAGAAACACACTGCGTGTTTGTGTGGCTGCGAGAAAAATGGATAAGTTCGTTGTGAGAGTGAAGCGGAAGAGAGAAGAAACTAGAATGGACGAAATTGAAATAAGCCAGAGTGAGAAAATGCGCCAACAGGATGATTCCGAGTCAACCAACTCGTCAAAAGAAAAATCCGGGGTAAAACATCCAATAATTGAGACTGAAAATCCCGAGAAATCGAAAAATCGTAAGTTTAATATTCGAATAAATTTTTAAAAATGTGAAAAAGGTCAAGTGAAAGCGCAGTCGAGCAGTGTTTTATTTACTCCGTTTTCTCCCGTATCAATAGCAACAGATAAACAAATAAATAAAAATTTTATTATTTTTTTTAAATTGACGCTACAATTATCGAACTTTTTTCCAGCATCCACGCTACTGCCAGCAACAGTACCGATCGCATACAGCAAATGGAAGAAAGAAAATCCTTGGCTAGGTCTCAATGGATTTGAGAAGGCAATTTGCACTATATGTACAGAAGCGTGTGGGTTAAAAATTTAGCACAATCATGTAATGCCAACGATACACGCTCACGCAAAACTTGGGTGGAAAACGGATATTCCACGTGGGTTAATGCATCTTGCAGAATCAAGAACATTCAACAAGCACATTTCACATCAGAAACGCAGAAAACCTTCAGAAAGACAGTAAAATCAGTGTTGTTCAGTATTTATCGACTGCAACGAAAAAACAAATGTGGGACAATCGCACAGCTCTCAGAAAAATATTCAGCACCATTAAGCTATTAGGACAACAAGGTTTGCCGCTACGTGGCCACGATGATAAGAATTCAAACTTCCTGAGAATTTTAAAAGCGCGCGCGGAAGATGTTCCTGAGCTGGAATCGTGGCTTCTACGTGCTTGAAATAAATGGCTTCATCACGATATACAAAATGAAATTCTTGAAATGATGGCAGAAAATGTTTTGTTGGCAAACATCGAAGAGATAAAAAATTGGTATTATTATAATACCATATGAAATGGTACACTGTTACCAATGAAAATTTACAGATCTAATGTGATATTCATTGATAGCTGAGAAATTGACAATTATATCAAGTTTGTTCAGTTGAAAAATATCGAAAAAATAGAATTTTGCCAACAGATTCAACCTAATCATTTTAAAGTCGTGGGAAAAAATTTCAATACTGCAAGCATCTCAATCGCATGACCACTTCATTATACTTGTTAAATGACATAATCAAACCAAGAATCATAAAGGATACTCTTTCAGCGATAGTGTCCCAGTTCACAACTCACCATCCACTTGAGCATAAGAGACAATAATTCAATAATTTTATTACAAGCATGAATAATGACCAAGTGAAGTTGGCAAGGAAAGACAACAATAAAGTGCTGACAATAAATTTGTATAAGTAACATGAGTGACCATAATTGAATTTATGATCATTCTTCTCATTCCCCTTGGAGGGCACTTAATCATTTTTGCGTTTGCAAATGCAATTTCATGGTGCAGTTAAGTGCAAAGCATCGTGACGACATTTCAATGAGGATGTCTGGCTTTAGGCGTCACATTATTCACCAATTGAATATGAAGTTCACAGGCTAAATCACATATTAAACTCCTCTATAATATTAGCTTCCATAAATTTCAGAACACCTAATTTCTATTTTACCTTCATCTTACCGCAAACCAAATTCACAAGAATTTCGTATCAATGGATCCCTTGAAAAGGAACCTCTGAAACAATTTTCCTAATTCGAATTTCAGTGAATTTTCAAATCAGATTACCTGACCTATGCCATGAGTAAATATAAGAATCTAATTCATAACGTGTGCCGTATCTTTTGCCACCCTTACGTAAATAATTAAATAAACTCGAAATGAAAGCTTCACAAAATTTTCAAATCCTTTTCAGCAAAGCTTCAACACGCATTAATGATTTGAGAGTAAAATACCTGGAATTATTCGACAAAATTTCCTACCTTATGAAAGCACATCTCATGAAAAGATAAGTCCAATATTTACAGTAAAATTAAGTTTCCCCTAATTAAACTTAATTTAAATTTATGTTATTTACATTAAAAATTTATGAAGAGTTAATTCATTGCCGTGTTGGCGTTTTCGTATGTTAAAGTGTACAAAAGAAGGAGTGTAGGTAAGGGAAAGTTAGGCAATGCCAAAAATTCACTTTCGGTTACACTTTGGTATGTGGAAGATAAGATACGGGTTGTAGACGAGGCGTGGTGAAATGCGTCGTCCTTGGCTTTGAAAATACGAGAGAGCTACCAAGTTGAATTAAAATGTTCAGTCGTAGCCATCATAACTTAGAAAGTCATGTTGAGTGGAATATTTTTCGACGTTTGTAGAATATTTCACCCCTCAGCTATTTGTGGTTTTCATCATTTTGAATTTCCGGTAAATATGAGACAAAAAGGATTTTCCAGTGGTAACAGATTTGTGTGACTTAACAGTTTTGTGGCGATGTGCTTGCATGTTAGTATTTAAAGTTAGCTTGTAATTGAAATGGCGAAAAGGATATTTAATTTCTTTTTGATGTTAATTTTCTTTAATTGAAAATTGTTAAGATCATTTTTTAAACTTAACAGTGATTTACATTTTTTGAGACATATCCGAAAATATTTGATATAGTCAGAATATATTAGTAATTTGACTTGTCAGTTATATGGCTCACTGATGTGGTTCCAAAAATATCAACGCCTAATGTGCCAAACGGCTCCAGGTTAGGAACTCTTGACAAGGGAACTGACTAGAAATTCAATTTAGAAAGTGATGAGACATGCCTAAAGATTCTGCGTCTAGCAGTCATTGCAAATAGATATGTTTTTAAAAGCTCCTGTCAAGAATTTTTTAAAATTAAAATAATTTTTAAAGCGTCAATTCGAAACTAATTTCTTCAAAAACTTATTATATCGTCATATTATTCGAACAATTTATCGAGTATCTGGATTTGAACAAAGTTTAAAGAAGAATAAACGTTTTTTTTTTTGGTGGGCATGGAGGAGCTCGACGGCTCCTCACCGCTGGGAGACCCAGGGCCAGGCATTTCAAATGATTCTTCTTCTTCTCCGTAGCACTACAGCCCCGGGTCTTCGCTTCCTGCAGATAGTGCCTCCAACTCAGTCCAATGACCGCGAGCAGCGGCGACCGAGTCAGACCAGCGTTTCCTCGGTTTCCCCACTGGTCTCAAGCCTTCAGTTCTCCCAACCAATACTTTTTGGATATTCGTTGTTTGTCCATACGATTCATTTGTCCAGCCCATTACAGCTTCCGCAGTCCTCCAATCGTTGACACCTCCAGCTCATTAAAAATTTCATAAAGCTCATGGTTGTATCGAATTCACCAGTGGTCCCCGTCCAGCTTCGCTCCGATTATTCGCCTCAGGACCCGTCGGTCAAAGGCGTAACATTTTTTTTTCTTTATTTGCGAGCAGTATTCTTCGGCGTATTTCGTCTCTTTCATTACTGGTTCTCATTATTTTGGCGCCTAAATACACAAATTTGCTGACATTTTCTATACTGTATTCGCCAAGTGTGATATTTTCTGTGCTTAAGGTATTTTTCCTCGAGAGCGGCATGAGCTTTGTTTTATTTGCATTGATTTGTAGCCCTACTAATTTTGCTTCGCTGTCGAGTTTCAAGGAGCGATCTTTGGCAGTTGTTAATGATCGTGACAAAATTTTGGTGTCTGCATAGGCTACCACTTGGCTCGACTTGTATAGTAATGTATCGACAGGTAGCTTCCTTATGACGTACCCCAGAGCCAAATTGAATTGCAATGGGGCCTGCCCATCTCCCTGTTTTAGTCGGATATATGTGTCACTTTCGTTTAGGACATTTTTCAAGATGGCTACAGTCAAATTTTCAGCCGAATCGGACTCTTTATTAGGTTTGACCGTGTGTAGAAGCGGGCTTATCCACGGATTTTAGGAAAATTAAGAAAGAGCAATATTGATTGGTGATACCATTCTTGTTTTCGGAAAGAGAATCGTGCATTGAAATTAAAGAGCACTTAGATCCTGTAACCAAGTGCGGGTGATCGTAAAAAAATGGACTTAACGAGTTTCAACGTGGTCGCACGTGAGTTTTTGAAGAGCCACGCCCAGGTGCCCCGAAAACGACTACCACGGAGGGTAACGTGACAAAAATCCATGAGCTCGTATTGGTAGACCGCCGATTGAAAGTACGTTCGATAGCTGAGACAGTAGGCATCTGAAAAGATTGCCTAAGTCATATCCTCCATGAAATTTTAGGAATGACAAAGCTGTCGGCACGATGAGTGCCACGTTTGCTCACTCCGGACAACATCCGCAACCGTGAGACCACTTCAGAGCAGTGTTTGACACTTTTCAAGCGCAATCCGAAGCAGTTTTTGCGTCGTTTCGTGACCATTGACATACCAGACTAAAAACCAGAGACCAAAAAATAGTCGAAATGTGCTCCAAAGAAGGCGAATACTGTTTTATCGGCCGGAAAGGTGATGACTACCATTAGGTGGGACCCACAAGGCGTGATCTGCACGGAATACCTGGAGAAGGGCAAAACGGTCACAGGTCTCTACCATGCCGAATTAGTGGGCTGATGTGATGCCAAATTGCAGAAAAAAGCCCCCATTTGGTGATGAAAAAGTGCTCTTTCACCATGAAAATGCACCGACTCACCCCTCCGCCGTCGCCACGGCCAAATTGGTGAAGTTAGGCTGCAAACTGCTACTCCATCCACTGTATTCTCATTCATTCGGCTGGTTGAAATTTGAGTCAAATGAGAAGGTCATCACCGCCACGGAAGCCTACTTTACAGGCCTCGAGAAAACATATTTTCAAGACAGGTTAAAGAAGTTGGATCCCCAATAAAGACCACGGTAGCAGGTACTGCTCGTAAAGATGGCCGATCCTACGCAGATGTGCTGCGGGATATCATCGAATAGGGCATGGCTCAAAAAGTGAGTCCTAAAACTGGTCGTCAGGATAGCGCTGTGGTACTAAACACCGGAAACATGCTGAATTTCCACCGTAATAGCTTCGAAGGGAACCATGCCTGACGTGCCATTCTCCTCGAAGTCGTTGAAATAGAGGATACACAATTGGAGAGTATTAGAGAACTACTCAGCCAGTGATCATCAGTGTATTCTGCTTGAGACATCATTGATCCCGACATCCGTGCTCCCGTCTCCCGACATCCGTGCTCTCCGCGATCTACAATCAGGTGGAGCATCGGAAGGATTGACGTCAAGAGTTTTGTCGAGATGCTCATGGCAGGTGTTCCACTGCAAGTTAATTTGCAAAGAATAGAAGAACTGGCAGCTCAAGATGTGGTGAACTCAACAATGAGCATCATCATAACTACTTGCAACGCTTCTATGCCCTATCGAGAACCCCCGACCTTGTTCTTTCCAACTTTCTCCTTAACTGTCTATCTGTTTCCACTGCATTAAATCCTCGAGTGAGTATTGATAGTCATCATCCGCCATTATCGCTCGATCTCTCCATTACACCTTTGTCAAGTCGTACTTTTGCTTCTCCTCCAAAATTCAACTTCTTCAAAGCAAACTACGAAGCTTTAGCCTCTGAGCTGAGCTTGGTTGACTGGCAGGAGTTTTTTGATAATTTGGAGTGTGAGGAAGCTATAAATAAGTTTTATAATTACCTCTATGAGCTGATTAAACACTTCACACCTTTACAAGCTCTTCGCAAAGTAAAGCAGAAACCATGGCTAACCAAGCAAGGACTTAGTGCCTTGAATGCTAAAAGTAAGGCACATCGCCGTTTCAAGCGTCGTGGTACTGAAGAATCCAGAGCCCGCTTTTGTGATCTGCGTCTTGTAGCAAAAAAAAACTAGAGACTGCAATGAAAAACGACTACAGTAGCTTGGAGAGTTCCCTCATGGCGAATAATGCGAAACCAGTCTGGTCATACATTAGATCCTTCAAGTCCTCCTCTTCTGTCCCTCCGTTAGTCCGCTGGAATAATATAGTTAGCTTTTATTCCTTCTTCTCATGTCTCCGATCCCGTTAATACACCCGTACTTCACTCCATTGACATTTCTTCACTTTTCACTGACCATATCGAAGTTGAATCCCTCATTAATTCACTTAATCCTAATATATCACCTGGTCCTGATGGCTTACCGAATATTTTTGTCAAGTCATTAACGTCTTCACTTTGTATCCCTCTAGCTTTTCTCTTCAACTTCAGTCTAAAGACTGGTATTTTCCCTATTTATTGGAAAAGAGCAAACGTTGTTCCTATTCTTAAAAGTGGTGATCCTTCTTCTGTGTCCAATTATCGTCCTATTTCCTTAATTTCCTGTTTCCCAAAATTACTCAAGCGTCTGGTCCTTAACCGGCCCTATCTTGTCGAAGGAACAACATGGGTTTCTCAAAGGTCACTCTACGACCTCAAATTTAATTGAATTCACCGATTCCATTGCTAAGGCCCTAGACAATTGATCGTAGGTTGATGTCATCTTCACTGACTTCTCGAAGGCGTTTGACACGGTCAACCATCAACTTCGGTGTTACAAACTCAAAACTTTTGGGGTTGCTGGCCCTCTCTTATCATTGATGGACTCCTACTTGTCTTCTCGTATATGTTGTGTTAGTTACTGTGGAACTACCTCTATTCCATTCTATCCATCCTCTGGTGTTCCTCAAGGTTCCATTTTAGGTCCCCTCCTATTCCTATTGCTTATAAATGATCTTCCTTCGGTTATCACGTCCAATTGCCTACTGTATGCCGATGATTTTAAAGTCTTTCGAGCTATCAGGTCTGTACAAGATTTTCAATATCTTCAGATGGACCTGATTGCACTAAGTAACTGGTGTTCGTCTAACTACCTCTGTCTTAATGTTGCCAAATGCTATAAAATGACTTTTAATCGAAATCAATCTCCGCTGACTTTCACCTATATGTTGAATGAAGTCCCACTCGCTGCTGTGAGCTCTGCTAAGGACCTTGGCGTTACTTTTGATACAAAGCTCAATTTTGATGCACACATTCTGACTACTAGGGCCTCGAAAATATTGGGAATTATTTTCAGGCATACTCATAAATTTAACAATATATCTACCCCCGTCCGCTTGTTTATCTGTCTTGACCGTCCTATCCTCGAATATTGCTCTGTAGTTTGGTCTCCCCGACACTCCTACCTCATTGACTCGTTAGAGAATGTCCAGCGAAAATTTACTCGTGTCTTGTTTTACAAATTCAAAATCCCATATCAACCCTTTGACTGCTGTTTATCCTTCCTACGTTTGCATACTCTGTCGTCCCGTCGCATGTATCTAGATCAGTAATTTCTGTATCAACTCTGCCACAATCAAATTTCATTAACATTGTTTGCAGACTTACGTCTTCGTCAATCGTCGCGTTCTTCTCGCGCAAACAATTTTTTCGTGCCACCGTATGCCCGCACAAATTTATATTTTCATTCTGCCATTACGAATGGTAAGGAATCAAGATAAGCTTGAGCTTGGCCCTTTTTCCGACTCATACCTAGTTTTTAAATTGAGATTACGAAGCTTGATTCTTAAAACTCAACTGGAGTAAATATTAGACTTTATTTTCTTTGTGTGTTCTTTAATTTAATTTTACATACATATTTTTTATTGTTAGTACCATTGAATTTCTTTTTTATATTAACTTTAACACTTAATTCTAATTTTCATTAATTCTATCTGTTTTTTTTTTTTGTTCCATTTCGTAATTGGGTTATATTTTATCTGTTAAATGGAATTCAAATAAATAAATAAATGCATGCAACCGGGTAGCAGCATATAAGTCGGCCAAGAAATCCCTTCGCAAATTAATTTACAGCAGCAAGGCTTGCTGCTAGCAAGATCTAGTGGACTGTGTGAACAAGAATATGCGGAAGCTTGCGGAAAAGATGGACGATGGACGCTAGATGGGTGGATATTCTGGATACGCTGGAAAACTCTTTTCAAGTTCCAGAATATCTAATGCGGCTTTTGAGGAACTACTTAAAGGACCGAAGCCTGCTCTACGACACGACACAGGACCAACGAAGGATGGAAATTACATCGGGTGTTGCCCAGGTAACTATCCTTGGTCTGGACCTATGGAGCGTGTCTTACGATGGGCTACTGATACCGGAGATGCCAGATGAGTCGCGCTTGATCGGCTATGCGGAAAATGTTGCGGCTCTGGTCGCTGGACGCACCGTTGAACAGGCGCAACTTAGTCTAGGTATGTTAATGCGCCGAGTGAGGGACTGGATGACTGCTCGCGGGCTCAGTTTAGCACTGGAGAAAACCGAAGTGGCCATCTTGACAAAAAAGAGAATCTCTAGAGTAAGGGTGATCAGTATTGGAGACATACGAATCGAATAGAAGCTATCTGTGAAGTACCTGGGGCTACTGATCGAGGATGCGAAGGAGATGGTTTTCCGCGAGGAAAGACAGTGCTCGTTCAACGATTGGCAGCAGTCTTGGGTCAATTGCACGAAGAGAAGGTGGACTGCGCACCTCATCCCGGATGTGAGACCGTGGTTTAATCGAGGGCATGGTGAGACTGACTTCTATCTGGCCCAACTTTTGAGCGGGTATGGGTGTTTTCAGTCATACCTGGACAAGGTTGGTAAGTCACGGTCCCCTAATAGGTAGTTTTGCCCAAGAGAGAAAGACAATGCCTGCCATACATTTTGTGTGTGCAAAAAATGGGATAGGCTGCGACGGGAGCTCTGCAGGGAGAGAGAGAGAGACCTCACTCTGGAGAGTGGAGTTGCGTTGATGCTTGGATCGGTTGACAAATGAAACCATGTGGCACATTATGTTCGGGCAGTCCTAAAAGATAAAAGAGACTTACAGCAGCTGACATTGAGGGATCGCTTGTCTAGCAACTTCTCTTCTCCTTCCGCTAGAGGAAGGATCCCTAAACTTGAAGGCAACTCACGGCATAATAAAACAAGATCTGGCCTGATGTAATGTGTCACATGCTTCCAGGCTGGGTTCTCCGGTTTACAGGGGATGTGTTTAGTGGGTAGTCCAATCACCATGGGAGTTCCTCACTCAGTGCGTAAGGGGCGTTTTCCTCCGAACCAAAGAAAAAGAAGTTGGAGCATCGTTGGGTCAAGTGTATCGAGCTAAGAGGAGATTGTGTTGAGAAATAAATCTCTACTTTTCAACATTTTCGTTTTTCTTTTGTATACTAAATAGTTATCGGACCGCGCGCGCACGTTGTATTAGTGATTCATTTTCTCCTATTAATTATTAAATATTGTTTTATTCATTAGTAAATACTTACCCCTTCTTATCTCTTTTCATTTCAGCAATGGAGGATTCCGGCCAGTATTGGACAGTGGGTCGCCACGCACTAATCCACCACTCTTTCTCCCACCTCATCTTGCGTCGCTAAGCTCGCAATTCTCACAGCCACTTTTTTCGGGTCTTAAAGGTAAATATAATAAACGTTTTAACTGCAAATTTGCGTTTGAAATTGTAATTTATTTTCAATATTCATTTATTGACATGCACCTGAAAATATCTCCTGAAATATGACTGCTTTCCAAAAATATTGGCTGCACGTACTCGTATCTATCTCAAATTTTTCCAAACTTGTAATTGAATTTTCTTCGCTTTATTTATGCCACAAATTTAAATTTGATGAGATGATTCGGCTAAGTGGCTATAAGACTCATCCCGACGTATGCAAACAAGTATTACCGAAGCTTTTAGTGAGATTACAGAACACTTGAATGGAGAGGCATCCTACCTCCACCAAAGATATTAAGTTACAAGCCCCGTGCTTGGTGGCTAGACTTGTCCCGAAAGGAACATAAACTCACCCCATTACCGTTCGCGCTCGCGGGTAGCAGATGTTTTCAAAGTAAATGTCAGCTTATAATCAGGATTTATATTAACATTAGCAGCGAACGTTATTGGAAAATTGCATTAAATTTGATTTAATCCTAATAGTCTGACAAAAGGAATTCCAACTCACATCAATCATCAAATTTTATCAAAGATTTTATTTTGTTTTTTCCTTTCCTTTTTTCAGGTTTTCCGGGATTGTGCTCATGTTGTCCTATTAAGCCGGCAACAATGACTACTACATCAACATCATCATCATCGTCCGTGTCTCCACCGTCGTCCGGGAGTCATTCAGATCCTCGCTCCAGTTCAGTAGCCGAATTGAGACGAAAAGCCCAAGAACACTCCGCCGCCCTTCTCCATTCACTGCATGCGGCTGCCGCTGCAGGATTAGCATTTCCTGGTTTACATTTGCCACCGTTGTCCTTGCAACAAGCGTTGAATAGTAGAAAATCCGAAGCTCAAGATATGACGACAACTAATGGAACAACATCATCATCCTTATCACCAATGGATTCGCAACACCCCAATGGTGTAAAGAATGAATAAATTAATGAATAAATGATTACTATCATTGCATTCACAATATTTTAGGGAATGTCTAGCGTATGAAATTATGAAAAATATTATATAAATAGGATTAATGGTTATGGAGTTTTATACATTAACATAAAAATCAAATAAAAAACAAAATATTATCGTTTTCACCGTCTAATGGAAAAAGTTCATCTCAAAATAAAGCATTATGTTTATCTTGGAATTAAGTTCTCAAAATGTTTATTTGTTCTTTCAAAAACAAGCCCGATATCAAACAAAATAATGTAATCTTTCCATTTTGAAATCACAAAGTAATTACATTAAGGACATATTCACCAAAAAAATAAACAATATCATATTTCAATAATAAATTAATAATATAAACATTCAAAAATTGTAGTTTAAGTAGAATGTACATATATAAATACGCTCACAGATAAGTAATATATTGCAAATGATTGTAGATTGAAAATTGTTTGTAAAGTAGAATGAGTGATGTTTGGGAAATTTAGAAATCAACAAATTTATTCATGAATGTAAAAGCAAATTTGGCGAAATGACAAGTCCACCATGTATTCTATATATAATTAATTATGTTGATTACATGACATGCCATCTTCTGTAGCCAATAAAATGATATAGAAATAATCAAAATCGTGCTTTTATTTATTAGCTTTGAAGTTTTGAGTACAATTTCAAGTTGTTGTGAAAGTTGATGGTCTGGTAATGCTGATTTTGGCAGAGATAGCTGGAAATAAGGATAAAGTCAATAGCACTTTATTCAATACTAATCTTTATATTTTCAAAGAATATATAGCAAATTCCAAACAAATTACTAAAAACTTAATGGCCCAAATTTAAACGTTATCAATCAAATAAATTTAATCAAAAAATAATATCAAATGCAAATTAATTAAAATTATTATCTATTTTGTGAGTCAATTGGAAGAAGGAGACATAAGAAACCTACTATAGAATAGAATCGCTCAATACTTCATCAGTATGTGAAGAGCAACTTGAAGAATTCGCAAACACTGTCTGGCAAGCTTTTGAGTGTAGTGTCCCAAAAATACCAAAAACTACTTATAATTTAGAATTTGAAGAAGAAACCTACAACCTCATAAGAAAATGAAACTCCTTGCGGTGAAGAAGGCAAAAAACCGTCATTTGGTTTCTTAAAATTGATGTTAATACCCTCACTCTAGCAATTAAGAACAGAATTAAGGAGCTTCAGAATTTCCGATGGAATAACATGCTAACAAATCTGTAATACAACTCGCGGAAAGTCTGCTTTTCAAATAGAATTTTTAAACCAAAGTATCATATTGTTACATGCCCAAACAATAATGCGAGCTACCGTAGCAACTATTAATAACATCATTATCAATAAACGAATGTACTCGAAAGCTCAAGAATCGACCAAGTAGATCCATGATCGATATCTGAAAGAGACGTCACTGCGGGTATTCAGAATTCCAGGTAGTTCTCGTCAGAACATTCGCCAATGTACAAGAAATGGATTGAATGACTAGAGACCCTATATAAAGCTGAGCAGAATGAATGGAAGGGTAATAGTAAAAGCTGTGATAAGAGTGGAGCGTGAATTAAAGGCGATATTGATTGATAGTGAAGTGATTTTCGTGATACAGACAGTTAGAATATAAATTGAAAGTCAGGAAAAATTAAATTAAAGTGCAATTTGTAAAATAGTGAAATTGATGATCGTACATTCTTAGTGAATAAACTCTTTTGACTTAATTTAAAAGACAGTGCGTTTTCACTTTCCCGAAACATTAAAACTATCGGCCGTGAGCACGCGACAGTGGTGTCAGTGAAAACTTTTAAACATTTTTAACGTGCACAATAGTCGTTAGAATAAAAATCAAATTACCTAAAGCACAGAAATTTATTTATGCAAGCATATGCGCATTTTGACACTTATCGCAGTTCCTTCTTCAGTGCCAACTAACCCATTTTTTCAAACAACAACCTTTATATATTAATTAAAAAACGATACAATCATGAAATACTTAATGACCAAGGATATAATTAACAAAACGTAAATAAGGGTGATTGCGCGTTACCTGCAACATGATTCATTAAATACTTTTGTGGTATTTTCTGAATTTCAAGACTTTTGATTATGTCTCGTTTTCGTATCTCGCGTACCTGGCTGATGACCTTCAAATTGTCCATCGTGATGGCATTCTTGATTCGGTTATATGTTGTGCTACCGCCGATCGTATGTCATTGTTTCTCCTTTGTTTTTTTTTATTGCGTTTTCCACCTCGCTCAGATGTTCCTTGCACCGTGTAGTTGTTGGACGTCTTGTTTGCCCAATATAAATCATGTTGCATTCGGGGCAGTTGATGCGGTATACTCCACTCTGTTCGTTCACTTTAAGTGGATCCTTGACTGAAGTGAGCCAGCTACCCAGTTTCATTTTTCTACTTGATGGTACCATTTCGGTGCTCCCCGATTTTTAGATTTTCTTCAGCTTTGCTCTTATATATATTTGTGTGTCTTACTGGTGCAGGTTTGATGGATTCCATTTGTTTGTTCTGTAAACCGAGTGTTGTTAGTTCATTTCGCTTGGTTTAGCTTTCCTTTTTCTTGATTATATTTAGAATTATATCGTGCTTGCACCCGTTCATTTCAGCATTCTTGATAATGCAGATTTCCTCTTTTCTTCGTTCTTCCTTTGATATCGGAATGGTCAGCATCCGGTGAACCATGGCATGATATGGTGCCATCTTTTGAGAAAAGGTGTGTGAGGGCGTTGCTGGAATAGTCCTCTGAGTTTGCGTAGCTTTTCGGTGTATTCCAAAACTAAATTCCCCATTTTTTCTGATGATATTTATGTCCAAAAATGATAAGCGGATATCCTGCTCCAGTTCCATACTAAACTGTAAGTTTTTGTGGATGGACTTGATGCTCATGAGTGTGTGCTCCAATTTGTCTACTTACGATTGCCAGAATGTCGTCCACATATCTGATCCAAAATCTGAGTAGTAGCCCTAGTTCTTCTAGGGTCATTTCAAAATTGCTCATGAATAAGTCACTAATGAGCGGCGACAATGGATTTCCCATAGCTACACCACTCCTACCTTTAAAAAATCGGCCTGTAAACGTGAAATAATTTTCGCTCATGCACAGGTGCGTTAGTTTCATCAGGCAGCGCACCTCTTTTCTCTACTTCCAGTCATTTGGCCTCCGTCCTAGGAGTCGGTGTTCGAAAAGGACTAGTGCTTCCTTTACCGGAATACTAGGGAATAACGCATTAACATCGAACGATACCAGAAGTTCATTTTCAAGTATATTGCAATTTTGAATTCTAGCTGCAGCTTCTTGACTATTTTTATTAATAGTCAACATGACAAGATCGTGGAGAAGCAGACTTTTGCCTTCCGGGTTAAGCTAACAGAGGGCATTGCACCATAACAATCGACACTGGTGCAACCCGATCGATTATCTGACCAGACCTAGTGAGGCAACTGCTTTTTCCCAAAGGCAGGATTTTCTCACTATGGACAACTACTGGAGAAACTGCATCTGTCCATGGAGAGGTAACCTTCAGAAACAGTTGGGAGACCTTGCATTTCGACATAATTTTCTGGTCACGATCATTAGGGATGACTGCATTCTCGGAATAGATTTTCTGCGACCACATGCAATCACGTTGGATTTGGGCAAAAGGGTATTGAAATGGTGGAATGTGGAGTGATGATGGAGGATTCGAGCGTCCAAATTGCCCCGATGAATGTGGTAGTATGTGCCGACACTGATGTACCGAATTCTTCCGAGAGCATTGTATGGGCCAAGCTTGATGGTGATTCTGGAGCCCACCGATCTTATCTGATAGAGCCAACGAAGACGTCGGCATTGTGTAGTTTGATTGTAGGACGAAGCCTTGTAAGATCTATAAGGAACGGATACGTACCGGTTAGAGTCCTTAACACCGCAGACTCAACCACAAGCATCAAAGCGGGAGAAGTCATCGGCAGCTGCCAGCCTGTTTCCACCATCACCTCTTTGGAAGCCACTCACGACCATCATGGGAAAAGGAGGGAAAACGCAGACGAAACCCGGGAAACCACATCTGCAATATTGAACCAGGTCAAATCGCCAGTGCAGCTATTCAAGCAAGCCTCTGATCCGGTCACCAAGTACAGTGACACCTTCTCAACAAGCCCGAATGACCAAGGCCAAGTGAGCATGGCAACTCACGTCTTAGATACACAGAGAGCCAAGCCAATCCGACAAGCACCGAAACGTCTTCATATAGCCAAACAAAGACAAGTAAGCGCACTGATCTTGGACATGGAGAAACAAGGTGCTATCAAGCCTTCTGTCAGTCCATGGGCCGCGCCAGTAATTCTAGTAAGGAATAAGGATGGTAGCACTCGTTTCTGTGTCGACTATAGGCAGCTTAGCGACGTCACAAAGAAATATAGTTACCCGCTTCCACGCATCGACGCCATCATAGACATTGTAGCTGGCGCAAAAATGGTTTTCTACACTCGATCTCAAGAGTGGCTACTGGCAGGTAGAAATCGACAAGAAGGACCTAGAGAAGACCGTATTTTCAGTTGGAACCGGATCGTGGCAATTTGTAGTGATGCCGTCTGGGCTTTACAATGCTCCACCCAACTTCGAACGTCTGATGGAATTCGCGCTAGGAGGCCCAACCTGGAAAACCGGCTTGGTGTACCTAGACGACATCATTGTTATCAGGAGAATGTTCGAAGAGCATGTGTGAAACTTTGAAGAGGTTTTCTCCCGATTGCGACTGGTGAATCTGAAACTTATTCCCGACAAGTGTACCCTTTTTGCAGCTGAAGTAAAATACCTGGAACACGTTGTATCAGTAGAAGTGGTCAAAATAGACCCTGAGAAGATTGAAGCTGCAAAAAGCTGGCCAACACCAAACAACAAGCGCCAACTGCGAAGTTTTCTGGATCTGGCGACTTACTATCGAAGATTCGTCAAAGACTTTGCCAAAATAGCAAATTTTCTCCATCAGCTAACCAAGAAAAATCGTTTATTTGTCTAGAATGAACAATACCTGGCAGCTTTTGAGACCTTGAAGGAGAAGCTGTGTGAATCACCCGTGCTGGCATATGCAAAACCCGGAAAAAATGTTTGCTGTTGACACTGATGTGAGCAACGGCGAGATTGAAGCAGTACTCTCCCAGCAAATCGATGGCGAAGAAAGAGTCCTTTCGTATTTCAGTCGAGTTCTCTCAAAAAGTGAGAGGAACTACTCCGCGACCAGGAGGGAGCTATTAGCTATAATAGAGGCAACCAAGCAGTTCCACAAGTACCTATATGGCCAAAAATTTGTTCTTCAAATTGACCATGCATCGCTGAGATGGCTGCTTAACTTCAAAAACCCCGAGGGACAAGTTGCGAGATGGATCGAAAGAATGCAGTTCTACGATTACAAAATTGTTCATCGGAAGGGCGAAGTTCATGGAAATGCTGAAGCCCTATCTCGTCATCTATGTCCAGCTAACTGCAAGCATCGCCAACGGATTGAGGAAAAGGAGCCGACCGATGATCTGCGAGTGATAATGGCCGAATTCGATGAAGGTAAGTCATTGGAGGAGATTCGAAAAACCCAGCTAGCCAATGAAGACATCGGACCATTACCCGCATGGAAGGAGCCAACTGGGCGACCTGAGTGGAAGGATGTTTCAACGCATGGCGCAACCCTGAAAATTTATTGGGCACAATGAAACTCCCTTCAGGTGGAGAGTGGTGTACTCAAGCGGAAATGGGAAACGGCAGATGGCAGCTCCTACAGGATGCAAACTATACTTCCCAAAAGCCAAATCCACGATGTGGTTAAGGAAATGGACGAATAATACTTGGGAGGCCACCTTGGTGTTAACAAGACCTTAGCGAAATCGCGGGAAAGTTTTTACTGGCTCCACGCTCGAGAAGACGTAGAGGACTGGTGCCGTCGATGCACGATTTGCGCTTCCGTCAAAGGTCCAAAGCGACGACTGAGAGGACAAATGCAAACCTATAACGTGGGCGTGCCATTTGAAAGGATTGCTGTTGACAGCGCAGGACCCTTTCCTGAATCCAAATGAGGTAATCGATACACGCTGGTTGTGGTCGATTATTTCAGCAAGTGGTCCAAGGTCTACCCTACTCCCAGCCAGGAAGCAACTACTGTAGCTGAACAGCTAGTGTTAAATTGGGACAGTTGGTATGGTGTATCATGTTAACTATATTCGGATCAAGGCCGAAACTTTGAGACACTAGTTTGTGGCGAAATGTACCAGCTGCTGGGAATACGGAAAACGAGGACAACACCACTGCATCCCCAATCCGATGGAATCGTCGAACGTTTCAATGGCACACTCAATAAACACCTGGCCAAGATGATTGATGAGAACCAAAGGGACTGGGACCGGCACATCCCATTATTCTTGATGGTGTATAGAGATGCCGAACATCCATCGACGGGCCAAGCCCCAGCCAAAGTCATTTTTGAAAGACTATTCGTCTACCGGCTGATGTAAGTTCGGAACCTACTGTGAGAAACCTCAAACGATATCAGAGTACGCATGTGAGCTAAGGCAACGGTTGAACCAGATACATCGGACAGTGCGAAAACACCTCGAATCGGCTGCTGACCGCATGAAGACCAGGTATGATCGCAAGGCAAATTCTACTGGCTTACAGCAAGATGACTTAGTATGGCTATACAACTCACAACGGCGGAAGCGTAGTTCTCCGAAATCACAGCATAATTGAGAGCGAATCAATGACGTCGTATATCGCATACAAGAACACTGTAAGCCGAGAGCTAAAATGAAAATCGTGCACCTGGACCGTCTTGCCCCATAATACATCCAGGGAGACTTAACTAAAACTGGTGACACATCTTTTCGGGGCGAAAAGAACTGAGGTGGAGGCAGTGTTACTTGTCCAAATAATTCAGCGAGCTACTGTCGCAATGGTTGTCGCAACTATTAATAACATCATGATCAATAAACGAATGTAATCGAAAGCACAAGAATCGACCAAGTAGATCCATGGTCGATATCTGAAAGTGACGTCACTGCGGGTATTCAGAATTGCTCGAATATTCCAGGTAGTTCTCGTCGGAACATTCGCCAATATACGAGAAATGGATTGAATGACTAGAGACTCTATATAAAGCCGAGCTGAATGAATGGAAGGGTCATAGTAAAAACTGCGATAAGAGTGGAGCGCGAATTAAAGGCGATATTGATTAATAACGAAGTGATTTTCGTGATACAGATAGTTGAAATCAATAGATGAAAGATAGTGAAAATTTGATTCTAATACAATTTATAAAATGGTGAAATTGATGATTGTACATTCTCAGTAAATAAGCTCTTTCAACTTAATTTAAAAGACAGTGTGTTTTCACTTTCCCGGAACATTAAAATCATCGACCGTCAACTTTAACATGCGCCAATATGTTACCGTATTCAATAATTAAATAATAATGAAAAGCATATTTACTAGAATCAAGGAAAAGCAGATATACTTGCAGATAAATTTAATCAGTTCCATAATATTTCCTATAGGTTCTACAACAACCTAGCAGATATGATGGTGGCTAAAGTTTTGAAGCTGTAATGATTTTCACCTTTTTAGGTTCGAACGCGGAACCGACCTCTCATCGGTTCTAGACGTTAAGTCTGAGTAGTGCCAACGGATGGTACCAACAGGTCAACCATTCCGTGCACCGTAACCCATTCACGCGGTGGCTGCTTGTCGGCCAGCTAGTTCGGAGAGGATTTCGGTCGCGGGTCTCCGAATGGGTTACGCTCAATTACAATATTTTCAGCCTCCTGAACATGCCCGTTTTCAAAACGCATTATCAAAACAAAACCATACGGAGAAGAACCTACTTTACGTTACTCCGTATTTCTTCATTCAGCCAGTTAAAGTACAAAAATCTAATTTCCGTTTCGCGTTCCCGAATTATACCGACGCGGTACCGAAAGGTATGCTACTCGAAATTAAACCGACGAAAACTACTCTAATGAAATGACGAAACAACAAAGGTACCGCGTACCGCGCGCGACGCGAAACCGACCTCAGCGGATTTGTCGAAACCCTACCCTCGCGACGGCATACCTACCCTGCACTCACCTTCCCGCTGAAACAAAAGAACCACTGAAAAGGAAAGTCTTTCGTTAATTAACAATTCATGATTTTATTTAATGGATTAGTCTTCATAATATGCTATTTCTTTTACATTAGAATTATCAGTCATCTTGTCCTATGAATAACCGGATTCAACCTCTTTTATGGTGTGCATCTAATCAACGATTCCTTTACACAATACATTCGGTGAATTTTCAGTCTACTTCAACTCAACACGAGGTGAATCTTTGCGTCTGTATTGCTATTGATTTTAATATTACATCTACTTAAACTATTTACAAAATCAAATACTCTTTGACAGTGGCTACACTAACAAACGACACTGGAATCTGATTGTTTCTATTTCCGATTCATTTGAGAAAATAAGGAGTTTTTTGATGATTTTTTTTTTTTGTTTTTATTTTGGTAGGCCGTTATTTGATGAGTGCTCATTTACGATAGTTATTCCTTTTAGCCATTCGCGGTTGAATGTTACAAAAACAGTTCAAAGCTGTCTTAAGGCAATTTATCGTTTGAAAAAACTGTCGACAGTGAATTTTCTAGGAGTTTGTAAGCTTACAAATTCGACATAACATGAAACGTTAAAATTTTTTTTTTTTTTTTAAATTAATGGAAGCATTTCATTTTCTCACGAGTGGAGGAAGTATTTTTTTTCATGAACTTGTTCTTGGTAACCAAATTGGCACAACAGGAACATTGTCAAATAATTAAGGCAATTGGAAGATATAGTAGTTAACAACCATTTTTAATTTATTATCAACCAAAAAAGTAACAATTAGTATAGTTGTAACGATATTTTCTAGCAAAACGGTTTTTTTTTCAAGTTATTATCTTATTGGCATTGAAGATTACAGCGATGTGAACAATTGTTTAGAACTCGTTGTACAGAGTAAGCACTTTGGATCGTTTATTATATACTCGATTTATAAAAGTCATTTTTCTCGATATTCTACTTTTAGGGCTAGCGATTAATCTAGCTATGAAACAAGACTTTGAATTAATGAGTTTTGTAAATCTATAATCATCATTTATTTCCTCATATCCTCCATAAAACCAAGGCGGGGAGAATCAATAAACGAGCTTTGAAACAATGCACGCAATCAATCTTGGAATTACAAAATTTAAGTAAATAGACTGAGATGTGGACAAATAGTTTTGAGTTAGCTGGTAAGTCTGTAGCGAACTGAGCGATAAGGAAAAATTTTAAAATTTACCTTACTCCTTTTGTCTTAAAGACAATTTAATGAATATTTATCCTAGATTTGTTGTTCTTGTTGTACGTACGATTTTGGCATCGATATCACATTATGTGTCTTCATTTCTTTTCTTAGTTTGTTGGTTTAGAAGCGTTGAACTTGACGAGAATGACGAAGGGAAAGATTTGTAAAGTGTCAGTTTGAACATTGCATATTGTATTACGGCTGGAGAACTTTTAATTTACGCTCGATGCTTGCGCGGCACATTGGACACAATTCCAAATTATCTTGGCGCTCTGCGCAACAGCACAGATGGCCGCAAGGTATGAAAATAATTTTCACCCAGTTTTGACCTCGGCAAGGATCCCTTCTTTTATAAATACTGTAGCACCTTAGGCGATTAAAGACAACAATGCTCCATAGGAATATAACTGATATTGACTTTTCAACATTTGTGTCTACTGTAAAATATAACCGAAAGATGAAGTGTACCGGCCACATATAGCTTCTATGAAACTAGAATCGAAGAACACCAAGATTACTCTCGAAGGGAGCGGTTTACAATCTATCAACTATTCTTAGTGAAATAGGTATACGAAAAATGTTGCGAATATAATATTGATGAGCACTTTCTTTCCCGCGTTTTCTCCCCCTCGTGGCGCCGGACTGTCAAGCTGACAACCTCCGACCAAACAGATGTGTGTGGAATGGAACGCCACATGGCGGCAATGTGCATCTCCATTTGTCGCCAGTGGCATAGTTTTTCGATGGCCACGGTGGAGGGGGCATTCCCAAATGGATATGTCTCGAAATGCGTCGGGGTTTTGATTAATATTCTGTTTCAAATATTTAAATCCACAGATCTAAATATTTGGAGATAAAAATAATATTTTCTGCGCAACGATATCCGCACGAAAGATGAAGTCCGCTTGCATTTCGAGGTCATACCCATCTGGCCGAGTGCAAGGGTTCGGGATCGGAATCACTTCGATTCCCGGGCGTAGGCGTCACATTACACATTCCCCCCCCCCAAATCGAAGTGATTACGATCCCGCCTCCTATGTAAAAGGTCTTGGTCAGGGCAGTGGCGGGTCGAAGGTCGATTTCGAGGAATAGGCTACAACCATGTTCGTGAAGACTCGATAGCGGCTATACAGTAGGGAGTCAGGTGTTATTCAGAGGTCTTCGTCCAGGCAGAGATTTAGGTAAGCCAAGGTTTTGCGTGTGAAATAGTTGCACTTCATCGTCTAAGGTCTTTTGCGTGGTAAATTCCCAGGGTTTTGCCAGCCATGTCCGCGATGAGGTATCGGGTGGGGCTTATTACTTGTAGGACTCGACACTTCACGAATTTCTTGCCTAGTTTGGCATTGTAATGTCGGGTGGCATCGCTCTGCCGGAAGTTTCGACGATATATTTCGTCGCCTGCCTTGAAGCCAGAAGGATGAGATCGCAAGTTGTACCGCTCCTCTCCCATCAGTCGACTTTCTTCAATCTTCTCCCGCAGTTGATCTCGCAGAAGTTGGAGCTTTTCGTGCGGTTCCAGAACCACGATTGGGTCCTCTAGTGATTTCAGCTGCCGCAGTAGCCGGTAAGCGCTCCCATGACAGATCATGTACTGGCCGAACAATGCGAAATACGGCGAAATGCCGGTAGTGGCGTGGTACGACGAGCGCAGCGCACTAGTGATGGCGGACAATTTGCGATCCCAGTCCTTCTGAGTCGGGTGGACATAGGCGCGAATGGCCGCTATGAGCGTACGGTTCAGTCGTTCGGATGCGTTGGCTTGTGGTGAATAGACGGCGGTTCGTTGGTGGATGATGCCGTATTTGGACATTAGGTCTCGGAACTTGCTGGAGGTGAACTGGACCCCATTGTCGGAGACAAGTTTCTCCGGAACTCCAAACATGTGAAAAACTCGGTTCTCCAAGAAGCTGACTATAGGTCCAGTGTGCATGTTACGTAGTGGTTCTATGATAGGGAATTTAGAGAGCTGGTCCAGGACCACGACAGCTCCCGTGTGACCAGAAGTAGATCGAGGGTAAGGACCGATAAGATCAATGTACAAGCACTGGAACACACGTTCGGGGACCTCAATCTTACCCATGGGTGGCCGAAGAATGGTGTTGGGCGCTTTAGTGCACTTGCATAGCTCACAAGAGGCTACGTACGCTTTTATCTGTTGTGCCATCTTAGGCCAAAAGAAACAGGTTTTCAACCGCCTAAGTGTACGACCGTATCCGCCGTGCGCACTTGATGGGTGGTCATGGGCCCGTCTGATAAGATCAGTGGTTAATTCTTCGGGCACCCACAACTTCCACTGTTCTCCTTCTTGTAGGGGGTCTCCGGATGCGTGTCCCATCCGCTTGTAAACAAATCCATCCGTCAACCGCAGTTCAGGAAGCTGGGACAGTTGATTCTGGATAGTGTGAATCAGTTGGGTGTAGCTGGCTGACTTGAAGGCAGGATGGTCCAGGTCGATCAATTGGGGGCTGTCGTCCTCCTGGACCAACTCGGCTCCTTCAGGGGCGAACATTCTGGATAGGGTGTCGGGGACTACATGCTGGCTTCCCTTTCGGTGGCGAATTGTGAAGTCAAATGCCTGTAGTTTCAGTGCCCACCTGGCCAATCTGCCGTTGAGATCAGTCTGGCTCATTAGCCATTTCAGAGACGCGTGGTCTGTAACGATTTCAAAGGTGTGTCCCTCCACATAGGCTCGGAAGCGTTTCACTGCCAACACCGCAGCTAGACATTCCTGCTCGGAGACCGTGTAATTTCGCTGGGCTGGGTTCAACTTGTGAGACATGAAGGCTATAGGTCTCTCCTCGCCGTCTTGTGCAACCTGGACTAAGACTGCTCCCACCCCATGTTGACTCGCGTCACAATGGATTGAGAACGGTTTGTCAAAGTCCGGGCTGTGCAGTACGGGGGCTGTCGTCAGACTCTTCTTTAGCTCTTCAAAGGCTCGCAAGCTGGGCTCTTCCCAGACGAATTTACGTCCCTTACGCAGCATGTCGGTCAAAGGAGTGGTAATGGTGGCATAGTCACGTACAAAATGCTGGTACCATCCGCATAAACCTAAGAATCGGCGTAATTGCTTGGTGGTCTTGGGTAATGGGAAAACGTCAATTGCTTGAGTCTTGTCCGGATCGGTCTTGATATGGCCATGCCCAATGATGTGACCTAAATACTTCACCTCCGTCATCACGAACTGACTCTTCCATATGTTGATGGTTAATCTTGCCCTCCGGATGTGTAGAGCCACCTCCTGAAGCAGGTCGATGTGTTCGTTAAAGGTCTCGGTTATAAGCAACAGATCATCCAAGTAAACGAAAACTTGGTGCCGCAAATGAGGTGGTATCACCTTATCCATAAGGCGCGTCATTGTTTGGGGGGCATTGCACAATCCGAATGGCATGGTCACGAATTGATACAGGGGCCGACCTGGGACTGTGAAGGCTGTTTTCTCCTTTAAACCAGGGTCTAAAGGAATTTGCCAGAAGGCGTCCTTGAGGTCTAAGCTCGTGATGAAATGGGCTTTAGGCAACCGACTCAAAATGCCTTCAATCAACGGTAGAGGGTATGCGTCCTTGACAGTGACAGCGTTCAAGCATCTGGCATCTAAGCATAGCCGGACCTTGTTCGGCTTGACAACTAAGGTGACTGGGGAAGCCCACGCGCTCTGTGATTCTTCGATTGCGCCTAATGCTAGCATTCGATCCACTTCAGCATATAACGATTTTTCCTTCGCCGGAGATATGGCAAAATGTCTCTGTTTTATGGGTTTAGCATCCCCCACATCTATAGTGTGGAACACCAGGGCAGTCCTCCCGAGACCTTCTTTCTCATGCGATGGAAAAGCCGATATAGCCGAGTCAAGACGCAGTTGCTGATTTACATCTAGTGTATATCGTAGTAAGTGAGAGGGTTGAGATTGGTCAGGAACGGTGGTGACGGACTCCAGGGTCGTACCGGAGAATAGTGCCGGGGCCAAGTTAAATTTTCGAACGAAATCCACTCCTAGATAAAGATTCTGGGTTAACTGAGGTATGATGAAAAATTCCATAGGTTTAGTTACTCCTTTGAAGGTGACATCCGTCATAATTTTTCCCACTACAGAGTGACGAGTTCCGTCCGCCGTGCTTAACCAGGAGGTGAAATGACAGATTTGGTCCGCGTGCCTTGCCAGTACCTCCCCTGCAAAATCGGCAGATATGCAATTCACACTGGCTCCCGTATCGACTAAGCCTGACACTCGTTTTTGCAGGAGGTGTACTGACGCATATGGCCGAACATCATCCCTCAATAATTCGTCTAAGTGTATGTCCTTCAACACTTTCCTCGACTGTCTGACCTTTCTCCAGAAGCTCCGCATCCGACGCGTGGCTCGCTTGCTTCGCGGTGGGACATTTGTAGCCAACTCCTCATGGAAGATGCGCTGTCGAGTAGCCAAGTAATTCCGCAGCCTGACATGAAAAGGTTTTACATGCCAAGGAACTTTCGCCTCGCTATCATTTCCCTGCGCGTTGGCCTCGGCGAAGGACGGCGTCGGTTGTGGAACTTCGGGAGAACTGTGTTTAGCGGTGCGAGTCAGCAGAGTTGGAGTCATGTTGGGAGCTTGGTCATAGCTAGTGATGGGGTCAAGATTGGTTCGTCCGGGGTTTAGGAGTGCCGACGGGTGGTCGCGGCACTCGGTGGCAAGTTTTTTCGCCCTTTGCAATTTGCACAGTCAGGTGCGTAGGTGTCGGCCTTCCCGCAGCGGTAGCAGAAAAGCGTCGGCTCCGCTGGACATGCATAGAACCGATGTCCCGATTGTCGGCAGTTCCAACAGACCGTCGGGCTTGTAATTGCTTCAAGGGAGGGTCGATCAATCAATGCTGGGTCCTCAAGCTCCGGTGGTGCTCCGCTCCTCGGTACTGGTACTGGATCAGCAAGCAGGTGGCCCGCTGCCATCAACTCCGCGGTGTGATGATTTCGGGGATTTGGTCCCATTATGCGAGGTTGTGGACGGAAGGTACCTCGCCGCTCATCCAAGTGTTCTTGCCTACGGGCATGGAGGCGCAATCCCTGTATGGTGTTGATGGGAAAATGTAGAAGGCTGTTCTGGAGATCCCAGTGCATGTTCTCTCTGATAATTTCTACCAGTTCGTCCTCGGGCATGGTAGCTCGCAAGCGAGTGCTCAATCTCACTATACTTGTGTAGTACTGGTCGAACGGTTCGTGAGTGCCTTGTTTCCGTTTCTTTATTTGCTCCTTTAGCTCTCTCTCAGTGAAGCCATCCTCAAATCGATTGCGGAAGGCTGCACTGAAAGAGTGCCAAGTGGGACGTGACGTTGCTTCTTTAAAGCTCCAGTACCAGTCGGCAGCGTCGCTGCTGAACAAAAGATGTGCATGCCGGAGGAAGGCTGAGAAATCACCTCCCAGGGTGCTGGATACCAACGCCTGAATCCGGAAAAGGAACCGGTCCGCCGATATCATATCGTTGAACCCTGTAAAGTTCAGGCGCCAACTCTCCATGATACGAGGCGTCGGGTCTAGAAAAGGTGTCAATGCGTTCCCGGGGGGATCACATCCTCGATTGACCTGTTGTATTGAACTGCCTCGGGGGCTATAGGTACCAACGGAGGTGCGGTGCTGTGTCGTGGTCTATATTCGGGAGCTCTGGGATCCATTCCCGAGTTCCTTGGAGGTGGGGCCCATTGCTCGGATGGTCGCGAGTGGGGCATAGCCACACTGGGATTGGGCTCCCAGCCAAGCGGAGTTCTCACGCGGCTGGGTGGTTGGCTCAACGGGAGATTCTGGAGCTTTCCCTCCAGGTTGCCAATCCTCTCCGACATATCCCTCATCAACGCCACAAGGGTGTCAATGGAGTGGGCGGAAAGCATGGGTGTCACCTCGGACACGACACTTGCGGCCGGAACTTCACCGCCTACGGCTCCTTGCAGGTCTAAAAGTGGTTGGGACTGTTCGGCCTCTCCACGCTCCACGCGTTGGTAGGGGCGTTCCGAGGGGGACGTCTAGGGCGGTCCGCTCGATGGGTCGCCGGCATAAGGGACACAGCTCGGACGTGAGGAGGAGCTGTTGTACACAGGCACGATGGAATAGATGTCCACAATCCAATCGCACGCTGTGTACGCCCTCCACTACGTCTTCGAAGCAGATCCCGCAGTTAGCTGGTTGGACCGTTTTGGATCTGGTCCAACGCTTATCTGGGGTCCGCTTCGTTGCCATATTTGTTCTTGCTGGATGTGTTTGATCCTATGTGTAAGTAAAAAATGTAAACTACGCCTACTCTAATAATGTAAACTATAGGTATATCTATTCGCTTAAGACTTATTTAGTGGCCGATAGTGGCGAGCTATTTATATCGAATGAGAGGAAAAAAAAATTTATTTGAATACACACTTTCCTTTCCAGTGGTCGACTACTCCAACGGGAAATGAGAGTGCGTGGTAATCTGCCGAAGAAAGGGTGCTTTTGGTCGATTTACAAAGTTTATCCCATACCCACTTACATTACAAACCGTTTCTAATCTACGTTAAATGACTCGACGAGACAAGTGGTAGAGCTACCGTAACGATTTTGTACGCGGTCAAAATTCCCGACGCGTGGAAGCATTCCGGGCTTCGCAACTCCAGCATACGCCACCGAACGTTGAACCGATACCACTCGTCTATCACGCATACGAAATAAGTAGAATCCTTCCGCGACATAAAGGCGAGGTAGCCTTCTATTTTCTTGAGAGTCCATGCTGATAGGTAAACCCATCAGGCTGGCAGTTCCATCAAGAAAATAGAAGGTCCTTACAGGGGTTAGCCTGGGACAACACATCGGAAGGATTCTGTCGCGAAAACAAAATCAACCAAAGGAGAGCGGAAGCTACAACTCACGTGAAGCGACTGCTAGAGTGTATCACACAACTCCACTGCTCCTGATAGTGGGACTCGAGTACCAGAGTACCTTACATCCTCCGTAAAGAACCAACTCGTCAGAAGACGCGAATTTCTTTCCCCCTTAGGATGTTTTAGACCCCACGTTGGGCGCCATTTGTAATGATTTTCACCTTTTTAGGTTCGAACGCGGAACCGACCTCTCATCGGTTCTAGACGTTAAGTCTGAGTAGTGCCAACGGATGGTACCAACAGGTCAACCATTCCGTGCACCGTAACCCATTCACGCGGTGGCTGCTTGTCGGCCAGCTAGTTCGGAGAGGATTTCGGTCGCGGGTCTCCGAATGGGTTACGCTCAATTACAATATTTTCAGCCTCCTGAACATGCCCGTTTTCAAAACGCGTTATCAAAACAAAACCATACGGAGAAGAACCTACTTTACGTTACTCCGTATTTCTTCATTCAGCCAGTTAAAGTACAAAAATCTAATTTCCGTTTCGCGTTCCCGAATTATACCGACGCGGTACCGAAAGGTATGCTACTCGAAATTAAACCGACGAAAACTACTCTAATGAAATGACGAAACAACAAAGGTACCGCGTACCGCGCGCGACGCGAAACCGACCTCAGCGGATTTGTCGAAACCCTACCCTCGCGACGGCATACCTACCCTGCACTCACCTTCCCGCTGAAACAAAAGAACCACTGAAAAGGAAAGTCTTTCGTTAATTAACAATTCATGATTTTATTTAATGGATTAGTCTTCATAATATGCTATTTCTTTTACATTAGAATTATCAGTCATCTTGTCCTATGAATAACCGGATTCAACCTTTTTTATGGTGTGCATCTAATCAACGATTCCTTTACACAATACATTCGGTGAATTTTCAGTCTACTTCAACTCAACACGAGGTGAATCTTTGCGTCTGTATTGCTATTGATTTTAATATTACATCTACTTAAACTATTTACAAAATCAAATACTCTTTGACAGTGGCTACACTAACAAACGACACTGGAATCTGATTGTTTCTATTTCCGATTCATTTGAGAAAATAAGGAGTTTTTTGATGATTTTTTTTTTGTTTTTATTTTGGTAGGCCGTTATTTGATGAGTGCTCATTTACGATAGTTATTCCTTTTAGCCATTCGCGGTTGAATGTTACAAAAACAGTTTAAAGCTGTCTTAAGGCAATTTATCGTTTGAAAAAACTGTCGACAGTGAATTTTCTAGGAGTTTGTAAGCTTACAAATTCGACATAACATGAAACGTTAAAATTTTTTTTTTTTTTTTAAATTAATGGAAGCATTTCATTTTCTCACGAGTGGAGGAAGTATTTTTTTTCATGAACTTGTTCTTGGTAACCAAATTGGCACAACAGGAACATTGTCAAATAATTAAGGCAATTGGAAGATATAGTAGTTAACAACCATTTTTAATTTATTATCAACCAAAAAAGTAACAATTAGTATAGTTGTAACGATATTTTCTAGCAAAACGGTTTTTTTTTCAAGTTATTATCTTATTGGCATTGAAGATTACAGCGATGTGAACAATTGTTTAGAACTCGTTGTACAGAGTAAGCACTTTGGATCGTTTATTATATACTCGATTTATAAAAGTCATTTTTCTCGATATTCTACTTTTAGGGCTAGCGATTAATCTAGCTATGAAACAAGACTTTGAATTAATGAGTTTTGTAAATCTATAATCATCTTTTATTTCCTCATATCCTCCATAAAACCAAGGCGGGGAGAATCAATAAACGAGCTTTGAAACAATGCACGCAATCAATCTTGGAATTACAAAATTTAAGTAAATAGACTGAGATGTGGACAAATAGTTTTGAGTTAGCTGGTAAGTCTGTAGCGAACTGAGCGATAAGGAAAAATTTTAAAATTTACCTTACTCCTTTTGTCTTAAAGACAATTTAATGAATATTTATCCTAGATTTGTTGTTCTTGTTGTACGTACGATTTTGGCATCGATATCACATTATGTGTCTTCATTTCTTTTCTTAGTTTGTTGGTTTAGAAGCGTTGAACTTGACGAGAATGACGAAGGGAAAGATTTGTAAAGTGTCAGTTTGAACATTGCATATTGTATTACGGCTGGAGAACTTTTAATTTACGCTCGATGCTTGCGCGGCACATTGGACACAATTCCAAATTATCTTGGCGCTCTGCGCAACAGCACAGATGGCCGCAAGGTATGAAAATAATTTTCACCCAGTTTTGACCTCGGCAAGGATCCCTTCTTTTATAAATACTGTAGCACCTTAGGCGATTAAAGACAACAATGCTCCATAGGAATATAACTGATATTGACTTTTCAACATTTGTGTCTACTGTAAAATATAACCGAAAGATGAAGTGTACCGGCCACATATAGCTTCTATGAAACTAGAATCGAAGAACACCAAGATTACTCTCGAAGGGAGCGGTTTACAATCTATCAACTATTCTTAGTGAAATAGGTATATGAAAAATGTTGCGAATATAACATTGATGAGCACTTTCTTTCCCGCGTTTTCTCGCCCTCGTGGCGCCGGACTGTCAAGCTGACAACCTCCGACCAAACAGATGTGTGTGGAATGGAACGCCACATGGCGGCAATGTGCATCTCCATTTGTCGCCAGTGGCATAGTTTTTCGATGGCCACGGTGGAGGGGGCATTCCCAAATGGATATGTCTCGAAATGCGTCGGCGTTTTGATTAATATTCTGTTTCAAATATTTAAATCCACAGATCTAAATATTTGGAGATAAAAAAAATATTTTCTGCGCAACGATATCCGCACGAAAGATGAAGTCCGCTTGCATTTCGAGGTCATACCCATCTGGCCGAGTGCAAGGGTTCGGGATCGGAATCACTTCGATTCCCGGGCGTAGGCGTCACATTACAAAGCAGCAACCAAACCAAACATCTTTACCTTCTGGTGCATTAATAAATACCAAAGAGTTAATAGGTTTACTCAAAAAAGTTAAAACGGCAAAGCTCCAATTATCGATGGCCTGCCGAATATAATTCTTAAAAATTTACCCAAAAAAGGAATAGTCTTCATATGCCTCCTTAGGCTCTCTTTCTTTCTTTCCATCTGGTAACAAGCTCTAATTATACCTATCTTGAAGCCTGGAAGAGATTCACACTCTCCCGACAACTACACGTCCATGAGCCTATTACCAGGTTTAGGTAAGCTCTTTGAAAGAGTAATCCTAAGAACATTAAACGATTTAATGGCTAACAATAATATATTACCTGATTTCAAATTCGGCTTCAGAAACAGATATTCCATGTTGCGAAGAAAGTCTATGCAGCAATATACAATAAATTGTCTGTAGATTTGGTAGCGCTGGACATAGAAAAAGCCTTGGATACAGTCTGGTATGATGCTCTTGTCTTTAAACTTGAGAAATATAATACACCCCCATATTGGTTGAAACTTTTACAAGCATTTTTCACTGACAGGAAGTTCCAGGTCAAAGTAAAGGAAAGCACTTCACTTGTGAAGTGAAGTGGAGTGATGATCTCAATTATCTTGTGAAAAGTATTCCTGCCACTGTTTCGCAAAGCCCCTGCCTAAGCTCATCATTGTATAACATATATACGTCTGACTCCCCTTCCTTACCAAACTGCCAGGTTGCAGCTTTTGCAGACGAAATTTTGCATATACAACATAGGCGCAGACCTAAATTCTATTATCGCTAGTCTTGTAACGGCTTTAGAACTTACATATCAATACTACCATAGATAGAAAACGAATATTAATGTTACAAAAACGAAGTCAATATTCTTCACCAGGAAGTGTAAGCCTGTCCACCTACCCAAGCGACCAATAAATTTTTTAGGACAAATTATTCCCTGGGGTGAGGATCTCAATTATCTTGGGCTTATATTTGACAAAAACATAATCTTCCGAAGTCATATTGATGATATTAGCTCTAAAACGTTTAAGGCCGTGCTCTCGCTATACCCCCTTCTAAATCGTAATTCGCGTCTCAACAATAGAAACAAAGAACTCATCGTCACAATGGCAATCCAACCGATCATCTTATATGGCTCATCCACCTGGACCTAATGTGCTAAATATCTAGTAAGAAAGCTTCAGATCACGCAAAATACGAAGGTCATTTGAAAGTTTCCGGCCTTACCGGCGAAAAGTCATGGTACATTCAAGTTCTCTCGCCAACCAATAAATGGCCTTAAGATATGTATGCCATAAAAATTTCAAGTCATTCCGACCAGTACAAAACACATGGTACCCTTTCGAAGTTGATAGGTGACGTTTTTTTTTAGGAACAATGGATAAAATTGAGTATCGCGCGGTGATAAAGTTCATCTGTTTGGAAAGGAAAAGAACTCGGGAAGTGAAAGAAGACTCAGACTCCGTGTATGGTGAACTGTCGCCCGTGAAACATTGGGTGGCCGAGTTCAAACGCGGTCGGACAAGTATTTTTGACGATGATCGTTCGGGACGTCCAAAAACTGTTTCACCGGAAGATATCGTCAGTTTAATGCACACAATATTTGACTCTGGCATTGGATCCTGGAATATCAGATCACTCAATTACCCTGGCGCTGTTAAGGACCTTTTACAACAGACCAGTCAATATCAATTAAAAATACTGGCAATCCAGGAAACGAATTGGACTGGAAACGACATTCAAGACATGATATCGCACGCGATATTCAAAAGTTGAAAGCCTACTGGAAAACGTGAATTCAGAGTGGCCTTAATTGTGGATAGGGAGTTCAGATCGCACGTTATTGATTTTAAGGCAATAAACGAACGATTGTGTGCGATACGTATAAAAGCGAAATTCTTCAAAATCTGGCTGATTGATGTTCACGCCCCGACCGAAGAAACGAAGGAAACGTTCTACAATCACCTGGAAAGACTAGTCGACTCGTTGCCTACAAATGGCATAAAAATAATTCTTGGTGATTTCAACGCTAAGGTCGGCAATGACCTATCTCATCGGGGAACGACTGGAGGATATAGCTTCCACTATGAAACAAATGACAACGGCCAGCGATTGATTGACTTTGCGTGTAACGTAAATCTAGTCATACGTTTAACTTGCTTCCCACATCGACGCATCGACGCAGATCACAACCAAATCGATCATGTTCTGAGGAAATAGCGTTGGGCCTCGAGCATACTTGACGTCCGTACATACCGAGGAGACAATTGTAACTCAGATCATTACTTGATCAAATTGACACATCGATGTTGTATGTCAAAGGCACATTCGGCGAAGAACGGCCTGCTACGAAAATTTGACATCGAATGGCTCCAAATGACGCATGTGGCTGAAAATTTCACGCAGACCCTCGACAACCAGCTAGCCCCCATCTTATCAAACGCATCGCTAAAGACGAGCAACGAGCTCTGGATGGAAGTGAAAGCGGCTATTAGGACCGTGGCAGAACAGACGCTCGGAAATGATTTGTTCGATGATGAGTGTCAGAATGCGTTAGATAAAAAGAATCAGGCGTACAAAGAATATGTAGGTAGGAAAACCAGCACGCAGAGAGAACACTATGAAAATCTCAGAAGAGTAGCGAATAAGATAATTAGGATTAAGAAAAGAAAATACTATGACGACCAATTGAGAAGCATAGATGTAAGTTTTGCGAGCAACAACACAAGACAAGCATACAAAGTAGTGAAAAGCCTGAAACGTTGTTATGAGCCCAAAACCACACTTTGTCGGAACGACATCGGCAATATAATCGCTGATGAAACCATGATTAAGGAAAGATGGGCATCATACTTTTAAACAAAATTAGTAGGGCTAAAAATCAATGAAAATAAATCAAAGCTCATGACGCAATCGAGGTGAAATACCTCAAATACACAAAATTTTACAGTTGGCGAGTACAGAATTGAAAACGTTAGCACATTTGTGTATCTAGGCGCCAAAATAACGAGAACCAGTAATGAAAGAGACAAAAGACGCCGAAGAATACAGCTCACAAAAAAATGTTTTTTTTTCAGTTTTGACGATTTTGAAGACCAGCTGCATGTACAGGAAAACAAAGCTCCAAGTATACAAATCTGTGATAAGACCTGTGTTATGCTATGGGTGTGAAACATGGACCCTTACCAAAGTATCCGCAAATGTATTGAACGCCTTTGAGCGACGAACCTGAGGCAAATAATCGGAGTGAAGCTAGACGGGGACCAATGGTGAATTCGATACAACCATGAGCTGTATGAAATTTTGCAGGCACCGGAGGTCTCAACGATTATAAGACTGCAGAGACTGCAATGGGCTGGACACATAAATCGTATGGATGAACAACGGATACCCAAGAAAGTATTCGCTGGGACAACTGAAGGCCGAAGACCAGTGGGGAAACTGAGGAAACGCTGGCCTGACTCAGTTCATTGCTGCTCGGATTTCAAAAGTGGAGTTGGCGGTCAATGGACCAAGATAGTTGGAGGCGCTATTTGCAGGAAGCGCAGGCCCGAGAGGGGCTGTAGTGCTACGAAGAAGAAGTATTGAATAAAGTGCTTTTGATTTGACCTTGACTTTACGGGAAAAATTTGTGCCAACCTCCTGTCCCCTCACGATTGAACAGGATTGATCTGAAACAAAATATGGGCGAGTTGTTTATGCTGCTGCTCATTGCTGCGAGCTTCAACCCTGGAGGTATACTCAGGTACCACGGGCAGCTGATGACCCTCCATCTTCGGATGGTCAGCTGATTGGTTGCGGCCCTTCGGAGAGTATCGTGGTGGCTGATGGTTAAAAACAAAGGTTTGCGTTGACCTTACACCGTCAGATACAGCTAGGTCTCGGATCTACCAGTATGAAAGTTCCTCAATGTAAACTGATACCGAACTTGGAGGGGAATGATTGACGTTTAAACCAATTGCAGTCTAATGGTGACTGTGAGGCTAGGCCCCAAAAGGCAGGTACTCACGTTAATCACGCGACTCATTTATCCTCGCTGTAGTCAAGAACCTTCAACAAAAAGTGCTCGTTTTTCTCGCTCATGTACGTAAATTGCGAAACCTCTCCAGAATCCAAAGTACTTTTTGTTGTCTGACAGTCAACCAGTGACTTAGTTTTGGCTGTAAGTTTGTCAACATTCCTTCTGTTTGTTTCAAAATCATTTAATTTATTTTGAACTGCCAACAGCTGAACCATATCTTTGCCTTTTTGCCCTAATACATTTATGAGCGGAACTTTTTCTTTCTTTTTATTAACATTTACAGACTGACCAGCAGACAAAGCTGTTTATTTTTTCTCCCTATTTTTAAGTTTGAATATTCAATGAATTGTTACCCTACCCTCGGCGTGGGAGTTTCTTCGGCTAAGGACCTCGGTCCCGATTGTACTAGGCGCCACTCCCTTATGCCCTGGTCCTAAAAAGCCGCCAAGCGAGAACGCGGCCGCCGAACACCCCTCACACAGCTCGAACTACCACTCACTATTTTTTGTCCTAACAGGGGAGGACATAACTTAATTTCCTCCACCTAGTTTGGGGCCCCCCGAAGTAATCTGCATTGCGAAGCTCTACTGCCAGCGCGCTTATTGTTGAGTTGCTGTCGCCAATCTCGCTTAATTGTATCGTTGCCGCTGTTGTAATTTTCCGTGTCGCAAATTTCTTCCCTCGAAGAATTCCCAGAAATATCTCATGTCGCTATTCACACTTGGTCCTCGGTTATTGATCCTTGTCCGCCAGAAAAAACTTAAATGAAATCATGACGATGAATTTTTACTATCCCCGTTGTTATCATGAAAGCTGGCTCCGTTTCCGATAAATGATGTTCCTAATCCATATAGATGGCCACAGTATTTAGCGTTATCCTCGAAAAAACTCTCATGCATTTTAAAGAATGCCATCGCTGTTAGCAACGAATCAGATCCAGCCTGATGCTGCGGCCCAACACGTCGTAATTCCAATTGATCAGCAACTTCTGGTAATCCACCTTTTAAATTTTTACATGATTTCATCAGATATTTGATATCCTAGATTGTTGGAAAATATAAACGTAACAATTCGAAAAATTCACGTTAGTAATTTGAGTAAGTATCCAAAGTCATAGCCAGAATGAAAGCATAACCATTGAATATTGTCCATTAAAACGATGCCGGATGTCATAAGCAATTCAGCAAAATCCAGTGGGTCGATTGCATTCTCTTCATGTTTTTTGAATTGTATACCGGAATTGGTTATCTTCAGCCAAACTGAATTTGAAGTTGATTTGCCATGTTGAATATCCTGGTGGCGTTTTACCATCTTCATCCATAAATGTTAAGCCTAGCTGCATGATTCGTAACAAATCAACATTGTATCTTAACAATTGATATTGATAATCGGCTGTTGAACAAAATTCACCAACTGGTCGTGCAACGACACCTGAAAATTCTGTATCCATAACAACATAATGATATTTTTGAACAATTTTGCGTAAAGTACGAAATTTCTCTTCTAAATTATGCTTCCACACGTCACGTATGCCACATTCTTCATTGTTTGGGTTTTTTTATGTGTGCGACGAATGGCCGCCGCTGACTAACAAAGGCGATATCAGCCACTGTGCCTTTACGCCCAGCGATATTTATATTCGATTCTTTAGACTTTAGCCTCGTTGCAGAAGAAAACGAAAAACAAGGAAAGTGGTTCGTCGTATGTTTTGCGTCAAAGAAAGAAAAATTTTGTAAGCAGCCCGCAATGGGCAACTTTATTAAAAGGCGGGAACCCAAGATACTAAAAATCGAAACACTGAAAACAAAAACTGTTTTTGCACTGTTTGATGGCGCGGAGCGATTCGTTTACTGCCGTAGTCGCCTTCGTCATCGTTCTATTCAAAACAATCCAGATCAATCGCATTCGTCGGTGGAGGGCTCCGTCTGGTGTGATGTTTAAACTGAATTTCGTGACGCTCTGGACGCTACTTTAGCGGGGACAGTATCATTTTACTCGCACCTATTCACTTTCATTCTTGTCGTCAGGATCAACGTCATCGTTTTCATCATCTTCGATACTCCCAGTTGCTGGTAGAACTTTATCATCCAAAATATTTTGTTACGTATAATTTGAGTTTTCTTTTTGATTGTCTCCATTTGATTATTTTTATTTTCGATCGTTTATTCCTACTTAAACATTTTTGTTCATTCCTACCTTAACATTTTTAGTTCAACATTTTTATTTTAACATTTCTACTTTGACATATTTATTTTAACGTTTTTATCTTAACATTTTTATTTTACCCTTTTTTTTACTTTAACATTTTTATTTTATTATTTTAACCTGTAAACATTTTTATCTTTAACCGTGGCTCGGCCTGTATCCTAAAGACCGCAGAAAAAAAAGAATAAAAAAGTGCAAATGGTTTCCGTGGCAGAATGAATTGTCAGAACTAGTATAAACATTTTCAGAATGATTATTACCTTCGTGCTCTTCGATATTCATTGAATCATCGGGCCTAACTAGTGCTACATAATAATTTGTAGTAACACTTGTACCGCCTGTGCCGTGGACAGGTTCCTCTTGTAACTTCTTTGATTTTGTCCCATTGGTTGCTTTTAATCTTTTTAGGGTTTTGTAAAATAATTTTACAAAACCCTTCTAAAATCGCGTCCTGTCTGTCCGTCTGTCCGTCTGTCTGTCCGTCCGTCCGTCCGTTCGTCCGTGTGTCACAGCAGTTTTTCTCGGAAACTACTTAAGCTAGAAGCATCAAATTTTGTATGTAGGTGTAAAGTGGTGCTCTCTTCAAAGTTCAGGTACAAAAAGATTTTATAAGGTATTTAAGGGGGGGGTCTCCCCATATAGGGGAGTGACCCCCCGAAAAAAAATTTCATTGAAGGTAGCCGATATGGGTATCAAATGAAAGGTCTTGATGAGAACTTTTCAAAACAGGTCTTAGTTTGGCAAAGTTTGCTTCGAGGGGCGCACAGGGAGGGGAAATACACGAAAAATTTGTGTCCCCCCCCCTCGCGATTGGACACCTGTGATCCGAAAAATCTGAAAAAAATCATGAATGTAGGCCTTGATGAGTACAACAACAACAAATACGTGAGAAGTCGCAATTCACTCAACTTTGTTAGTAATAGTATGATTTATCGATTTTATATTTTCTTCAATAAAATCTTAACGGTACCCTTAAACTATGAAATTCAGTACACAGATGACTATTTATAAGATCAATTAACCCTGCAAGTTTCATACAGATTGAATCATATTTAGCGAAGTTATAGTCGTTTGAAATTTACTGTATTACTATGGAACAATATGCCCTGCATGTATTACTATGGCAACATACTCGTATGGCTATGGAACAACATGCGCTTTTTACCGACTCAGACACCACAGTTTTACTAGGATTTGCATGAAAATTTCAGGAATGATAGGTGTCATGAATACCTTTGAGAATCAGTTCAGCTAGTGGTATCAGTGATCGTAAAACAAAATAGTGGCTGTTTTAAATGCGAAGGTTGAATAATTTTGAGTTATTTCTTCCCAACTTCAACGTTTAAGGTGCATGCTTTGAACACTTGATTCAATTTAATGAATGACTGAAGATGAGTACCTACAATTAATACTCATAAGTGAAACAAGTCAAGGAGGCGGGAGGGAGCTTCTAGCAAAAGGGCTTTGTAACAACTCTAGGATTCGAAAAAATTGGCTATTAATCGATGATAACAGTACAGGAGAGTGGCACCTGAAAAAAAATTCATCAAACGTAGCCGATATGAGTATGAAATGAAAGTTTTCATGGGAGCTTTTCAAAACAGTTGTTAAACGGTCAGTTTTTGCTTCAGTGGGGCACAGGGGGAAATACATGAAAAATGTGTTTCCTCCCTCGCGAATGGACATCTGAAATAATTATCAAGGGAGATATTTATGAGTGTAACAATAACAAAAACCTCAGAAGTCGAAATTCGTTCAACTTTGTTAATAATAGTATGATCTTCGAATTTCATAGTTTCTCAAATAAAATCGTCATTGACATGCTTCTTGACTTTATTCAATCTGGTGACTGCATTTTGAAAATTGAATACAAAACCCTTCTGACATGAGCGTAGGTCTGTTTACCCAACTTGTTTCCTTTTCTTTCGTTATGGTTATTTCTTTTTGTTTGTTGAATGTCAATTTCGCAACTAACTCCTCGAATGAATGGGTCCTTTGTCCATCACGAGCCTGTTTAGAGCGGTTGATTCTTCGGACCCAATTTTCCACCACCACACATTTCGACCTTTCTGACTGCATGCAAACTTCACGTCAACCCAAAACTCTATTATCTATAACAGGCACATCACTTAGTGCTCACGATACTGTAAAGCTGCAACCGTATCCTATCTAACGGAAAATCGGGCGATTGTAAAACTGTCACACAAGACAACTATTGGAAATAATGGTCGTAGGAAATTCGAATGAGGAACCGCGAGTAGACAAAAAAATAATCTTGTCGGACATACACTGTAAACTTCACTCGAACTCGTATATGTGTAGTATGTTTTAATTTTACCAAAACAACTCCATGAAGCCCTAGCACGGAGCTGGATTCAACCTGGCTGAACTGAACTGGACACTAGTCGAGAGCGAGTCACTTGAGCAAATGTATTCCAGGTGTGCTTCGCGCTCAAACAAACCCCATGTAAAAATTCCTACTTCACTACTCGGCCAACGTCAAGTGGCGGTTTAGTCGCAGAGATCTGTCATCCAACCTTATCAGCTTGTTGGAAAATTATGAAGGGATGACAGATCTTTGCGGGGTATCGCTCCACGGGATCGCGGTTATTAAACTTCACCAATGCTAAGAATTTTCATTACGTCTATTTTTTCTTTGAAGTCTTCGATCCATGCCCTTTTTAGTGTTTGCAATTCCACAGAGTTCCACGCTTCTACCAGCATATAACAACAATCTTTTAAATTAATTTCATTTAAAACTTTAACATCGTTTCTATTTCAATGTTGTCTACTGACAAAAGACGACGCATTAGCTGCTTTCTTTATGAACGCATTAAATTTTCAACGACACATTCGTTCATAGGTAACAATATCGATGTTACATTAGGGGGCAAAACATAACTTTCCATTTTCTCAACTTATTGTTGTTCGTTGGCGCGTTGTCTAACAACAAAAATACATCGTCCTCTTTCCCCCCGCCCTTTTGAAATTTCTTCATCCCAAGAATAAGTGTATTTTCATACCAAGTACGAAAAATATATATTTTCATCCACACTTATTGTTGGTTGGCGTAACTAAATAGGATTTTAACATTTTTAAAACTGCGCAGATTTTTTGATTTACCAATAAGGCGCAGTGGCAATCGATTTGTTCCTTTAGCGTTCGCGCAAACCAAAATTGTAACTCTATGCTTACTCACTTTGTGCCCTGGTGCTGCATTTTCATCTGCGTGGCAAAGCTTTCCAATTAAGAACTAACTTCTAAATTGTATTTTTTTATCTAGAAATGCTTTTAACCTGTCTAAAAAAGAGTCGGCTGAAGCAATATCAGCAACAGCTTTCTCCATGAATCTCCAGTTTTTGAATTTCGTGTCTAGATTTGAACTTTGTTAACCATCCACATCTCGCTTTGAAAGAAACATCACGAACAAGCTGTTGATTAAAATTGAATACTTTTTTTTACATAAAAGAGGTCCAGATATGGGCTAGCCGCATGCTCTCTTTTGTAAGAACCAAGTAAAAACTACGTTCTCTAGAATTTCATTTTAAGATTTTTTTATGACTACGTTGCAAGCTTCCGTCTTCTTTCCCGAGCGCGCAGGTGATTTTCGTTATGGAAACAAAATTTTTTTTAATGTCTGATATCGTATTTTTTATACTCTCAATTATCTTCACTTTGTCTTGAAGATACAACACTGCTCTTTTTCTCTTGGATACTTTAGATTTCCAACGCAAACAGCAAACACACATAAAAGACAACCCATCAGTTGAACGTTATAAAAGAAAATGAAACAATAACAAACACGGTCGGAGGCGGGAATAATATCGTCGTAGCATGTCTCGTTGTGCCATAAAAACATTTTTAAATCAGCAATTAGGCCCGTGACAAATAAGCCCGGATAATCGGATGTCCGGATAGTCGCTGTTCGGATAATCAGGATTCTGCTGTAGTGGGAAAAGAAAATAAACCTCTATATCGAACTTCTATACGTTGAGGACCCCATTCACAGAAAAGAATTCGTCGGCACCGACTCCGCTTCTACTGCTCCAGCTTGCAATCCTTGAAAAAGTGATTCGACAGAGTCCACTACCGCTAACATACTGGCTGCACCTTCGTTACCTTAGCACTTCAGCCCCTTTAAGGCCTCAGATATAATATTGTCCATAATATTATTGAATACTCCAAACATAGCAATAGTAGTTCCTTACAAATGTTGCCACCAAATTTCAATAAGCACAAATAAAATTGCTTTATTTGGATTTTGTTTGAGTTTTTATAAATTCTATAAAACATGTTTGCTTTTAACATACTAATCATCCTCCGTTTGTATCTACGTTGCCATAACAAAAATACAACTCAATATAACACATAAATAAAACTACTTTCATTTTCCCTTATCAAAGCAGGTCCGATATAAGAATGTCCTTCCGAACTGCATTGTTGAACCCTTCCTTATATTTATACCAAATGGGACTCTTCACGATTACATCTGTTCCACCTGAGAAACAAAGATCATGAGTTAGTTCCACCGACAAACGAAAAATATTTTATCATTTCTTACCTTCCTGCACACTTAACGTTGTCTCCTTGGTCGTTAACCGTCCAAAGAAGTCCTTTGATACCTTTAAGTAAAACAAAGACAAAAAATCAATTTATTAACACTTACTCGTATCCTCGCAAAAATTTATATCTATTTACTTTGCATCATTTCCACTATAAATCAAATAATTTTCCACAAACTCAATCATATCAGACTATTAATAATAATAGGGACAATGCCACTAGAATTGGATAAAACAAAGACAGGATATTTGCGGGCTTGCGAAAATACACTCTACTGTTAGACTATATACAATTTGGTTGGTAATCCTCTATTATGGCCGAGTCATTTTTCAGAATCCCAAAAGGGATTTCGTGAGATATTCGTTTATATTGAAAGTGGTTTTACTTCAGTACAGGCAGGATAAAGTTAACTCCCGATAGGCTTTACAGGATGGCGTCGAGTTGAGTATTGAAAGGTGAAAAGTATAGACACTGGATTAGTTTTGAAAATGGAGGAAGCATCTAATTGATTTATTTGATATGATAATGCATAAAGAAGCTTGCTGCATTAGTTTGTAATGTGGAAAGAATTACCAGTATTCAATTATGGAACAAGATTTTCATTATAACACCATTTATCATTTTTAAATAAGAAGTTCCTATAGGATTCAAGTTTCAGAATTAATTAGTCATTCAAAAAAATTATAATGATGTTAGTGACTGCATAGAAGATAAAGAAGAAAGATTAACAAGAATTGAAGGAGAAATATTTAAAAAACGAGAAAGTGAGAGATGACTCTGGCTAGAAAAAGAACGAAGATTTAAGATAAACGGTAGAAGCGAGAAAGGAGGAAGAATGATTCAAGAAAGAAAGAGATGGAAGAACAAAAAATATAAGAAAGGCTCTGCGTAAATTTTGCATCTCGTGTTTACCTTACTGAGTTCCGATTCTGTAGAAGGTGCATAGCTATTAAAAGATGACTACACTGTTGGAAGACGGGGCACCGGCAAAAAGGCCGACCCCACAATACAAAACATGAGTAAATTGCTAACATAATAAAATAATAAACAAGTTGGGTAGACAGACCTACGCTCATGCCAGAAGGGTTTTGTACTCAACTTACAAAATGCAGCCAGCGGCAACGAATAAAATCAAGAAACATGTCATTGGAGAAAATATGAAATTCGAAGATCATACTATTATTGACAAAGTTGAACGAATTTTGACTTCTGAGATATTTGTTATTGTTATACTCATAAATATCTCCCTTAATAATGTTTTCAGACTTTTTAAGATCATAGGTGTCCATTCGCGAGGGAGGAAACAAATTATTCGTGTATTTTCCCCTCCTGTGCCCCCATTGAAGCAAAAACTGTCAGTTAAAGAACTGTTTTGAACAGCGCCCATAGAGAACTTTCATTTGATACTCATATTGGCTACCTTAGATGAACTTTTTTTTTCAGGGGCCACTCCCCTGTACTGAAATCATCGATTCAGGGCCAATTTTTTCGAATCCTAGAATGATTACAAAGCCCTTTTGCCAGGAGCTCTCTCCTGCCTCCTCCATTTGTTTCATCAATGAGTATTTTTTGTTGGTACTCATCTTCATTCATTCATTAAATTGAGCCAAGTGTTAAAAGCATGCACGTTAAACGTTGAAGTTGGGGAAAATAACTCAAAATTATTCAATCTTAGCATTTAAAACAGCCACTATTTTGTTTTAAGATTACTGATACAACTAGCTGAACCAATTCTCAAAGATATTCATGAAACCTATCGTTCCTGAAATTTTCATGCAAATCCTAGCAAAGCTGTAGTGTCTGAGTCGGTAAAAAGCGCATATGATTCCATAGCCATATGTTTCCATAGTAATACGGCGCATATTGTTCCATAGTAATATAGGAAAATTCAAATCGCTATAACTTCGTTAAATACCATTCGATCTTTGTGAAACTTTAAGGACAGATCAATCATACTATTACTAACAAAGTTGAGCGAATTTCGACTTCTCACGTATTTGTTGTTATTGTACTCATAAAAGCTTACTTTAATGATTTTTTTCAGATTTTTCGGATGAAAGGTATCCAATCGCGAGGGGGGTACGCAAAAATTCGGACATTTCTCCTTCCCCTGCTCCCCTCGGTACAGATACGACAATTTTTAGACTTGTTTTGAAAAGATCTCATTAAGACCTTTCCAATGACACCCTACTTGACTACCCATGGTGAAAATTTTTTTTTGAAGGGTCACCTCCCTATATGGGGAGACCCCCCTTAAACCCTTTCGAAAAATTGTTTCACCCTTGAACTTTCAAGAAGTCACCAGTTCTGACGTTCCCACAAAGTTTCATTGCTGTAGCTTCTATAGTTTCGGAGAAAAAGTGCTGTGACATACAGACGGACGGACGGACAGACGGACATAGCTCGTGATTGCAATAGGCTTTTGTATTTTAGTACAAAACCTTAAAAAGTGTAGGAAATCGTAATTAAATTTATTTATTTGCCAAGCAACACATATCCTTACAATAAAGAAAAATTACAAAAATATAAAAATTGGAAACGAGACATTTTTCTTAAATTGAGGTACAATAAATTAACATAAAATTATGTTGAGAAATTAAGGGATATCGGGATATTAGTTTTATATAAGGCTTTGGGAATGGATGGCGAGTAGTATTTACTAAACTTGTTGAATGTCTTGCAACAAACGTTTAATGGCTCATTGTCTGCATAGGTAGTGTGATCTTATGATTCTAAGGGGCTTATTCAAAGTATTTTTTTTGCTTTGTACTAAACCTTAATATTGTCTCTCAGAACATCACATGCAAGACATGCAGATATCATCATTCTCCTAAAATCTAGTGATGTCATATTAAGTACTTGAAACCGATAGCTATATGATGGTAGGCTGTAGAAATTCCTAAGGTCTTAAGGGATCTTAGTGCAAAAAGAAGGAACTGTTTCTGGACCGATTCTAACCTTTCAGTGTCGTTGCGAGCGAACAAATACAACATACTCGTATATACTTACGCTTCATCACTGAAGTAGTTGCGAGCGAGCAAACACTGCCTATGTACTCGCGCTTCGCCAATGAATTTAGACAAGCAAGCACATACGCCCATTGTTATCGAAGCATGTCGTCGAATGATCAAGCGTAAAAGTTAATAAGCGAGCGGAAAAGTAAATAAAAAAAAATTAATCTGCAATGCGCTTCCCCCGATTATCAGATCATGAACGATAAGCTTTGGGTGTGCTTCCAAAGAGAGTTAAGCTGAAAGGAAAGTCCCCTGTTTCGCTATTTCACCACCAAAAGATCGTGAGAGAGCCGAAAGTTTAAGCGAAAAGCACTCCTTCGCTCAATTTCCCCAGTTTCGCATATTCACCAGCCGAGCAAGCAAGACGGAGCGGAGAGGTAAAGTTTTCGTGGAACATAGCGCACGTGTTCGGCTACTCAGCAGCTTTTAAGATAATTGAGGTTGAAAGCTCGGGAAAGAACAGTATTTAAAAATCTTGGGCAAGCTATGACGAGCAGTCTTGTTCGAGTCCAAAAGGTAGCGTGCTTCTTTAATTACAACGAATAATTACGCGATTAAAGTTTACAACGGAGGTATAGTGATAGTGATCAACGAAATGGTTAGAGGTGCGGTGTTGGCTTGAGCCCCGGGCCTCAATCGACCTTTTGAGGTTTCACGCCGTGTGGCCACCCCAATCCATTTACTCATCTTCTCCGATTAACTCTACAGGCTAGCTCTCACCTGTGAAGCGCGACAAGTCAAGGTGAAAGTGAAAAGCGCTTCACTCAATATTGATTTAGGTTTTCAATAATTTAATACGTGCAATGTAACGTTTAAAAAAAATAACCATTAAAATAAAATAATTAATAAAGTTAACTATCGTCTTTGTTTTTCTAGTGTAGATAGATAGAGTAGCAGGTAAGTGTCTATCAGAGAGATCCCTCCTCGGGAGTCTTGATGGTGTATATAGGATACACATCAAATCGAGCTCCCAGCTCATACCAATATACATAGGGTATACTGGTTTTGAAACAAAAATGGCGCATCCAGTATGTGGAGATGATTGGGTTTGGTGTCGTGCATGTTGTTGAACTTGATGAATTTGTTGAGTTAACCTAGTGCCAATTCATAATACCAAAGACAGTTTTGGTGTACGCTAATTTACGCTTTCTGCTCGTGCGGTTTGCTGGAAAAGATACCTCACCTCCGTCGCCTCCTGACGCTCCAGTTTGCTTATTTAGGGTTTTTTTAAAAAATGTTTCAATACCCTATTAATAACGGTACTTGTCCGTCTGTCCGTCAGTACGTCACAGCAAGTTTTCTCAGGAACTATAAATACAGTAATCAAATTTTGTGAACAGCTCTGCAGTTTCTGGTTAATCAAAATTCTATAGTCAAAAAAGAATTCGAAGACTTTTAAGGGGGTCTCCTCATATAAGGATGTGAATCCTTATAAAAAAATTTTCACCAAAAATAGTTAAGTAGGGTATCAAATGAAAAAGCTTGATGAAATCTTCAATATCTTTTACTTAAATTGCAATATCATTGACGGTGTAGGCAGGGGAAGCGGAAGACCACGAAAAAATTGTGAACCCCCCCTGGCACTTGGAGACCTGTGGACCAGAAATCTGAAAAAAGTTGTGGAGGTAGTTCTCTATGAATACAACAACGAGAAATACCTGAGAAGATGAAATTCGCTATACTTGTAAGGGTACCCTTAAATTCAATGAAATTTTTCATATAGGCTTCCACACGGTTTTATTGGAGAATGTGAAATTCGAAGATCATACTATTATTAACAAAGTTGAACGAATTGTGATTTCTGAGATATTTGTTATTGCTGTACTCATAAATATCTCCCTTGGTAACTTTGTTCAAATTTTTTAGATCACAGTTGTCCAATCGCGAGGAGGGAAACACATTATTCGGGTATTTCCCCTCCCCCCTTTTGGCCCCACTGAAGCAAAAACTGTCAGTTTAGGAACTGTTTTGAAAAGCTCTTATAAATACCTTTCATTTGATACTCATATCGGCTACTTTTGATGAAATTTTTTTTCAGGGGCCGCTCCCCTGTACTGTAATGATAAATTTATGGCATCAGCAAAATTTTTTCGAACCCTAGAATAGTTACTAAGCCCTTCTGTTAGGAGCCTTCTACTGCGTCCTCGACTTGTTTCATCAATGAGTATTAATTGTAGGTACTCATCTTCAGTCATTCATTAAATTGACCCAAGTGTTAAAAGCATATACTTGTACCTTAAACGTTGAAGTTGGGAAAAAATAACTCAAAATTATTCAATCTTCGCATTTAAAACAGCCACTATTTTGTTTTACGATTACTGATACAACTAGCTGAACCAATTTTTAAAGATATTCATGATACCTATCATTCCTGAAACTTTCATGCAAATCCCAGCAAACCTGTAGTGTCTGAGTCGGTAAAAAGAGCATATTGTTCCATAGCCACGTTTCCATGGTAATACTCGTATAGCGCATATTGTACCATGATAATAGAAGAAAATTCAAACCGCTATAACTTTGTTAAATACAGGGTTTTCCAATAAGAGGTGTTATTTTGATATTAAAAGAAAAATGTCATTTTTTAATATAAATGATCGGATGTTCATTTCATTACAAAGACGAAGATATGCCATTAATAGTGGAAAATAACATCAGGCAAATGACCACCACGACCACGCTTGCAGGACCATATCCTTTTCATGAAATTTTCCATAACCAAATTGCAAAGTGGCTGCCCTATGTCCTCGATAGCCTCACGAATTCCATCTTTAAGGTCTTGAATCGACGCTGGGCTGTTGGCGTTGATCTTCTCTTTCACGTGGCCCCAAAGGAAGAAGCCGCACAAGATCTTGGTGGCCAATTGTGATCACGTCTTCAATGATAACACGGTCCGGAAACGTTTCCCGTAAAAGATCAATGGTTTCGTTGCTTTTGTGGCACGTAGCGCCGTCTTGTTAAAAGTAAACGTTGTACAGATCAATACCATCCAATTCCGGGCATAAAAAATCATTAATCATCTCTCGATAGCGCAATCCATTCACCGTAACTGTTGCTCCGGCCTCATTTTCGAAAAAGCAAGGTCCAATGCCTCCGCCGTACCATAAACCGCACCAAACAGTCACACGTTGAGGATAGAGAGGCTTTTCAACAATAACTCTTGGGTTTCCCGTCCCCAGATGCGACAATTTTGCTTGATGACGAAGCCACCGAGGTGAAAATGGGCCTCATCACTCAAGATAATTTTTCGATAGAGTTCCGGATCATTTTCATGCATTTCAAGGAGTCAATCAGCAAAGACACGACGTTGTTGATGATCGACCGGCTTGAGTTCTGGTGTTAACTGAACATTATAAGCCTTAAGACCCAAATATTTATGCAAATACGGTGTAATGACGTTTGTGGAATGCCTCATTCCAAAGAACGACGAGGAAAGGACAAACCTGGGTTTTCTTCAACACTTTCGGCTACAGCTGCAATATTTTCAGCTGTTCTTGAGTGACGTGCACGGGTTTTATTCTTCACATCACTAAGTTGTCCCAACAGCTGGTATTTTTCCACCAATTTCTGTTTGCGGTCCAACAAGGTGCTTCACGACGACCCAAAAATGTTCGAGTTTTACAAACCGTCTCTGCCAAATTTTCACCATTTCTATAGTGAATTTTAATAATTTCAATGCGTTGTTGACGCGTGTATCATCCCATTTTTATTAATGGCGTAGTTTCTACTTGTCAAATGTCAAAAAATAATAGCTTCAAAAGTCACATCTACCGAAATAGCGAGCTATTCAAAATAACACCTCTTACTGGAAAACCCTTTACTGTTTGATCTTTGTGAAACTTGCAGGACAGGTCAATCTTATAAATAGTTCAAGTCATTTGTATGCTAAATTTCATTGAAAGGTACCGTTAAGATTTTATCCAAGAAAATGTAAAATCGATAAATCGTATTATTACTAACAAAGCTGAGTGAATTTCGACTTCTGATGCGTTTGTTGTTTTTGTACTCATAAAGGCTCACATTAATGTTTTTTTGCAGATTTTTCGTAAGAAAGATATCCAATCGCGAGGGGGGTACGCGAAAAGTTGGTACATTTCCCTTTCCCCTGCCCCCCAAGGTGAGGAGACCCGCCTTAAACCCTTTTGAAAAATTTTTCCCCTGCAAAACTTGCAAGAAGTCACCACTTCTCACCTTCCCACAAAGTTTCATGGCTGTAGCCTCTATAATTTCGGAGAAAATGAGCTTGACCTACAGACGGGCGCACGGACAAACGGACACAGGTCGTGATTGCAATAGGGTTTTGTATTTTAGTACAATAGACAAAACTTAAAAATTCAAGAATCTATCTTGGAAAATGTGGACGAATTCGTTTTTCTTAGGTCTAAGTTGATAAAGAATAGTAGAGAAAAGGCAGAAAAAAAGCATATAAAATTTTATAATCAGTTTTGGGTATCCTGGTGGCCAGCTGTATAGACAGGAAAACCAAAATCCAAGTATTCAAGTTTGTGATAAGACCTGCACTATGCCACGGATGTAAGACGTGGACCCTTACTTAAGCCTCCGCAAATGCTTTGAATGCTTTCGAAAGGCGAGTCCTGAGGAGCATTTTAGGTGCCAAACAAGAGATAGATAGATAGCGAACGTAGTACAAGTACAACCACGAGTTGCATGAATTGTCCGATGAGTTAAAAGGTCTGCACTGTGATAAAACTGCAAAAGCTGCAATGAGCTGGCTATGTACCTCGAATGGATGTAGGGCGATGTTCGTTGGCCGAGCTGAGGGACTAAAAACAGTTAGAAAATCCCGAAAGCGCTGGTCCGTCTCGGTGGCCAAGCAGCAAATAGCTACTTGGACTTCAAAAGTGGAGGACGCGGTCTATGGACCGTGATAGCTGGAGACAACTTCTACGGAAAACGGAGGCCCGAGATGGGCTGTAGTGCTAGGACGAGACGACAACTAAAGAGCTACTGATATTAGGTAGGGAATCTTTTTGCATTACGATAGCAATTGTTTTCTGACATTGCTTGATTTTTGGTTATGCGATGTGCATGGCATCTCTTACTAACTTTTGCCGGGCACAGATGCGTAAAGGAAGAAAAAGCCATTCTTCATCTCCTATGTCCGTATTTGGTACTCACTAGGAAATGTATGGAAATAGACTTAGAAGTCAAAGAGAGGAGAATCACCCAGTTTATTAAAAAGTTCAGGGTAGTTCTCCAGTTAATAATGTATATCTTATTATTTCGAATACAAGCTCCATAAATATTATGATCGATTCCTTTTTTACGGTAGAACGTAGGGAAGAAAAGTCCTGGACAAGTACCGTTTACTGGTGCTTATCCGAAGGCCTGTCTAGATACTTTAGAGAATTGTTGCGAAACTAAAGGACGACCTGCTCTACTAGCAAACACATTAGATGTAGGCAAAAATCTTGCTCCATTATTGATATTAAGGGGAAATATAGGTTACAGATTTTCAAAAAATCAATTTTATTTTATTTTACTGATTTTGGTTCAAAATACCATCAAAAATACGATGCGAAAGATTTTAGAGCGATATGAACATTTTAAAAGAGTTTTTAAGCACCGAAGCTGAAACGCGGTGAGAGCGCATTTTTCGACTCTCCGGCTTATTTCATTGTTTTCGACTCCCAACTTGTTTTGAAACATCTGCTCCGATTTATCCTTGTATTATTATATACTATATATCACATATTTTACACATATAGCGATAGAAAAAAATGGGAATACTCAAAAGAACCTTTAGTCATGCCTTTTCGAAGGCTAACATCTTTCATCGATTGCGCAACGTGGCAGTTCGTGGACTATGATCAAAACGAAAGCATCGGTCGTTATAAGTTGAGAATTGCGAAATATGGATAAAAATGGTTCTAGATTATCTAGTTTTCAAGCTGCACGTGGTGAAAAAAGATTCCATAGAAATAGATATGATCCTGAAAAAAGTTAGGATTTTACAGGTGCCTCAGTGAAAAAGTTGAAAAATAGTGAAAAGCTTAATGCCGATCCAACTTTCCAATACTTATCATTCTTTTTAGTGTTTTTACCGATTCACATAACATATAGAAATGTTAAAAAATGTAACAAATTCATGAACTTTTTAAAAAAAATACGAAAGAGGCTTAGGTTTTATTCTTTGTGTCAGGTGCCAGTGCGACGTAGTTCAATTTCATTCATCCCCGAAAATCGAAAGAGCATACGAAATCAATCGTAGACTCGTAGTTCTAATGAGACTATTAAGTGTTGGTTTTGCTGGCATCAAGAATTACATTAGGCTTATGGACTTACAATATTCTTTTTATCAAACTACCTACTACAGCTGTGCAAACAATATTAAAATGGCCGTTGATAACGTCTTGAAATTTGTCCTAAATAAAGCTGCAAATGAGGAAAAAACTTCAAATAAAGCTGCAGGCAATGTGAAAAATTTATTAACAGTTTCATGTGATGGCTCCCGGTCAAAACGGCGATTTTCTTTTTTGTTGGGTATTGCTCCATTGAGAGGAAAATATACTGGAAAAGTGTTCGATATTATTGTGAAAAGTAATTTTTGTAAGCAGTGTTCTACGTAGGCTGGAAAAGAAGATACTCCAGAATACAATTGGTTTTTTAATGAATACGAAGAACAATGTCAAATAAATCATGAAGGTTCTTTAGAAAAAATGGAAGTAGACGGCGTAGTGGAAATATGTATATTAAAGATCTGAAGATCTCACGATGCTAAGTATAAGTATTATATCGGTGACGGCGGTTTTCAACATTCAAATCATTAGGAGATGCAAAGCCGTATGGTCCTGATTTTATAGTTATGAAGAAAGAATGTGTATTGAATGTAAAAAAAAATATATTTAGAAGGGCCAAGGAAGGAGAAAAAGTGTATAATGCAACAAAAAAGGCAAAAAAAAAAAATGCTGAAAATTCATCTGAAGCTAAAGAAGGAAGTAACCCGAAAGGAAAAACTCCGAAAAAAGCAACTCTGAAAAAAGCAAATTTCTGAAAAATTTGTCGAATTATTATGGTTTGGCAATAAGATGCAATTTCAATTCCGAAAATATTGGGCAGCGTTTCATCACAAGATATCCACGGATCAGAATCCAAAGCACATTTATTGTCTAGGTGGGGCTGACTCTTGATGCAATTACCGTAAAGCTGAGGCAGCTGGTGAATTGAAAAACTACAAACATATTCCACATCTTGACCAAGAAGCACAAGAAATCTTGAAACCAACATATGAAGACAACATCAGATAATTTGTTCGAAAGATGTTTGGGAAATAACAAGTTTCAATAATTGTGTTTGGAATTTTATCCCTAAGCACACTTTTATTGGCTTCATCATTATGGAAATCGCTGCTCACACTGCTACTTGTGTTTTTAATGAAGGGTTTGCGAGTGTGCTGAAAATTATGCAATTGATAGGCGTCACAATCAGAATTTCAGCCTCTAGACACGCTATGGAAATCAATCACGATCGCGTGAAGCAATCCAACGTCGCAGCACTGAGGCTTCCAAAGAGTCTAGAAATGCCAAAAAGATGAGAAATTGAAGCTTCAGGAGAAGTATGAAGAAGAGGAAGGACTTATGTATGGCGCAGGCATGGCTGACTTAGAGATACGCAGCATTTACTTTGAAAAATTACTTACAATAACTTTAAACGTTAATTTCCCCTTAATCACGTTTTTTGAGTTGGTATGCACGATTAAAAAAAAATGTCAGCCGATCACTCTGAAATTTTAAAATGTTGTTGGTGACATGTCTGGCTACCACCTGGACTAGAATAATTTTTCTTCCACCGAAAAAAAGGCGGCCGATTTTCTTACCTCAAAAATCGATTTGTTTTCAAGTGGCGGAAAAAAATTATCCTAGTTCAGGCGATAGCCACTTAAACAAGGATTAAATTGGTTTTTTTCCTCAGATATTCCAGACTCGAGATATCATGCACACCGTCAATTTTGTACATTTAAAAAATACACACATAACCTCAAAAACAGCTTCAAAAATTCCAAACAAAATTTTTTGTATACTTTAAATATTGATAAATATACACATATATGCAAAATTACAAACGATATCTTTTTTTGTTCTATGAAAAAAAAAATTTCGAAAAAAGTTGTTTTTTAAAATCGAAATCTCGACTGATTCTTTTCATAATTGGATGCCTTACGCCTTGGCTTGTTCGGCTTTGTTAATAATGGCATGACTTCCCAATCAGATGTTTTCGATTTTAACCTTATAGGCATCCTTAAATTCAATGGAATTCAAACCTTGGCTACTATACTTACGTAGAAAATTCACATTTCTAAAATTCAAAAGCAGGAAACGAAACAAATAAGCATTTTGAAGTCTAGAAACACCCAATCGACGAAGCTTAGAAAAAATATAAATAAATTTCTCAATTTCGAAAGGTATTCGTTGGCTGAGGTATGGAGACCAGCAGGAGGGAGAGCCAAGAAAACACTGCTTCAACTCTGTCAATAATTTCGCGATTGGACGCTAGTGTCGTGGACCGAGACAATTACAGGTTTTATCCGAAAGCCAAAATACGAAAGAACCTGTAGTGCTGCAATGACGACGAATTAAAAACAAATTGCGCCATTACTATATTTGTTTATATCAAAACATGAAGTACAGTAGATGTAAAGTGCAATTTTAACACACAAAATACGACTAACACTATCGGAGGAGTAAATTTTCTAACCAAATTTATCTTATACTCTATCCGATTCAAACCAATTAGCTTAAAAGATTTTCGTCTGAAAAATTTCCGACCAACTGAGCTTTTTGCAAAAAGATCGAAACATTCACTTCTTTCTATTTAATTGCAAAGGAAACAGTAGTTTTTTCCTAGTTAGATTGATTTATTTTTCCTTGAGTCTGTGCGGAGAAATCTTAAGTAACGAAAATTAATTCTTTTAATTGCACATTTGGAAGCCATTAACAATGTATTACCACTGACGATTATCGCAAAGTCGAGAGGCAACGAGTCTGTTGTCTAAATCACTCCCAGAACGCGAGCACGAACCAAACAATCTCATGCAGTTAAATGAGAAACTTTTCAACTCGAATGCTAGGAACCTTGGTCTTCTGTAAAAGGGATGAAATCTATGAAAAGGAAACAGAAAGCGGGAGTAGAAGATAATATAAAGCAATTTATTTGTACCGCACAATTTAAGACCATTATCTTCCACTTCCCCTTTTAGTCGAATAATACATTCAGTAAAGTGATTTTGTGGAGCAGAAAAGCAAAAGTTTTATGTACATTTTTCACATTTACAGGATTGGCCAGGATATCCGGAGAGGATTTCGTTCTCCATTGATATTCTTGCGTTTCTCGCATTGTAGCACGTTTCGAATTGAGTTCGGGTAATTATTGTTGTTAAATGCTGCATTGAAATTAACACATAAATTTAGTAGCATGATAGCATTCGTTGGGAATGAGATTTGATTTATTCATGTATTTAATATAAGCTGTTGTCGTAGTTGGGTCGAAAGAACTGATGGTTGAGTCGATTAATTGTAATTGCACTTGTAATGTAACGCCCACTGAGTTAGAATGCATTATCAGGTTTAATTACTTTGTCTGTTATAAATTATTGTGAAGTCTGGAATTAGATTCCAAGTATATAACAAAACAAGTTGAGTAAGCAGGAGAGTGCTCCTACCAGAAGGTCTTTGTAAATATCCTAGGGTTAGAATCAAGTTTTCTAATAGCATGAATCGATAACTTGAATTATTCATCCAATACTTAGATCAGAAATCGTTCAAATTTATGCAAAAGATGCAGATTTTCTTTCATAAGCACAGTGCAGCCGCCATTTTGATCTAGCTGAAATGATTTTTCTGAATGCTCGGCCAATTGAACATATTAATGTTAAACACTTTTCCTTAAACTTTCATGAAAATTGAAAGAAAATAAAAGTGCCTAGGTCAATTTGAAATATGCATCGACTATAAACACGTGTTATTGCTGTTGTAATTCCATACAATTGAAATGGCTATAACTCACTTGATTATGATTCGATCTCAATTAAATTTTGCAAACATACATATCTTATGTCAATCTATACAATTGCTAAACTTCAAGAAGTTTAAAGACACCGTTTGGATTTAATGGGCGAAAATGTAAAATCTACAAATCATACTATTATTAACAAAGTTCAGGGAATACTCATAAAGGTCCACATTCATGATAATTTTCAGATTTTTCGGCTTAAAGGTGTCCAATCGCGAGGGGGGGGGGGGGGGGGACACAAATTTTTGGTACATTTTGCCTTCCCCTGGACCCCCTCATTCATAAAATGATTTTTTTTTCAGATTCTGAAAGTTCTAATCAAGACCTTTCATTTGATACCCCACTCGACTACCTTTAATTTAAAAAAATTTTAAGAGCTAATTCGATACTAGGGGGGGTCCCCCTTCAAATTTTTTTAAATTTTTGGTAAGACATTAACTTTTGAGAGATCATCACTTCTGACCTTTTCACAAAGTTTGAGCATTCTAGCTTCTATAGTTTCTGAGGAAATCAGCTGTGACGCACGGACAGACGGACAGACAAAATTTTACAAAGACCTAAAAACATACATTTATAGTATGACGGAGGTATTTTAATTTAAAATTTTACCAATTACTCGGGGAAATCTCAAATCGAAAGGCAGTTTAAACAAGAAAACGAAGAACGTAATTAATATAATCTCTGGGCCTGGTTTTGAACTTATTGCCTAGCCATCTTAATTGCATTGGTTGCTGAGCATCCACCACCCATAGCGAATAAAAATAAATACTACAATTAGCGTTTCCTTTACGAAGTCGGAGTATATAAAAAGCTTCGTAGTAAATTTATTAAGCTTTTAGAATCGGCTTTTGAATGTGCACTAATGTGATTTTCATTTGTTATTGAAATGTCCCAATGAAAGAAATCAAATTAATTTTAAAATTCTTCCCTCGACAAATTACGTTACGAAGAAAAAGCTTCACCCACCTGGCTGATCAAGTAGTAGATTGATCATTATAGTAGTAGCCTTGCTCACCGGGCGGAGTAGAACGGAATCAGTGACTACTGTTTTACCAAAACTATCAAAATACAAAGAAGAATATTCGAGTCGATTTTTTAAGTTTCTTTTCAATGTGTTAAATACAATTTGAATTTTCGCGCCTTGTAAAGCGAACTCTAACTTAGCCATTCCTTCTTGTCTATTTTTAGGGTTTTGTACTAAAATACAAAACCCTATTGCAATCACGACCTGTGTCCGTCCGTCCGTCCATCTCTATGTCACAGCACTTTTTCTCCGAAACTATAGAAGCTACAGCCATGAAGCTTTGTGGTAAGGTCAGAAGTGGCGACTTCTTGAAAGTTTCGGGGTGGAAAAATTTTTCAAAGGGGTTTAAGGGGGGTCTCCCCATAAAGGGATGCGATCCTTCAAAAAAAATTTCACTATTGGCAGTCGAGTAGGGTGTCGTTCGAAAGGTCTCAATGAGATCTTTTTCAAAACAAGTCTTAAAATTGCCGCATCGGTACCGTGGGGGGCAGGGGAAGGTGAAATGTACGAACTTTTCGCGTACCCACCTGCCTCGCGATTGGACACCTTTCATCCGAAAAATCTTAAAAAAATCATGAGTGAAGGCCTTTATGAGTACAACAACAAAGAATATGTGAGAAGTAAAAATTCACTCACCTTTGTTAGTAATAGTATGATTTATTGATTTTACATTTTTTGAATAAAATCTTAACGGTACCCTTACATTGAACCAAATTTAGTATACAAATAACTATTTACAAGATTGAACTGTCCTGCAATTTTCATAAAGATCGAATGGCATTTAACAAAGTTATAGCGGTTTGAATTTTCCTGTATTGCTATGGAGCTGTATTATTATGGAAACATATGGCTATGGAAATGACCTGGGTATCACCGGATGGCAACACACAAAACCAGATCGATCATGTTCTGATCCAATAACGTTGGGCCTCGAGCATACTTGCCGTCCGTACATACCGAGGAGCCAATCGTTACTCAGATCATTACTTGATCAAATTAAACTATCGATGTCGTATGTCAAAGGCATATTCAGCGAAGACCAGCCCGTTACAACCGAGCAAACAAATCCAAAATTTCTTGAGAGTTTGAAGCCACAACATGATCCCAATGAATAGTATGAGGAATGCCATGCAAAGATTTGAGAGATCTAATATAAGACCAGAAAGGCGTTACGTTATTGGCAAACAAAGAGCTCTCCAGTTTACAAAAGTAGGCTTTCAGTGCCAATTTTTTATTTGTAGCAGCCCTTAGCTAAGCAAACTTTTGTCGAGCTTCCTGAGTGCGAGTAGGTTTAAAGCGGCGGAGTCTTATGTCTTTCTCTTTTAAAGCTCTTAGATTTCGCTGAGTAAGCCAAGGTTTATCTTTGGCCTTACAGCTACGTTTGAGTGGTTTATATTGACTAATTAAGTCATTAAAACAAGTATGAAATTTGTTTGTGGCATCCTCACAGCCAAGATCTTCGAAAAAAAAGACCAATTAAATCTATTGAAGGCACACGGACAAAGCGTCAGAGTAAGATCCGTATAAAAGCGAAATTCTTCAAAATCTGGCTGATAAATGTTCACGCCCGACCGAAGAAAAGGACGAAGAAATGAATGAAACGTTCTACAATCACCTGGAAAGACTGGCCGACTCATTGCCTACAAATGATACAAAAATAATTCTGGGTCATTTCAACGCTAAGGTTGGCAATGAGCTATCTCATCGGGTAACGACTGGATGATATAGCCTCCACGATGAAACAAATGAGAACGGCCAGCGCCTGATTGACTTTACACGTAGCAGAAATCTAGTCATACGTTCGACTTGCTTCCCACATTGACGCATTCATAAAATGACCTGGGTCTCACAAAATGGCAACACACAAAACCAGATCGATCATGTTCTGATCCAACAACGTTGGGCCTCAAGCACACTTGACGTTCGTACATACCGAGGAGCAAACTGCAACTCAGATCATTACTTGATCAAATTCAACTATCAATGTCATATGTCAAAAGCATATTCGGCGAAGACCAGCCAGCTACAAACATTTGACATCGAAAGGCTCCAAACGGCGTCTGTGGCCGAAAATTTTACGGAGACCCTCGACAGCCAGCTGGCTCCCATCTTATCAGACGCATCATTAAAGACGAGCAACGAGCTCTGGATGGAAGTGAAAGCGGCTATCAGAACCGTGGCAGAACAGACGATCGGACGTCAAGCCCGGCGCAAGAAGAATGATTGGTTCGATGATGAGTGCCAGAATGCGTTAGATAAAAAGAATCAGGCGTACAAAGAATACGTAGGTAGGAAAACCAGGACGAAGAGAGAACACTATGAAAATCTCAGAAGAGTAGCGAATAAGATAATTAGGATTAAGAAAAGAAAATACTATGACGACCAATTGAGAAGTATAGATCTAAGTTTGGCGAGCAATAATACAAGACAAGCATAAAAAGTAGTGAAAAGCCTGAAACGTGGTTATCAGCCCAAAACCACGCTCTGTCGTGATGACATAGGCAATACCATCGCTGATGAAACCAAGGTTAAGGAAAGATGGGCATCATATTTCAAGAACCTCCTTAATCCTCCGCACAGCTCCAAAACATCGGAGCCTATAGATGTCTGCGGAGAGCTTCCATTCGTCCCACCAACTCTGGATGAAGTTTGTTCCATCATCAAAGCCCAAAAGAATAATAAAGCGCCGGGCATCGATGAGATTCCAATAGAGCTCATTAAATAAGGTGGCAGTAGTGTTCATCAAGCTATTCACAAAGCCATCCAGTACATTTGGCAACAAGAACATATGCCGAAAGAGTGGAGCCAATCAATTCTATTCCCTATCCACAAAAAAGGTGACAAGCTACAGTGCGAAAATTATAAAGGCATATCACTACTTTATACGGCGTACAAAATATTTTCTAAAATCTTAGAAAATAAAATCGGATCATACGCCAACAGTATTATTGGGGAGTATCAAGATGGTTTTAGGGCAGGTAGATCAACAACAGACCAATTGTTCACAGTCAAGCAGGTACTTGAAAAATGCAGGGAGTTCAACATAGACGTACACCAAATTTTTGTTGACTTCAAGCAAGCATACGACAGTATTTATCGTAACATACTGTACCAAATAATGCTTGGTTTTGGCATCCCAGCCAAATTAGTCCGTCTTACCAAATTGTCAATGACGTCGACGACCTCCCAAGTCCGCATCAATAACCAACTCACCGATGCCTTTGACGCAAATATCGGACTAAAGCAGGGAGATGGGCTGGCCCCATCGCTATTCAATTTGGCTCTGGAGTATGTCATACGGAAGCTACCTGTCGATACACGACGTACATTACTATACAAGTCGAGCCAAGCAGTAGCCTATGCGGACGACATCAACATTCTGTCACGGTCACTAACAACTGCCAAAGAACTCTTCCTGAAACTCGACAGCGAAGCAAAACTAGTAGGGCTACAAATCAACGAAAATAAAACAAAGCTCATGACGCAGTCGAGGAAAAATACCCCAAATACACAAAATATCACACTTGGCGAATATAGTATCGAAAATATTAGCGAATTCGTGTATTTAGGCGCCAAAATAACGAAAACGGGCAATGAAAAAGACGAAATACGCCGAAGAATACAGCTCGCAAATAAAATATTTTATTCAGTATTGACGATCTTGAAGACAAGCTGCATACACAGAAAAACAAAGCTCCAAGTATACAAATCTGTGATAAGACCTGTGTTATGCTATGGGTGTGAAAGATGGACTCTAACCCAAGCATCCGCAAATATATTGAACGCCTTTGAGCGACGGGTCCTGAGGCGAATAATCGGAGCGAAGCTAGACGGGGACCAATGACGAATTCGATACAACCATGAGCTGTATGAAATTTTTGACGAACCGGAGGTCTCAAGGATTGTAAGACTGCGGAAGCTGCAATGGGCTGGACACATGAATCGAATGGACGAACAACGGATACCCAAGAAGGTATTCGTAGGGAGAACTGAAGGCCGGCGGCCAGTGGGGAAACCGAGGAAACGCTGGTCTGACTCGGTCGACGAAGACAGTTCATCGCAGCTCGGATCTCGGAATTGGATGACGCGGTCAACGGACGGAGACAGTTGGAGGCGCTGTTTGCAGGAAGCGAAGGCCCGAAAGGGGCTGTAGTGCTAAGAAGAAGAAGAAGATATGGCTATGGAACAACATGCGCTTTTTACCGACTCAGACACTACAGCTTTGCTAGGATTTGCATGACAGTTTCAGGAATGGCAGGTGTTGCGATTCCGGCGTACCGGCATTCTCCCATTCGCAACTTCGAATTGCCGCCGTAACATCTCCACCTTCCCTTGGGCACTTATACCTTTTTCCCTGTATATTTATTTATTTTTTTAAACATTTTTCCAATTTCCCTACAATTTTAACTTCCCCACCATCTTCATCCTACTCTTTTCCCTTATTTTCAATTAAAAAAAAAAATAGTATTAGAATAATAATTTTAATTTTCCCAGTAACAACACTGCATTCATTACTTCCTAATTAACAAAATTTCATTCTATACGTTTTCCCTAACAAAACCTAATTCCTTCCTACATACTAAATAATTTTATTCATTGGTTCCCACTAACAAATTTTATTTTTCATACTATCAAAAAATTTATTCACGTTTCCCTTTTAACAAATTTCAATTTCATGCCCATCAAGGAAAATGCATAGTTGAAGTTGCTAATTAGATGAGTGGGAAATCAACAGAAGGTGGCCCCGTTGGTAGCGTCGTGGATTCTCGACCGGGGATTCGCTGGGACTCTGGGTTCAGGTTCCCCGAGTGCAAGAAAGCACTCTATTTGGAGTTTCGGCAAATGGAAATTGTTGCGTTTGTCGGTACGAAAAAGATCTTTGGGTAGCGGAATCAAAGTGTAATGAACGATTACGTTACCCAGATGCGGCAGCGGTAATTGAAAATGTTAGGATTGCGGGACTGGATTGGGTTCTTGGATTTGAGGCAGTCAGTATTGGACTTGGTGAAGATTTGGATAGTGTGTGATTGTTTTGAGTTTGAAAGGTGGAAGAAGTTCTTTGGCGGTGTGAAACAGATTTTTTTTTTGTTCAATAATTGAGAGTGAATTTTAACTTGGATTTGGGATTTTCAGTGTGGGTGTGAAGTGAATTTTGTGGAAAAATATTTTCGGTTTGGGTGTTAGTGGATGAAGTTTTAGTGGACGAAAGTTTAACTGTCCGAATATAATTTTAACGGAGACACAATCATAATTCGAAGTGTGTGTGAAATAAATGACACCTAATAACAAAAGAATTAAAAAGGAGTGAGAAAAAAACAGTGAATATCAAGGAGTTTATTCTAAAGTGAAGAGGAGCGAATATACAGTGCCGGAAAATAAAAGTGGGAAGTTCGACGGTTTAAACAAGCCAGTGCAGAAGTTACAAAAGTGGCCGTTTCAAGATTTCAACCTTAGTTTACAGTGGCCCACGCTTCTTTCTTGGCCTTTCACCGAGCGCTCGGAGTTTTGCAGGAAAGGAAGTGAGTAAAAATTTTATTGTTCCCTACCTTTTTTTGCATTATTTCAAATTACGGTATTTTTCATTCATTTTGTATATTTAGTTAACCTTCGTTTAATTTATCTTTCCTTAAATTAGATTTTAAAGGGGCGGATTTGCTTTTGGGTGTTTAAATTAATTTCTTTTTTTTTGTAAAATTTGCAAGTTGTTTTTATACAAATTTTCTTATTTTTGTTAAATAAAACGGCCATGTCTGAGTAAGGCAAAAAACATTTTTCATTTCTTAACATGACCTCCCCCGCTCCCGTCATTATCCTTCCATGTTGGTGATTTTATGTAAGGTGGCTCAGCACGAGCAAAGGGTGTCCCGGAAGTCCCACGACACGACTAAGCGCTAGCCGGCCTCAGTATGCCACTCCGGGCTACACACTCCTCTGCTAAAACTTAATGTCTGCAACTGCGGTGACTTCCGTGGTTGCAACAAAGGTATCATGAATATGTTTGAGCATTGGTTCAGCTAGTGGTATCAGTAATCGTAAAACAAAATAGTGGCTGTTTTAAATGTGGTGTTTGAGATATTTTTTCCCAACTTCAACGTTTAAGGTGCATGCATTTAACACTTGATTCAATTTAATGATTGACTGAAGATGTGTACCTACAATTAATACTTATAGGTGAAACAAGTCGAGGAAGCAGGAGAGAGTTCCTAACAGAAGGGCTTTGTAACCACCCTAGGGTTCGAAAAAAAAAATTCTGATGCCATGAATTAATGATTACAGTACAGGGGAATGGGCCCTGAAAAAAAATTTCATCAAAGGTAGCCGATATGAGTATCAAATGAAAGGTCTTTATGAGAGCTTTTCAAAACAGTCCTTAAACTGGCAGTTTTTGCTTCAGTGGGGGCACGAAAAATGTGTGTCCCCCTCGCGATTGGACACCTTTGATCTAAAAAATCTGGAAAAAATTATCAAGGGAGATATTTATGAGTACAGTAACAAATACCTCAGAAGTCGAAATTCGTTCAACGTTCGTTCGTTAATAATAGTATGATCTTCGAATTTCACATTGTCCCCAATGAAATTGTATATTTAAGTAGCCATACACAAAGTCCTAATACTCTGTAAGTTTGATGAAATTCATATAACACTGACGAAAGTTATATCCATTTGAAATTTCTCCAATTACAACAACAATAACACACTATTTTGGTATTTTATGGACTTTCCATCGAACAACACACTGCAGTTTTGATTTGATCTTCTTAAAATTTTCAGATAATATCGATGAAATAAAAGCTTTAAGGATTTCATGTTTTGTGTGATTTTTGTTATTTGAAAACGGGGAAACAATGGATTTTTTTTTAAACAAGCAAATCTCTTTGACATGTTTCTTGATATTATTCGTTGCTGGTGATTGCATTTTGTAAGTTGAGTACAAAACCCTTCTGACATGAGCGTTGGTCAGTCTACCCATCTTATTTTATTTACTCTATAACATTATAGTGAGTGTATTCTTGTACATCATAACGAGTGTATTTTTTGTGAAATAAAGACAATCACCAGTATATTTCAGTGGAACTTCATTTAATTTGTCTGGCTATGGGCCCAGAAAAGCCCAAGAATAAAATCGGTGCAAAACATCTTAAACAATAGTGATATTACAAACATTCTTGTGAGCATAACCTCAACAACAAAACATGACTTTTTCTTGTGGACTTTCGCAAGTGTATTCGTATTAAAATTGAGTAATTCGTTGAAAATGGCGTTAAACAATTAAATGGCATTCATCGAAAAACTATCTGGGCGTGATAATTACACAACTTGGCGGTATGCAATGCAAAACCTATCTACAACATGAAGAGCTGTGGGATTGCGTTGAATCCGTTTTAGTGTATGGAAACGAGACACCAAAGCAAAAGTTAAGATACTAATCTCAATTGATCCAATAAATTATGTGCACATTTAAGAGGCTAGCACTGTCATAGAAGTATGGAGTAAGTTGTCGTCCGCATTCCACGATCGGGCTGATGCCGAGTTGGTATATGACGTGATTCTCTGTTATACTTCGGTAAATGGATATCAAAATGTGGAAGGATACGTGGCCAATATGATGAGTACAGCCTACAAACTCGGAAACATTGGTTGTAGTGTAAATGACGAGTGGCTGGGTACGCTGCTGCTCTCCGTTCTACCAGAATCTTATCAACCAATGATAATTGCCATTGAGAGCTCTGGCATGAAGATTACTTCAGATTCGGTAAGCATAAAATTGTTACAAGATGTCAGACAACCCGAAAATGAGTTTAAAGCATTTGCAGTCAACAAGAAATTTCACATAGAAGCAATCTAAAGACCCGCGGTGCTACACTTGCAAGAAGTATGGACATAAAAGTCCAGAATACACGTCCATAGCTAATAACACTGCGTTTTTTAGATATATACATACTGTAATAAAACAGAAGAAGCCCAAAGCTATATACATTTTATCACAATTGAAAATATTCAATCAGCGGCGACGCAAGGCCAAAAATTTATGTGGACAAGATAAGCTCCGCGAGGCCCTACAATGACACAACTGGAAGAATATCATGTAAATCAAACAATTTAAACAGATTTTTTTATTCATATAAAAGCACACATTTGTACTTTAACATAAATAGATCAGAGTCTCGTCAACAAGTGTTTTCTCAATGTGAGTTAAAATTGAAAAATCATTCGTTGGACACTGTATACTACGTTTTCAAATCGGTGAACGAAATTCTATTATCTGACTATTCTATTCCTACTCTTTTAAGATGATACCACTTGCTGACTACACTTCAACAGTGAAAATTAAATGAACAGAAATTTTCCACTTTTCGCCTTACTAAACTCCTTAATAATTGCATCGTAGTTCAACTCAGATGCTTTATCAGCCATAATGGATAATACTCCTAACGCTGAAAGTCTTTGCTGACCCATTGTATTCCTTAAAAAGTTTTTAATAAGCTTTAATTTAGAAAAGCTCCTTTCAGCGGAAGCTGTAGTTAATGATATTGTTAATAAAATTTGAATTACAATATAAATGTTTGGGTAAATTTCCTGTAAGTTATTCTCGGTTATGTATTGAAGCATCTGTTTTACATCTCCGATGCAGGCGGGCAAATTCGGCATGATTGCTGGCAGCTCTTCATACAATTCAAAAGATTGGATGTCACTGCCCTCACCCACTCGTAGGACTGTGTCTAAGTCTTGATAATGTTTTGATAAATGCTCTTTTCGAATATTTTTGAGTCTGCTTAAATCATAGAAGAAACCGAAATTTGCAAAATGTTGATTCAAAGATGTAAATCTTGTATCCATACTGCGCATTATGGAATCAATCATAGTATTAAAGAACTCTGTTTCGAACCGAATTTCGGGAGACTGTATGGGTTGATCACTACTTTCATAAGCGAACATCCTTTTCTTTTTGCCTCATCCCGGATGTGAGACCGTGGCTAAATCGAAGGCATGGTGAGACTGACTTCTATCTGACCCAGCTTTTGAGCGGGCACGGGTGTTTTCAGTCTTACCTGCACAAGATCGGCAAGTCACGGTCTCCCGATTGTCGGTTTCGCCCAGGAGAGGAGGACAATGCCTGTCACACATTTTTTGCGTGTACCAAATGGGCCAGGCTGCGAAGGGAACTCTACAGGGAAACGGGAGAGCTCACCCCGGATAATATAGTTGCGGTGATGCTCGAATCGGTTGACAAATGGAACCAGGTGGCACATTATGCTCGGGCAGTCCTAAAATATAAAAGGGACTCACAGCAGCCGGAGGCGCTGGGGCTGGGGGATCGCTTTTCTGGCAATTCCTCTTCCCCCCTCCCCTCCCGCTAGGAAACGGACTCCCCAGCTTGAAGGCGCCCCACGGCGTAACAAAACGAGACCTGGCCCGAAGTAATGTGTCAAACGGTTCCAGGCTAGGTTCTCAGATTGACAGGGGAGGTGTTTAGTGGGTAGTCCAAAGGCATCCTCCATGGGAGTCCCACACTGCCAAAATCGGCGGGCATAAATGCCTTCACCTCCCTACCACAAAAAAAAAAAAAAAAAAAAAAAACCTTGAATTTTAAATTCTTTTGGCAAGCCATAATTACTTTTTTCAATAAATCGATGAGCGTCAGATAAGCATTGTTCGAATACAATTTGACGATATTCTTTGATGCAGTCACAGAACGTATGCAAATGATCAAGGGCAATGCTTAAATGGACTTCTACTGGTTGCCATAATTTGCTTATGATATTCACTCGCGATAATATTGCATACCATAAATGTAACGATATAATAAGCTTTTAGCTGAGAATATCATTTAGAACTGAATCACAATCACCGAGTGTATCAGATTCTTCTGTGTGACTTTTTATACTTTCGATACATTCAACAACATCATCAAATTGGAATAATATGGCTTTAACTGCTTCGATCCTGCTTTTCCATCTTGCGTCTGATAAAGGTTTTAAAGTAAGTTTTAATTTACCATTGATAAACTCCCAGCGTTTGCTTGACCTTGCAAATATCAAATAAATTATTTGAATAAAATCAAAAAATGTTTTTTCAGCCACGGAATTAGCTGCATCTACTAACAGCAGGTTCCAACTATGACAACCGAAAGGTGTAAAAAGTGCCCGCGGATTAATATTCGAAATTTGAGTTTTAACTCCGTTTTTTATGCCTACCATATTCGCACACTTGGCCGCGACAATTCTTTCTTCTTTGTAGCACTACAGCCTCTCTCGGGCCTTCGCTTAGATATAGTTAGAGTATCTCATTTCCATGATCGTATTGATTTTTTTCGGAAGTTGGTTTGGTCAGTACCATGCTCCCGTGTGCTTGCTCAGCTATGATATGATCTGATTAAATCAGTACATATCACCACTGAGTGAACACTCGTAGTCTGTCCGAAAAATCCTCTGAACTAAATCACGTTGCTCCCAACGAGATTTGAACCTGGGACCTTCGGCTTAAGCGTTCATGCTCTAACCACTAGATCACACAGACTTTCATTTTGAATATCTGATAAATTTTTTCTAATTGTTCAAGTGTTGCAATAGTTAGGTAGCCCCAGTTGACTCAGCGACAGTAAGAAATCCAATAAAATGTTCTTCTATTTTACCGGTTGTTATGTTGCAAAATCATAATACGGCAGACATTTATTCAACTTGACTACAGTCTCTTGTGCAGTCAAGCAAAATAGAATAACATTTCGCCTCTTTTAACCTTCGAATCACTTCTCCGGTTACTATTTTTGCCATTAGCCGTATCAACTCATTTTGAATATTGTAGCTTCGATAATGTAATACAAGTTGTTGGTCATAAACACGTTTGATGTCTTTTCGAAGCGTGGGATCATATTGAGAGAGCAATTCGAATAAGTCTATGAAGCTGCCGGAATTTTCACTACAGTCTATTTTAAGAGGTCCTCTATACCCTCTGAATGCCAGATTATGTGAGGCTAAGAAGTTAATGTTGTCATTTGGTATTTCAAATAAATTGTACCAATGTTTTGGAGATTCATGAATCAGCCTTTCTTTTTCGTTATCTTTTGTTTTGCCATGCTTAATTCTCAAATGTTAGCCATTGAACCATAAATGAAATATGTTCTCTGGTATTCTCGTGTCTTTGTAAAATATTTGTTGTGTTTCAAGTCACAGCATCCTCCCTGAACCATATAAGCTTGAGAATTACTAAAAAGTCTACATGGAAAACAGTCAAATTTGTTTTAATAACTAGAATAAACTAGCCTGAAACGATGTTGAGTCTCACCATTACTGAGTCTTCTTAAAAATTAAAAATTAGAAAAGTGCCTACGATCATCATCGCTGTTATTTGATGGCTGCATTGGACCACTTTGAACAATATCATGACGCTGAAAATCTGTAATAACTTAGCCCTGCGCCACTGACGCCGATTCATGTACGCTACGCTCTTAACGTCGACGGTTCGGGAGCGAGTTTTTACCTACTCGCTGCCAATGAACCGCGATTTGAAATGTGTCAAAAAGAAAAAGAGACGGAATGCCGTCCGGTTCGTGCTGATTGAAAGTTCCACGTTGCGCTAAATCTCAGCGATGCTGATGCCGGCTTCAAAAGAAAAAAAAAGTTAGTGACAGTGGCAGCCGCCTCATATTTGGATGTTTCCCGGACATCATCCCGGATTGCGGATGACTCCGCCTCCACCTACACCATCTGCTACAGGCGAAAATCCTGCAGTTTCCCACGACAAACGAAGCCCGTTTAACTTTACAAGTAAGTTCTATAACAGATTTTTAATACAGCTCGTCTAATATTTCCGAACCCAGCATCAGTGGCGTGAAACTCCCACTAACTACAGCTCCCTAACGGACTAGGAATCGCAAACCTGACGTCCCATGGTTTGGTCCATTGGCTGACCACTCTATTGTGAGTGGAACTTAGCTAGCAAGTCTGGGCAGAGGCACAGCCATCAATATTATGAGGAACGACATCGATCCCTTGATATTGTTTCTGGACGCGATAAGGAAAGTACTACTTTTGAAGACTTTGCAACTAGAGTATACAATTCAATGCCTTCATCATTTTCTACGCTTGGAGGTGGCCAATCGGCAGGTATTGCTCTTCTGGCTGCATCTTTAATTGATCATCATCGCTCGTCACTGAAAGATGCGCATGCAGACACGGTTGAGAATCACATTGGGTCATTCAACAAGTACTTAGCCTCACCGACCGATAGCGCTGCTATTACAAAAGAGTTTTACCATCGTGCAGTACATTCAAAGTTGTCAAAGTTTCAGTCAATTCCCTTCATTAGTTTTGTTTTGATAGCCTTTGGAAGCAAGCGTATCGGTCGGTTGTACAAAAATGGAAAAAGAACAATATCGTTCAGTGATTAGATTCTTATTTTTGGAAGGGAAAACGCGCAGCGAAATCAAAGATCACTTGGATGCTGTGTACGGTGACTCTGCTCCTTCGATGGCGACCGTCAAGAATTGGTTCAACGAGTTTGTTTGTGGCTGCACGTCGGTTTTTGATGAGCCACGCCTAGGTGCCCCGAAAACGGCTGCTACGCAGGAAAACGTTAAAAAAAATCCACGATATCGTGTTGGCAGACCGTCGATTGAAGGTTCGCGAGATAGCTGAGACTGTAGGCATTGCAGAAGGAACGGTGCATCATATTCTACACGAAGAACTGGGCATGAGTAAGCTGTCGGTGCGATGGGTGCCGCGTTCGCTCACACCGGAAAACAAACGCAACCGTGAGACCACATCGGTGACGTGTTTGGCGCTGTTTCAGCGCAATCCGGCGGAGTTCTTGCGTCGTTTTGTGATCGTCGACGAAACATGGATTGACTGGTACACACCAGAGACCAAGGAACAGTCGAAAAACTGGACTTCACCCGGCGAACGTGCTCCAAAGAAGGCGAAGACTGTTCGATCAGCCGGAAAGGCGATGGCCACCGTTTTCTGGGATTCACAAGGTGTGATCCACATCGATTACCTCGAGAAGGGTAAAGCAATCACGGGGCGCTACTATGCAGACTTATTGGGCCGATTTGACATCGAATTGAAGAAAAAGCGGCCCCGCTTGGCGAAGAAAAAAGTGCTGTTCCACCACGACAACGCGCCGGCTCACACCTCCGCCGTCGCCATGGCCAAATTGGTCGAATTGCGCAACGAATTGCTGCCCCATCCACCGTACTCTCCAGATTTGGCCCCCTGTGTTTGTTTCCAAAACTGAAAGATCACTCGCCGAGAATAGATTTGGGTCAAATGAGGTCATCGCAGCCACGGAGGCCTATTTTGCAGCCCTCGAGAAAATGTATTTTTTGTCTAAAAAGGATGTTGTACATAATAGAAAATATTTAAAAATGTTTTATAATTTCTGAAAAAGTTCACGAGCTTATGAAAATATAGAAATTTAAGAACGAAAACAAAAGAGAAGACAATTATTTTGAATATATTAAATTACTAAATTATCACATAAGCATTTTGAAAGCAATGTCGTATAGAAGACAATTTAATTGTAATTTTTAGAAGTACATTAACTTACATTCAACTGATACTCGTACATAAGTTAATACTAAAATTATCACCACGTATCATCCTCAAATGAAAGAATGATTTAAGACAATAATTTACCTTATGATAATAATGAACTTATTTAAGTTATACAAAGGAATTACCAATCGCAACTTATAATACCATGTGGTTTTGTTCTTTAACTTCATTACATTGAACATATACAAAATTTCTTTTCTTTTCATCTTGTGTATTAGCTTTTCAAAAACATAAAATTAGTGTAGGTGCTCCTTAAGAATTTTAAAGTAAGTAACCACATTGTTAGAAACCGTCTAGAAAGTCTCGATGAATTTTTTTATATAATTATTAAAGAAATACCTACATGCATCAACTAAGAAATGAATAAAATGAATTTCTAGGCTAACCAAGTCTTTCCTTTCCAGCAAAACCGTTTTTTTTTCAGCAGGGGAGGGTAGGGTTCGTGTAATCCGCGAATGGCCGGTTTCGCGTTACGGTCGATATGCGGTGCCGTAGCTTGTGGTTGCGTGTTTTTTATTAGCGTAGATTTTTTTTTCGGTTTTGTCTTAGATAAGTATATTTCGGGCACCGCGTCGGTGATATTCAGGAGTGCGTATTCTTGGCGGTTATTTTTATTCATTCCCTCCGGGATGGGAAGATGCATTTTAGAGTAGTCGATGGAAGTTGGTTGAAGCGTCATTAAATCTGGCATGTGAACCGGTGGCTGAATTATTGTATTTCGAACTTCGCGTAAGACCCGCGACCAAATCTCCTCTCCGAACTAGCTAGCTAGCCAGCAGCCGCCCCGGAGTAGACTAAAGAGTTTCCGGACTTGTTGACCTGATGGGTACAGGCCGTTGTCACGTTCCAAGACTTCACGTCTAGAAAAGATGAGAGGTCGGTTCAGATTTCCTCCGGGAAATCTCGACGTTCGAGTCGTGTACGAAGTGACTTAAAATCATTCCAAATCGGTTAGGGAAAATGACCGTATTCCTGGATCAGAACTTATAAACGTTTCTTTGATAATGTCACTTTCATCGCTGTTAACTGACCAAGAACTTATATATTGTTCAGGAATTCTGCTCCCCACCTCAGATTCTGATTGGGTGATTGATTTGATGCTATTTCTACTTCGGACTGTAGCTTACTCCTCAATACATCTGAAGTACTTTCCAAATGTAATGAAGTATTGGCTGTTACAATATCTGACGTCAAAGAAATCAATTCATCTAATTTTGTCATTCTATGAGATGTTTTTTTGAGGTAATTCATCAATCCTTAGCCTAAGGCCCGATCGTATAAGATCCTTTCAGCGTTCTTTTGTCTTTTTGTGGACCCAGATCCCCATTTTCTCCCGATATCTCTATCTCTCTTGGTATTTGGGCGTGACATGACGAACGTCGTTTAAGGTATGTTGAACCGTTTAACAATAATAACAATTTTTTTTTCGTACATACCTAGTCACTCCACATGTCTACAGTTAGTTTTGAAAAACTACCTTAAGTAGCTCACTGAAATTCGATTTGAATAAATCGAGCTGATCAACAATCACCACGTTTTAATTTAATAGTTATTATTTTCAAAACTCCAACACAATATTACTCATTCTCAGTCACAATAAAATAATAGAAATGCTTACGGTTCTCTCCTTTGTCTCGCGAGCCATAGAGAAAGAGTGGAGGTAGACACGGATCAACCGAAATCAGAATCGTTTGCAGGTACGGAACTCCCTTGATAGCCGTTACCATGTTCATCAACGTATGTAGCATTTGCCCTCGCACACAAATAAATACTCACGATTCCTTCTGAAAAGTAGCGGGGGGTTGGAAATTACCTTATAGCCGATTCAAACCTGTTTTGGGACATTTACCATGACGGCGCATCACGTATGTCTTACATAGACCGGTTTCTGTAGTCCATTGTTAAGTGTTGACTAGGATATATTGCGACTTATGAAGGCGGGTTCATTACGTGTATAACATAAAGCTTTGCGAATGATGAGTTGCATAAAAATTGCATATCCTGTCAAGATAAAAAGGTGTTTCCAAGGTAAAGAAAACTCATTCTTTATATCATTTTAAGGTTGATTTTGATTATTGGAATGATGTGCTTGCCCATTATGCAAATTTCCCAGCCCAAACATTTAGTGAGTTATGCCTCTTTCGAGCTTCACGGAATTGTGCTGGCATTTTACGAAAGGGTCAAGGAACTCAATAAGCACAATTTAATTTTATAAGTCACACTAGAATTGTAGATATCACACCTGCAATTGTGATGTGAGAGACAACATTGAGGGCAGTTGCGAAAGAATACTGTAAGCCAAGATTATCGCAGCCGATGGTCTCATCCATCCTAAATGCCTTACTGTAGTTGAGTTGATCTCGGTCACTATTTCAGTATACTATACTATAGACTAGACAATCGATGCATAACGCTAAATGCTAGCAATTCGAATGGTTTTATTGTTTACCTTTGAGTAAAATCGTTCACATCTTTCACTGGTGTCAATACTTTTCAAAGTTTTATTGAGTTAGAAAAGGCTCTCAAGCGCGAGGCCGTAGGTGGTCGCCCACATCGCCCACGCCTTGCGCCACCACTGTATTCAATTATTCAATTCTAATTATGATTGGTTATGAAACCTTTTTTGGACCTGACATATTTAAATTAATACGAATTAATAGTTTGATTTTTCATTATAAATTAATTTTTTCGACATTATTGTTGTCCTTTTTCTTTTAAAGATAGGTTGTTTATAATAAAATTATGATCACAATAACATTTTGTACTTTGAGTGTGTAGTCTTTGAAAGTTTTCGTTAAATTAACTCAATATAAATGAATGATATTTCACTTACTATTCTCTATTTTTCTGTAATAAACGTTATGCTATTTGTATCTGTTTATAATTTTTGAAGGTAAAATAACCACCAAAGCCACCCAAAATCAACCATTTTATATTCTATTGAATCGTTACAACCTGTTAAACTTCTGTGTAAGATCCACCGCTAAAGAATCGTCAATATATTTCAATTTACTTTCCAAGTAAACTTCATGGACTTTTGGATTATCTCCAAACGAAGCACACAGAACACTATATAACTTACTTCGTTCCTTCCAACCGTTTTTTCCGAACTTTTATGGGAGCCAACGTTTTGTCTTGTCTATCCCATTGTACATTCTATATGATACACACGCAAACTTTAGATTCCATCGTCACGAATTGCGTTTATTTTCAATTTTCTACCTAATTTCGATTTTCAATTCAAATTCAAATAAGATATCAAGTATAGCAGCATTGGCGAAGAGAAATCATATATTTTCATTGTAAAGAAGAAGTTTGAGAAGAAAACTTTCAGAGAGTATTACAGCAGATAATACGTTAGATTGGGTATGATAGTCAGGTATTCAGTTTCAATTTCAAACCAAACTATTCTTTTAATCAGATTCGCTTTTAAACAATACATAAATTGCAATGAAAATATAATTTTCAAAGCTTTTTATTTTACTTACCGTTTCCTTTGTGTTGGCACCACGTCTGATTTTTGGTTTCAGTGTCTGCAAATGATTAGGTAGATTTGTAGGGGATGTGTCTGTCTTTTTCTTTTCAACCACTTTTTTTGGTGGTTCAACCACTTTTTTTGGTGGTTCAACTTTATCGCCTTTTTTACTTTTCGGGGCTGAACGTCGCATCACTTCTAGCTCTACTTCTCGAGCTATTAGCTGTCTTCCAAAATATGAAAGAGTTATACTTATGTGACCTTTAAAAATAGTAAAAGGTTTGTAACATAAATTCTATTTAAAAACAAGTTAAAAGACTACTCACCAGGAAACTGACACAGAGAATCCAAATCAGGCTCAATTTGATATTGATATGTACCATCAGCGGCTTTGGTTTGAGTGAATGCAAGTCCTAAATCAACCATTACTCCAACTGTATGACTTAAGTCATATCGTTCCCTAAAGTAATTTTGACGAATATGGACATGTCCTTGAACAATTATACAGAGCATTTACCTTGGTGTCAAAAGCTGCAATGATACAGATCGCAATTGAGGCGAAAGGACCTTTTTCAGTAGAGGCGCGGTATCAAGTAATATTTCATTTCCATCACCAATGCCCATCACACCAGGTGATATGCCGCGGCGAAAAGCTTGAAAAATCATTTTTTGAGAAGTAGTTTTTTGATAGATCTGAAATAAGATAGGATTGTTAACAACTCGCTGAATGTAGATAGTGAACTAATTTATTAACTTTAATTTGTAAAAATTATCAGATTTTAGCGGTGCTTTGAATACAAATGAATCAGAGGTAGTAACAATAACATATAAAGCCAAATTAAAACAGATTGGTAGGTTACAAAAGTTTCAGCAAACATACATATATCAGTAAAAGCATTCTACGAGTAAAATCAGACCTGCTTTTATTTTTGTCAGTTTGGCCGCACACTAAAGCAGTAAAAGCCGGCCGTCAAAAAGAGTTAAACATTTAAGTATCATTGAGTTACGAATGAGATTTGATCGGTTAGAATCTGGCAAAACAACAAAAATTTCAGATATTGAGGAAAACTTAAGACATCTTTCGTAAACGAGCCTGCATTTCGTGCAAAACACGCAACGCGGTTAGCACATTAGGAACTTTATTATGAAATTTGAATCGCTAATTTTGAAATGAAATTTCTTTTGTACATATTTTCCGTTTTCTGTACAAAATTTAGGCTAGCAACCCTTCTCGCGCCACTTCCGAGATTTCGTTGGAAGTCAGATTTGACCCGTTAGTGTATGTGGGCGAGGACCCGGTTCGGCACGGAACAAATAAATGCTGGAGCGCAGAGTTCTTCGTGTTGTTGCCATATGTTCCGGACGTCACAAGCTATCTTTGCCGATGTCACATTAATTTTTAAGCTAAAAATTATACATATGTATTCAACTACTATAAGTCATAAATCAACGCATTAATACTACATTGTATCAATTTGGTTGGTTTGGATGCCTCTCACTCATGACGTTTCGTAGTGGTTGGTATTTTTGGCTCGGTTTGATGATATTGTGGATGAGGCTGCAACAGTGCCAGCGAATCCCATGTATTTATCAATCTTGAATAAGTTTCCCGACCGGCACAGTTAAATTTCAGAAAAAAGACTCCATTGTAGAAATATTGTTACATGTACAAATAATTCTGCGAGCTACTGTCGCAATTGTTTTCACAACAATTAAGAACATCAACAATTTACTCGAAATCACGAGAACCCACCAAGCATCAACATCTGAAAGTGAGTCACTGCTCCATTCATTTGCAGTCGCTCGAATGTTCCCGCGAATTCGCCAATGTACGAGAACTGGGTTGAATGACTACAGACCCTATATAAAGGCGAGCTGAATGAATGGGGGGATCATCATTCATCCGACCGCGATAAGAACAGCGATAGTGTATGGAAGCGATATTGTTCGAGTAATAGGCAAGTGATTGTGAAGTGATCTTAGAAGACAATTGCGATAGAAATTTCATTGACAAGTGAAAGTTAGATTCTAATTAAAATTGTGAAATAGTTAAAGTAGTGATTGTGCATTTTTTTTAGTGAATAAATAAACTCATTTAATTTAAAAGACATTGCGTTTGCACTTTCCCGGAACATTAAAACTATTGGCCGCGAACCAGAAACACGCGACAATATTTTAGAAATATGTTAACACATAACACTAAATAACGAGTCATTTAGAAGATTGTAAGTGAAAAGTTCAATGCGAATCGCAATGCCTCCATTTACAAATTATTAGGCACACAGCATTGTTAACAGTCATATCAATAAAGGCATTCAATCGTATTAAGACGATTGTAAAGATTAGAATCAGAGATTTTATTACGCTTGCGAATTGTACTTTACGTATATATGTATATATATGTATATATATATATATATATATATATATATATATATATATATATATATATATATATATATATATATCTATATATATATTTATATTTATATACATAAATATTGTATATATATACATATATATATATATATATATATATATATATATATATATATATATATATATATATATATATATATATATATATATATATATTGTATATATACATACATATATATATACATATATATATATATATATATATATATATATATATATATATATACTGTAGCTTTGTTGCATACAGTGGAAAATCCTGTGAGCATGAGAAGCATGTATTATAGGAAAACTAATAGCATTAGGTATAATACCAAACTTAAGGCATTACTCCATCAATTATTTAAACAGAACAACTTAAAGAACTGATGGGGTTTTCCGCCTTAAGGCCGAATGGGGTTCTCTTAAAGGGTTCCTAATTTCGGAATTGATGGGGCTTGCCCAGACAGTTCCTGATTTAGGAACTGGTGTGGGTTGCCTAACCAATTCCTAAACAGAAAAATTGTTTTGCTGATAAACAAAACGGAATTTCTTGGTAAGAGTTTATAATATTTAGCACTTTCTTCCCATTCCAAAAAAAAGTATTAATTTTGGCTCTGATGGGGTTTACCTAAACAGTTCCTAATTTAAGCAGTGATTTATGTTGCCTACACAGTTCGTAATGTAGACACTGATGGGTCTCCTAATGTAGACACTGATGGGACTCCATAACAAAAAAATTGTTGTTGCGTAAAATCGAAACAAAGCAAAATTTCTTGGTAATAAGTTACAATTATATCTAGAAGACGAGAATGCAATTAAGTTCGGATGAGGTCCTAACAATACCTTGACTTGAAATACATAAACATAGAAAGACGAACATTTATTACAAACTCCCACGCAATTTTCTCAGGAATAGACCACACCCTCCGACGAAAACGGAAACGACACGAACCAGATCAAACGAACATCCAACAAATCAAAAAACAAAAACCTAATATGTCTCTACCTGGCCTAAACTGGGGCCTACCTGCTTAGCCCATCCTACACCTATCTAAAGTCATTTCCTTCCATTCATCCTATAGACACTGAAGATGACTGAAAGAAGTCGAAACACATTTGCTCATTCAATAAAGCAAGACCCGACGACTTTCAAAGAAAAAAATCCCGTTGGCACCACCAGCTGGACAGGCAAATTTATCGTAGGTACCCTTATTTTTAAAAACAAATAATAATTTTATTGGCCCGCATTTGAAAGTCAAATACTGTTTAAGCACAAGTAAAAGTAGCAGGAAAGTCCTCCTATCAGAAGGGCATTGTAAAATGATTAGTAAATCAAACAACGTCTTCTGAATATCAAAACTTGACTCACACATTTACGAGGGCGTTCCAATAAGTACTTAGCTTCCCCGCCTGATGGCGCCATTATCGCAGCAGGGATTCATTAGCGTCTAGTACATTTTTGTAGACGGCTACTGTCAAAATTTCAGCCAAATTGGACATGTCGTTCTGTTTTGACCGCGTGTGGAAGCGGGCGTGTCCGCGCATTTTAGAAAAATGGGGAAAGAGCAATATCAGTCAGTGATTCGATCCTTGTTTTTGCAAGGGAAATCGCGCCGCGAAATCACTGTGTACTGTGTGTATTGTGACTATTCACCTGCGATGGCGACCGTAAAAAATTAGTTTGACGAGTTTCAACGTGGTCGCACGTCGGTTTGTGATGAGCCACGCCCAGGTGCCTCGAAAACGACTACCACGCAGGATAACGCAACAAAAACGGCCGATTGAAGTTGCGCGGGATAGCTGACGAACGGCGAACGTGCTCCAATGGGTCGGAAAGGTGATGGCCACCGTTTTCTGGGAGAAGAGCAAAACGGTCACAGGGCTCTACTATGCCGAATTATTGGGCCGATTCGACGTCGAATTGCAGAAAAAAACCCCCATTTGGCAATGAAAAAAGTGTTTTTTCACCATGACAACGCACTGTCCCACACCTCTGCCGTCACCTTGGTCGAATTGAGCTACGAACTATACCCCATCCACCGTATTCTCCAGATTTGGCCCCGTGCAATTTCTTTTTGTTTCGAAACTTGAGAAAGTCACTCGCCGGCCAGAAATTCGAGTCGAATGAAGAGGTCATCGCCGCCACGGAGGGCTACTTTACAGACCTCGAAAAACGTATTTTTCAAACGAGTTCAAGAAGTTGGAGCATCGCTGGGTCAAGTTTATCGAGCTCAGAGAGGATTATGTTGAGAAATGAATCACCACTTTTCCAAAATGTTCGTTTTTCTTTTGTGCGCTAAATACTTATCAGGCCGCCCTCGTATTCCATGAATTGAGCTCGGAAAACTAATATATGTATTTTTGTTTGCCGCCATTATATTTTCAGTCTGTTGACCTCAATGTTTGAGTAGTCATGATAACATATCAATGTTTTAAAAAATGTCTAAAATTTTCATCAAAACCCTTACACATCTGTAGTGTTTGTGTCCTTTGCGAACCTGAATTTACACAATATCACGTGTAATTGTTATCATTAATAAATTTCAATCGTCTATAAGTCATTGCAACATAGATGTTTACGGCTCCTTTTTTATGAAACTTTCAGAGAACATGCATTTCAAATCAGAAAATAGGTACAAATTTTTGGCAAATTTAAGGGTCATCCTTCGATTTTATAAATGATCAAATTCTGCTTGCCTTGTACGCATAAATACCTACTTTTGTGATTTTTTCAGATTTTTCTGTTAAAAAATGCCCAATCACGAGCGGGCGGGATACAAAGTTTTTGTATATTTTCCCTCACCCTTCATGCTTCCTTGAAAATGCTGATTGTTTAGGACCTGTTTTGAAAATTTCTCTACAGAACCTTTCATTTGACACTCATATCGGCTACCTATGCTAAAAAAAAATTTAAGAGTTACCACCCTGTTTCGGGAGACCCCCCTTAAACACCTTAAACTAATTTTTATTGCACTGGAAATTTTGAGAGGGCACCACTTTTGACCAACGTGGGTAATTTCATCACTCTACCTCATATGCTTTGCGAGAAAACTTGCCGTGACGCACGGACGGACGGACGGACGGACAGGTAGACGGAAAGACGGACAGGTAGACGGAAACACGGACAGACAAGTCGCGACTTAGTAGGATGCGGTGAAAATATTTCTCAATGCCCTGAAAATGGTCTGTTGTATAAATACTTCCAAGTTAAGCCACTAAAAACGTTTTCATGAAAAATATTCATTCTTTCAGTTGCTGCTAAAATAGCGAATTGCGCTTACCTTCTGACCTTTGGGGGCCGCCATTTTGAATGCATGCATTTGATTTTGGATTTTTTAAATTTTTGTATCTTAGGGTCTCATCAATCAGTGTGTTTCACTCTAGACAGGGTAAAAGTATTCAATTTTTTGTGAAAACGGCAGCTAAAAATATTAGGATTTAATTTATCGAATTTTTTATTTTTGATAATAATTTTTGGCACAATACAAGAACATTTATCTATAATCCTAAGTTTCTTCAAAATCCGTTGGAAAATATGGCCGCTAGAGGGCCACGAAAATCTGAAAAAATCGCATATTTAAGCCGCTGCAATTTTGAAATTTCTGCATGGATGATCACGAAAATAACGGAATCTTTAAGTTTGATTATTTTCTATCTTCAAACTAAGTCTCATATACATCGGATTAAAATTTTGAGCTTCAAATAGCCGCAATTTTGTTTTGAACTGTTTAGACAACCCTTATCAGTTCCTAATTTAGGAATTGATGCGGTAATGCGTTATGTTCGGCATGAGGACCTAATGTGGGGTTCCCATTAGGCCCATGTATCCGTTTAGCTATGCCTAGTTAGTGCGTAATCACTGCCTGAACTTCTACTCGGGGAGTCTTACCATGCCCTCGATCGAACCACGGCCTCAGGTTCGAGGTAAGTCGGGCGGTCCATGTTCCCTTGCGTCGCTCTGCCAGAACTGTTGCCACTCACTAAGAAAGCATTTTCTCTACTTTTTAACGACCGCCTTCCTGTCGCCTACATTTCTACGCAGGTATATATAACTGGTGCTCTCTACCGAAGAGGGCAACGGGTATCATCCTTGCGATAATCAGCATCTACTATATTTGCAGATATTGGCTCGAATTTAAGTGTATCTAACCTTAAGTCGGATACAGCACGAGAAATCAAATTCAAAAGGATTAAGCAGTCCAGGTAAAATCAAACTGAAACACGCAAAAAAGGTTTCTTCAAGTGGGGATTTATTTTAATCAACGCAAATTTAAACACTATATAACAAAATATTATTTTTCTCTATTTTACCTTCGCGTTCATTGTCACCGAAGTACGCGTTTACAGGCTTTTTTGCACGCGCAAGCATTTATGTTTTATGCGAAATATGCATTATTATACGAGTAAAATGAAAAATAATACATCCACGTTGATATTAGATGCACAACAGAAACAAGTTGGGTAAACAGACCTACGCTCATGTCAGAAGGGTTTTGTATTCAATTTTCAAAATGCAGTCACCAGATTGAATAAAGTCAAGAAGCATGTCAATGACGATTTTATTGGAGAAACTATGAAATTCGAAGATTATACTATTATTAACAAAGTTGAAAGAATTTAGACTTCTGAGGTTTTTGTTATTGTTATACTCATAAATATCTCCCTTGATAATTATTTCAGATATCCATTCGCGAGGGAGGAAACACATTTTTCATGTATTTCCCCCCTGTGCCCCGACTGAAGCAAAAACTGACAGTTTAAGAACTGTTTTGAAAAGCTCCCATGAAAACTTTCATTTCATACTCATATCGGCTACGTTTGATGAATTTTTTTTCAGGGGCCACTCTCCTGTACTGTTATCATCGATTAATAGCCAATTTTTTCGAATCCTAGAGTTATTACAAAGCCCTTTTGTTAGAAGCTCCCTCCCGCCTCCTTGACTTGTTTCACTTATGAGTATTAATTGTAGGTACTCAGCTTCAGTCATTCATTTATTTGAATCAAGTGTTCAAAGCATGCACCTTAAACGTTGAAGTTGGGAAAAAATAACTCAACGATCACTGATACCACTAGCTGAACTGATTCTCAAAGTTATTCATGGCACCTATCATTCCTGAAATTTTCATGCAAATCCTAGCAAAACTGTAGTGTCTGAGTCGGTAAAAAGCGCATGTTGTTCGATAGCCATATGTTGCCATAGTAATACATGCAGCGCATACTGTTCCATAGTAATACAGGAAAATTCAAACCCCTATAAGTTCGCTAAATATGATTCAATCTTTATGAAACTTGCAGGGTTAATCAATCTTATATATAGACATCTGTGTACTGAATTTCATTGAATTTAAGGGTACCGTTAAGATTTTATTCAAGAAAACATAAAATCGATAAATCATACTATTACTAACAAAGTTGAGTGAATTGCGACTTCTCACGTATTTGTTGTTGTTGTACTCATCAAGGCCTACATTCTTGATTTTTTTCAGATTTTTCGAATGGAAGGTGTCCAATCGCGAGGGGGGGGGGACACAAATTTTTCGTGTATTTCCCCTCCCTGTGCGCCCCTCGAAGCAAACTTTGCCAAACTAAGACCTGTTTTGAAAAGTTCTCATCAAGACCTTTCATTTGATACCCATATCGGCTACCTTCAATGAAATTTTTTTTTCGGGGGGTCACTCCCCTACATGGGGAGACCCCCCTTAAATACCTTATAAAATTTTTTAGTAGTTGAACTTTGAAGAGATCACCACTTTACACCTACATACAAAATTTGATGCTTCTAGCTTAAGTAGTTTCCGAGAAAAACTGCTGTGACACACGGACGGACGAACGGACGGACGGACAGACAGCCAGACAGACGGACAGACAGGACGCGATTTTAGAAGGGTTTTGTAAAATTATTTTACAAAACCCTTAAAAGGGTGTCGATGAACTACACCTTGAACTTGCAAACTTACTGATTCAGTGAAAACATTTGATGAATCAAAGGAATTTGGCTTTCAAGTTTATATTAAAGCTATCGACCTCCTGGTATCAATTTGAATGGTATTTAGTAAAGAATTTACTTTTACATAAAGAAACTTTTACATAAGGACTTGAAAGTAATCTAAACATAAAAGAGTTACTGAACTCTTACAAACCGCCCACCAAGAACCATCGTGCTGGTTCTTTTAAAAGGGTTCTCTGAGCTATACTATCGAGCTTCTTCTCTATTATTAATTGTATTACTTTCTCGCGTACAACAATAGATTCAAAAGCTAATCATTAAAATAAGAGTAATTACAATGGAGAGTAGTAGTAGTATTAGAGTAAGTGTAGACTTCTTGAATTAAATTCGAAAAGGAGTCTGACTCTTGAAGCAATAATAAACCGTTGAGCATTTGAACGATATAGGGGGTGGTGTACTGAAGTCCATCATGACAGACTCCTTAAAATAGACATCGACGGTCCAAGTGATTTTGGGATTCTCTTCCAACAGGAGAGCTTCTGATGTAGATAGTGAGCAATTTGGCGTAAGTCGAACGATTCCTGCATCTTCAAGCTGGATCTCGGATCTGGTTCCATAGCATACTGCATGTGCTACGGTTGGAGACGGAGTGATGTAAAACTAGCAGTTTGGTTGATATATTTTCTTCCAAATAAGAGACTGTGTGTAGAACTGTTGAGTTGGGCACTTTGTTCCTCCGTGGCTATTATATACTTCCGTTATTACACAATTCAGGTGTGCCTTAATATCATATAATACTCGCAGATGGACCATATATATATATATATATATATATATATATATATATATATATATATATATATATATATATATATATATATATATATATATATATATATATACATATATATATATATATATATATATATATATATATATATATATATATATATATATATATATATATATATATATATACATACATATGTTTCGCAACGGCTCGGCGAAATTTAATCTGGTTGCCTTACAGATGATCAATTTCTTGACATACCTCGTCGCTTACTCCAAAGATCTTAGTCAGGAGATTTCCTAATAATCCTCGTCGTAGTCGCGTTTGGTTTCAGCATATATATCATCTGCTATTAATTGTAAATGGCGATTTAATACCTTGCGCTGTATCTCTTCTTTTATTTTTTCAGCTGTGTAGCATAGTTCCAGCATATTCTGAAGTACCTTCGTGGTTTGTCTCTTGTCTTCCTTAATGTCGGAGTATGGTGTTCTTGGATTGAATTGCAATATTCCCTTGTTCATGCGAGCTTGACCTATGTGCTCTACATAGAGCACATAAGTCGTTACGTTCGCTGAAGCTTCGGTTGCTGACGGCAAAATCGTTCAAATTGTCAATAGGCTTAACATCATAGTTGGCTATCAGATAATCCCTAATTTGGGGTTCACTACATGACGTTTTCTTGCGACGGTTCCTTGTTTACAACCTTGATCGGTGTTCTTTTATTGGTTGACAGATCCTTGACCGTAATCTTGAGGTGCAACATCAATGGGTAAGAGACATCGGTTAACGCTGGGTCGCTTTGTCACATTACCGCGCAGCTTGACATTCGCTACACGAACAAATCCATCGTCTTCTGGATGAACGTCAATGATTCGTGCCGAGAGCCATTTTGTAGGTGGAGTATTTTCATTTTTCACTAGAACTAGCTGCCTGGTTCAAAGTTTTATCCATTTAGTTCTCTCTTGTAACCTATTGAGATATTTCTTGTGCCAGTGATCCCAAAACTGAAGTGACAGTTTTTGCATGAGACACCATCTCTTCAAAAGGCTTCATTATCGTTAACATCAGCGCTCAAGGGTGTCAAAGGACAGCTGTTGAGATAAGCTTCGATTTGCGCTGGAGCTGTGTACATTTCTTCCACATTTAATAAAGTTTCTCCAAATGCTTTGGCAAGTGTCGTTTAACTGATTTGACGCCTGTCTTCCAGAGGCCACCAAAATGTGGGCTACTAGGGGAATATAATACCAAATAATGTCTTCATTGGCTAAATATGCTCTTGTTTCGCTTTCAACATTTTCATAAATCATTCTTATTTCCTCACCAGTGGAGATGAAATTAGTACCACAGTCACTGTACTCGTATATGTTCTTACATTTTCCTCGCCGAGAAATAAATCGATTAATACCGAAGGTGCATGTGGAGGTGGTAAGGTCACTCATTAATTCCAAATGCATAGCCTTAGTTCCGAAGCAGACAAAGACTGCTCTATATACTGTGGAGGTTTTCGTACCTCGACCACTGGACCATTTTATCTTGTTAAGACCGGGGAAGTCTAGACCAGTAGACCAAAATGGTTTATTTAATGCCACTCGGTTGGTGGGAAGATTGCCCAAAAGTTGTTGCTTCGGTTGAACATTGCTTCTAAAACATACTATACATTTATGAATGCATGTTTTCACCATCTTCGGTGTCCCTATTATCCAGTATTCCCTTCGTACGGCATCTAAAGTCAATTGCGCTGATCCGTGTAATATTTTTTGATGAAAGTAGCTGATTATTATTTCAGATAATATGCTTTAGCGACTCAACATTATTGTATGTTTTTCCGCTGTAGTAATAGCTGCATTCTGCAGACGTGCGCCCACCCTGAAGAGACCCTCGGTGTCCAAATAGGGGTCTAGTTGCAAATTTGATTGGTTTTGCCTTGATCAATCTTGCAATTTCGGCAAAAAATTTTCCGCTGAACAATTTTAACACATACTTGCCTTGCTTCCTGTAGCTCTTGTGTCGTCGAAAATTGTTCAAACCTATCCTGTTTGGTACGATGATGTGGCAGCTACTGTCGGCAATAAGCTATAACTCTTGAGTTTGGAGTAGCTTGAAAATCGATGTAAAATACTGACATTCCCTTCTGATATTTTTGTAAGAACAATATTCCTCATTTCCAATTGAGTCACCTGACCATGAATTCGGAAATTTGATTTTTGGAGAATGTAGGATACTTGGGCCGTTCCACAGAGCTTGAAGTCCTTAAATTGAGTTGGTGAGAGTACACGTGATGCGCAATCAGCTGGATTGGTTCCGGATGATATATGGTGCCAGTGTGTGATGGTGCTGGCCGAATGTATCTCACTTACCCGATTCGCAACGCAAGTATTTTAACGGGCCGGGTGATCACTAAGCCAAGAGATAACGACACTCGAATCTGTCCAATAGTTTACTGAGACTTCGGCGCAGAAGGATGATCTTGTTGGTTCCATTAGCTTGACTAGCAATGAAGCACTAGATAGTTCTAGACGCAACAGCGAGAGGTGTCAGTTTTGTTTATGAAGCTGGTAAATTGACAATGGGTATATCCTGCTCAATTTTTTGGATCCGAATGTATATTACTGCCGCTATTGCTTGCCTGGAAGCGTTGCAAAACCATGGAGCTCGGACTGATCACCAGAAGTTGTGCCGATCCAGCGTAGAACCTTTATGGTTTCTGGTTTCAATTGCAGGTATTTCGGATAGTTAAATCTGCCATTCATTGTGCAAATTAGGAGGGAAAAGGTCATCTCAACCGATTTTGTGTAGCAATAGTTTTTGCATGGAAATTTTTCCCTTTTTTATGATTGACTAAAGCCATCCCAGAGGATCAAACATTGTCGCCGTGAATAATGCCACTGTTCGTTTAGTAATCCTTGCTTCAGGCTAAAGTTTCCTTGTGTTGAAGATGAAAACATATTGTTGTAGATGCCATAGCAGATCCAGAGTCTTTATTAGTCTTCTGCCTTGAGACTCAGGGAATTATCCGTTTCTCTGGCATCTGCTGGTATTTTCCGCATGATTTCGTTGCAGTTTGAGTTCCACTTCCGCAAATTAAATCCACTCATATTTAAAAGCTGGGTTAATTCGTGATACTATAAGATTTTTTCATCAGGTGTGTTAACTCCTGCCATCAAATGGTCTAGGTAAAAGTCGTCAAGTAAGTATTTCCCCGCTCTTGGAAATGGTTTTCTTTCATTAGTTGCTAGCTGTTTTAAGATGCGGATTGCAATATTCTACGTCTAGCACTCGTTGCGTGTAGACGTGTTTTTAATCGCTCCTGTCATTAATTTTAAAAATTAATTAATTTTTCGCAAAAGTCAGTTTCAAATAATTGAATTAATTTTGTACGAGTCAGTCAAAAGCAAGTTTTGATTTTATTGGGGAAGAATTAATCGTCGAAGGCATCGACCAACCATACCAATAAATCAAGAAAAGGCAACAAACCAAAGACAACTCGGGACTGCTGTTTGGAGGAGCCCGACGGCTTCCCTCCGTTGGGGGGCCCCGGGGAGAGTGACGGTGTGAAATTGGCAAGTGTCAACAAGCGGAGACACACGAGCACCCAGGATACCGCAGATGCCGGTCGCAAAACACAAGTGCTCGAAGATAGACAGGAAGTGTGTCGCCTTCGAAGTGAAATCGAAGAGCTAAAGGCAAGAATTCAAACGTACGAAGAAATGTTCAAGACGGCAAAAAAAGTTCAAGAGAGTGGTCCGATACGAAAAATCGAAAAACAGAAGAAAGCTGCAACTCCAATAATAACTGAAGAGGTATTAAGTGCTGGTGGCACCAACGAAAGCCAGAACTACTTTTCGGCGCTGGATGGACTCCAACAGGACATGGAGGTAGACGAAGGTTATAAAGACGATAATTTTATCTTATATTTAAAAAATAAAAATAATGAAAGTAGAAATAGGGAGAAGAAACCAGCCCGTAGTTCTGCTGGTCCTCCTCAAAAAGTAGCCAAGAATACCGAGAAAGTTCCGCCAATAAATGTCTTCGGTCAAAGCGGCAAAGACATGGTTCGGCTGTTGGCAGCCGAAAACAAATTGACAAATTTCGAAATCAAACGAATAAATTCTGAGAAGCTGTCAATTAGAACGAAATCACTGGTTGATTTTAAATCAGCGAAAGATGCTTTGAATTCTGGGGAGGTTCCGCACTTCACCTATACCCCCAAAAGCGAGAAGAACCAGACGTTCTTGCTGAAGGGCTTGGACTGCGGAGAAGATACCGTCGATCTTCTTCAGGTTCTCAAGGAAACAGCACCACAAATCGAGTTTATTTCAGTGAAAACATTCGCGACAAGAAGGTCGACGGTAGAAAAAAAAAACTTACCACTTTATTTGGTACAAATAACAAATAAGAGCAGTCCAAGCGCTCTTCAGCAAATCAGGTATTTAAATTTTCGAGTGGTGAGGTGGGAACGCCTCCAGAAACGAGAAATCAACCAGTGCTATCGCTGCCAACGATTTGGGCATTCAGCTGCCAACTGCGCCATGCATTACCGATGCGTTAAATGCAAAGACGTGCATGCTCCCGGTGAGTGCAAATTGGCTCAGACGGAGCCAAAAGAGAAGTTATATTGTGTGAACTGCGGTGTTTTTGGTCACCCGGCATCATATCGAGGATGCTCCCGATATCAGGATGCAAGATTGAAATCTGCCCCAAAGCAAACACAAATACACCGCAGTGTCTTAGCTCCGAACTTCGTCAAGCCCGGAGTATCATTTGCACAAGCCGTTAGAGGACCAGCAGAAAATGCGGAAAATAGTGTAAATAATGTAAGTGGCAATAATGACCTGCTTATTAAAATTTATCAGCTACTAAATTCCTTATCAGAGCGAATCGATAAACAAGATTCGAAAATTAACATTGTTTTTCAGCGTTTAGGACTTTCAAATGCCTCAAAATAAGTTGTCATCCAGCCACATTCCCACGGATAGGATTCGTCTCATCTCGATCAACGTCAACTCCATTGTTACTTTACATCGGCGTGATTATCTCCTTGAATTCATTGCCAGACAAAAGCCTGACATCCTGCTTCTAACCGAAACCCACCTCAATTCATGGCACTCCATGACATTCAAGGATTTTGAATTCGTAAGAAACGATAGGGTAATAGGTGATGGGGGAGGTGGCACCGGGATATTGGTACGAAGACCCTTTCGTTTCCAAAATATTGAAAAAGTCGAATTCAGAAGCTTTGAATCTCTTGAAGTGTCTGTTATCAAAATCTCACTGCCAGGTGGGGATAATCTCATCGTTATCTCTGCCTATGCAACTGGTGGAACTGTTCTCAAGCTCAAGGAGGAACTCAATTCCTTGTTTGAAATACTCGAATTGAACAGGCTGCATAACTATTATATTCTTGCTGGTGACCTGAACGCCAAGCATACATCATGGCTGAACGCCACCAATAATCCAAGAGGTGTATTCCTGAAATCATGGATAACAGAGAACCAAATTGAATACAGGTGCAATCTATATGGGTCGGAGTTCCCAACATACCCTAGGACAAATTCATATTTGGACCTTTGCATTGCTGACGCAAGACTCGAATTCAACTTTAATAGTCCTCAACGGAAACTGCAGGTGCTTCCTTATGATAGCGACCATAACGCAATCGTAATGGAAATCAATCATCACAGGGATGATTTCTTCCTCATTCCAATTCAACACGAAAATCATCGGTTGAATTTCAAAAAAACAGACTGGGGAAAGTTTCAAAAGAAGTTTAATCGCGAGTACCAGAAGCAATGTCCCCCTTCTGATGGTGGCAACTCTTGTTCAATGGTTCCTAATGACAGGAATCTAACTAACGATGAAATAGATGTCTATTTGTCGAAGTTAGAGAAGCTGACGTTGGAAACGATTGAGAAAGTAGTTCCAAAGATTAAACATCGAAACAATATGGAAGGATATGAAACACCAACCATCGCAAGGTTGAAACGATTGAAAAGCCTCCTTCTCACACGCGTCAACAATATTTATCGACGATTTTTGGACTACAACCATCCCTCGTTGTCTTTGTTGAAATTACATCTGAAGAATGTCCGGAACTTAATCCGGTCATACTTCAGGAGTGAGGCCAGCAATCAATGGGCGGAAAAATTGAGGGGTATTAGCCCACAGGACCCAGACGGCGTGTTCGCGAAAGTGAATAGCATATTCCGCAAGAAGTCTCGAGTGAAGGTATCGAATCTTGAAGTCACTATACATGAGATAAATCTTCTCGATAGGGCTGGTATCGAAATTGATAGTACGACTCCGGATAGAAATGGAAACAGGATTATTTGTGAAGGATTGGATAAACTTGCCCTGATTGGAACACATTTTGAATTGGTTCATCTACCAAACCCTGAGAGAGGGAACGAAATTTTTTCAGAGGTCGTTGAAGCAAAAGTTACCGACTTCAAATCAAGCCTGAACGGCCAATCAATTCTTCATTTCAATGAAACATTAACATCTGACCTCATACCGAGCTTGAATCTTATTGATTATTTTGTCAGCTATGAAGACTTGTGTTTCATATTTCGCAAGATAAACAACAAGAAATCATGTGGTACTGATGGTATTCCAAATGTAGTTCTCCGACATTTGCCTGAGGTTGCTATTAGGAACTATTGCATATTGTTCAACAACATGTTGAGCAATTCATATTTCCCAAATGAGTGGAAAAAGGCTAAGGTATTTCCGATCTTGAAGAAAGGAAAAGAATCTTCATGCCCCAAAAGCTATCGCCCAATCAGCTTGCTGCCTAACATCAGCAAGGTGTTTGAAGTGATACTCAACAGAGCATTAAACGCCCACATTGAGGAAAATGAGTTGATGCCGAATTGCCAATTTGGTTTTCGCGCCAGGCATTCGACCACACATGCAATAACGAAAGTAACCTCAGACATCTGTTGGAAACTAAACAACAAAGAATGTGTTGGAGCATGTCTCATTGATATGGAGAAAGCCTTTGATACGGTATGGTTAGATGGACTAATTTTTAAACTCCTTCAGGACAAGTTCCCCAGACACCTTGTCGCCATGATGTGTAATATGTTATACGGGAAATCGTTTGTTGTAACCGATGGAAATCTGACAACAATGCGCGAGTTCAAGGTCTTGAATGGTCTACAGCAGGGAACAGTTACTGCGCCTCTGCTCTTCTCAATCTTCATTCGCAAGCTATTGAACGGCTTTGATTTTAACGTCTCGCCAACGCGATCATTGGTAGCGTTTGCTGATGATCTGATCATCTATACGGCAGACCGAAAAGCTACAATAGTTCAGAGCAATCTCCAAAAAATGTTCAATGATGTACAGCTGTACACTGACAATTGGCGAATGAAAATCAATGTGCAGAAGTGTGAAACAATCTTATTTCGGACAACGCTGCGGGGGGTCAGTCAAGACCTGAAACGTAATTGGAAAGATTTCCACATCATGGCTGGTGAGGGTAGTCTTGAACGGGTTCCACATAAATCCTGTGTTCGATACCTCGGTGTTTATCTCGATCAGTATCTGTACTATACTGAACATGTGAAAATCATGCTCAGTAAGGCACTTAAAGTAGTCATGGCCCTTCGAAAGCTCTTTCATTCCAGATACATTGATCAAAAGGTCAAAATTATCTGTTACAAGACACTGGTTAGACCAGTTTTGACATATGGATGTCAGATCTGGTACAACCAGAGTGCTAGTACTATGGAAAAATTAAGAGTTTTCGAAAGGAAATGTCTTCGTGCATGTACTGGTTTGTACAGAAAGCCTGAGACGGATTGGAAACATTATATATCGAATAGAAGAATTTATCAAACTGCTGAAGTGACTAGAGTTGATATCTTCATATTGAAGCTTCTTCGGAATCATATCGCAAGATCTGTGACTGTGAGTGAAAACCCTTGGATTTCACAGCCGTTCCACCCTACAGACGGGTATATAGCGACTTGCCTCGCTACTGGCTTCATTCCTCCAGAAGCATTCGTGTATTTGGACATGAATCGATATGTTTTTGATTCTGACGGTGCCCCAGTCATATATCACATATATCGACGGGCCACCGATAAGAAGATAAAATATCCTCCGAATTTGAGTTCACGAGACCAACAGTTCCAATGGAGATACTCATTTGCTAGATTCATTGAAGCTGATCGAGTTGAGACGGGGCAATCTAGGTATTGGTGGCTGAATGACAATGTCTAAATTATTCGTGTTTATTTTTCAGTTTTGGTGTTTTTTCGTTATTTAGTTTTTGAGTTTCAGCTCATTATTGCTACATTTAGTGTTGTTGTTTATTTTTGTTAAAAATTAGGTATAGGTCAGGTTTGTATTATGTTTATTATATTAGGTTAAAGATAAGGTAAAACGCTTAGGTTAGGAACATTGTTATAGATTTTTTTAAGTATAAGATAAAGTTTTTGATAGCATTTGTTAGAATTAAGTTAAAACATATTAGGTGTACGATCAAAGTTCACTGTAGTGTTAAGATTATAAATAATTTTAGAATAGTGTTGGTTGGTTTTTTCTCCTTTTCCCAATTAAATTTAAAAAATATGTAATAATCTTCATTGATTTGATTTTGCTATAGTTTTTTTTTAATGTGTTCAATGATAACGTACAAATTTAGAGAGCCATTTGGGCCATTAAGTTTTTTTATTGTTATTGTTTGGAATTTGCTTTATATTCTTTTAAAATTTATAACGATTAGTATTAAATAAAGCGCTTTTGATTGATTGATTGAAGATGCTTGAAAGGCGGCATTTGCTGTGACAAAAGTAACCGTTTTCACCAGTAGTGTTTAACGATATCAGTTATTTGAGGACGCCAAAAGTCTATGTGCTTTGCCTTGACTTGAATTGGCCGGTAGATTTTTGCTATGTCGACTGTAAGGGCTATTCAATATAATCTCCACCTTAAAAGCAGTGTCACTAAGGTGTCTTGAATCATTGGCCCCACTAATAATATGTTATATCATTTAATGATTTGCCTGATGAAGGTTTAGCGGATGCGTTGTGAACGATGCGTTTCTTTGTAGTAGTACTAGTTTCCTTAATAGCAGCATGGTGGAGTAGATAATAGGATGAATTGTTGAGCTCACTCCCTGGCATTTCTTCTATGTGATTCAAATCCAAATAGTCCTGGTAGCATTTGTTGTATTCGTCCATCAGCTTTGAATTTGCTAGTAAACGCTTTTGCATCGCACAGTACCTTTGTATAAACGGCAGCTCAACTTCAAATCTTCCGCTTTCAAGCCGTTGGGTGGTTTTACGATAGTGAACCTCAATTTCCTCCTCTTCTTCAGTTAGAAATTTCCTCCGTTCAGGCCCTTTTTGCTCCCAAAGTTTCCGGAGCTTTTGATCGAGTTTTGCTATGCTTATCATTGTAATGGCTGGGTGTGATGGTGTAGTGTTAACAGTAGGACCGTTTAATATGGAACTTAATTTGGTTTTTTGTGCTGTAGGATGTTCTCGCCGTATGCCATTCTGAACTACCTGTATGTCTCGATGAACATCAGCTCCTAGTAGTACGTCGAGTTTAGCACTGATATGGTAGTTAGGATTAGCCAGTTCGTCAGTATTACAATTTGACATAGTGCGGTTGAGTGTCTTCGGTGATAAGTCGGACGTTATACGACCCAAGATTAAGGCATTGGTACTGATTGTTTTGATTGTCCACTTTTCCTTGATTGTCATAATTGTTTTATATTTAAATCGAAGGTAATGTAATGAAAATAAAATCGAGGTTGGATATGAATCTCTGATCCGGATCGCTTATGGATAAAATTATAAAATAAAAATTATTTGAATATCAATTTCAGGTTGATCAGTCACTCAAGAGAGTTTATTACTTTCCTAGATATGATATATTTTATTTTTGGATAATTCTTAAATTCAAAAATTTGATGTGACAATGGAAAATTCTGTGCCACTATAAGTACCATTAATTCCTCCTAAGAATTTTTTTACATGGTTGTCACAACGTCATATGGTACTAGTGGCTCTTCATCTTAGAAGCATGATGGCTAAGCTAAACACTTGTTTTAAAAATGAAGAGGAATACTAATATTTCAGGAAAACAGCTTATAATTCTAATGGTTTTAATACGTTTTTACTTGATTATGTTTCATTTTAAATTACTATATCGCAAGCAGAGGTTTCTTCAATTCCGTTTGTTATAAGAAATCTAGGAAAAAGAATCACTTAAAACTTCTTCAATTAAGTTGTCATTAACGAGAAAATACAAGGCATGTTGCATTCACATAAACAACTGAAAGGAAATGTTGCAAATTAAAGCATGCAAACTAATTATTAATTAACAATAACGTTATATCGAATGAAAAGCAGGCTTGAGTGTCTGCACAAAACAAGAAGAGCTCAGGCGAAATTGTCGAAGCAACCTCATTCAAAGCCATAACAAAATTTCCTTTTCTAAAACCTATTTAACGTGTGCAAGCGAACGCTCAAAGGACCAACATGAATAATGCCAGGATCTTGGAGAGCCATCATGAGATGAAAGTGTACAAAAGCGATTTCAATTAACCTTTCATGCAAAACATTATTTTCATCGACTTTTCAGTTCATTCGTTTTTCTCTCGTGCAACGGCAAAACACTCGGCAGGACTATGCAACGCGCACGAGTGTATGTTTCTAGTGGCACTCGAACGGTGACCGGGGTGCAGTTGGCGAATAATAAGTGAATGAAACAAGGAAGTGCCCCGATATAGTCCAAACACATTTAATTCAAATTCATATCGTGCTACATAAACATGCTGCTAATAGTGTTTTATGTTTTATGATCTTATCCACCCTCCTTTTATGGTTGAATTGGTGCATTTAGCGGTGTTGGCAGGAGACAGATAGAGACTTGCCTGAATGTTCTAGAATTATTTATATAGAATCTTCAAAACCCTATATTTGAAAATAATTTTGAAAAAATTACGTTTTTATAATTAAATTATATTAAAAATGCCAATCCTGATTATTTTACCATGTTATTTGGTTCATTCACAATTGAATTACACTTTCAGCTGAATGGCAACTCATTCCAACAGGATAGCAGTCGATTTCGCAAGCACACAGCAGGTGATTTTAAGTGCATGTCCCCATCTCTGTTATGCCAGTCCCTCAAATAAATTTCATAAAAAGAAACATACAAGCGCTCAGGAAAAAGTCCTTTACCGGTTGTTGAGACAGTTTAAACATAATTTACACCGCTTATAATTTCAATATAGCAAGTTATTCTGATATGGGCTCTGGGAAAATTCTATGAGACACATCACCGGCTATGGTGGCTCTAAGCATATAGGATGCAGAATTAATGAACGAAGGATGATGGGAAACATGAATGGAATGGTTTATCCTATTCATAGGAATTTTTCCAGATTTATATTCCCTGCTAAGATGAAACGGTGAATTAAATGGGAAAAATGAAGTAATTGAAATCATTCAACATTTAGGTAGGATATTCTAGAGCCATTAATGGGAGTAAGTTTTTCGCGGTTCAAGGAAAGAAAGTAGACTGCTACAAAAGAAACACGAAAACTACATCATTTAGGTTGCAAGGAAAAATGATTGTAACAGTTAACGGTATAAAAAATAGCCACATTTTTATTAAATATCATCGATTCTTTCTGTGCCAGGGAAATTTCACGGAAAGGAAAAGTAGAGGCTGACAAAACCGATACTACCTAAAGTCTATCGTGTTATAACTTATTCCCGGTGTACCCCTGGCCTCTTACTTTAATCTTCACCGTTCGAAATGAAACACCAAGTATACGCAACGATTCTACAATGTATTTCATAAGGTATTAAAAGTTTTTACAATGTAATTACAATTATGTTTCGGCTCAACGCTTAGTGACACCGACGCGTATAAAAGAATCATAGCAAAATACTGAAGATTACTGCACTGTGTTCTCGGCTGAATGCCTATTAACGCCGGCGCGTAGAGAAATCTGCAACGCAGGACCACGCCGAAACTAACTAATCACTGACTGCTTGAAAAATACTACAAATGACTGACCTTCCCTCTATTCACGAACCGTTGCTTTTAATGGTTAAAAAGCCGACGCTGCGTAGGCCTCAATCCAATTATTCCATAAGGTAAGCCAACCATGCTGACCGAAATCCGAATTTCGTACAAGAAGTTGTTGTGGAATTCGCATGCTGAACAAAGACCCAATTCCATAAGTGCAACCACCGCACCTCCAATACCTAAATACAATTTTTCTGCACAATATGCATTTGCATTACTTTCCGCATTCCACTTCGGTCATAAAATCGTGTCAGCATTTCAATTGTTTACTAGGTTTACTACGACCAGGGATTCCGTCATCCGTTGTTGTGAAATTCGATCGGGGATTCCACCTTACTCGCATTGTTTATTTTTTAACTCGTGACGACACATGCTGATAATGTGCGCCTGCATGTCTCGCATAACACTCTCATACGGTGCGTATTAATGTGTTTCATTTTTTGTTATTTTGTATGTTGGATTGGTGGACGCTTATTGCTAGATATTATTTTTCTTAGTCAAGTGGTTTATTTTGGTTTTTATGCGTAATATTTGATATTTTGTCTGGTCACGCGGTATGTTCTTACATGTGTTTTCTGCTAAATATGATTTTTCTTAGTCGAGCGGTTTGTTTTGGTTTCTATGCGTAATGCTTGATATTTTTCTTAGTCATGCAGTTTGTTGTTACACGTGTTTTCTGCTAAATATGATTTTATTAAGTCGAGCGATTTATTGTGGTTGTATGCGTAGTGTTTGATATTTTTTTTAGTCATGCAGTTTGTTGTTATATGTGAAATTTTTGCTTTCAGGCAGGGCATGGTGACGAGTCCCTAACATATTCATGGGCAGATATAAGAGGGGCTTAGGGTGTTCGGACCCCCTAAAAAACGCGTTTTATTAATCAAACGGATATTAGAAAAAATACAGGTTGATTGAAAGTTTTTGATAGCGAAAATAAAAGAATTTGTACTTTTGAATGAAATTAATTTTTTTGTTCAATATAATCTCCTCAACTTCAACATACTTGTATCGAGTTAAAGCTGTTGATGTTCGACACCCTATAGGGGTTTTCATTAGGGATATAACAAGTTTGTATCTTTATATAAACGCACCCTTAATTTTTTTCAATGAACTTTCAATGTCATAACGTTAAAGTCAACATTTTTATCATAGTAAAATTCACTAGCCAGCAATGTTTGGAAGTTATTAAAAATTACTACTGAAATTCTGAGTCGGTGGTCTAAACTTGAAGAGCGCTTACTCCAATTTTCGGAAGTAATAATCGTCCCACCCGACAGGCTGGGCGTGCTATAGTGGATAAGTTTGAATCCAAATTTTCACAATTGGACGTTCTGGTGCCAAAAAGACGTCGTACCGCTCGAAACGAAGGAAATATCGCAGCCGTAAGTGCATCCATTCAAAATGAGCCAAATAAGTCTATCAAGAATTGGGCATCGCTCAAACGACACGGTGGCATATTTTGCGAAAAGATCTAGCCCTACGTGGTTACAAGATCAAATTGACTTATGTAACTACTAAAGCCACTTGATCATTCGAAACGCAGAAACTTCTCCAATTGGGCTCTGGCAAAGCTTGAAGAAAATGTAAAATTTCATCGAAAAACCATCCTCAGCGATGAAGCTCATTTCTGGCTCAATGGCATTGTTAATAAGCAACATATGCATTATTGGTCAGCAACAAACCCACACGTGCTTCTTGAGACACTGTTGCATCTGCAAAAATTACTGTTTGGTGCGGTTTTCTTGCCGGAGGTATGATTGGGCCGTATTTCTTCGTGATATAAATGACCGTCATATTACCCTCAATGAAGAGTGCTATCGTATTATGTTGGAAGATTATTGGTGGCCAGAATTGGATGAACTTGACATCAACGATTTGTGGTTTCAACAAGACAGTGCCACTAGCCACACAACACGCCTCACAATCGATTTATTGAAAGGCAAATTTGGTGAACGTGTTATCTCGAGAAATCGTCCGGTAGAATGGTTGCCTCGTTCATGCGGTTTAACGCCATTGGATTTCTTTTTAATGGGGCTATACCAAGTCCCTGGTCTGTGCCAACAAGCCAGCAACTTTAGACGAGCTCAAAGACAAGATCCAACGCGCAATTGTCAACGCTCTGGTGGAAATGTGTGCCAGAGCGGCGGAAAATTGTGTTCAAAGAATCGACCGCTGTAAACGGGCTCGTGGTGGCCATATGGGTCATTCATAAAATGTTGCAAGCATTACATTTTATGAATGACCCATATGGCCACCACGAGCCCGTTTACAGCGGTCGATTCACAATCACAAGAAATTTGAACTCAATGTCTCAAATATTTCTGTGTTTTATTAATGGATAAAATTGTTATGTCCTTAATGGAAAACCCTTTAAAAACAGCACTAATTTCTTTGAATAAATTACGATTTTATCTTTTGGTTAAACACATAAGTAATCATACTAAGAATGACAAGCGGAAGAGAGCTTATTTAATTTCATTTCGTTTTTATACATGAAAAGAGCCTACTTGATTTTAAATCTTTTAACAATTAATTGCTTACTAAAACATAGTGTTTGCCTTACTAGATTTACAACTAATTACATGACAAAGTTACAATTGAACAGGAACAATCAATTTCATTAATTAGGAACTAAATACATATTTTATGTTATTCAGTACAAACATGCCACCCGCCTCAATGCAATATTGTTGAATAAATTCTACTTAAGATGACACATTTAAAGTACCGCCCACCGTGACAAAGGACGGGCTACAATTGTAGTTCAACGTCTCCAGCTGTCAGTTGGAAAAGCTTCACAATAGGTCGTTTATAGATGTTTCCGCAACTGTTAAGGCTCACGACGCGGGTGCGTCTATCTTCGCCAGGATGCAATGCGGTTACCCGTCCTGACACCCATTTAGCTGGAGGGAGCCGTTCGCCCTTGATGATAACAATCTCATTGAGTTTGATTTCACTTTGCGGAGATGTCCATTTCTGTCGATCGTGAAGTTGACTAAAATACTCAATTGACCAACGCCGCCAGAAGTGTTGCACCATTTGATCTGTGAATTGCCAACGTGTTCCGATTGATAGAAGTTTGCAATTTATTTGGTCCTGACCTGGTGTTAGAGTTGCGAGATCGTCCGGATCACCTGTAAGTCAAGAGAGCGGCCGGGAATTTACAAAGTCTTCCATTTGTGCGACTGTAGTTGACATCTCTTCAAAAGTATAGCTATAGCTCATTTCAAATGACGTTTGGCACTCTTAACTCCAGCTTCCCAAAGGCCACCGAACTGTAGATCAGCCGGAGGGTTAAAATGCCACGTCGTTCCAGCAGATGCGAGAGATGAAACTAGCTCCAAACGCTGCTTACTGCATTGATGTAGCCTTTTTTGAGCTCTGGATAATTGCCTACGAAATTTGTACTCGATGTGTCTACGTCTTTTCGTCATAATTATTGGATGTTTCTCCGAAAAACTCACTGAAGCGTTCTCCAATCTTTTGCGAATTCGCATAATGCCTTTAGTATCCAAGAAGGGTCTCAATCTCAATATCATGCTATGTCTGGGTATCTCTTTCTGGGTTAAAAGACATATTGTGTTCATGACACCCCTGAGCGCCCATCATGGACATAGTTATTTAAGGTTAATTAGCACTGTAATAATTAGCCCATTCGTAATTAATTCGATTGATTTATCAATTGAATCCAACATGAGTCGATGCGAAGTGGACTTGTTGAAGGGAATTACACCCGAGCCCAGATGCACCTCGGTGGAATTACACACCTCATCTGTCTGGTCCAACATCCCTCAATAGAACGAATGGATCTACGCTTTCGTCAACCAAACCATCGCTCACCTAGTGTCTGGCAGTAACACTTTCATACTGTCGTTGCAGGGCTCCGGTATCCTTCAGCTGGGGGCGGACTGCACTCTCAAAACCGACACGGCAAGCATCCAGGGGCACTGCATGTACGAGGGCCAAGCCATCACCGTGACCAATATCTTTCAGCACATTTCTGCTGGCGGTGGGTCGAACCTTGTGGACTCTTTCAACGACTCCACTGATTTCACTGAGTCTGCATCTGAAATCGAGGAACTGCGACGACAACTACAAGCGCAAATGACCAACCACGACATCCACCAGTACACCATCGGCTACCTGGGCATTCTCGGATTAGTCATAATGGTGATCTACCTCCGCTGGCGTTCCTGCAAACAACAATCCAACCTGCATGTCCAACCACCCGTGCCATTACCTAGACGCTACAGCCTACCGCACACCTTGGAGGAGGTTGAGTGGACCGTTCAACGGGGGGGTGGATATTGAGTTCCTGATACCCCTGAGCACCCATCACGGCCTGACCAACCGGCAACATCAACTACATTCAACTACAAAAAAAATGTATAGGGTATTTAAGGGGGTCTCTCCAAAGAGGGAGCAGCCCTTGAAAAAAAAATTCATCAAAGGTAGCCGATATGAGTACCAAATGAAAGGTCTTGATAAGAGCTTTTCAAAACAGGTGTTAAACTGACATTCAAGGGGGGCACAGGGAGGGGAAATACACGCCCCACGTCCCACACCCCACGCCCCACGTCCCACGCCCACTCCTCACGCAACATGCCCCACACCCAACACCTCACGCCAAACGCCTCACGCCAAACGCCTCACGGTTCACGCCCCACGACTCACACACCACGTCTCACGCTTCACGCCTCACGCCCCACGCCTGATGCCTCACGCATCATGCCTGACGCCTCATGCCTGATGCCTGATGCCTCACGCATCACGCATCACGCCTTACTTTCCAAGCCTCACGCCCCACGCCTCACGCCTCACGCCCCACGCACACGCCTCACGCCCCACGCACACGCCCCACGCCTCACGCCCCACGCACACGCCCTATGCCTCTCACATCACACCCCACGGCACACGCCTCACGCCTTCCACTTAACGCCTCACGCCCTCCACTTAACGCCTCACTTCTCAAGCCTCACGCCTCACGCCCCACGCCACATGCCTCACGCCCCAAGCCCTACGCATCACGCCCCAAGCCCTACTCATCACGCCCCGCGCCTCACGCCTCAAGCCTTACTTTCCAAGCCTCACGCTTCACGCCTCACGCCACACGCCTCACGCCCCGCACCACACTCCTTAAGCCCCACGCCCCACGCCCAACGCCCTCTGCCTCACTCCTCACGCCTAACGCCCCACTCCTCACGCCTAACGCCCCACGCCTCAAGCCTCACGGCCCACGCCTCACCCATCACTCTTCACAACTCACGCCTCACGCTTTACGCCCCACGACTTACGCCCCACGCCTCACGACTCACACCTCACGCCTCACTCCTCACGCTTCACGCATCACGCCACACGCCTCACGCCTCATGCTCACGCCTCACACCTCACGCCCCACGATTCACGCCTCACTCCTCACACCCCACGCCTCACGCCTCATGCTTCACGCCTTACGCTTCACGCCTCACGTCTCACGCCCCATGATTCACGCCTTACTCCTCACACCTCACGCCTCACACCCCACGCCTAACGCCCCACGCCAAATGCCTAACGCCCGACGCCAAACGCCTCACGCCCCACGCCAAACGCCTCACGCCCCACGCCCCACGCCAAACGCCCCACGCCCCACGCCCCATGCCTCTCGCCCCACGTCTCACGCCGCACGCCGCACGCCTCACTCCCCACGCCTCACTCCCCACGCCTCACTCCCCACGCCTCACTCCCCACGCCTCACTCCCCACGCCTCACTCCCCACGCCTCACTCCCCACGCCTCACAACCCACGTCCCGCGCCCCACGCCCCGCTGCCCCACGCCCCACGCCCCACGACCCACGCCCCACGTCCCACGCCCCACGTCCCACGCCCCACGTCCCACGCCCCACGTCCCACGCCCCACGTCCCATGCCCCACGCCCCACGTCCCATGCCCCACGCCCCACACCCAACACCTCACGCTCCAGGCCTTACGCTAAACGCCTCACGGTTCACGCCCCACGACTCACACACCACGTCTCACGCTTCACACCTCACGCCTGACGCCTCACGTCTCATGCCTCACGCCTCATGCCTGATGCCTCACGCATCACGCCCCACGCCTTACTTTCCAAGCCTCACGCCCCACGCTTCACGACCCACGCTTCACGCCCCACGCCACACGCCCCGTGCCTCTCCCATCACTCATCACACCCCACGGCAAATGCCTCACGCCCCACGCCTCACGCCTCCCACTTAACGCCTTACGCCCCATGATTCACTTCTCAAGCCTCACGCCTCACGCCCCACGCACACGCCCCACGCACACGCCCCACGCTACACGCCCCACGCTACACGCCCCACGCCTCTCACAACACTCCTGATGCCCCACGCCACACGCCTCACGCATTACGCCCAACGCCTCACGCATTACGCCCAACGCCTCACGCATTACGCCCAACGCCTCACGCCCTACGCATCACGCCCCAAGCCCTACGCATCACGCCCCAAGCCCTACGCATCACGCCCCAAGCCCTACGCATCACGCCCTAAGCCCTACACATCACGCCCCGCGCCTAACGCCTCAAGCCTTACTTTCCAAGCCTCACGCTTCACGCCTCACGCCACACGCCTCACGTCCCACGCCTCATGCCTCACGCCCCACGGCCCGCACCACACTCCTAAAGCCCCATGCCTCACGCCCAACGCCCCCTGCCTCACTCCTCACACCCAACGCCCCACTCCTCACGCCTAACGCACCACTCCTGACGCCTAACGCCCCACGCTTCAAGCCTCACGACCCACGCCTCACCAATCACTCCTCACAACTCACGCCTCACACCTTACGCCCCACGACTTACGCCCCACGCCTCACGAATCACGCCTCACTCCTCACACCTCACGCATCACGCCACACGCCTCACGCCTCATACCTCACGCCCCATGTTTCACGCCTCACGCCTCATACCTCACGCCCCATGTTTCACGCCTTACTCCTCACGCCTCACGCCTCACACCCCACGCTTCACACCCCACGCTTCACGCCCCACGCTTCACGCCCCACGCTTCACGCCTCACGACCCATGATTCACGCCTCACTCCTCACACCTCACGCCTCACGCCTCATGCTTCACGCCTCACCCTTCACGCTTCACGTCTCACGCCCCATGATTCACGCCTCACTCCTTACACCTCACGCCACACGCCTCACGCCCCACGCCTAACGCCTCACGCCCCACGCCTAACGCCCCACGCCTCACGTCCCACGCCTAACGCCCCACGCCTCACGTCCCACACCAAACGCCCCACGCCTCACGTCCCACGTTTCACGCCTCAAGCCCCACACCTCACGCCCCACGCATTCCGCCTCTCGCCCCACGCCTAATGCCCCACACCTAATGCCCCACGCCCCACACCCCACAACTCACACCCCACGCCCCACAGCTCACGCCCCACGCCCCACGCCCCACAGCTCACGCCCCACGCCCCACAGCTCACGCCCCATGCCCCACAGCTCACGCCCCACGCCCCACAGCTCACGCCCCACAACTCACGCCTCACGCCTCACGCCCCACGCCCCACGCCTCACGCCCCACGCCCCACGCCTCACGCCCCACGCCCCACGCCCCACGCCCCATACCTCACTCCTAAAGCCCCACGCCTCACGCCCAACGCCCCACGCCCCCGCCGCACTCCTCACGCCTCACACCCCCGCCGCACTCCTCACGCCTCACACCCCCGCCTCACGCAGACCGCCTCACGCCCCCCCCCCCCCCCCCCCCTCACGCTCCACGCCTCAAGACTGACACGTCACGCTTCATTCCTCGCGCCTCACGCCACACGCGTGGGGCGTGGAGCGTGAGGCGTGGGGCGTGAGGCGTGGGGCGTGAGGCGTGAGGAGTGAGGAGTGAGGAGTGAGGCGTGAGCCATGAGGCGTGAAGCTTAAGAAGTTAATCATGGGGCCTGAGGCGTGAAGCGTGAGGAGTGAGGCGTGATGTGTGAGTCTTGAGGCGTGGAGCGTGAGGCGTGAGGCGTGGGGCGTGAGGCGGGGGGCGTGAGGCGGGCTGCATGAATCGGGCTGCGTGAGGCGGGGGGCGTGGGGCGTGGGGCGTGGGGCGTTGGGCGTGAGGCGTTGGGCGTGAGGCGTTGGGCGTGAGGCGTTGGGCGTGAGGCGTGGGGCTTTAGGAGTGAGTTATAGGGCGTGGGGCGTGAGGCGTGAGTTGTGAGGCGTTAAGCATGAGGCGTGAGGCCTCCCGTGTGGGGCGTGAGGTGTGACGCGTGGGGCGTGAGGCGTGAGGTGTGGGGCGTGAGGCGTGAGGTGTAAGGCGTGAAGCATGAGGCGTGGGGCGTGAGGTCTCAGGCGTGAGGCCCCCCGTGTGGGGCGTGAGGCGTGGGGCGTGAGGTGTGACGCGTGGGGCGTGAGGCGTGAAGCGTGAGGCGTGAAGCGTGAGGTATGAGGCTTCGGGCGTGGGGCGTGAGGTGTGGGGCGTGAAGCGTGAGGTGAGGCATGTGGCGTGAGGTGAGGCGTGAGGTGTGAGGCGTGAGGCGTGAGGCGTGAGGCGCGAGGCGTGGGGCGTGAGGCGTGAGGCCTGAGGCGTGAGGCCTGAGACGTGAGGCGTGACGCCTGAGACGTGAGGCGTTAGGCCTGAGACGTGAGGCGTGAGTCATGAGGCGTGAGGTGAGGCGTGAGGTGTGAGGCGTGGGGCTTGAGGCGTGAAGCCCTCACCCTCCACTCCTCACCACCTCACTTCCACACCCCTTCCCCCTCACACCTCTCCCATCACCCCTTCCCCCTCACACCTCTCCCATCACCCCTCCACCCCTCACTCCATTACATCTCGCCGGGGCCTCCAAATGTTTGCACCGGGACTCTTTTGTCCCGAACTTTGATTGAATTTGAATTTGGTGAATTGAATAAAAATGATCGATCAATTGACAAATCAAACAAATAAATCGAATGAAATTACGAATGGGCTAATTATTACAGTGCTAATTAACCTTGAATAACTATGTAAGTTTACTGAAGCGTTGATGTTGCCGGATCAGGCCGTGATGGGGGCTTAGGGGTGTCAGGAACTCAACACTATTATTAATAAAGTTGAGCGAATTATGACTTCTAACTTATTTTTTGTTGTTGTACTCATAAACACCTACCTCCACATATTTTTCAGAGTTTCAGACCACCAGTGTCTAATCGCGAGGGGGGAGCACGAGTTTTTCGTGTATTTCCTCTCCCTGTGCGCCCCTTGAATGTCAGTTTAAGACCTGTTTTGAAAAGCTCTTTATCAAGACCTTTTATTCGGTATCTATATCGGCTACCATTTATAAAATTTTTTGTTCAGGGGCTGCTCCCCTATATGGCTAGAGCCCTTAAATCCCTTATAAATTTTTTTTGTAGTTGAACTTTAAAGAGAGCACCACTTTACACCTACATACAAAATTTGATGTTTCTAGCTTAAGCTGTTTGCGAAAAAAAATTGCTGTGACTCACGGACGGGCGGACGGACAGACAGGACGCGATTTTAGTAGGGTTTAGTAAAATTATTTTACAAAGCCCTAAAAAGGGCATTATACTGTTGCACCCTGTACAATGGAAAGATTAGGAGTTTTCGAAAGGAAATGTCCGTGCATGTACTAGTCTGTACAGAAAGCCTGAGAATTTTACAGTGAGCTACTAGTTTTGCCACCTGTCTGTCTGTCCGTATGTCCATGTGTCACAGCAGCTTTTTCCAGAAACTATACAAGCTACAAAGCACAAACTTTGCGAAAAGTCCGAAGGAATGGTTTTATCAAAAGTTTTGTTTCAAACTCTAGGATGGTTACAAAGCCCTTCTGGTAGAGGCGCTCTCCTGTCTACTCGACTTGTTAGGTAGTCATTTTGCGCACACCTATAGACCTAAAGAATTATTTTTAGCTAAAGTTATATTTATTTCAATATTTTGATTGCTATAAACTGGAAATTTATACTATGATAAATATGGTTCGATTGGGCATTTTCCGTTACGTTTCCGAAAAAATCATAAAAAAACTTAATTAGATAACATTCTAAAGGAATTTTAAAACTTCTGCTTCGCGCAGTCAACACTTATTACAGTATCTTCGTACTCTTAAAGCCCAGAATATTATTTTACTTACCTCAAATCCTTTGTTTGGGAAATGAATTTTAGGCCAAGCTAGACTCGCAAACAGCAGATGCCATGCTATAAAGCCATATTGTAAGTAGCTGTAGGTGGAATAGTCTTGATGTTGATTAATAGATCGGTGAATTTGATCGGAGAAGGAAAACCAAGTAGTTGCTTGAACTACACCATTTAAATTCGGATCGGGCATTTTTTGTGTCAAATAATTCTCAAATACTCCTTGCATCAGTCTGTTTCAAAAGAAAATGTTTTTCCAATTTGATCTTTCAGGAGATAACAAATCTTTTTTACCTTTCATAGTCTCCTCCACTATGCATTACTTCTAAAACATGTGTTGCTCTTACTTCAGCTGACATATCAGTCAATGTAACGATTTGAGTACTTTTATCATTCACTTTTGTTTCAGTAATTTGCCTCTTTGGACGCTGAATCTGGAAGGATCAAGTATTGGCAATAGTACACACTTTAATAGAAGTTGCAAAAAATTACCTGAAATATTGCCTGCCACACTTCAAAAAGACCCCTGTGGCGATCTTTCTGGCCTAAGTTAGTACTCAAAACGTCATGAAGAGTTAGCCGTTTTTTCGATGCAGCAAAGAATTGCATCATTGAAAGACAAGAACGCACATCATTTCCTGATTTTTCAGCTAATGCTAACAAGGACGACATATCTGCCTTTAACCGTTCATTTCGAGAGATTTGACAAAGTCTTTTAAAAGGTTTGAAAATAATCTTCACAAATAAGTTCGCAATTATAATGTTAAAACTAACCTCTCAGCCAATCGTGATGACTCTAAAGGTGGAAAATTTACAACAAACGCTATTTGCCGAAGTTGTCTTAATGCAGGTACAAACATATCATTGCATATACATATTATAGGCCTCCTTAAAATCTGTTTCTTCGATTTTGCTCCTTTTTTACCCTTTTCCACAATACTGTCTGTACAGAATTTGATGAGAAAGTCAATTGATTGTTGCGGGGCTCCATCGATCTCGTCTAAAAATTTTAAAAATTATTTTGTGTTTTTAAACTTATATATTGCACGTTTAAACCTTACCTAGTACTATACAATTGGGTCGTTTATCTTGATTCAACACCGACGTCATTTGCGTACCACTTTCAAGTGCCAGACGAAATGCTTCAGGGCTTCGATCGTCAGATGCATTTATTTCACGTACATTGTATCCTGCGTGCCGAGCTATTGTATGAGCTAAAGTTGTTTTTCCTAAACCGGGTGGACCACACAACAATGCTATTTTTTGAATTGGTCGTCCATGTTCATCTACATCCGTATTTAGCATATGTTTTGTTCGTTTCTTCCAGCCTCCAGTAGATTCAAATCTACCAGTTCGTTTGTTAAAAGTGTTGAATTTGCTTCGGTCTGTTTTATTTATGGTGAATTCCCTGATTAATGATGAGTAAAAACGTATGTTACTTTTTATCCTAAACAGATACACATTTAATTATTAGTTCATATTTATCTATATATGTGTAATTTCAATTTTTATTAGCTTGATTTAATTACATTGTTAATACTGCAACATTTTCACAGCTTTGTTAATTAACAAAGACACTATTCCCACGACAAAATTATCTGTTTGACCATCTGCTGATCTGATGAAATCTATGAATTTTTATACATAATGTAAGGAAATCCAGCCCTGTTTTCCTCAACATTTTAGGAGTCAACCCTGTCTATTATTCCCGACAATTCTACACTGCTGAGCATCTATTGCTTTTCGAATAGAATACTCGAGAAGTAAAGAAAACAGGAATCATATAATCCGCGGGAATTTGGACAGTAGACGGAGAAACAATCAATTGCTCGAGCAGAAATAAATTGTAAATAGGGTTTTGTCATGGCAACATCAGTTGAAGAGCACCAGCCACCGAAGAAATCGAGAACAGTTAGTCGCATCCGAACCATCATCCGAGTCATTGTATTTTGAACACAATAAATTGATTATTAACAAACAAATTTTTTCCTCTACAATTATCCTGTTCCCAAGGTCACTTTCAGATATTGATCATGGATCTACTTGGTCGATTCTTGTGCTTTCGAGTACATTCGTTTATTGATCATGATATAATTAATAGTTGCGACAACAATTGCGACAGTAGCTCGCAGAATTTCTAAGAATCCTTTGGAAGGATTCGGATGATCATGTATCTACATTTCAATTTAACAGTCTTATCTTTGGCTTGAGGTCTGCCTTATATTTAGCTACACGATGCATCCAAAACTAAACAAACAATTCCACGACTGAAACTTTGGGGTGCTAAACTTTTAGCTACATTCTGCCAGACAATAAAATCAGTTCACAAAACTTTATTATGGACGGACTCAATGATAGCGTGGTATTGGATAAAGAACTTGCCACATACGAGTATATTAAAAACTTTCGTTGCCAATAGGGTGGCAGATATTTAAGCAAATAGCAAACCAAATCAATGGAGACATGTACGTTCGCAAGACAATCCTGCAGGCTTTTGTAGCGCCGCGAATTTGCAACCGCAATTTAAAAATGTAAATTTTCTCTCACTGCGACGTACAAAAAAAAGTTCTGGAGCATTCGACTACGATACGTCGACGTGTACAGATCGAGCAAAACTTGAAGTGTAAGATTATCATTTAAATAAACTTCATTGTGTAATTAAATTAACGCCGAGTATTATTTCATACGCTCGACCGTACATTGGTGACCCCGTTAATAACAAGTGAATATGGCCAACGAAGAATTCCACGACCTAGTCAGCGGTTCAAACAACCCAGCGAGCACCGGCATAAACGTCATGCAAGACGCAACAGGGATTCAAGCCATCACGTGTAAGTTGCCACCATTTTGGCAGAGCAAACCGGAATTGTGGTTCGCGCGCGTGGAAGCGACGTTCCCAGCATGGAGAATTACAAGCGACGCGGCTCTTTTCGACAAAGTTGTCTCCAAAATGGAATTGTCTATCATTACGCAAGTTGCGGACGTAATAAAATCACCGCCTGTCACCGGCAAATACGAGACCTTAAAGGCAAGGCTATTGTCCGTATTTGCAATTAGTGACCACGAGTGCATCAGACAATTGATGCACGGCTTGGAATTAGAGGAACAGCGTCCATCACAACTGCTAGCGCAATTGCAATCAGTGGCAGGAAACAACATGTCCGACACCATGTTGAAATCGTTATGGCTTCAACGCCTTCCCACGCAAACACGAGCGATTCTCGCAGCATCAAAGGTGCCAGAGTTAAGCAAACTTGCGGCGGCGGCAGACAAAATTGCTAGTAACTGCGCAGATGGCAATGTAGCGCAAGTGGTTATCACGATAATCCATACCTCGCCGCAAACTACCACGATGAATGCATTACTCCACAAAGGATGGAACGCAGAGCTGAAGTTAATTGAATTCAGCGGTCAGATAAAAACGTGTGTCCGCAATGTAATCAGTGCCGCTACCCCATGTGACAGGCGAACACCACACCAGTTACAAGAAAGCCGAACACGAAATGGTTTACTATCATATAAGATTCAGAGCAGCTGCTGTGCGCTGTCGTCCACCCTGCAGTTTTCGTGTACCACCACCGGAAAACTACTCGAATCATTAGCTCAACAGGTGACGGCTAATGATTCTCGTCAGAGTCGTCTAGAAATATGGGACCCGGAATCAAAAATTTAATTTTTAATCAACACGGGCGCAGATGTCTCGGTCCTCCAAATTAAGGCAATGCACAAGAAACCCAAACGCGGTGTGTACAGATTGTACGCCGCAAATGGCACACCATTAGATACGTTTGGAAAGACAACGTCAGTGCCCATGGCAGTTTCATATCGCAAAAGTAGCAAACCCTACATTGGGGTCCGACTTCCTAAACCACTACGGACTACTGGTGGACATAAGAAACAAACCGCTACGCGATCCTGTTATAAAAAGTGCAGTGACGGGTCTATATCGAGCATCAGAAGAAACTCGCAATACGACGATATACTCAAAGATTTTCCGAGTATAACAAATCTGGCCATTAGAACCAAAGTGACTACTCACTCGGTGCATCACCACATCATAGCTAAGGGACCGCCAATATCGGAACGCCCACGAAGGCTGAACCAGGAGAAATTAAAGGTCGCCAAAGCGGAAATTCAATTCCTACAAGACAGAGGATTGTTTCACCCATCAAGCAGCCCGTGCGTGAGCCCGCTGCACCTCGTAAAAAAGAAAGACAGTACATGGAGAACGTGTGAGGACTACCGACGATTAAACGCCGCCACCGTACCAGATAGCTACCCAATGCGCCACATTCAAGACGTAACCGCCGACCTAGCCGGTAAATGTATTTTTTCGAAAATCGATCTTCTTAAGGCATTTTATCACATCCCAGTTAATGAAGAGGACATCCCAAAAACAGCGGTAACGACACCGTTCGGCCTATTCGAATTCACCACAATGACGTTCGGCCTACGGAACGCAGCGCAATCTTTCCAGAGATTTATGGACCAAGTACTTCAAGGCCTGGACTTTTGTATTTGTTACGTCGACGACATCTTGGTCGCTTCCGATTCAGAAGAACAACACAAGAGGCACCTTCGTTTGGTCTTTGAACGCCTCGCCGAAAACGGTCTGAGAATTAATATTCCAAAATGCTCGTGGGGTGTAGCAGAGATCGAGTACCTAGGCCATTTGATCAATGTGCAAGGCATTTCGCCACCACCTTCTCGCGCACAATTAATCCGAGACTACAAAAAACCTAAGACAATCGCAGAACTCCGTTGTTTCCTGGGATGCATCAATTATTATCGACGCTTCACAGCTTACAAGCGCCGTTAAATAATTTCTTCTCATCATCAAAGAACAACGATAAGACACCCATCGCGTGGACAGCAGAAGCTGAAGAAGCATTCCAGAATTGCAAAGAGAGCCTGGCCCACGCTGTATTACTTGTTCACTTTCAGACGTCAGACGTAGCGGTGGGCGCGGTTCTGAGGCAACAGCAAGCAAACAAATGCCTACCACTGGCTTTCTTCCAAAGGAAATTATCCAAAGCGGAAAAAAAATATAGCGTTTATGATCGCAAACTGCTGGCCATATACAGCAGCATCCGCCATTTTTTTCTACTACGTAGAAGGCGCACCATTTCACATCCTCTCAGACCACAAACCACTTAGCCACGCATTCGCGCAACTGTCAGACAAGGCTACGCCACGGCATCTCCGAAATTTAAACTTTATATCGCAGTTCTCCACAGACATACGATACATAGCCGGAACTGCTAACAACGTCGCGGACACATTATCGCGAATCGAGGAGACTACCGTACCAACTACAGTGGACCTGGAAGAATTGGCACGTGAACAACAGACGGATAAGGAGCTACAGGAATTACTACAAAGCAATACCACGTCACTCATCTTACAACGTGTCAGCATGGGTGATAATCTACAAGTAATAGTCGACACAACACTAGCGAACGTTCGGCCGTTTGTTCCAGCAGGATTGCGTAGAAAAGTCTTTGACATCTTTCATCATCCATCACATTCAAGTGGTCGAGCAACGCACAGATCCATTGCAAAAAAATTCATCTGGACAAAGATGAAAAGGGACATTCGAATATGGGCACGAAGCTGTATACCATGTCAGCGATCGAAAGTTGGACGCCACCAAAAAAATCCGTTGCAGGAGTTTCCAATACCCGACGAACGATTTCAGCACGTGCACCTATACATTATTGGAACATTGATCGTCTTAAGGATATAAATACTGCCTTACGGCAATCGACCGATTCTCAAGGTGGCCCGAGGCAATACCGCTGACCAACGAAACCGCCGAGACGGTCGCGCAAGCATTTTACAACAACTGGCTTGCTCGTTTTGGTATGCCGCAAACAAAAACAACAGATGAAGGCACTCAATTTGAGTCCTCGCTGTTCAAGGCGCTTACCCGGTTTATGGGATACGATCGTACTAAGACATCACCCTATCACCCCGCTTCTAACGGACTCATCGAGCGATGGCACCGCACGCTCAAAGCAGCAATCATGTGTCACGAGCAGAATCCAGCCTGGCCGCAAATACTGCCCACGGTATTGCTCGGATTACGTGGAACGGTCAAAGAAGACCACAAAGCATCATGTGCCGAGATGCTATACGGAACTACACTCAATTTTCTTGGAGAATTAATCGTACCACAGCAGACAACCACCAAGCCACACGAATTCCTACGTAAGCTACGAGAGACCATGATGCAGATGCGTCCTTCAGCTACAGGGCAACAAACACTCAAACGTTATTTATAAACAAAGGTCTTAAAACTTGCTCACACGTCTTCATGAGACCTTTGACTCAGCCGTATTCAGGACCGCACAAAGTTTTAAAAAGAATTAGTGACGTTGTTATGTGCGTGCAGGCGCCAACAAAATATAATTATTTTGTTTTGCTTTCACCACGTAGAAAACAACAAAATATAAGTATTAAATAAACGGTTTTCACCACGTGCGGAATACGCGCGCCAACAAAATACCTATCGTTCTTTTAGTTAATAACACGACACGGCCAACTACCGAAAATCAACCAACGTTTTTTTATGAAGCAAAAGTCAATTTATTACGGAACTTTCTTTCTGTAATTGCATTACAACGTACTGACTACTACTACTCGATCATTGTACTTACACTAGTACTTATAGCTATTTTCATGAGAAAGTTTTTTTTCTCATTGATCAGTTGTTTATCTTTAAAGACAAACGACTGTCCGTGTTTATTATGAAACAACATAGTCCAATTGTTATGAGAACAAATCTCCTCCATGTAGTTATTTTATGGGAAATGATTTGTTCCCATGGTTGCACTGCACCTAACATCTTTCCCCTTACAAAAAGTTTGTCCTCGAACTTTCTACAAGTATCTTGTTCTTATGCGTGTAATATTTTCATTACTGGATTCTGGGGAAATCGACACAGTAGGTTCGAGTGATCTTTCAAAATTATTTTGTTTCTGTATTTTATTTTTACGGTTGAAACATTTTTTAAAAATAATAATAGATAAATTTCCATTTGCACACTTATATCCTACAAAACATATGAAAGCAAGAAAAAGTATGCCAATTATAACAGCTACAGCTGAATTTCTTCTCACAATTTTTGGAAGTGGCTGAACAGCCTTGTCCCAAAAGTTAGCCTGCTCAACCAATTCCAACGTTAAATCTTTAATTTCATGAACGTTATCGGTAGACAACTTTCCAATTCTATTTTCACTCTGTTTGATTTCATTTATATTGAAGAGATCACAACATTCTTCTAATTCTACAATTTTATCTCTTTTTATCGAAATATTTGTTGCAATTTTTTCCGGCAAATAATCATGAGTTGCGCTATGAATGGTACAGTCGTTTGAAAAATTTATAATGTTTGTTCCTATTACTTTGATCTCTTTTGTTTTGTTGCATTTACACTCTATGTTCGTTTCCATAGTATTTACTGTAAGCAATTGCAAATTATTTATCTTGTATATGATATCTAAATCTGTGTCTATTTTCCTAAATTCACATTGTTTATCAGTCTGTTTTAAAAATAGATTAATTATACAATTTCCCACATATATACTTTTTAATGGTAAGGGCTTACAAACTTTGGTTTCTCCAATCTTTTTACAATTAAATTCATTCGTTGTTACAAAATATTCTCTATCTTTACTTACAATAAAATATTTCTTAAGGTTGTCAATAGTCACGATGACATTACTCCTAACATATGGAAATACAATTGTCTCATATAATTCAAAATGTTGACGAGTGACCTTGTCAAGAGTTATTATTACATATATATTCTTTTGTTTTATATACGCTGAAAGTTCTAAATCTTGGGTTATGCTTTTATAATTACCAATTAGAGGATTGATAGCTAAATCAACTTTATCTTTAATGTTTCTGAGTTCCTCAACCAACTGTTCCGGTTCAAGAATGAACGGATGCAATATACCAGCCTGAATAAACAAAAGACTATCTCGAAGGATTTCTATCTGTAGGTCCAAGACCTCAATTTTATGATAGATTTTTGAATAGATCTCTTCGTAGTAAAGTTGAAGGTTGATCTGCTTTTCATGTTCGTTGCTTAGGTTATTATGACGTTTGATTTCATCTACTATTTCATTTAATTTTACCCGGATCGCATTCTGCTCGGAGTTAATAATTTTCGATTGTTTATTAATGTCATTCATGAGGTAAGTGTTTTTAATCATTCCTTTGCTAATGTTAAATTCATTTCTGTCGATACTTTCTATAGCTTCTTTGACTTGCTCAAAGTCGTCGGAGTCCATAGTACCAAATAGGAATTTCAAAGAACCCCCTACCCAATTCAATAACCCTCTGCGTAGTCTTATATTCGGCGTTAAACCTAATAAACCATAGACTGTATTCAAATTATGACCTAATCGTTTGGCCTGAAGTTCTCCATTTAACTTAAGATTTTTACATGCTGCTATGTTACTGCTACACAAATCGTTTATATTATGCGTGAGAACTCTTATCCTATCTATCTGGCTTTCAAACTCACTTAAATCTATAACTCTGATAAGCCTTATTTGCTGGTCGACGAATTTCAAGTCGGAAATATAGTTGAAGTATGCACCAGGGTAATTTATTTTTTTAATGATCACATTGCCTTGGGTCACTCTTCCAAGTCCCATGAAGATAAAGAGCAAGGTGATTGACCTGAAAAATAGAGTTTAACATCACATTTGTTGAACCAACTGTTTTTCTTGTTGTCGATTTGTATTGCATTTTGACTTACATTTAAAATTTTAAAAGGACCGAACCATTTTTCGTTTGTATCTTTACGAGTTTTCTGTCGAATTAGGACTTCCTTTCCAATTTCGAAATCATAACGGGTTGGTCGCTTATCCAAACGTTCATCGAAACGCTCCTTTTGTTTTTCCTTTTGATTCCAGTTAAATTGTTTTGCTCTTTCTCTCATATCTTTTAGAACATTAAGTCTTCTGGTAAGAATGCCTTTCTGTTCTTCGGATCCGTTGGGGGGCGGTATGTTTTCGATCGGTAAGGTCTTTTTCCCAAAGAGAAGTTCTTCGGCCGACATGCCAGTTCCTTGGCTTATGCTCTGATTGAAGCATAAACTTGCCATGCCAAGGGCCTCCTTCGCATCTATATTGGTTTCCCTCAATACACTCCTTAGATACTGTTTAAGTGTTCCATGTGACCTTTCAGCTCCACCATTAGACTGTGGATGCATTGTACTTATGCGTATTTGCTTTATTCCTAATGCTTCACATAGTTTTGTAATGTTTTTTCCAATTAGAACATTACTATTGTCTGCTAGAATTTCTTTTGGAATAAGTAATCCATCCATTTATTATAGCACTAGCTATACTTCTACTGTTTTCGGCCTTGATGTAGATGTATTTTAGGTATTTTGTCAAATTGTCCTGCATTGTGAGTGCTTTATGATCTTTTCCTTTCCATTTAAAACTCACAACATCCATGGAAACTCTGTCGAATGGCTGTTCTTTCAGTTTTTCGATCACCATTGGACCCTTTAGATTGCGTCGGACTGTTTTTTGACGTTGGCAGACGTCGCAATTCCTAATATAGTCCCGAATGGCTTTTCTCATTCCTGTCCATCTGTAACTTCTTCGCAAGAATTCTTCAAGGCTGTTAACTCCCCTATGCCCACCAATAATTCCATTATGGAACTTTTTTATTAGTTTTACTTGTTCGTCTTTATTTTCAATGTGAATCACCTCAGGATCGGATTCTTCAGCATTTTCACTCGTGTTGAGACCCGAAGTTGTAGAGTTTGGGTTAGTTTCAGGAAAAAGTTCTGGAGGATTTCCATAGTCGTCGGATTCGATGTTGTTTGGGTACATATCGAGTTCAGGAATCAGTTCTGGAGGGTATTCGTCACTCCCATTCTCTTCCCCGTTAGTAGGATGATCCATGGCTTCTTCTTCAATCTCATCATCTATTTCTGATAACTGGATCTCTTTAATTGTACCATCTTTATAAATTCTTATTATTTTATCATTTTCTCTACATATAACGTCTCCATGTTTGTTAAAGGTTATTTCTTCTATCGGTTTCCTATGTTTGTACCCAACTAGTTGTTCAGATAGATCTCTCGGGTGTTCACCAGTTAGTTCCTTATAATGTCCACCTTTTGTACGCACTATCGCGTTGATGGAAACATTACGACTCAATTCATCTGCAACTTTATTGTCTTTTCCTGCTTTATATTCAATTTTGTATTGGTACTCGTCTAACTTTAATCGCCAACGTACCAGTCGACTTCCCGGATCCTTAACGTTAAAGAGCCAAATCAGCGGTCTGTGATCCGTGCGTATTGTAAACTCCTGCCCGAATAGATAGGGTCGGCATTGCTTCACTGCCCACACTATAGCTAAGCATTCCTTTTCCGTCGTTGAGTAATTCCTTTCAGCGTTATTCAGAGTTCTGCTCAGAAATGTAATAGGCTTTTCATTTCCATTGTCATCTTCTTGTGAAAGAACAGCGCCTATGCCAATGTTACTGGCGTCAGTTGTAAGGACGAATTTTTTCTCAAAGTCAGGATAACTGAGAGTAACGTTTTCTCTTTAGAATTCGCTTAATTTCCTCGAATGCCAACTGACATTTTTCAGACCAAACGTATTCAACATTTTTCCTCAAAAGTTTGTTAATTGGTTCCATTATTCTAGCGTAGTTTTGGATAAATCGTCTATAGTAACCTGTAAGGCCTAAGAACGACTTTACTTATTTCTGGTTTGTAGGAGCCTTTAGTACCGCTATGGCTTCCAGTTTCTTTGGATCCATATTAACTCCATTTTCTGAAATGATATGCCCAAGATAAGCAACTTCCTTTCTTAGGAATTCGCACTTATCAGGCTGAATTCTTAAATTGTTGATTTTAAGGCGTTCGAATACCTGTCGCAACTTCATGTTATGATCCTGCAAGGAATCGCCATAGATGACGATGTCATCTAAGTATACAAAGCATTTGGACCCCTGGAAGCCGGCCAGCACTGAATTCATCATTCGCTGGAAGCAGGCAGGCGCATTTTTCAGCCCGAAGGGCATTCTTGTATATTCATAATGCCCGTATGCCGTGCTAAATGCGGTCTTGCATTGATCCTCCTTTTTGACAGGGATCTGGTGGAAGCCACTAGTTAAATCAACTGTTGTGAAATACTTTGCACGACCTAATTGGTCGAGTATTTCGGAGATGTTGGGAAGTGGATAATTATCCGTTACCGTGACCTCGTTTAGTTTTCGGTAATCCACAACCATGCGCCATTTAGTTTTTCCACTTGCATCCACCTTTTTAGGAACAATCCACAATCGGGAATTCCAAGGGCTGTTACTTTCAACGATAGTTTTGTCTTTTAGTAGTTTTCCTATTTGCGTTTTCACTTCTTGTTCATGGATTTTGGGAAACCTATATATTTTGGTATGTATAGGCTTTGTACCTGAAATCACATCAATCGAATGTTCTGCAGCCTTAGTAAGGTTTTCGGGAGCTATTTCCTTAAAAAGACAGGCATATTCTCGAAGGATATCCCAAATGGACTCCTTCTCTTCGGAGTTCATATGTCCATCTCGAATTTTCACTTCTATTTCCTTTTCCTTCAGTTCTTCCACCCTTACACCACAAACGATGAGATCGTCCACACTAACTTTGGCTTCGTTCTCAGCTTTATTCAAAAACAATACCGGGATTTCACCATGACTATTTACTTCCACCAACATATCGGCGATGCTGAGATTTTCCCTTTGGACTCCGGAAATCAACAAATTTTTCCCCGGTTCGGCATCAACTCGCAAGTAATGAAGCGCTTCCGTTCTTGGAGACACTCTGAAGGTTTTGTGTGCTAACTTTAATACGGTATTGCCGATTTCTAGTGTATTATTTCCTAAATTTAATCGAGCTTGGTGCTCAACTAAGAATGGTGCTCCCAAAATTCCATCAAATTTGTCAAAGAGACGGTTAGTTGTTATCTGAAAACAAACTTCAAATTCACAATTTTTGTACGTTAGGGGAATTGTTGCGGAACCGAAAGTCTTTCCATCCACAGCGTTTATACACTTATATTTCATTGACCTGTTCTTGTCAACCTGATGCTCAAACACGTATTTTGCTGCTAGAACATTAAGAGAACTCCCAGTGTCCAATAAAAATTTTAAGTTTTTATTTTCATAATTAAGATGAAGGTAAGGGCTATCTTCAATGTCGAGTGCGTTCACACGATATTCACCATCTTCAGAATTTGAACCTATGTTAGCCTGCACTCCACTATTATCTTCTCTCTTGTTATTTTGCTTTTTATAAGAGTATTTTTTATTTCCCTTGCTGCGATCAGGCTTTTTATTAATTTCATCCTTTTTTATTTTGCAATCACGCTGAAAATGACCTACTTTTCCACAATTGAAACATTTTTTATCACCTTGGATTTTATTTATACGCGGCAAGATATTCCGATTTGTAAAATCCTTTTTAACGGAACCTCTCACTAACCCTAATCGCTGCTCTTCTTCCTGAGCAAGCCTACTAGCCTCCTCAAGACTTTTGGGTTTCTGAGTAATAACGTACATAGTTAGTGCGTCTTTCAGACCATTTATAAATACGGTACGCACCTGTTCCTCGAGGAATGCGTTTTCTCCTGGAGTGGAGCTTTCTGAACGCGAAGTCAATATCCTACGGTATAAACCCAGAAGGCGTTGGTGGTACTGAATCACCGTTTCGTTATTTTGTTTAAAATTAAAAAGTTCTCGCTGTAATTGTAACATTGAGTCCGATTCGGCATAAACTTGTTTTAATTTAGTCTTTAATGTCTCCCAATTACCGAATTCCTCATTCAGAATAATTGTTTGAGCATTACCCCGCAGCTGGGTGCATATATACTTGAAGAGGAGAGTTTTCAATGCTCCCTGAGCTAAGCTCATCGCCTCTTCGCACGCATAAATGAAGTTGAATGCATCCTCTGCTTTGCCCTCAAATACCGGCACAAAACTTTTCAAGTCATTGAAACTGATGTGGTAAGCATCAGCTCCAGTACTACTACTTGCCGTATTGTTAGGCATTTCGTTTTTCAATTCAAAGTTTACCCCAGGATCACACTCCTGTTCACTTAATTCGTAATCAGTATCGGAATCAGAAACACCAAAATAACCTTTCCGCCTCCTTTCAGTTTTCTCTAAAAGGTAATCTCGAAACGTTTTGAAACCAACGTAATTTGCACCTAATTTACTTTCAAAATTCTCACGGTCCTCGTGCTCAAAGATCTTATCCGCACTTAGTCTGATTTTTACTTTTCCGTGCTTTACTCGATATTTCATTAGATTTAACACTTTCACTATCAACAAAAGTATTTCCTTCACATAAAAATAGTTTCTCAAAAACGCGTTTTATCACAAAAATAACCTATGTACATACTTAGCTTAGGGATATATACTGTAGTTCACATGTATATATATGTAAATTTTTTGCTAAGGGCTTTCAATCAACAACATCAAACTTACATGATGTCCTCAAATGTCGGGATCCGATGAGATGATCACTATTCTACAGGAGACCAAACTGCTTTAACCGCTTCAACGTTTTCACTTCCCTTTCGTTGGGTGGATTCCGCTTCGCACGGACTAAAGCTGGACCACCTGTTGGCTGCCCTCGTCACTAGAAGACAACTTTTCCGATCCAAGTTTCCCGCGTTGGGTAGTTTCCGATGAAGGTCCGTATTAGAACGAAGGTCCGATCAAAGGATTGCCAATATCTCCGGCAATCCCACCGCTGCCACCAGAAATTTTATTTTTGTTATGTGCGTGCAGGCGCCAACAAAATATAATTATTTTGTTTTGCTTTCACCACGTAGAAAACAACAAAATATAAGTTTTAAACAAACGGTTTTCACCACGTGCGGAATACGCGCGCCAACAAAATACCTATCGTTCTTTTAGTTAATAACACGACACGGCCAACTACCGAAAATCAACCAACGTTTTTTTATGAAGCAAAAGTCAATTTATTACGGAACTTTCTTTCTGTAATTGCATTACAACGTACTGACTACTACTACTCGATCATTGTACTTACACTAGTACTTATAGCTATTTTCATGAGAAAGTTTTTTTTCTCATTGATCAGTTGTTTATCTTTAAAGACAAACGACTGTCCGTGTTTATTATGAAACAACATAGTCCAATTGTTATGAGAACAAATCTCCTCCATGTAGTTATTTTATGGGAAATGATTTGTTCCCATGGTTGCACTGCACCTAACAACGTCCTCTACGCAATCGACATCAATGGGCGCATTGCCAACATTAGCACCGAGCGGCTCAAACCCGCCTTTATCGAAGACGTACGTTAACACACGTCGCACCACAAAGAGAAGGTTCCAAGCGGAGAAGCGCCGCAAAGGGCAACAGCAGATAATATGTTGCCCACAACATCACCATTGTCAACAGCAGCTCATACCATGACACCACAATCAACACCAGCCACAAACCACAAACGCCAACCACAAACGCCAACTCCAAGAACAGCAAATCCAAGAGTCATACCGCCGATAAATACTCCGCCAGCAGGTTTGAAAACATATCCACGCAGCAGGAAGCTACATTCGCTTTTGGCTAAAACCGGAATAGTAGCTCAATCCGCAGCGGCAAACGACAAGAGGCCTCCCGAATCTAACTCAGTTAGGTTTTTGTGAGACCTCCTACCAGCTGAATAAAAAGAAGCCAAACTTTGGATTGTGGGCGGCCCTGGCTATCTGAGGATGAAAATCGTTGGCCTGCACAAAATGTTATCAAAATTTGCGTCTGAGGTAACTCGAAGTCTGGAGTTCGCGTAGACAGTCGCGAACAAACACATATGTTACTTCAAAGTTGCTTTGGGTCAAATATCTTGGGGAGTCTCTCAGATGCTTGGTGTAAAATTCAAATAAGAAAACTCTGGCTGTATCTCACTATCACAAAAGGATCATATCGATAAACTACTTGGTCAATTTGGGCTTCAGGATGCAAATGGAACAAATGCATGGATCTCCCTTATCGTGAGCTCATAGGTGGGCTCCTTTACCTTTCACTAAGAACGCGCCCAGAAATTACGTTTGCCGTAACCAAACTAGCACAATATTCTTCAAATCACAATTGAAGCTATTGGAGTTTGTCTAAAAGAATTCATGGTTATCTGAAGAACACAAAAGACTTAACATTGAGATATGAGCCCACAGGGCACAAGCTTTCAACATTCGCGAACGCTAATTGGGCGAACTCAAGGGAGGCCTTTAAAAGTATCAGTGGCTATGTTCTAGCTTTAGCCGGATCTCCTTTACACGGAAAAGTACAAAACAAACGATAAACGATGGAAGCCGAGTATGTAGCGGTGGCTGTCTTTACAAAGGAGATCACCTGGATGAGGGAACGAAGCAAATCTTTCCGCCTCGGATATACAATCGGAAATCGCACTCAAATTTCGTGCGACAACCAGGCTGCAATCGCACATGCCGAAAATTACATTAGTAACTCATTGTAACTCAACACATTGCGACAAAATAAAGTTTTGTACAAAGGAAAGTAATGGATGGATCAATTGAGATGAAGTACGTGAAGTTGAAGAAAACCTCGCAGACATCTTTACGAAGCCACTTGGTAAGAATCTACATGATATTCATTGCAGGCGCGTGCTACAGACAGCAACTCGATAACAGGGAAGCCATTCGTAATGATCAGTATCGGTGATCCTCCCGAGAGGGTGATTGTAGAAACAACGACATTGACTGTACTGCTCGCATAATAGATGATGGACTAGATCTGTCAAAGTGCCACTCTCTTCCTGATAGCTATACGCCATCATATGTACAATCAATTGTGTATGTCAGACTTTTAAAAATTAATAGTATTAAACTCGTGTTTCTACCGTTTTTACTATTGTATTAAACGGAAATCAACAGGCCTACAAACGGTAAAGCTGCAACACTTGCAGGAAATAATATTTAGTTTTTCAAAAATTACTTTACTGCTTTTTATTAACGTGATTTGGCCCTTTCAAATAATTTATCTTGATGAGTTCAAGAGTTTCGCTAAAAAGAATAACAGCGCTTATATCTAAATAATAATAATCCATCCAACAATAGTCCAAATCTAGACCTTAGCGTTGAGATTTAATTGTTTGGGTATCTCATTCTGTTACCGTAACGGAATTCGAGGTGATATGGTCAATATCACGCTCAACCCTATGATTATTACCTAATTTTTCAATTAGTACCCATCACAGCTGGTTGGGCTGATAGTCCGACAGCAGTATCAGAAGCTGAAACTCGATGCCACGACCAAGGTTTAAACTTGCGAGTCGAAGCGAAAGCCCCTAACCGACAGCTGCACAGACGACCTATATATCTAAATAGTAAACCTTTAACACTAAAAAACAACTTACTTGCCAAAAACTATTTTATCCCACATTTTAAGCCAAAATAGAAGGCTGCGGTTTGTTGTTTCATCGGATAGTAGTTCAATATATTTGCTTGGTTGATACTTTTCAACCCAAAGCTCCTGCTCAACTAGTAAATCATCGCGAGTAACTTCTATCGGTCCAATTGGCATCGGCGCAGCATTCTGTGAAGCTGTCATTCGCTTCAGTACCTTAAAAATAATACAACTTTAGTACTAAAGGAAAAAGTTCAACAAAGTCTGCCTACTATTTCTCGAGCTTGATTCCAGATGTCGACTCTAGCATCACCCAATAATCCTCCGTATCCTTTGTTAAACGTTTCAATTTCATTAATTTGTTTCGCTTCCAAATCTTCTGAATACTTTCTAACGTAAACTCTGTCGATGCCGTTATGACAAACCGGAACGAAATTCCATCTGAAAGAAAAGGATTAATTTCATGTTTCATGATTTTCATTTAAGTACTTTGGAATATCCCGGGATATATTTTGCGAATTGAAATTATGCAACTTATTCAGTCGCTCGACTGCGTCTACTTTCAAAGGATTCTGCAATTCTCTGGCTCTTCTCCGAGCTTCTAAGATCTTTTCTATCATTTCCATATCTCGTTCCTCTTCACTTTTCATTTTCTTCCGTTCGTTACATTCCATTGCAATTTCTTGCTCGATATCACGGATATCGCCGAATAAGTCTTCCAGTCTGCGTTTACGACTTATGCCTGTATTTTGGATTTCAGTCAAAGGGTCAAGAGGAAGCATTTCTGAGCTTGTTGTTTTCGGCAACGGCGTTGAGGCTAGTCGTTTTGGACCACCAGGCGTTGAAAATAATCTTCTATTCACAGGTTGTCCTCCATCAGGCCCTTCATGGGGAATTTGCGATAAGTGGGGGCTGCCAAAGGTACTCTGTGTTAACGACTTTGATGAACATGGTTGTGGCTCAGTTCTTGTTATATTATCAAAGTGGTTCACTAGAATTAAGATTTAAAAATTAAAGGAATTTTTCCAGGGAGGTTTAGCAGGAAAATTATTTACTTTCATCCATCATTTCGAGCTCCTCATTGTACATGAGTTCAAACTCCTCTTCTTCGGTCGGATAGAAACTCATTTTGATTGTTTACTCACAACACTTCTTATTAAAGAAATAAAAACTCATTAATACTGCAAAAATTGCGAACTTTAAAAGAAACTACTTTTATGCAGAATTTTTGTTTACATCACTATTAACGTCAAAACAGGCGCGAATTACATTGTCAAAGAAATGTCAATATGCAAATGGGTTTTGTCCAAGGTAAAATGTTTAAAAAATGGAAATGAAGATGTCGCAACAAATAGAAAGAAAAATAAGATAAGCAAAATGATGTATGAAATTAGGGTTGTAAGATTTTTCAAAGTAGTGACACAAACCATCAGCTACTTAACATGAAAACGCATCTCATGTTCACGATTCTTACAAGTCCAGGAGCTGACCGCAAAATGATGCTCCAATCCAATTACCATCTGGAATTAGTTTTGAATAACAATTAAGACTAGCTAGAAACTAGAATCGCAGAGCCTGCATGCTGAAAGTAGTGCATAAATGCGCGAGAGGTCTACTTCCGGTTCCACTTCCGGTTGCGAGAATCTTGCAACACAAAATACATACTTATAATGTCCTGGTCGGGGATTTAAAATTTTTTTACTATGTTAAGATACTGTTTTAAAAATCTCCTGTATATTAACAACGTAAAAACTACATGTCCCCGTAACCCCTTTCCGAAAATCATGTTGAAAGGAATAACTACGCATATTCTAAACCTTGAGAGCGTAAGATAGCGAAATAAGTACCACTCAAATTTGGCACTCAATGAAAGTGTGTAGCGTGTGCTATCAAAAAATCATATGTTGCTACTCCCGTCCGGGAGCGTAAGGTGAGGCTGCACGCGATTGTTATTTAAAAACTCCGAGAAAGCACTACAAAATTCACAGTTTTTGCGCCATGCAATATTTTTGGATTAGAAAGTAGAAATGAATTATGTTCGGCACGAAATGCTCACAACGGAATGGTTCCTCAACGCGGAGGAGGGTTCTGGCGGGGCTTCTTGGTGCTGGGTCCTCGTCGGAGTTTGGCCTGGGGTGCCACTCGCTCCCTATGAAGCCCCGTAAAGAGAGGACTCCCTAATCACTCGTAAAATTTCACAAAACGCTTGGGAATCCACTAACTAGCACTGCACTCCACAGATCCTTCGCACTATTTGAAACTGAAACTATGTCTCAAATAAGCAAAAATATGCTGACTTACCACAGCGCATCCAAGCCAAGTTTACAATTCACTACTCCGAAAGCTCGGCAATCGTGTGCAGTGAAATGAGTGGATAACATTGTCCGTAAAGGACTGGAGCGATGGTCTGCTGCCTCGGCGAGAGAGGATGGTGGTGTTCGCTGAGATTGGCCTTGTTTGAGGACGCGTGGATGCACTGGCAGGCTAGCATTGTAGTGTTGTTGGGCGGGTTCTTTTCCCCAGCACAAGGGCCCACTGCAAAAACATTTCGCATCCACGAATTAAGAGATCAAATGTGGATCGACAGGTGTTGAGGCCGAGGTAACCTACTAAGGGTGGAAATTTCTAAGGCAAATAGCAAACTGGGCCTGGAGAAAACAGACGGGACTTGGGAGAATTTCGTCTTACCTGCCCTGGTCCCTGATCAACAGTTGTTTGAGCAGGCAGACCATAATCGTGGCTCAATGCCCTGGTACACCTGAGATCTTCCACTATCAACCCATCACGGCAAGATCCACACACTGAGATGAGACAGTACCGATACCAAAAAGCCACGAACACAATCGTTCCCCATGCACTATTCCACCTACTAAACTAGCACACATCATAGCTAGCTGGAAGCTGGTATCTTCGGGCCAGGATGACCCTGTGACCATAGGTACCTTTCTGGGAAGGGTTGAAAACATGGTGTCGTTGAACCTGGGAGGGAACATGTGATCAGTTACTCGCTGCGCCCAAACGTTGTTCACTGGGAGAGCTCTCCGTTGGTTTTGGCGTTTCATGGACACATTTCCGACATTCGAATGGGAATCATTGCGGAAATTCACACCAAGTCATGCCACATTGCGGAAATTCACACCGATCGAGGGTGATGATATTTTAAAACAAAGACAATGAAGTAGACACCAACGGACTCAGGAGATATTAGACGACTACCACGAAGCTCTATGTTACCTGTCGGAACACCTAATCAGCCCCATGCTGGAGTCAGAGTTCCTAAGTCTCTTTTTTGAAGGAAGTTACGAGAACGATTGCTCTTTGCTCCGCGCCACAATGTACATGCACTTCGCACGTCAGCAAAGGAGCTTGAAGCTGTGCAATACTCACAGCGGTCCACACCCCAAGGAAAATTCTTTAACTGAAGGGAGCTACCGGAACGACGCACAGTAGCTGAGCTCGTACACAACGTGCCTGCTCTACGTGCGCCACCTTGTCTCATATCACTCATAATAGACAGTGCTTCGGGGACCATCTCTCTATCACCCGCGGAGCTAGATAAAGAGCATCAAATCAAAGTCCACGAACTGGCACCTAGGACACGTCTTACTACGTGTTGGAGCTGCCGGCAGGTGGAAGACTGCTTTACCACATGCCAGGCAGAGGCTAACATCTTTTGTTTTCGTTGTGGGAAGCCAGATACATATGCGCCAAATTGCAATTGCAATTACGAGTGCCCACGACAGCCAGCAGCACTCGAGACAGATCCAGTAACGGAACGGCACTCCATCTCGTCTACTGACAGTTCCACTACGAGAAGTTTTTTACCAGTAAACACTCTAGATACGAACACACCGACACCTTTGCTGGCCTATGATGCTACAGATGATACATCTTCTCCGGAGGCCTTTCCAGAGACCTGAAGAAGCCTGAAGAACCCCGGCAGCCACAGATTCATGTTTTGAAGCCATTTTTACCGCAGAATATGTCATCCCCCGCCGGCACAAGACTACGTGATCAACTCGTCGTTGGAGGAGCTTTCGCAGGAGAGTGCGCATCTGTCGCCAAACTTTAAGCGTATGTAACATCTTGGAGATTTCTGAGAATGACACTTGACCTTACGCACCAATCAAAGTGTTGGGCGAAATCGCTGTTACACTGATTGACACGGGTGCAAGTATTACCTGCCTTGCCTCGAGCCTCGGCTCAAAGGTACTCCATCAACACCCTACGGTGGTAAAACCCTGGCGCTCTGAAATTAGCGCAGCTGATGGCCCCAAGCATCGTATCCAGAGTAGATTGACAGCATCCATCACGTTCAGAGGTAAAACTAAGTATATTACTTTCTTCATTATTCCTTCCCTGACTCACAACGTGTACCTTGACGTATCCGAGCAAGAATGTCTGGCAGCGGCGATGGCTTTCAAGAAATTCCGAGCGTACATCGAAGGCCACCAGTTCGAAATCATCACAGACCACGCTTCATTACAATGGCTGATGAACCAAGGGGACATACACGGACGTCTGGCCCGATGGGCTCTTAAACTGTAAGGGTTCAAATTTTCCATCAAACATCGAAAAGGGACTCAGAAAATCGTGCCCGATACTCTCTCGTGAATGTTTTCACCCGAGGGAGCAGAAATGACAGTGAATGACGATGATCCCATTGAGGTAGACTTAGACAGCCCGCATTTTAATTTAGACAGCTACAACGAGTTGAGGCAAAGCATCATAACCCAACAAACACAGTTGCCTGATTTGAAAGTGATAGGTGGCTACGTTTATCGACGTAATGAATACGCAACCGGTGATCGATTGCAGGGAGAATAGTACTGGAAACTCTGGGTGCTGGAGGAAATGACTCACAATCTGATCCTCCACGTGCACGATCATCCTCTAAGTGCCCACGGTGGCTACCGTCGGACGCTTCAGCGTCTTGAGAAATACTTCTTTTGACCTAAATATCATCTCAGGTAAAAGACTATGTAAGCGCCCGTAAAACCTGTACAGGCACTGAAGCTCCCAACCAGCCTCTTCGACTTCCTATGAGTCAACTCAATGTTCCGGAGCGCGTATTCCAACGTCTGTATATAAATCTACTTGGCTCATATCCTTGTTCTTCTATGGGACACATTGGGGCCATTTTGGTGCTACACAGCTCTCACAATTCCCGCTGGTAGAACCTATTCATAAATTCACGACTCCACCTATTATGAAATATTTAGAGAGTTGGGTATTCCATGTGTTTGATGCACCAGAAAGCATGTAATCGGACAACGGAGTACAGTTACAGTCTCGGCAGTTTAAGGGTCTACTCGAACAGTACAGTGTCGAACACCAACTGACACCAATATACTCTCGTCAATCGAACGCATCAGAAAGTTTGAATCGCACCCTGCTAGCCATGACCTGTTCTTATGTCCATCCAACCCAGAAGGATTGAGACCGCAGATTGTGACGAAGTCTTTCGTCGCAACTTCTGGCAAAGCGACGCCAAAAAATGCCAAATTAGATCACCGTTTTCTGAAATGCCATGTACAGAAGGTTGTAGGACTCAATAGTTACCTCCTCACTGACCTATTGGGGAAAAGAACCCACCCCACGACACCACAATGCTAGTCTAACTGCGCACTCACACATCCTCAAACAGGCCAATCTCGGCGGACCCTACCATCCTCTTTTGCCGGGGCAGCAGACTATCGCTGCAGTCCTTTACGGAGACTTTATCCACACCTAACTCACTACACATACTTGAAAGTAAGACCAAGCTCTTTATTAAATGGGCCTCTTTTTGTGTGCTCAAGATCTGGGTCAATCAAGACGACTTCCTCTATATTTGGGTTCGGAAGAAGATTGGCAGAGATGTCAACCAAGCGACAAATGATAAGTTTGCTCTTAATTCTACTTAAAAACTTGAAACTTAAAATCACAACAAAATAATATTACTCTAGTTTCAAAGATTATACTACCTTGGCTCAGGATAACTTCGATATCAAATACTCAATTTCGGAGTAACTACAAATTAAATTTTGGTTCCCAAAAACAGTGTGAGGCTCTGGCCCTAGTTACCTGTAACAACTGCTGCACGCAAAACTCCTAATCGTTGTAATACCATGACTGTATGATCTCGGGGAGAGATCTACCATTTGGTCGCTGGCTTAACCTCACCTTAAGGTAATATGTCATTGAACGGACACGCGCTGACTGACAGATTTCTCCGCAAGATCTTGACACCTGACAGTCACTAAAACATGTGTACTCTGGAAATGCGCTAAGCCTGGAGAACTATTCCTTACGTAGTCTTCCATCTCGACACTTCCCCTCTGTGACGATCATGCACTTGATTTTTCATCTTATTACCAGTATTTTGGGCAGACAGCTTGAGTGAAGTCAAGAGCGTTTTCTTTGTTACGGCATTGACGTTTTTTTACAGTAAAACTTGTAATAAACGTTTATTCATAACGTTTATTCAAATCATAATAAGTGATACCTGAGACGAAATGTTTATTCGAAACGTTTATCCTAATTACATTGTTTATCTCCGAATATGTAGTGACTTGTGAACTCAATATAGTAAATTGAGTTGGGTCATAATTAAAAGCTCCGGCTCTAATAAGAGTAGTGAATCAAAGGCGTTAATTTCCTTTGTATTTGGTAGACTTGACGCGTTCTGAGAGGGCTCGTCACAATTTATACCTTGAACACATTTCTTTTGCAGGGAGGTTGTAATGAATTTTGAAATGTCCGTGTAGGACACGGGTGCCAATGGTCTGGCACAAGTGTCAGCGAGCTAAAACAACACCGAGCTCAGCTAACTAGCTTCGCTTAACGACCGCGTACGCGTGCTTGACGACTAACATTTGCGGGATCATATGAGGCGGGTTCTTGTCGAGCCACGAAGCTACACTACAAAATACTTATCACGCGTACTCTACTCTACAAGACGCACCGATCAATTTTTATTGTCTTTAGAAAAGTTCTATTAGGTGTCAATTAATCTACTCTACAGAAATTCAATATTGTTTTGCCTCGTTAAAGTTAGCGGACACGGGGGCTTGAGACAAACGCAAACATTACACAAAAAGCAACCGTTACTTTCACCGAAGAAGGTCGTTGCATTACAAGGGGAATGTCAAACCTAAAGATGTTAAAGTGGCTGAAGTGAACCACTCATCTCTGCCTAAATGATGGAAACTTGACGGATGCAGTTTACTTTACACTAGTAAAACAACAAACTAAGCAGTTTCGACGGGGTGACCACCTTATCTCTTCAGGAGCAGCCACTCCTGATCACCCCGGGGCTGCTCGACTGCTTATGTTTAGTACAAGGTACCGGAATAATTATCTCTATTTATGTGCATTTCAATGTTGTCTCCGTGTCTGGTGAACCTTTGTACGTGAAATCATACAATAATATATTGAACATGGGATTTAAGAGAGTAAGAGAAATCGGTGCATATGTAATGCACTGCTCATAGAAACACTTGCACCTTCATTTTAAAAACTAATAGTCCCGTGAAAAATGGTTTGAAAATTAAACATAGAAAAAAGTTGAGATCAGAGAGTAGTGGTAAAAAATCCCAATTCTCATCATTTGAGTGTATGAGCAGTCTTAGGTGGAGGCCTGGTCATCGAGGCACTGTTACATTCCCATCTATATTATCAATATGTAGTAATAGAGCAGTTGCACTATTAAACTGCTCGAAAACAACTACCTCATCCACAAAAACACTAACACCAGCAAGCACCTCAGCAGCAGTTATAACAACAGCACCTGAATCAACAACCATTCGCTGGGTCCGGTGGTGTAAGTGGAACCAATTTGAGCGCAATTTCTCCGCAAACAGCTGCAATGCATCATGCTATCCGAAACAATCAAAGCAAATGGAACCAAATAATCAAATGCAACAACAAATCCAGAAACTTATGGGCCGTCCAATAGATCAGATCCAATTTCAAGCCAAGCGGTTGTGATTCCTCCATCGCCTCAACTAACGTACGGGTCAAAAATTGATTTCCAGCATCAGCACCGCCAGTGAGAAGCACACCCACGAAGAACATTCATGATAGCAACAACAACATGAATAGCAATAATAATGCTGTTTCCGCTGAAGACAGCGATAGCAGGTGGAGTGTTAGGGTTAGATGAGTGAAAGCAAAATACAGAAGACCGTGATAGTAAGCACGTAAATTTGAACTTTGAGGAAATATTGAAATTGGAATCACCGAATGTTATTTTAGTGGGTGACAATAATAATCGTAAAGCCGGATCTTCACGATTCAGCCAATGGATCAAACATTCAAGTCCAACGAATCAGATGAATGCTTATGGGCCATCTGACAGCGTCGGTCGTCGCTACATGAGGAATTAAACAGTATGCTCAATGTTGACTCCAATCAATCTTCGTTCGTACCAATAGCATCCGGTAACGTTCTGGAACAACAGTGAAGTCATCCATCTCTACACCAGGCGCAATCGGAAAGTAGTCGGGAAAAATACCTCCTACCAATTTCCCCGGCGACTGAAAATATTCGACAATAGCCTAATCATGCTCTACTCGAGTTCCTTCTGAAAAATAATTTAATTGGGCAAAATAATCAGATGATGGGAGCAATAATTTAAACCAAAGCAATCTTCAAAACCAGAACCAATGTCCAGCGGGATCCATTACAAGTGTAGAGGAGTTAGAAGCACGTTTGCATAAAAATGAAAGCTTAGATGGTCCAAATGCAGGCAATTTGCCAACACATAACCAGAATCATTTCAGCAAGCTCCTCGCTGCAAATTGAATTCCAACTGGCCCAGATAACCAGGTCCATTCCCAACAACACCAACATCAACAAATGATCTTCCAGCAGATGCTTTTAAATCGCACACAACAACAGCAGGAACATAGATTGCAGCCGCAACAAAAATTGCGGTAGAACCCGGTCTAAGCGGAGAGAAAAACGGAATAGACTTGCCAAAGACATGACAAATCTAAAGGAAAAGGAGAGTGAATGTTCTTGCAGAAATAAAGGAGTGCCGTATTGTCCGCGGGTGAAAGATTAAAACACAAAAAATAAGTTCAAAAGTTGAGTGCAATGTTTTAATAACTTACAAAAAGTAAAAGGGGAGAATGATGGATGTTTTAGTGTGCCCGCCGTGATGGTTGGCCGCACGAGGGTTTTATGAGTGTCAAGAAGCATTATAACTTGATGGAATTGATTGAAATATTTCTGGCCCATCTACGCGATTACACTCCTATAGTGATCAAATGTTGGTATACAATTGTGAAATACAGTGCATTATGCGTTTTAACTGCAATTGCAGATATTATACCGGTGTCTTTGATTTTTATCGACTCTCTCGTCCGGTCAAATCGCCAATATCTTAGGATGTTCTTAACATAATTCTCTTCGGTGCTAGTTCTAATAACAAAGAATCTGTGTAAGTCCCGATTAAATCACTCAACTGTTGCTAACGCTCAGTTGGATAAAACGACTAACTCTACGCACTCGCATTCGCAGCAACGAATAGTCACCAACACAACTCGAGAGTGATGCGATTTGCTGAAAATTCTCCAAAGTTAACGATCTAAATTTTATTCAAATCTTCGAGGGATCGTGAAGAACCTCTTGCTCTGATGAAGTTCTATAGTAAAACCGGCTGTCTTGGATTTTCTGTGGTAGCGCTAAGACTGAATATCAGAAAATTGGACTGAACTGCCGGCGGAATACTTAGCTGGAAAAATTCGATCAAAAACTGTTGGTCCTCGTATCGCCTTACAACTACTTATATGTACGTTACCAAGCAATATATCGTAAATTGCTGTCCCGGGATAGTTTTATGTTGCAAGTGGATACAACATAACAACATAACTATTGGAATTAATATATCGTGTCTGTGAGACCATCCTGACGTGAATTTCAATACGTTCTGCCTGATTGTCACTCGGTGTAACATAACAGCAATTTGAATAAGCGAATTTTTACGGAGTTTAAGGAAATTATCGAAGGAAATCGTCTGATAATTTAAAAATCAATACTTATTTTCAATTTGTATTAGCTGCCAGGACTTACTCACCCCATCACAAGCGCTCGTCGAGGAGGTTGGGTAAGTACCCTTTTGGATTGATTTCGATTTTTTTTTTATTTTTCTATATCCATACTAAATTTGTTTTATATCCTTCTTTTAGTTATTTATATATACATTTCTTTTTTTTTAATTTTTTAATATTGTATATATTTTTAAAATTTTTGTAATATACACTTAATACAGGACTTGAAATTGTAAATTTCGCTAAAGCAGAAGGTGACATTTTTTTATAAATAAAATGGATTGCTAAATTGAACCGTCGGTCTTTCCATTCCGTCGGATCTGGCCGAGTATAGGACCCGGTACGGTGGAAGGCTTTCCCCACCAAAAATGAGCTAGCCATCGGGCACACTCTAACCTTCTTTTTGTTTCAGGGACTCTCGCGGGTTGAGTGGCCTTGAGCAAGGTGCCTTTTTATGGCACAGAGTTATGTGATTCGCTCACATAACTCTATGATATAAATTGGTCATCGGTATATTTCTTTTCTGATGGGAAGGCTCATACACCACCCCACGACACCGCAATGCTAGCCTGCCAGCGCATTCACGCGTCCCCAGACAAGGGCATTCTCGGCGGATATCAACATATTTCTTCGCCGAGGCAGCAGACCATCGCTTCAGTCCTTTACGGACATTTGCTTTTACCACCTTTTCACTACAAATATGCTTTTGCCACTGGGGGATACCTTGGGCGATTGTGTTGATCAAATAAATATCCACCTCCTTCTGTGACCTTTCAAGTGTTTCTGTTAACTTTTTTAAATCATAGTTAATGCGTTGGATATCAGAAGTCCCATGTGGTTTACGCTGTCAACGCTTTGGAACACATATTTATTCTGTGGCGTTCTGGTACGTGTGCCTTTGGAACGCGACGCAACGATGTTAGCATAAGAGTGTTTTAAGATCATCTTATGCACATCCCCAAAGGGGTTTCGTTCGTTGGTGAATTTATCTTTTCTAAGCTGTGGGATGTCCATCAGAATTATATCTTCGAGGTCTAACCCCTCATATCTATTTCTATTAAGGATGACTCTGGTTTCTTTATGAGTGATATTAGGGATTAAGCTGACTTCAACCTAATGCTTGTATTTTACCCATTTAGGGTAATTTTTCTCCATGGCGACGTGGTCACTGCTATTGCAAAGAGTACATTTAGTCCGGTGCAATCACTCGAGCCGCATCTCAAGCAGTTTCGTACTTTGTCTTTGCATCGCGCTGAATAGATTCCAAGCCTTCCGTAGTGTCAACATTGTCTGAGTCCAAATCTAAATTAATCCACTTTTGCCTTCAAAAACCCAACCTTTAGATAATCTGGGAACGTATTTCCCTCAACAGCAATCCTTACTGATTGCGGAGGTATGAAATTCTTGGTGTTATTCAGGTCAGTCCTATTTAGCTTGGTGGCGTTAACAATTTACATGTGGCGTTAACAATTTGCATGTCATGTTCCAAAGCGTTTGCGATTCCCGCAGTGGGAGTGCTGGTCGACAGGAATACTCTTGGAGACTAGCATTCTTTGACGAGTGCCGCCCCCATGGACCCAAGGATATATAGGTTGCCGTGAGGTTTCTCCTGGGCTAACAGGTAACGACACTAACAGAATCTGGACTACGCTTTGGACAATGAACTGGAATTGATGCTTTGGGCTGGCAGATATAATGGTTTGGTCTCAGAGTACGTTTGAAGCTCGTAAAATTGGGTTAGTGGTGTAGGTTTAGTTGATATGAACTCCCTTATCCGCATAAAAACTTGTGCCAAACCTCGCATGGCCTCCCTGCTCTGCAAAGATAACCATGGGGCCAAAAAGATGACAACACACACGAACGGATATAGCAGTTTTGAGGGATGACCCAATCAAACTGGAGCAGCTGCGACTAAAAAACGTGAAAATGGATTGAATAATCAAAAAAACAGCAATTATAAATACTAATAACTACAACGCAGCCAGTGATTGCAGCCACAATGTTTACAGCACATCGGGAGCAATACCAACGGCCACAAAAACGACGATGAGTACCAGATATTCGCGTGGTGGGAGAAAATATAAAAAACATCGAGAATTCGATGGTTATTGCTGCGATTGCCACCGGAGCAACTGAAGCAAGGGTCTTCAATCCCAAAATAACGAACAATCCTGAAGACCACAAGGCTATCACGGCAGGAAAGGAAAGGAGCAGCCAATGTGACTTAGGTACTGCACTTGAAAATGGAATCTAATAATCTCTCCTAAGGAAGGAGGTCACAAAGTACAATTACCGCCCAGTGACATTAAGATGAAAGACTAATCCGAAAAGTGGGAGATGCTCTGAAATGAATAAAATCAGCATGTGGCTCGCCAAAAATCAGCAAAGGTTTAACGAATGGACTCATTAAACTAGAGCATAAGGCATTACCGGAGACGCTGGTTAAATACCGAAAAGGACCAAAAGGCTGAAGAAGAGCAGAAGGCTAAGAAGCGCTGAGGGCTAAGCTTGAAGACACCGCGCAGATAGCTCTACCATCTCACATCAATAAAAGAATTAAGTCTAGCCCAATCGAAGGAGATGGCCGATCATACGCAGAAGTGCTGTTGGATATCAGGGAAATGTAAGGCTCGAAGACACCAACATTATTATTAAAGAAGTACTACCAATACAGTCCGGCCCCATACTGGTCGAACTTGAAGCAGAGGCCGACACTAAGGAAGCATTCTGTGGCAAAGAAAAGAGAGTCCTGGGCAAAACGCAACCATAGCCTCGCCCGAGCCAATGGCCAACGATCGAAATAAGAGACATTGGCTGCGTCAGGAAACTGACCGAGATAGAGGTGGACATCAAAAGGGAGCTACATAGCGTGGGCTGGATCAAAGCGAGGCTGATACCAGAAAATCATATGAGATAACGCATCGTCGTCATTGACTTGACCAAAAAAACTACGAAGAAATTTCTTAATAAAGGCAAAATAAGAATAAGGTGGGCCATCTGCAAGATACATTTAAGAGCAGTGCCTCTTCCATGTCTCAAATGCCTTGGCTATGGTCACACAGTGCATGTATGCAAAGGACCCAATAGGAGTCGAGAAATTGGACCCAAAAGAAAAGAATACACGAAGGAGACTCTTTGTATCCTATGCAAGGATGCTGAACCAAGACTGGATCTTGGGCACGTCTTGGGATTAGGAAAATATTGGATTTTCCAAGCAGCCCCAGCTGAGACAAAATCAGAACTTAGATGACCCGTATCCTACAAGTATACCTACACCGCAGTTCAACTGCCCAAAACCTGCTTAAGTAGATTGCTAGGCACATAAAAGCCGTCTTTTTACTGCTAAGTGAGCAACACTATGATAAAAATTCTGAATCATTTGTCCTGGTGAAATTCGTACTGCCGTCATCTGGGTTCGGAACAGTGATTTCCAGGCGGAGGGCTGTAGGCGATGGTTTCGGTACTCAGGGACCACTTTCTTTAGTACCCGATAATTATTTTCCAAGCCAAGCTTAATGCTTTGGAGGACACTGTCTTGAACGCAGATGGTAACGTGCCCGTTGGTGGAGACTTCAACGCTAAAGCAATCGAATGTGGCATACCTTTAACAGATCCTAGGAATGGTTCCAGCACGGGACTTGTTGTGCTAAACGCCAGAAATACGCCCACATTCCGCCATACCGGCTGTGAAGGAACCATACCAGATGTGACATCCGCCTTGGAGTCCTTTTTTTTTAAATACCTCCATTCCCTTCCACTCTCTCCATCACACTTTCTTCGTCGCACAACGCTCGTGCGACCTGCACTTCACATTTTGTCGTTTCTTCAGGTGTGCCACCCAGACAATGATTAGACCATCGGTATAAGGGGGCACACAAATTATGTGAAGTTATCCTATTAATCTTATCTTGTCCATTTCGTGATCAGCTCTCAGAGATAAAAAAAACTTTGTAATACGCCGTGGGAAAAAAACTCTGAGTTATAAAGCTAGCTGTCTTTCCGAGCATCACGACGATAGGGTTTAAAGTGCCCTTAGATGCTATGTTGAAATATATTGGACTGAGATTCGCCATAATAATGTCTTCCTGCTATACAATCTCGACGATAGGGTCAAGAAAGGCCCTAAGATGCGATGTAGAAATTTATTGCACTGAGATTCAATCGTTGTTAAATAAATATTCTTTAAGCCTTTTTTTAAAAACTATAAGTGAGTTTGCATCCTTAACTGAATCTGGGAGATTGTTGTATATACGCAAGGCATCATTCGTAGCGTCATTCTTTAGACGATTCGTTCTGCAAAAGGTATTATGAATTGATTTGCGTTCCTAACATTGTAGTGATTTTTCTGCGATACTTTCATAAATTGAATCTGTGACGACGAATTTGAATTCAAGCATTTAAAAATAAACTTGGCGTTCTCTGCTTCAACGATTTGAGTAAATATTAATGCTTTCGCTGATTGGTACACAAATCTGGTTGGCGTACGTATTGGTAGATTTAGCATATTGTCGCGTGTTATTGGTTCGCGGCCTATAATTTTAATGTTCCGGGAAAGTGAAAACGCAATGTCTTTTAATTTAAGTTAAAAGAGTTTATTTAATTAAATAAAATGCACAATAATCAGTTAACACTTTCACTAATTTTAATTTTCACTATTAAAATTAAAATCTAACACTTGTCCATAAATTTTTTATCGCAATTGTCTTCTAAATTACTTCACTATTACGAAACACACTTTGCACTCAAACAATCAATTGTCTTTACTTCGCGTTCCACTATATCGCAGTTTTCTTATCGCGGTCGAATGAAATGATCCCCCCATTCATTCAGCTCGCCTTTATATAGGGTCTCTAAGTATTCACCCATTTCTCGCATATTGGCGAACGTTCTACCGAGAGGTACCTGGTAGGCTCGAGCAAATTCATGAATGGAGTGACGTCGCTTGCAGATGTTGATTATGCTTGTTGGCGTACGTATTGGTAGATTTAGCATATTTTTATAAGCCTTGGTAAGCAACCTGGAGATGATATTAAGGTGTTGTTTTGATGACTGGCTCCAGATTACTACTCCGTAATGTAGTTTCGAAGAACGAGTGCATTTAACACCATCTGCATGATATTGCTTGGAAATCCTTCATATCTTCTCAGTAATCCAATAACACGAGCTAATTGTCTTCTTAAGTGGTTTATATGCGACAGCCTCGTTAATCGTTGGTCGATGATGAGTCCAAGATATTTGATTTCCGCTACTCTCTCCAGTTTTTCGCTATTAATTCTTATATCAATGTTAATGTCTTCCTTGTTCTTCTGTTTGAAAATAATGTATTTGGTCTTAGAAGTATTTAGCGCTAGCTTATTATTACTTAACCACGAATGATATGTACTTAGATCCTCCTTAATGGTATTCTCTATGTAATCTTTTTTGCATCCCGAGTAAAGTAGAACTGTGTCATCAGCATATAGGGCATAGTGTCCCTTTAGTCCACATGTATTTAAATTGTTAGTGTATAACAAGAATAAGGTAGGGCCAAGTAAGGAGCCTTGGGGAACGCCTGACTTCATAGGTGCCAAGTCGCTCAATACATTATTGACTACTGTTTTCTGTGATCTTCCTTTTAAGTAATTCCTGAAAAGTTGATTTGGTTTCCCGTGAATGCCATATAATTCGATTTTACGAAATAAAAGCTCATGATCCACCGTATCAAACGCCTTTTTTAGATCCACAAAAATGGCAGCAACATAGTCACCCTTGTCAAGTCCTGTATTTATGAAACGCGTGACTGCGAAAATAGCATCAAAAGTTCCTTTATTTTTCTGGAAACCAAACTGTTGTAAATTTAAAATTTAATTTTTCTTAATGAATGATGATAGACGGATGTTTATTAATTTTTCGAATATTTTACTAAATCCTGTTAAAAGCGCGATCGGGTGGTAATTATTTGGATCCATACGGTCTCCTCCCTTGAAGATTGGGACTATTGGATGCACAATTGAAGAGTATTAGAGGACTACTCAGCGAGTGACCACCAGTAAATTCTGCTTGAGATCCGTGATGTTGACTCCCGGCATCCTTGCTTTCGGCCTTCTACAATTGGGTGGAACATCAGAACGATGGACGTTGAGATGCTCACGGCAGGTGCTTCACTGCAGGGTGACTCACAAAGGACAGAAGAACTGGCAGCTCAAGAAGTGGTGAACTGAACTATGAGCATCATCACGACTGCTTGCAGTGCTTCTATGTCCCGTCGGAAACATCAGCACAGCAAGCCCCCAGTATATTGGTAGATGACGAAAATCGCTGAAAAGTGAAGGAGTGTCACAAGCTTCGGCGTGACGCTCAACGGGCCCGGAATCGTGACGAGGTATGAATAAGGTAGCAGCATACAAGTATAACTTTACTAGGAAATTGATTAACACCAGCAAGACTCGCTGCTGTAAAAATCTAATGAACAATGTGAACAAGGCTCAAATGAGAAACATATGGCCACGTCTACATTTGTATCTTGATCCGGTTGGGAGGATGCGAGGGGGCAACGCTTCCATCCGGATGCCCCACTCTTATTTGTGGGCCATATGTATCGTCGGTAACGACGAAGTCTCGTTAAGTTCATCCGTTTTCTCCACGCCTAATTTGTTCTTTGAACAAGCAATTTCAACCTTTAGTAGGTTACCTAGGCCTCGACATCAGTCGATCGGCATTCGACATTTTTAATTCGTGGATGCGAAATTTTTTTGTAGTGGGTCCTTGTGCTGGGGAAAAGATCCCGCCCCATGACATCGCAACGCTAGCCTGCCAGCGCATTCACGCCAATCTCGGCGGGTCTTACCATCCTTTTCCGCTGAGGCAGCAGACCATCGCTGCAGTCCTGCACGGTCCTCTTTACTTACCTATATGACTACACTTCTAGAATTTGTAGCGCCATTTTTTTCCTTCCCCAGTTTAAATACCATACCGTTTCAAGTATAGCTCCCATTGATATTCTTTAAGTTCGAAAAAAGCCAAGCGTGATGTGATGGAACAAAAACTTTGAAGCTTGGTTTTCGCTTTTTCCGGAGAGGTAGTTCTTCAACTCTGCAACCCTGGCTGCATTTCAATCCCTTGGTGTGCCTCTCATATAGCAAATATTGAAGCCCGCATCAGATTTGGTTTCGGTTCTTTCAGGGTGTTGATCAGCACACGAATTCCTTAATTTGAGCCTTTTAATTATATCGCTCCATTCCTCTTCTGAGAATATTCCTAATTTATATATATATATATATATATATATATATATATATATATATATATATATATAATTAGTTCTATGCTACTCCGTTTATGTCTCCATCTGTTGGCGCATGTGTTGTTCAATCCTGATGCTACTGCAGATCTTTTTGATGTTACTGAGTTTTGTTGTAGGTTGATGTATTCAAAGAAGAGGTTTAAAATTCTGTTTTATTTCAAAAAGCTTTCACTACAGTCTTTTAATATTAATTGTTGATAACACTTAACTAAATATAATATTCGTGATTGCTGCAACCAACCCGATGAACTCCGATCCGGTTTGACCGACCAATCCCGCGCGCCCAAGCTTAGCTCGACGGTCCGTTTAGAAGAAAGATAGGAATCCTCCAAGTTTTAAGAGCGGTTAGATCGAGCAGTCAGAGTAAAGAAAGATTGCACATAATACGAGCTTTAAGAGATGTTGATTGAAGCATTTCGGGTTTACCACATTCCTCCCCTCTTAAAATCTGACGAAGTCATTGAATTTTGATGTGACTCCCAGACTTGTTCGAATTGGGTAACGAGGCTCGACTTCAGCTTCAGGTTTTTCTTGAGTTTCATCCTCACTTCCGGCTTATTCATCATTGTGAGCGTCAGAGTGATCGACATGTCGAGGATTGTTGCCAGGTGTGATAATCGGTTCAACTTCACCAACTGGCAGATTATTTTCGTCACTAAACTCGGGCAAGTCAAAGAATTCAATCAATTCGTTTTTCATATACCGGCGTTTGAGCTGATTCGCGTGAGCTCGTACGGTTCGACTTCCTGACGGCTTTGTAATGTCAATCGAGTAATTGACAGCTCCATCTCGGCTTTTCACGAAGCCAGGCGTCCAATTCCAGTTATCACTGGTTGTGTGGAGTTTGTAAAGGATTTCATCTCCGGGTGAAAACTCTCTCCATTTCGCGCCGTGATGCAGGTTAAATTGATTTTCCATTTTTGCTTTGTCTGAAGGAGTTTGATCGATTTGAGGCTTGAACAAATCGTGTTTTGTGCGCATCTTACGGCTGGTCATCAATTCGAATGGTGATTTCATTCCGAGATTGTATGATGGTGTGTAGCGATACGTCATCAGAAATTCTCGCAATTTTTGTTCGGTGGTTCCTTTGGCCTTCTGTAAGCCCTTTTTGAGAAGGTCGAACGAATCGTTCCGCCTGACCGTTTGACTGAGGGCTGTAGTAGGCGGTCGTAAGATGCTTGATACCGTGTGTCTCGCAAAAGTTTTCAAACGAGCTCGACACGAATTGAGGTCCATTGTCCGTGACGCAAACTTTGCACAGACCCTGTCGGGCCAGCACATCAGCAAAAAGTTCGACCGTCTTCGTTCCGGTTATTGTCGCCATTTTTATAACTTCTGGCCACTTGCTATAGGCGTCAACAACCACTAGGAAGCAGGAGCCGCTGATGGGGCCGGCGTAATCAAGGTGAAGGCGCATCCATGGTTCGAATGGCATGGGCCAGGGCTGCAAGGTACATTTGCGTGGTGCCTTTGATTCCCTTGCGCAACGTTCGCAAGTCTTAACGATTACTTCTATAGCTTTCGTTATGCCAGGCCAGAAGATTTTGTCGGCTGCCAATAGCTTAATTCGGCACTCACCTAGATGACCTTCATGTAGGTTCTCAAGAATATGTGCTCGCAGTTTTGATGGAATGATGATTTGTTCGCCACGGAAAATGCAATTTTGTACGAATTTTAGCTTATTGCGGTGTCCGAAAAAAGAAGCGACTTCGATCTGACTTTTGCGCTGGCGCCAGCTGTCAGTCACAATGAATTTGATCACTTGCTGAAGATTTGGGTAGGCTTTCGTTTCTTCTTGTACTTGTTGGAAGATGACAGGAAGCTCCTTTGCTGACTGTATTGCGAAACTTAAGAACTGTTCGTCATTGGCGTCAATTCCCTTGACTTGTACCGCAGCGATAATTGTCTCTTCATCAGCTTTCACCTGTTTTGACATAAGGCGAGATACGACGTCAGCATATCCGAAGCTGTTTGTTCCAATAAATTCGAACTTAACATCATAAGCCATGATGATTAGTGCCCATCACTGTAGTCTGTTCGCTGTATATACGGGAACTGCGTTTTTCGAACCAAAGATGGACAACAGAGGCTTGTGATCGACTTGCGCGGTAATTTGTCGCCCAGCGATGTAGAAATGTGATCGCTTTAAGCCAAAGATGAGTGCTCGCGCTTCTTTTTCAATTTGGGAATAATTTCTTTCCACTGAATTGAATGTTGCGGCGAAATGCATGATAGGATGCAGTGAATTGTCGTTGAAACGGTGCATGAGGGCAGCTCCCATGCCGTCTTTTGACGCGTCTGTCGCTAGAACGATGGCCTTGTTGGGATCAAAGTGCGTAAGTACCAGATCTGATCCCAGGATCTTTTTGAGATTGTCAACAGTTTCCTGTTGAACATCTTGCCATTCGTACTTCACATCTTTCTTGAGAAGTTCGTCCAGGGGACCCCTCAGCGTCTTCATTGACTTGATATACTTGCCATAGTAATTGACTGAACCTAAGAATGAACGGAGCTGACTGACATTAGCTGGCGGAGGTGCTGGTGTGACTTCCCAAATTTTTTTCAGGCTGTGGTCGGATGCCTTTGTCGTCGATGACATGTCCACAGAATTGCACAGATTTCTTACCGAACTGACACTTGTTGATGTTGAGTTTGAACCCGGATTCCTGCAGGCGTTGCAGTGTTTTCTTCAACTCTTGCTTGTGGTCATCAGCATTCTCACCGCTAGTAACCATGTCGTCGATGAAACCGAAAGTTGAGATTCTACTGAGCATCATGTCGACAATTGCTTGAAATTCTCCTGGGGCTGTTTTAACGCCTTGCTGGAGGCGATTGACCTGAAACAATCCGATGTGAGTGTTGATGGCCATCATCTTTTTGGATATATCGTCGTTTTTGGATATATCGTTTCCTGCGAAACTTGCGAAAATTTGATCGGGTGATGGCAATGGATACTTGTTTGGCTCAAGTGCTTCGTTAAGACCCGTCGAATAATCAGCACAAACTCGAACTCTTCCATCCTTTCGTTTGACTACGACAATGGGTGCCGCCCACTGAGAATATTTGATAGGGCTGATAACGCCCAAGTGCTGCAAACGTTCTAGCTCAGTGACTATAGTAGAACGAGCTGCTTGTGGAACCGGACGAGCTTTTCGGAAGACGTTGAGCTCCCGGTTTTAGTTTGAGTGAGACTTTAGCTTTGTTATAACAACCAAGGCCATTTGAGAAGAGTTCATGAAACTCTGATTGTACTTCTGTGGTCAGGTCATCGCAAGATGTTGACCTGACTTGATTGCAGACGTTGTCGATTGGAACACTCCACAAATTGAACACATTGATCCAGGGAATGCCGAAAAGGTTGAGACTTAGCGGTGTAATGAAACAGCATCCCTGCTTTTGAATGCCATTCAGAGTAATGTTGCACCAGAAGTATCCCAGTTATGGAATCACGTCTCCTGAAGCACTTGTTGTGTTCGTTCGATTTGATGCAGTCAGTTTCGGACGTCCCAACGTCTTCCAATTTGCCTCAGAGATGATTGTCATGTCTGAACCTGTATCAAACTGCATCTTTAGCTGAGCACCGTTGACAATCGGCTTAAGAAACTTCCTGCTTGAAACCAAGTTGATTTCTGATTGTACTTGGTTCGCTTGCGGCTTCTTGTCGCTCTTCTTGTTGTATTTTGTGTTGCGTTTCTCTCGGAAATCCTTGTAAATGTGACAGTAACCTGCCTTATGTGACTTCCCTTTGCATCTGCTGCAGGTCTTCTTCTTGAAGGGGCAATCTGCCAACCAATGCCTTTCGCCACAGCCGGGGCAAGCATACGGCGGATGACCGGTTTTATCATCCCAATGGCTCTTACCTGGCTTACCACTTTGACCCTTGAAATGATGGACAGCATGAACTTCAGAAGAACGCGACGATTCACCCACTTTTCCTTTATCGATCTTCAAACAGGTGATAGTTCAGCCTCATTCACTAAGTCCTAAAGTTTCAACTTGTGGATTAGAGCTCTTGCCGCATCGTTGGCTGCTTTCTCAAGTTCGATGTGTTGATTGTCGACTTTTGTGAGAAGTTTTTCAAGGATCAGCGAGTCTTGTGATGACATGAGACCACTCACAAATAACAAAACCTTCGAATTTCTCAGCAATTTTGTTAATGCGCGCTGCATACTCACTAAAATCTTCACTGTCGAATTTTTCAAGCTTGAAACACTTGTGCCGCATTGCAAACTTTGTTTCTTTCTAACCGAAGAGTCGCTTGAGAGTTCTCACTGTGTCAGCGTGTGTCCGGTCTTGAGGGTTCTGTGGTAGAATTGAGTCTGCGTAGCGTTGGTACTGCGCTTGTGGAAATTTTTGAAGAAGAAGATGGATCTTTGTTGCTTCGTCGAGGTCGATTGCTTGTGTTGTAAACAGCGACTCGTAGCGTTTGTAGTACGCTTCGAATGTTTGATTGTTGTCCGGATCGTAATCGAACTGCACCATGGAATCGGCAAGACATTTCACTTTGAAAGCTGTTGAATCTTGTGCTGGCGATTGGCCTGGTGCAGCCGCCGTGTTCTGTTGTCGAAGCAATTGTTACATTTGCTGATTTCGTAGAGCCATTTGCTCTTGAAATAAGTCGCAGAAAACTTTGAATTGGTTTGAGTCCATTTTGAGGATAGACACACGTGTTTTCGTAATTCCTCGTCGCCAATGTTGTAAACCGTAGGTTGATGTATTCAAAGAAGAGGTTTACAATTCTGTTTTATTTCAAAAAGCTTTCACTACAGTCTTTTAATATTAATTGTTGATAACACTTGACTAAATATAATATTCGTGATTGCTGCAACCAACCCGATGAACTCCGATCCGGTTTGACCGACCAATCCCGCGCGCCCAAGCTTAGCTCGACGGTCCGTGTAGAAGAAAGATAGGAATCCTCCGAGCTTTAAGAGCGGTTAGATCGAGCAGTCAGAGTAAAGTAAGATTGCACATAATACGAGCTTTAAGAGATGTTGATTGAAGCAGTTCGGGTTTACCACAAGTTTGCCTTAAACTAGCTGCATGTCGTTCTGCTCCCTTGATCTAATACACAGATTCTTGTTATTCGACATATGAGAAACTGCGAAGTAAACATTTTCTGATGCCTTGAAAGGGGGTGATCCCATTCAAAATGCATGTTTCGGCAACTCAGAGTCGAACAAGAACGTAAATTGATTCAGGCGTGGGGAAAGGAATATTGACTATCATGAAGAATATTTATTAAAGCAATTAAAACACATTTGTTGGGAAATATTTGTTTTCCTAGTTGCACCGGGTAAAGGTAATAAAAGTTATTTTAAGAATTTACTTCTGTTATTCTTATCAATTTAAGGCATTAAAACACTTCTTTAATCTCTAAGCCATATATATTCCTTTTATTTTGATATTAATATAATATCACATGATAAATAAATATTATAAGATAAATTATTATTCTAATCAAAATGATAAATGCAGCATCTACACTTTTATATCCATTTCACGGTATGTACAATAATGATGGCACGTAGAGACTACATCTATTAATACGCTAAGTAGGTTTTTAGTGGATAGGCTTCGCGTCAAAGTGAGCCTCAAATTATTCTTAGTTTAAATGCATTTGCTAGTATTGGTGTTAACATAGTTAGGAAATAAATGCTTAATCAATTCAATTGACTCAAAACTAAATAAACTAAACTTTCAATAAATAGATATCTAATTTATATTTAATATAGTTATCGCACTAAATTATTTTATAGATAAAGGCAAAAGGTTGAATTAAATAGGCTAGTTTATACCAAGGGATGCAACCTGATTTGGTTTTAATTTGTTTTGATGTCATTCGAATTTCTACTTGTTTTATGGTGAAGCTAAGAATCGGTCAAGTTCCTACTGTAACAATGTGCTTATATAGGAAATGTTCCATCCCTTAAAAGTTTGTGTGTTTGATTAACTTTCGATTTTTCCTTGTAACGTATTTACATTTGCATGTGCGGTCTATAACGAAGTTAAGTACATTAAATGTAGAATTAAGTATATACTAGTTAGCATGCTAAGATTAACCTAGAGCACAGTTTCACTGCCATTGTACGCTAACGACTGTGCAGACATTTTATACCCTCGTGGTTTTCTCACAGCATGTGGTGGATACTTCCGTGGTACACGCGACATTTTCTCCATTGTTAGCACTGAACTTGGTTGACAAACTGTCTGGTAGGAAGCCGTGCTGTAAGCTGTTGAAGGATATTTCACTGGAGTTTGCTTGTACTTCGGCCCAAAGCGATTTTTGTAAAAGGTAGTGATTCGTGGTCCAAGGACCCAAGCTGATGAGACTACCCCAAGCATCAATTCCATGAATGCACGCGTCATGAAAGGCCACATGGGAGCTTTGGTCGGAAGTGCTGGCTCAAATGTTGCTTGTGGTAGGTTCAACCACACATCACTGTTGGCAAACTCGTAGAATACGGCAATCAGGAGCAATGCACTCGGAATGCAGTAGATGAATAGAAAAGTTCCAACTCCGCTTAAATTGAAAATTGATGTTTGGTGTGAGTGTGCACTGGGTAGGATTGGTGGCAAGGAGCGATTCCGTCGATAAACTAAATATCCTGCGAACAGATTAACTGATCCGAAAATCCAGTAGGAAAATAGTGGTGTAGCGACTAGGATACGTAGGGCTTTGTCATATTGGTTGCCGACATAGCATGCACCTGGAATGAAAGAAAAAACTTGATATAGTTATCACATAGTAAGTGAATGGATTCCTTAAATTTATCATTTGAATAATTTGAAAATTTTCTTTTTATATCAGTTCGCTCTGATCAGTTTTGAATATATGAGCATTATTCTGCAAATAATTTTATATTTTTATATTCTTTTTGCTGCTTGGTTTTACACGGATGATAGGAAGTACATGCATTTTAAACTCTACTGTTCTGCTATCTTGTTCCTTTGAAATAGAAATTAAACTACCTTTAATGGTTAGTTAACGTCTTTCACTTGAATATAAAAAGAAACTGATTAAAAATTTAAATTATTTCACAGTCTTGTGAATAAGCTTATATATTACCCCATAACATTAAGGAAGTTAAACCCTTGTTATACGAAAATACTAATGACATTTAGTCACATGCTTCAAAGCCCATAAATTAATAAAGAAAGCATAGATAATTTCCCTATAAGTAAGACTCAACTCAGATTTTCAACAGAAAATTATTATTCAAAAGATAAACTAATTACGTTATTATCGTTGGATCTGACCTAGAACTAACTCCTATATAAACCCAACAAGTTCGGGTTTTCCAACATTCCAAATCAATCGACAAAATGGGAAAATTTTCCTATATCAGCGTAAGTGTCCTATAGCCTTTGAATAACATACACTCAAATTTTATATAAACTAGATTCTTCTATGTCTACTTTTGTTTTGTATTGACATTGGAGAGCTTGTACCAGTTCCCGAAGGAGATGGTGAGATTCCTGCACTCGTATTTTTGAATGATGAAGATCCGGAAATAGAATCTTCTGATTTCCAAGATAATGATGTACTATTGGAGAACACATCAGAAAAACAAAATAAATTCTTTTTCGATTATTATTACTATTATTATCCATGCTATTTATATTATAATATCATAATTTGTTAGAATTTCATATAAAATAAATTTTTGAGGACTTTAAATCATTATTAAAAAATAATCATTATTAAAAAATTAAACATAATTAATTCGATTAAGGAGTTAATTTGTCTGGGTCTTGTGTTCATTAACGAAATTCTTTAGGGGTTTACCGAATGCAACGACGCTATCTTTTCAACCCAAGCTCAATATTCAACTTAAAAAAAAACGATGCTTTGAGATGGTGGCCAAAACAGGTGTCGAGCCTGTCCCGACCTTTGATTTTATTATCTTATTTGAAAATCGTCGACAGCAATGGCAATTATTATTTCACTTCTTTATTCTCAACTAATTTAACAGCTTTGACTAAAGATAAAATTGTCTCTCGTAAATATAGAAAATAGATATCAAATGCAAAGTAGCTATTTTTAAAATGTATACAAAAGAAAATACATAATAGGCGAGTTATATGCACTTTGGCAAGATTACTTGATTTTACTTATTTTTACTTTATCCGCGCTCGTTCGCCTTCCTTCAATGACAGAGCCGGCCGAGCATTTCACCCACGTTCAATTTTTAACGCAATTTGCTGACCAGACAAACGCGCCAGAGAAAGAACGCTGAGTTTGCGTCTTTTCGCTGGCACGTCTGCCTTTGTCCATGAAATGTAATCCAATCTCTTCGATTACGGATCCATTTCATGGACAAATGCACTAGATGAATGTGCATGGTCAGCACTTTGGCTGGGAACGAAAAATAGCAAATGGAATCACAGTGTGTGGTAAAAATTAGTATTCATGAATTTGGCTGAAATGGCGGCGAAAGGCAAATTCAATTGTTCTTAAAGGGAACAGTGAATGACTGATCAATCGATCGGCGAATTGAGTTAAAATGATCGATAGAATTGATTACAAATGAGCTAATTACTATGGTGAATTAACCTTAAATAACTAAGCGTTGATGTTGCCGGATCAGGCCATGGTGGGCGCGCAGGGGTGTCAGGAACTCAACATCCACCCCCCCCCGTTGAACGGTCCGTTCAACTTCCTTCCTTTAAGGTGTGCGGTAGGCCGTATCATCTAGGTAACGCCACGGGTGGTTGGACCTGCAGGCTGGATTGTTATTTGCAGGAACGATTGTGTACTGGTGAATGTCGTGGTCGGTCACTTGATCGGTCCATGAAACATCTTGCGCTTGTAGTTGTCGTCGCAGTTCCTCGATTTCAGATGCAGGCTCAGTGAAATGAGTGCACTCGTTGAAAGAGTCCACAAGGTTTGACCCGCCGCCAGTAGAAATGTGTTGAAAGACATCGTTCACGTATATGGCTTGGCCCTCGTACATGCAGTGCCCCTGGATGCTTGCCGTGTCGGTTTTGAGAAGGCAGTCCGCCCCCAGCTGAAGGATACCGGAGCCCTGCAACGACAGTGTGGAAGTGTTACTGCCACACACTAGATGAGCAATGGTTTGGTTGACGAAAGCGTAGATCCATTCGTTCGATTGAGGGATGTTGGACCAGACAGATGAGGTGCGTAATTCCACCGAAGTGCATTTGGGCGCAGGTGTAATTCCCTTCAACAAGTCGACTTCGCATCGACTCATGTTGGATTCACTGCTGTAAAATGGATGAGTCTGTCGGCAAATGTGAATGTTTGACTCCGTTTGGATGCAGGATGAGTACTTTGCCTCCGAGAGTGGAGAGTCATCGTCAAGAACGCCGAACAATGATCGTGCAAGGCCACCCACTATATTGATAGCACCTCTCTTGGACCTGATTCTCAAGATTTGGTTGATGCTCGACAATTCCCTTTCAAAGCGCCGGAAATGATCTATAACATGTAGGCAGTTGGTCTGCTCGGTTCCATCTTCAGAAAGCTGCTGTAAGAGGTTCTTTCCGTTCTGTAGAACAGCCGCTTCCCGCCAATACGGTCTCAAATCGTAATAAATGAGCAACTTCCAGTCGTTGGAAGATAAGTAGGCTCGACCTAATGGTTGAAAATACAGACCCGTATGGGGTCTGGTTGTTGAGTCTTGTGTTGGAAAGCCGTGCGCTATGGGAGCTAGCAGGCACATCAAGAGGAGCGCCACAATTGACTTGCTGGTTCGCATCGTCTGCCGCCTTGTCCTCGGGATGTTGTCGCCGCTGATCTGGGGCCCTTCCTTCATCAAGTGGGGGGAACTTGCTTGAGATGGTTCTTCGTTAGATTGTGCGTCGTCGAGTTCTGGTAATGAGGCTAGTTTGTGTATTGGCTTTTTCAACCGGAGGTGGTTTTGACATCAGCGACGCACACAAAGCCATCGGCGCCTTCGTACCTTTTGATAATTCGCCCCAGTGGCCACTTCATCGATGGGGTGTTATCTTCGCTTATTATGACCACTGTTCCCGGTATCGCATTGGGGTGTGATTGTCTCCACTTGACACGATGCTGCAACTGCGCCAAGTACTCGTGCGGCCATCGTCTCCAGAATTCGAGTTTGAGTTGATTAATTAGCTTGCGTTGGGCTGACTGGCTCTACGCAACCATCCACCATGGCTGTGAGGGGTTCTCCGATGAGAAAGTGTGCTGGAGTTAAGGCTGCCAAATTATTGAGATCGCTTGACATTGGAGTCAGTGGTCTAGAATTTAAGATAGCTTCCACCTCAACCACCAAGTATGCAGCTCCTTGTAGGTGAGAGCCGCCGACGAAACGCCTCGACGGATCAAATTTTTGGCTGATTTGACCGCCGCCTCCCACAAGCCGCCATAATGATGCGCGCGAGGAGGGATAAAATGGAAATTGATTCCCCGGCTGGAGCACGCTGTTGTTACTTCTTGACGCACTTCTTTGGAATATAATGAGGACGACAATTCTCATAGCTGGTTGTGAGCTCCCAGAAAATTGGTGGCGTTGTCGCAAAATAGGCTTCAGCGGTGCCCTCGCCGTTCAATGAAACGTTTGAGAGCATAGAGGAATGCCTCTGTGCTAAGATCGCTGACTAGCTCCAGATGGACGGCCTTGTAGCGAAACAGCAAAATATGGCTAGGTACCCTTTTTGCGGTCGGGTATCTCTACCTCGACAATGGATGATCATAGGCCCACAGAAATCCACGCCGGTGTTGATGAACGGTCGAGCTGGCTGAATTGTGCACTCGGCAGGTTTCCTATAATATAACAGCTTAAGCTTGACTCGGGTTCACCACACGCACCATTGAACGATCAATGTCGCGAGTTGTTTTCCTCGAATTGGCCAGAACTGCCGTCTAGTGGTAGCGAGCAGTGTTTGCGCACCTAGATGGTAGTGGGCACGATGGATGTCCATTATCAGCAGTCTTGGTGAACGGATGTTAGAACGGTAATAAAATGGGATGTTTGGCGTTGAACGTGATTTTGGCAGCCTTCAACCTCCCACCGACACGGATTATGCCCTCTGGATCCAGGAATGGCATCAGTCCCACCAACAACTGTGCTTGGAGACCTGCCTCCCCGACCTGATATCCAAAAGTTCACAGTTAAAAGTTTGTAATTGTATATGCCTCACGACGATCTCCAGGGCTGTAGATAATTCATCCCTTGTGGGCGCTTGATTTGTCAGTTGAGATTGCTTCACTGCCGGCTTGGGACCACAAATAAACCGCATCATGAAGGCCACTATGCGCCGCAGCCTCTTGAAGGAGTTGCAGTGTTGGATCTGCTGAATGAAGTGTGTTTCAGGAGTCTCTGCCGCTACCATAGCGGTCTTGGTCCGTTTCATCTCCAAGTCGCAAGGACCCCCACTCCGATACTCGGAAGGCCAAACTGATTCCGCCCTGGATAAAAATGGTGGTCCTTGCAACCACATACTACAGCGGCTCAATTCTGCCGGCACCATCCCACGTGACAGGATATCAGCTGGATTGTCTTCAGACGCTACGTGCCGTCAACGATCCGGCCCTGAGAGAGTTTGTATGGCCGAGACCCTGTTTGCTACAAAGGTATTCTACAATGATGCAGTAGAGTTGATCCACGCCAAGACAATCTCGGCATCAGTTGAGAATACCTGAAAAATCTCTTGCAGATCGAGCGCTGTCTTAACGCGTCTTGTGAGCCCAGCGCCTAGTTTCGCTGCACACAACTCCAGGCGCGGAGCAGTAAGTGTTTTGATCGGTGCCACTCTTGACTTGGCGCACAGCAACCTGACGACGACTTAACCGCTCCTCAGGGTTGACCGCATGTATATCGCTGCGCCATATGCCTTCTCGGAGGCATCACAAAAGATGTGCAACTATACTTGCACGGGTTTCTCGCCTGTACTGATGTGACGAAAAAATCGAGCCTGCGATAATGATGGCAGACCACTGCGGAAATCGGACCACTGGGTATGGATCCGCACTGGTAATGCTGCATCCCCGTCCAATTCCCATTGCCATAATTCCTGCAGGAATAGCTTGGCTGCTACTATCACAGGAGCCAGAATGCCCAATGTATCGAACATTCTGGCTATATCAGACGCCATCGTCTTCTTGGAAAACTTCGCATCGTTTGGATCCAGATTGATGGATCTGGAACTCGTCAGTCTTCGGATGTCAGATAACTCCTAATGTCTTGATATAGTCGTTGTGTAAATTACTGAAGTCCAGCTGGACCTGTTAGTCCTCAGATTTAATCTGCTTCAACAATAGAGGATGGTTGGCACACCATTTGCGCAAATGCATACCTGAGCTCGAGAGTACAGTGCGTAGCTCCACCTGTTTGCGAAGTGCCTCCTCTAAGCTGTCTGCCCCGGTCATAATGTCGTCGATATAGTAATCCTTCTCCAATGCGCTGCTACCCAGGGGATCTTTCTACTGGTTCTTTTGTGCTAGAACTTGCAGACATTTTGTAGCTAGATACGGGGCACACTTCGTGCCGTAGGTTACTGTTTTCAACTGATAGTATCGCACTGGTTGCGTTGAGCTATTTCTCCAAATAAAGCCATGGTACCGACGGCCTTCAGGATGGAGCATTATCTCCGATACATCTTCTCGATGTCGGCGGTGACTATGAAACAAGGCATCTGAAACGCAGGAGTGTTGAAAAGAGGACCTCCTGGACAGTAGGCCCTGCATGAAGGACAAAATTCAACGAAATAGTGTGGTCGTCTCACTGGATGCATCGAAAAGAACCCGCAGTTTAGTTGTAACGCTGTCAGGCTTCAGGACACTATGAGTTGAAAGACGTATCGTAATTCCTCCCGCTGCTGGGACGTCACCTCCTCCATATACCCAAGCCGAACATACTTCTCCATGAAGTCCTCGTATGGAAGTCTTAGATCAGGGTTCCTCTTCAGTCGACGCTCCAAGGCAATGAACCTGCGAGTGGCCACCGCTTGGGAATCACCTAACGTTTCAGGATCCTTGCTGAATGGGAGTTTAACCAAGAAACGGCTGTCGGGACGTCTTGTCATTGTCTGATAGAAATGTTCCTCGCAAGCCTTTTCAGTTAACGTAAGCTTGTGCTGCGGATCCTGTACTTCCTCGAACTCCCAAAATCGCTTGATGAGCTAATTAAGCTGGTTATATTCTGCCAGCATGCCGCATGTCACGGAAGACACTTGAGGTGTGATCACTCTTCCAGCCACAATCCACCCTAGGAGCGTGTTCTGCAGCACTGGGAGCTGTGGGCCCAATTTCATTTGTCTAATGGCTAGGACCTCGTAAATGTGTTCGGCACTCAGCAACATGTCGATGCGCTCCGTTTGGTGGAAGTCTGGATCTGCCAGCCTTATGTTTTTGGGAATGTGCCATCCCGATATGCTCAAGTTCTGCAACGGTTGCGGTGATATAATTTTGTCCATGATAATCTGGATCTTAGGCCGAGGTTCGCTTTATGGTATGCCTTCTCAGTACTACCGCCTACCGTTTCATTGAGGGCAAGGTGTGGTGTCGATGATAAACCCAATTTTTTATGATTCTTTTCGTGACTAGGTTTATTTGTAAGCTAGGATTCAGCACAGCTCGACAATCCGTCGTCTTCCCATTGCTGGTGACCAGCCTGACGACGGCTGTGCCCAGAAGTACATGTCCTTGGGGTCGGGGGTCTATCAGAGTCGTTAAAGCGAGCGATGGCGGGTTTGCATTTGTTTGCGGTTTCGAGTATTGTTTCGGCGTTGTCGTGCTCGAGGATATCGTCTTGGTCTGTTTGGGCTTGTTGTCTCCAGGCAGATGTAGCAGGGTGTTATGATTCTTGGAACACTGCTTGCAACTACTGGCAACTTCTCCTTCTCGAAGGCAATTCAAGTACAGCTTTTAAGCGCGCACGAAACTTAGTCTCTTTGCAGCAGTGATCCCGAGGAAATCCGGGCAGTAGTAAAGTGGGTGATCCTGCTCACACATTAAGCACCAAGAAGCTGTCGTGGCGGCCACGGTCGACTTGGTGGCTTTCCTACAATTGATCTCCGTTTCCTTTGTTTTATGGCCAATTGTCTCGAGAGCCTGAAAACGCGTTTCTATGAAGTCCAACAAACTCTTCAAGAGTGGTAGCTCACGCGGGTTGGATAACGATTGTTCGTAGGATACGTGAGTCGCTGGATACAATTTTCGGATTATCACATGTAGCAGCAACGGATCCCAGTCCCTTGTTGACACTTGCAGGTTCTCCGGACCTCTGAGACACTCTTGTGTGGTGTCATGTAGAGCCTTTATTGCTGCCACTGATGGCCTTTCATTGGGATGAGATGGCTGAATCATCAATTTGTTGATGAGCATCGCTACCAATAGTCGCCGGTTGTCGTACCTTTCCTTCAAGGTTGTCCAAGCCGGCTCGTAGTTGTCATCCGACAATGTAAAATTTCGAATCAAAATCTCCGCGTCTCCGGTGAGACTGGCCTTGAAGTGCCATAGCTTTTGGCACTTGGGCATCGGTTGGCTATGCACCATTTGCATGAACAAATCGTGTTGCCAATGTAAATAGTTCCCATCAAAGGAGGGGAGCCTTATTTTCGGCAGAGGCGTGGTAAGAGGATTCACAGGCGAAGTCGCTGCGGCAGGTGTGGGGCTGAGTTCATCCATTTTCAATTCCAGACGTATGACCCAATCTTGGGTAAGCTCTTCTAAATGATTGTGCTAATTCACGTTAAAGCCATACACTGCAGGATGGTCATGGTCATCCAGCTGTTGCCAACCTCGTTGAAGGCTCATGAGTTTACTCCTGCACCAGGTCCGAGTGACCTCCTTCTGGGCCAAACGGTCGATGATCCTCCTCAACGAGCCTGCCATGAGTTTGTAGCGACGCAGCATCCTGACCACTTGGTGCTGAGGCTTCTGCAGTGTAGTCCTTGTCCTCGCTATCCTGAATTTCCCCGGTTGGCGTGTCTACGTGTGTTTTAGCACGTATTTGATCGCGGAAGTGCTGCTGGTAACGGAGGTAGTTGTCTTTGATAGTATCGTATATATGTTGGTTAAAATATTTGTTCGACGGAGCGACCTCCGGTAGGGGTCGGATGCGACTATGACTTAGTTCAAAATCCACCCACGCGGCCTCCAGTCGCCACGGTCCCTCCGCATAATACCCGGTTTCCTGCTTTCTTGAGGGCGGATTCTTCTTGCAGTTTCAAATGACGCCTTCGACGATTCGAGCCAATACTTTGAGGTCCTCGATCAGGCAATCCTAATTCACCATCACGTAGAAAGTCAGAAAGCGGCCGTAAACAGAAAGCGGCCGTAAACAGAAAGCGCGGATACACCTCGATACTACACAAACACCACACATAATGAAAAATGGGTTGCTCAATTGATAAAAATGAAAATGTGGTATTCGAAACTTAAAGTATTTTCGCTTTGTGGCGAATCGAATTTAAATTTGATTAATTGAATTAAAATAAATCAATCAAATAAATCAAATTAGTTACGAATGGGCTAATTATTACAGTGCTAATTAACCTTAAATAACTATCTAAGTTGATTGACGCGTTGATGTTGCCGGATCAGGCCGCGATGGACGCTCAGGGGTGTCAGGAACTCAACAGGATCATTCACAATGGATGTGAAGTAAGTCTTAATGAAATATCTGGAAAGCAATATCGGCATACGTGAGAGACTTTGTACAATCAGCCTTTACCTGATTCCATTTCTTTAGCCTTTCATAAGCGGCTGCACGATTTTGATAGAATATTGCCAAATCCATTTTATTTGTGGGTGGACATGTTTTGATTGCTTTATCATTGTAATCAATGGCTCCGCCATATTTTTCATTCCTGAAACAAATATTGCCTCCATTTTTATATTGTTGAGCTTGAGCTAGAGACGTGAGTTTCTCCTGACTTTTTTCTTCTTGTTCCTCTTTACGTGGTGGATCTTTCTCGCTGGCTGATGGTATCAAACCTCCATCGATTGAGATTGATTTATCTTTGAAAGATTTTAACACTTTTGATTTTCCAGTTGAGTCGATTCCAATTGCTACGGGTGTGCCGATAAGAGCCACCCTCCAATTAGGAAATGGTTGTGAGCGTGGATTGCCGGTAGTCAACATTGTTAGAAAAGTAAAAAGCAATTAGAGTTGCAAATTGTACCAAAAGTTGATACATGGAGAATAAATTGCGTCAAAACCTCGCCCTACGATCTTTATGTTTTCGAGAAAAAAACGCTCTGAATAAACCGAAGTGCGTAAGTTGCAATATGTTTTTGTATCCCTTTTGTTTCTCAGGTGAGAAGTGCTAAGGAACTCTCATTTGCAACGTTTATATCATCAGGATTTTCCTAATCCGCATTTTCAAGATTTTTTACTTTATTTTGAGTTGAAATGAAAAATGTTTATTTGGAATCGAATAGTGACTAATGAAATTTATCCATTAGCTATTTTAATTACTTTCTACTCTTGAAATTGCAATAGCTAAGCCCTTATAAACATTTAAGCTCTTGAAAAAATGCTGCAACATCTCTTCAATATAACATGCGAGAACAGAGGCAAAACGTCAATTTTCGCACTAATACTTATATTAAGGACAATTCCAAACATTTCTGTCCTTTATAGCATAGCCGCTACGAACAACTTTTATTGTCTACAGAGTTCCGGGAACACTTGACTTCTTTATGATAAGTAGCTTTCTAGAAAACTTCAAAAGATCTACAAAAAATTTATCATTTCATAATGCTTTGTTAAATCAATTTATCAGTTTTCTGTAAAATTAACTTCAAATGGTTTAATCTTAAGTGCATCAAATTATGCCTCATTAATATGAAGGAATCGGCACAATGTCCTGTTGAGAGTTCACGCTATGCTAGGTAAGAGTCTATTTACTCGTACTTCAACATCCCATTCATTCTGAGCTAAATCTGTCTCGATAGTCTCGCCAGTCTCTGTGCGTTTGTTGTTATATTTTAATCCTTTTATAATAAAATCCAGACATGTGACGATTAAACAAGTGCAGATGACGATGTAAAAGTTGACATGTAACATGACTCCATGCATGCATGACTAAGGAAAATTCTTGGATTACTTATAAAGAGGCAACGACTTGACACGAGTTATCACTAACTCTATATTCATATGGCGGAGTTCACAATACAGTATTTGCCAAGAAAGTGTTTATAAATATAACAAATAATTACTCATCTTTCTCATAAATGTTGGATGCTTCAGACATTAATGCCGCAGAAAATTGAGGGATTTCTTTTTTACTTTGAGATGACTTTTAAGGATTGTATTTAATTTAAATGGGTTACATATTAATGAACAACGCTTGAAAATTATTCGAACACATATTGTTAATTTTAAATGTCAATATATGTGTAAAGCACTCAACACAGCTCATATGCGATTAACCTGTTAGGCTTCTATCAATATCACGAAAAAAATTAAAGATATATCTTTAGATACTTTTCCATTATGAATTATGTCTTTAACCTGTTCCCTGTTAATTGCACTGTATCTGCTCAAGAATCATGAAACTACTTGAGAAGAGCTTGAAAGCTGCGTACGAGTACAAGTATGTACAATATATACGATTTGAACGCATGTTATCGAACATATGTTGTTGACCGGGAAAATTATTCATTCTCAAGTGGACAGGTTGTTTTGATTTGGCTTTCGAAGGAATCTTGACTGACTTTCACAAGGTTGAGTTATTTTTATGGAATTACAATCGTGATTTCACGGCATGAAAATGTTTTTATTATTAATAAAGATTAATGTTTGCAGAGCGAATTGCTCGTTAACGTATTGAATAATATTCGGTTTGATTTGTTAACAAGATGAATTAAGGATTTTGTGAGTGTGCAAAATTCGCTTGCGTCTGAGAAAGAACATTTGAGAATACGATGCGACAGTATACATGAAGAAATAAAATATTTTAAACCAGAATACAACCCAGTCCATATACTCACTTGCCCACATCATAAAATCGTAAATCTAATTATAAAACAAATGTACGTACACCCTATGCAACATACTGCTATATATTTAACACCTGGTCATTGTAGATACTGAGATCTCAGCAAATTATATGAAACATAAAAATTTCCTGCTTACATGCTTGCGATGTTAACGCTCCTGTGCTATGGTGTTAATAAGGAAACATAAAAATAAACTTAATTTCTAACTTTCCTCCAAGCGCCGTCTTTTGCCACCCTCGCCCCATTCCCCACATGATTGAAACACATTTCCTAAAGTCATTTCTCATCAGCATGTTACTCGTATGTACATAACTAAATTTAGAATTCTCAGATAATTTTCACTGCAGATGCAAATTTTCAAGTCTAACAGATTGTTTACGTTTGTAGATATTAAGATAGATGGAAAGTCGTTCACCAGCCCCGGCAGCAAATATCAACAAAACCGATTTGCGGGTTCATAAATATTTTAGCGATAAATATGTACAAAAATAACATTGGTTGCAGTTTATTAATGATTTGGGGGGGTTAAATTTGAACCAAACTGAAGCTGAGTAATTGTTGAACAAAAGTATTTAAAGATTTTTGTGTACTTGATAAAATAATTCCTTGCAATTTCGATCGGCTTTATTAACCCTTTCGACACGGCTTTCGAATAGCAATGCTAGAAGGAAATTGTTTAATTGATGGAGGTTATTTAAATAGTTTATAATATACTGCTGAGTGCGAATCTGTGAAACAATAATTGAGGGGCGCGGGGGTGGTGGTAAACCATTGTACCATCCGGGATCTTATGTGGTACAAATAAGTACCAATCGTCCAGTAAAACAAACTTTATCAATTAGAAATAATAGGCGCAATGATATACAGGGTTATCCATTTCGTGGTAGGAAAGTATAACCCTGCCATTTGACATCTGTCAGAATTAAATGTCATCCAATGCGTGTTTTTTTTAGTTGAAGGTTTGCCATTTAGAAATATGGTTCGTTTAACAGTCAAGTACGCGTTAAAATTATTAAATTTTATTATAAAAATGGTGATTCTGCTGTATCAACATTTAGGGCTTTACGAGCCGATTACGGTCGACATAATCGACCTACACAGCAAACAATTTCGAACACAGTGAGAAAATTTGAAGAGACTGGATCAGTTATTGATATTGCAAGACCTGTGAATCATCGCAACATTCGTTCTGCTGAAAATATCGATGTCGTTGCTCAAAATGTGGAGGAAGACCCGAATTTGTCGATTCCTCGACGTGCTCAACATTTGAGCTTGTCTTACGGCTCATTGTGGCGGATTTTGCATTTGGATTTGCATCTCCATCCGTACAAAATCCAACTCACTCAAGAACTTAAGCCTCAAGACCATACACAACGCAGAATGTATGTAAATTGGATGATTGAACAACAAGCCATTGATAACGATTTTTCGAACAAAATTTTCTTTAGTGATGAGGCTCATTTTTCGCTCAGTGGTTACGTAAATAAACAGAATTGCCGCATATGGGACTCTCAAAATCCTCAGGTGATCGCAGAAAGGCCTTTGCATCCGGAAAAAGTAACCGTTTGGTGTGCATTATGGTCTGGTGGTGTTATTGGCCCGTACTTTTTTGAAAACGATCAAGGAAGAGCCATTACAGTCAATTCTGACCGCTATGGACGGATGTTAACCGATTATTTTTGGAGAGAAATTGAAGATTATGATCTGGAGAACATGTGGTTCCAACAGGACGGAGCAACAAGCCACACAACACAGGCTAATCGAGCACTTTTGCAAGAGAAATTTCCAGGACGCGCAATTTCGTGATTGAGTGATGTCAATTGGCCCGCAAGATCCTGCGACCCAACACTTTTGGATTTCTTTTTATGGGGCTGTACGAAAGATCTTGTTTACGTGAACAATCCTCAAAATCTTGAGCAATTGAAAACCGTTCGTGAATTTATGGACGAGATATTGCCGGAAATGTGCCGAAAAGTCATTGAAAATTACCTCAAAAGGATTGAGGCCTGTAAGAGGTCCCGTGGAGGACATTTGAATGATGTTATGTTTCACGTATAATGGCAAGGTTCAATCTTTATATTGAATAAAAGATTTCGTTTCAATCTGAATATTTTATGTGTTTTCTTTAGCCTTACTTTCCCAAGCGTAAAATGAATAACCCTATATATAGAGATATATATATATATATATATATATATATATATATATATATATATATATATAGATATATATATATATATATATATACGTATATATATATATATGTATATATATATATATATATATATATATATATATATATATATATATATATATATATATACAGGTTATTTATAAAAGTAACATGACTGAGCCTGCCCCGTGCCGTCAAAGCGTCTGCTAACCGGTATCTGGTGCTGTAGTAGTGGTGGGGGTCTAGGTAAAGGGAACCGGGCTGCAGCAGTTGCCTCCAAGCGCTTGGAGAGATAGCATCAAGCGAGAGAGGAGTGCGTGTTCAGATATGTCGTCGGAGTGAAAATGGAGCGTACGATCGAGCAACCGAACCAGAGTTTTTTTAACCACGTTATTACAGGAGACGAGACGTGGGTTTTCGAATACGATCCTGAGACGAAGCGACAGAGTTTGGAGTGGCACACACCGGCGTCACCACGACCGAAAAAAGCGCGCATGAGCAAATCGAAGGTGAAGTCGATGCTCATTGCTTTCTTTGACGTGAAAGGCATTGTTCACAAAGAGTTTGTGCCACCCGGCCAAACTGTAAACGGCCAGTACTACAGAGAGGTGCTCGGTTGACTAAATACCCGGGTTTGCTGAGCCCGTCCAGAGATTGCCGATTCGTGGATCCTCCATCACGACAATGCTCCGTCGCACACCTGCGTGCTCGTCACCGAGCAGTTGGCCAAACAGTCGAGGGCAACGTTGCCACAGCCTCCTTACAGCCCGGATATGGCATCAGCGGACTTCTTTCTGTTCCCCAAGATCAAGAGACACCTTAAGGGGACGCGGTTCGGGACTCTGGAAAACGTTCATCGTGCTACGACGAGGGCTCTAGACAGTATCGAGGTTGCCGACTTCCAGGAAGCGTTCGGGGATTGGAAAATCCGGTATCAGCATGTTATCGCCCCCAAAGGGGACTACTTTGAAGATTTCTAAAGAAAAATTGTACATATTTTGCCAATAAAAAATTTCCTGAGGCCGGTTACTTATTATTATGACCCTGTATAAATATATATATATATATACATATATATATATATATATATAAATATATCTATATATATATATATATATATATATATATATATATATATATATATATATATATATATATATGCATACAAGCACACACACCCCAATATATATCAAGAAATTTATCGAAAAAGATCCTTTCTAACCGTATCAAGCGTTCACGTTTATTCGATCCCCGTCGCCCTCGCTTTCAAGTAAACTATGGCATATAATTTTCATGGAAGCTTCATGAAAATGATGTCCTATGGTTAAATAAAAACTCAACCATGCATTTTTATATTCGTCCTTAAATTTTTGATCAGTCATAGAAGGAAAAGGATTATCTTTTTAGGTCACGGTTCCCGTTTATCTTTAGTATGGAGGTAATCACTAATTTTAGATTTCTGGGCGTATGATGTAAAGGGTGGTCCAACTATAACGCACGACGTTAATTGTGAGTCACACCTTAACGTCAAGTTTTTTGTCTAACTTAATGTGACATTTCTTTGTTTCAGTGTTTGAAAAATTTAACCATGGAGTGGTACACAACTGAGCAGCGGGTTAAGGTTATTTAAACCCTTTGCAAAAATGGGCGTTCAAATCAAAATGCATTTCGTGCACCTCGTGTTTTTTTGATCAGCGTAATCGACCAAATGTGTCCACAATCGGGAGAATTATGCGCAAATTTCAGCAAACCGTATCTGTAGGAAATGTGAAATCACCTGTCCATGCTCGCCCAGTTCGTTCTGTGGAAAACATTGCTGTTGTTCGCGATAATGTGACAGAAGAGCCGTCAACCTCGACTCGTCATCGTGCCCAACAATTGAACATCACACGAACATCACTGATGTGAATTTTGCATAAAGAGTTGAATTTACAAACTTACAAGGTTCAATTGACTCAAGAGCTGAAGCCTACTGACCATTTCAAGCGTCGGCAATACGCCATATGGTTGGTTGAACAGACAGAAGGGAATGATGACTTTACAAAGAAAATCATCTTCAGCGAAGAGGCCCACTTTCACCTCAGTGGACTCGTTAACAAGCAGAATTGCCGCAAATGAGAAACCACGATTGATTGTTGAAAAGCCGATGCATCCACAAAGAGTGACTGGTGTGGTTTATGGGCTGTCGGCGTCATCGGGCCGTACTTCTTCGAAAATGAGGGCGGCCAAGCAGTTACCGTGAATGGTGTTCGCTGTTGCGAGATAACCGACTTCTTGTGGCCAGGAATTGAGGTTATGGTCCTGGGCGATATGTGGTTCCAACAGGATGGTGCCACTTGCCACACAACCAACTAAACAATGGCTCTTTTGCGCGAAAAATGCAGTGGCCGTGTTATCTCACGTTGTGGCGATGTTAATTGGCCGCCACGATCATGTGATTTGACACCGTTGGACTTCTTTCTCTGGGGATATTTAAAAGAAAAAGTGTACGTCAATAAGCCAAGAACAATTCAAATCTAAAGGATGAGATAATTCAGCACATTAACGACGTCCAGCCTCAATTATATTTCAGAGTCGTTGAAAATATGGACCATCGGATAAAAGTATGCCACCGTAGCCGTGGCGAGCGTTTGGGCGATATTTTGTTACACACATAATTGTCATACATCCTTCTATTATAATGAAAAATATGAACATAATTCTCTGAAAACTTTTTGTTTTATTTACTATTAACATCGTGCGTTTTGGTTGGATCACCCTTCATAATATTTTCTAGAAAGTAACGAAGTAATTGTCAAATGATTAGCTCTATAATTTATCACTAAATTCTTAATATATCTTCGGGGAATTTTGCAAATACTACATGTAACATCTACCCGAGTAGAAATCAGTTTAGGTATGCCTAAACGGGCATTAGGGCTTAATGTGGAAACAGTGGGGCTTGCTTAATGCGCATCTAATGGGGACCTAATTGGGCATGCCTATGTTTGGCTTCCCTAATGCGGGCCTAATTAGGCATGCCTAAACTTGTTCAATTTAGGATTTGTTTAAGAAAATGTGTCCACAATCGGGAGAATTGTGCGCAAATTTCAGCAAACCGTATCTGTAGGATATGTGAAATCACTTGTGCATGCTCGCCCAGTTCGTTCTGCGGAAAACATTGCTGTTGTTCGCGATAGTGGCCCTATTAGGCCGTAGTGCCGAACGTAACGCATTACTTCATAAATTCCTAAATACAAACTCTTTAGGAACTGATGGGGCTTTCCGCATTAGGACCTCATGAGATTTTCTTAAACATTTCCTTAACAGAAAAAAGTTGGGTAGACAGACCTACACTCACGTCAGAAGGGTTTGTACTCAACTTACAAAATGCAGTCACCAGCAACGAATAAAATGTCAAAGACAATTTTATTGGAGAAAATATGACATTCGAAGATCATAGTATTAGTAACAAAGTTGAACGAATTTTGACTTCTGAGGTATTTGCTAATGTTATACTCGTAAATATCTCCCTTGATAATTTTTTCAGATTTCTTAGATCACAGGTGTTCATTCGCGAGGAAGGAAACACATTTTTCATATATTCCCCCACCCCCTGTGCCCCACTCAAACAAAAACTGACATTTTAAGAGCTGTTTTGAAAAGTTCTCATAAAGAACTTTCATTTGATACTCATACTACCTTAGATGAAATTTTTTTTCAGGGGCCACCACAATTTCGTACATTTCTCCTTCCCAGGCCCCCCACGGTACCAATAAGGCACTATTAAGATTTTTTTTTAAAGATCTCATCAAGACCTATCCAAGGACACCCTGTTCGACTACCAAAGGTGAAACATTTTTTTTGAAGGGTCACCTCCCTATATATGGAGACACCTTAAAACCCTTTGAAAAAAATTTGCAAGCTTGAACTTTCAAGAAGTCACCACTTCTGGCCTTTTCACAAAGTTTCATAGCTGTAGCTTCTATAGTTTCGGGGAAAAAGTGCTGTGACATACAGACGGACGGACGAACACAGGTCGTGGTTGCAAAAGGGTTTTGTATTTCAGTACAAACCCGTAAAAAACAATTTCAACAGAACCAGTTTGTCGTGGTTTACGTCGGAATAATTTGAACAGAAGAGCTGCTCGGAAAAAACCGTGCATATCGGTGGCAAATAAAAACAAGTTGGGTAAACAGACCTACGCTCATGTCAGAAGGGTTTTGTATTCAATTGACAAAATGCAGTCACCAGATCGAATCAAATCAAGAAACATGTCAAAGACGATTTTATTGGAGAAAATATGAAAAACGAAGATCATACTATTTTTAACAAAGTTCAACGAATTTAGACTCCTGAAGTTTTTAGTATTGTTTTACTCATAAATATCTCCCTTGATAATTATTTCAGATGTCCATCCGCGACGGAGGAAACACATTTTTCATGTATTTCTCCCCTGTGCCCCCACTGAAGCAAAAACTGACAGTTTAACAACTGTTTTGAAAAGCTCCCATGAAAACTTTTATTTCATACTCATATCGGCTACGTTTGATGAATTTTTTTTCAGGGGCCACTCTCCTGTACTGTTATCATCGATTAATGGCCAATTTTTTCGAATCCTAGAATGGTTACAAAACCCTTTTGCTAGGAGCTCTCTCCCACCTCCTTGACTTGTTTCACTTATGAGCATTAATTGTAGGTGCTCATCTTCAGTCATTCATTAAATTGAATCAAGTGTTCAAAGCATGCACCTTAAACGTTAAAGTTGGGAAAAAATAACTCAAAATTATTCAATCTTCGCATTTAAAACAGCCACTATTTTGTTTTACGATTACTGATACCACTAGCCGAACCGATTCTCAAAGATCTACGTGACACCTATCATTCCTGAAATTTTCATGCAAATCCTAGCAAAACTGTAGTGTCTGAGTCGGTAAAAAGCGCATGTTGTTCCATAGCCATATGTTGCCATAGTAATAAATGGAGCGCATATTGTTCCATAGTAATACAGGAAAATTCAAACCGCTATAACTTCGCTAAATATGATTCGATCTTTATGAAACTTTCAGGATAGATCAATCTTATAGATGAACATCCACGTACTTCAATTCCATTGAATTTAAGGGTACCGTTAAGATTTTATTCAAGAAAACATAAAATCGATAAATCATACTATTACTAACAAAGTTGCGTGAATTGCGACTTCTAATGTATTTTTTGTTGTTTTACTCACCAAGGCCTACATTCTTGATTTTTTTCAGATTTTTCGGATCACAGGTGTCCAATCGCGAGGGGGGGGGGACACAAATTTTTCGTATATTTCCCCTCCCTGTGCGCCCCTCGAAGCAAATTTTGCCAAATTAAGACCTGTTTTGAAAAGCTCTCATCAAGACCTTTCATTTGATACCCATATCGGCTACGTTCAATGAAATTTTTTTTTCGGGGGATCACTCTCCTATATGGGGAGACCCCCCTTAAATATCTTATAAATTTTTTTTTGTAGTTGAACATTAAAGAGATCACCACTTTACACCTACACACAAAATTTGATGTTTCTAGCTTAAGTAGTTTCCGAGAAAAACTGCTGTGACACACGGACGGACGGACGGACGGGCGGACGGGTGGACAGACGGACAGACGGACAGACTGGTCGCGAAACTAGTAGGGTTTTGTAAAATTATTTTACAAAACCCTAAAAAACGTTTGGAGTTTGCAAAAACACATGTCAATTCGCCTTGCAGCTTTTGGGAAAGCGTCATTTTCACTGACGAAACAAAAATTAATTTATTTGGCTCTGACGGGAGAAAAATAGTATGGAGAGAATCTAACACCGAACTCAAGAAGAAAAATCTTTATGCAATTGTGAAGCATGGAGGTGATAGTGTTATGCTGTGGGGAATTTGGGATTTATTGCATTAACTATGGACATAATGAAATACCTTGTTATACTAAAAAGGAATCTGCATCAATCAGCACAAAAACTGAATTTATCTTTGGAGTTCTGTTTTCAACAGGATAATGATCCGAAGCATACCTCCCACATTGTTCGAGAATGGCTTTTATATAATGTCCTAAAACAACTTAAAGCTCCACCACAGTCCCCAGACGCCATTCCGATAGAGAATTATGGCATGAAATAAACAACCGCTTAAAAAGGATGAATCCTACCAATAAGGATGAATTAAAACAAAAGATACAGGAAGGTTGGGAAAGGATCCGTTTTTCTTATGCAAAAAAAGTTCATAAAATCAATTCTCCGGCGGCTACAAACTGTAATAGATACCAGCGGAGGTCATTCAACATATTAAGCTTATGAGTGTTCTTGTTATTTTTTATTTTTCTATATTTTTGTGAAGAGGGGCGCTCAATTTTAAGCATTGTTAATTTACTGGTAATTTTGTTTTAATATAATCTGAGAAAATAAATACATATTTTTATTTATTTGCTTTACTAGCATTATTTCAAATGAAATGAGATAAACACTGATATTCAAAGAAAAATTATTATTAAAAAAATGGTTATGATGTTAATTGCAACGAAATATATAATTTTTACTGCCTGTTCGCTCAATTTTATGAGTAACTGTAAATTACATAAAGCTTAATCAGTCATTTCAATATGTCTGCTTCAAAATATACAACGATTGAACAATTTTAGCTTATTGGATTTGCTTGCTATTTATATAAAAGTTAAATTTGCATTTTTTCAATGATCCTTTGATCATAAAAAGTAATATTCAAATATACAAAATAATGCGTCAAATACAAAGCTTATCGTAAGGACTCAGGGCAGCGAGTTGTGTGGACATCTTCCTGCTCTTTAATAATATTTTTTCCCGTTTTCCTTTTTGTTCAATCCAAAAAAGAAATTTTTAAAAGGCTGAAAAAGCTTGCGACTTAAGGAAAACAAACAAAGCGTTGGACACCTTCCTGTTCTTTTCCTACACCGAGGACTATATTAAAGAAAATAAGCAAATATATAGTATACAGACACAAGCGTAGAACGCCTTCCTGTCTGTATTTACCTGAATTCTAAGTAAATCCTATGCAAGCGTTATTACGCCCTTACCAAAAGGATTTTACTTACAATTCCAATGTAATTAAAAGATCAGCGTTCTGAAAATCAAAAGAGCTTTATGAAAAATTCACCATCTGTTTTTCATTTTACTTAACATCTAATTGCTTACATATTTTTCATTGAAATTTCAATTACTGCAATACTAAAATTTGATCAGAATTTATATCATATGTTAGCACGAGAGTCAGCCATTTTTGTTTTCAATGACATTACGAATATTGACGTTTCTTGTGAGTAGATGTTTATTTGAAGTGTACTATTGTACATTACGAGTAGTATCAAAGCATTTTTTCTATGTTAGTAAATAGCTGAGAAGGGAGCCTGTAAGGGAAGGAGGAAAGATAGAATATACACTCCCTTACACATACTAGCAGTAGATGGTGTACCGTATGGGCCCGACTTTCAAAATATTCTAGATACTTTAGTTGAACCTCAACTCATACCGAAATCTTCGAGGACTGATTGTAAAGTCCTCATGAAGTTCCCTCTACTTCATATCGGGCAAGTATAATTATGTGGCAATAATAAAGCCATGTATTTCAAGCAAGAAAAGGATAAATTTTCTTTTAATTTATCAATTTTCTTTGCTTGCATAATTATTACTCCCAACTTAGTATAGTTTTACTTTGCATGAAGAAAATGCAAGATATTGAGTCAAAGGCAAGATGAATATTGCTGGCTTTGATGCAAAGCTGATTTTAACCATTCGATAACAGCTAATTTGTTTTATAAATTAGTTAACTTTTCAGTCTGATTCCACCTTAGAATTTTATGTCATATTCTAATCATCCGTTAGTTGATGCTACCTACTTCACTCATCTATTATCGTATATCATTTAATATTCGCTGCCAACATCGCAGTGAAATATCTCAAGTATCTCATCGCCACTTGAGAACTGTTATCTCGCTAGTAGCTCGAACATATATTTTACAAGCAGTTACACTATAACGTAACAGGAGTGTCAGTTTCCTATATTTACTTTCGCGCACATTACATACTCGCCGTTTATTGACCGAACAAGATATAAAATTCTTCACAAGTACTTTCTATTCGTTTCACATAACACTGAGCTCGTAAAATTATATTTATCTTTGAAGATGTGTTCTGCTCACGTATCTTTTGACATTACTCTCTAGTCTAGTGTGTCTATTGTGAATAGTATTTTTCTCGAAACTATGCTCCATCAATTCTCAACTTTTCCAGACAATTGTAAAATGTACGAGTAGGAAGGAACTCTACAAACTCAAGCTATTGATTCGCAATTTCGCCAATCTTACGACCGAGACTTGTGTGCGCCCATTCCAATGTTGTTGGTTTGTTAGTTTTCCGGTTGTTTACAAATGGCTTGGAAACTCTTTTGGCACACAAACTTGCAACACAAACATTGGGAATGTGTCCAAACAAAATTAGTGCAGTCTGTATCCTGTTCTGTGCACGATTTTTTTTTGTTAAAGTTTGAATGTGCATTGAACCGGAATTTTGTAGGAACAGTAGAAAGTGAAATTTAATGTTTCCTGTATTTGCCTGCTTTTGCTTAGTTATAATTTAAGCGAGCATAACGATATGGTAAAAAGCTTTTCAGAATTAGAAAATGTAACCGCCTTTCATACCCCAAGAATGAAGAAATAAATTTTATAAAACCAGTGCCATTGTGTTTCTATCAAAACTGACGATAAATACAAGCCATATGGTAGCAATTTGCATATGTATTAGTCGGCCTACTATGGACAAGCTTCCGGTAGCTGTCACCCAACCGCGGCATTAGCAAATGCTTATATTTCGCCATATATACTATTTTCCGAATAACAAACGTGCCGAACGCATTCCGTGCATGCTATTAATTCACCTTGTATAGCCCATTGTGCTCCTAAACTTTCCAGGACGAGCAAATGAAGCACACGTTTTGCACCTCCGACTGATAGCTCAGTGTTGAGATGTAAACAAACTCCTATAAATTCACTTTGGAAGGCGATAAAAACTAAACGGGTATAAGAATTGAAATAATTTTCACTTCACTAGGAGCGCTATTGTGTCCTCCGTGGACCATCTAGATTTCACTGTAGAAATCCGTCTCAAAACCGTACAAAACCTTGAATTTTCGTTGGCACCTCCACAATTCTTCATATAACGCCATGTAAGTTAGCCAGCAAAGTCGGCCTACTAATGGTCATGTGTGTGGTAGTAAGCGCTGCTGCCATATGGCTTGTATCTGTCGTAAGTTTTGGTTTCTATACATAGTGGTGTCACGGTGAACGCCAATTGGCAGGATAGATGGCGCTGCGATGTCGATTTTAGCATTTCGAGCAAAAGTTTCTTTCCGCCGATGTGTCTTAGATGGATGCATGTCGCTTTGGCGAGCTTCAATGCATCGTTGGCTAATGATCAAATCTGCTATGGAAGGAAATGAATTTTATCGTAGTTAATTGCAACGTTGCAAATGATGTTCGTGGGCTCTTTTGAGGAATATAATATTTGCGATAGGAATGTTGAATGAATGAATGGAGTTGCTTTAAAAAAAGGAAATCACTTATAATTTCCAAATAAGGACAATTTGCTTGTCAGTTGGAAATAACTAACCCATCATGAATGAAGTAATTAATTCATATTATAATTTAAATCAAAATATTTGAAAGTAAATTTTAATATCTTTTTAAACATGCCAACAGTTGCATGATGTAAAAGAAATAAATTATATAGTTTTTCATGTACAATTTTTACATTGTATTCTATAGTTATTTTCCAGTAATGCAAAGCACATCTTTTAATACTAAGAAGGAGACCCGTAATCTAATGTATCAATTAGTGAAAAGAGTTTGCTTTGTATCGCTTCATTATAGCAATTCCTTATTTGAAACATCTAGGAAATATGCGATACTTGTATTTTTGTTGAGTTATTGGAGAAAAGGTGTGATCAAGTGACTTTCAAATGCGAAAAGTTCACAATATCGGGATTGAACTCGAAGGTAGCGTCGATGCAAAGTTGCCTGGTTATCATTATCTTATGAGAAGCTGAGAAAATTATCATTGTTAGAGGCGACATGGCAAGTGAGAAGTAAATTTAAAGATATTTTGTGAGTATTTGTAGGAAGATATAACTTGTAATATAAATTTTGCAGCTGTTAATAGAAGTTTTACGATACGTGAGTAAATGAATTTTGCATTGAGTGTAATTCAATTTAGATATGTGATTTTCAGGTTATGATTACGAATGCTTAATAATTCCTCTTATGATTTTGATTTGAAGAACTCCATACCTTACATAGATAGTAAGCTTTTGCGAATTAATTTCGAAATGTAAACACACATTTAATAAAAAAGATATACCTGACTTTGTGTCAGTTTCTTTATTTTGAGTAATGATGATTGTGATGTTTGGAATAAATGAGTGGATTAGGAAGCACGAACAGGATATACCTAGCGAAGTCATCCTGCTTTTATCTTTGTTGGAATCAAAGAAAATGTACGATGCACTTCTAAAGGGGAATAGCTCATCAAATAGAATCTAATTGAAAGAAAATATAGTTAGTAGCCAACTACTAGTAACAAAGTTGAAAAGAATGATAATATCATCTTTTTTGTATAAAATAATAATGATATTTGATAATAATTTCGACAAGTCACTAAAATAAAGAATGAAATAGAATAAAGGAATTCAAATTAACATTGTTTTAAAATGGATTTGATGTGAATGAGATGTTCAGAAGCAGTTAAGATGGCCTAATTATCTTACAAACAGGTTTTAGAGCAGTTTCTGAAATTCGAAACATTCTTCAGTTATTAGATAAGCCTTTGTGCACATAATAAATGCGCAAAAAATACAAAGCAATAGAAGCGCTAAAGACTGTGAAATGAAAACTCTAAGAAGAATTCAAAACTGGCTCGGAAACACGCTTAAGAGTAAAAATGATAACAATTGAGAGTAGTACTCCATATGACTTATTCCATATAAAGGCCAGAATTGCGAATTTATATCGTCGGGATATGTGCAAATGGATGTGGCGAGACCCCGTGAAACTTTGGACGTTTTACTGCATTTTTTGAAACCACAGATTTTTTAAAAACTTTTTCACATTCGTAGTACAGTGTGATATGTTTTTGCCATTGATGACCTGCGAAGAATTCTTTTAAAAACAACCGATAATCGATATTCAATAAAATGACCGAGACATCATGGGTACACATTATCTAGTGAGTAGAGCTATCCAACTCTAAATTCTACGAATAACCATTATTCTAAGTTTCCACGAGATATTTTGGAATATATTCCACAATCAAATCTTCTTTGAGAACCTAGTTACAAGCACAAAAATTGTTGATTATAATGGATGTCATCCTGCGATGCATTTTAGAAAATTCTACCATTGTGACACAAAAGCATAAAAATGTATTCTAAATAAGTAAACAATCAACTAATAAAAGGGAAAAACAAAGCTAAAATTGGTACACAGACCGGGTATCGAACCCACACCCCCTGGTTGAACCGATCGCGCACTATGAAAGACTTATTTATGGCAAATTTTTAACAACCCACAATCAGAAAAATAAAGCACCCTAACGATTTTGGCTACCTTCGAAATCGCTTTCCACAATCAAGATGCCTAAATGAAAAGCGTCTAAATGTGGGGAAAATTCATGGTGTCTAATGTTTCATAGGCTTCACCGTTAGAAAGTTTTGAATAAATGCAATGTACTGAAATGGGTCATTACATCTTTAAATTTGAAGTGAGAAAGTGTTTAACTGTGAATTCATTAAAGGAAAGGCTTAATTATCAAATTTTAATTGTATTTTATTTTGAAATTTTTATGTAGATTTTTTATATAGAAATTCATATATAGAATCACCTTCACGGCCATACGTTTGGTTTTTCCTTGAGTTATTTTGGGATATCTCAGGACAAGAGAACCAATGTCTAATTAAAGCGTATAGGCATTTCGCACTCAAACTTTTTGAAAAAAATCCCAATTTCTGGGTGAGGATCATTTTTAAAGCTCTGCATTAGAAAATATGGCCATAGAAGGGTATTGAAGTAAAATGCATTGCTAACACGTCATTCGTTTGTTCAAATAGTGAGTATGTTATGGATCCTTAGTGTAGTTTTGAGTTGGAAATTGCAAAGAACAATATTTTGAGAAACCTCATCCCATTCATTTTAGAGAAAAGCCCAAACAAAGCTTCATTCATCCAACTTTAGCCGATTTAAATTTAAATAACCTGTCATCTCAGTTGTTTCCTCCACTTGAAGTGCGAAAAGATCCGAAGGATGAAAGCCATCTTCGGAATGTTAACCTTCATTCAAGACCTAGCATACTAAACGTACACCCATCTCAGTTTCCATCCCCAGACCGCCGCCTAACAAAAAGCACTGAGGAAAAACAATCAATTCCAAAAGCATGTTTTGTTTCTCTAAAGTATTACCGAATAAGGAAAAATAAATCGGATGTTGAAAAACAAGCAAGAAATTTGTTGAAGGATATAAGCCAAGAGGCTCAGCTTTTAATACGTTCCTAGCTTTCCCACAAGCCTAATGCCCCTATGGATTAATGCGCAAATTTTTTACTTGAAATACTACTATAGGCCCCCTTTCCTTTACAGGGAATTTCTAAACATGAAATTCAGTGTTCCTTCAGTCAGGACTATTCTGCACTGGTATTCAAATCTTCGCTTAAAAACTGGTTTTGTTGATTCTATAAAAGACCTGCTTGAGAAAAAATCAAAGGAATGTCTAGTTTAGATGGGCATTATGTTTTACTTTTTGACGAGATATCAATAAGAACGGAACTGGAATATAATTGCGCAGAAGACATTATTGATGATTTTTGTGATTTGGGCGGCTTAACAACGTAGCATAAAACACTCTGCTTCTAATTTTGAAGCAAGGAATTGGGTACATTGTTGGCTCCCAAAATGGAAATTTACTGGTTTTTATTATAATAACAACCATAAATTATATTCTCAGTGTCGGCTTCGATGTATTAGGAACGGTTTGTGATCAGACCGCAGTAAATCAACGATTCTTATACTTACCTAGGTCCTCAACTAAAATTCATACTTTGCGAGAGAAGGTAGAGGAACATACAACTGTTTTGACATGTTTCAATATCTTAAAAATTTAAGGAATATCCATCTGAAAAATGACATCAATTAATATAGTAAAATCTTTTCATGGAGAATTATTCGAAAGGTGCGTGAATTGGATAATAATGTTATCACCACTATTTGTAAACTCACGGACATGCATATAAAACCATGTAACTTCGATAAAATGCCAGTAAAACTAGAAATGCAAGCCCTTAGCAATTCCGTATTTGCAACGATTTCAGCCGCTGTTGAATCGGGATATTCCAAACGTAATGACGATCAAGAGGGATGTGCTAGTTGCACATCTGTACTAGTTGTACGGCCGAATATTTATTCAAGCAGTCTTTTCATATTGCAACAGTAATGTCTGTTAAATACTCCACATCACTTATGGTTGTATGTTATCCACCTATTCCATATGCACTGCTACTAACCACCTCAGATCAAGATTTAAATGATAGTTAAGTAATCGGTGATGTTTCAAAGCCAAAGCATTCCAAAGCTCTAGTTTAAACCTGAAGCTTTGTTTTCTATGATTTAATCAGTTTGCCACCTAATTTCTACTGATGTCTACTATTTTTTCATTTATCGAGCGCAGATTTTTGGCATTGGGACTAATTTTTTGAGTTGCATCATGCTTATAGCTTTTATCACGCAACCATGCACCCCAGCGTGCTTCGCGTGATAGTTGAGTTTCAGCTCCAGAAATTATTAGCTACATACTACATATACCTCTTCCTTTTTCTCATCGCGCAATACCTTATCCATGCTTTCATAGTTTGTGCTTGTATTAGAAGGTAATTTTATCTGCATCTATTTCCTTTGACACAGTTAAAACCTTCGTGAAGATCATGTTAGTTGCCTTATTAAACCCAAAACTTCTTATTGTGATCAGCCCATCGGAGGGACTACGATTCTCACAAGTTTTAAACGCATGTTCTGTGAAATGGATAAGGCCTACAGAGGATACCACATTAAAAACACGTCTTGCACTTTGCCATGATTCTCACAAGTTTTAAGCGCATGTTCTGTGAAATGGATAAAGCATACAGGGGATACCACATTAAAAAAACGTCTTGCACTTTATTCCTAGTGGTATGGGAAAACGTGCTTTTTTTTACGTAGAGCCCTTTAAAGTATTTTATATACTCAGGCCTCCCGAAATGCCTCTGAGGTTGTTTTTTTTATTAAAAACGTTCATTGGCTTATTGCTTATAAACGAGTCCGAAAGGTCGATTATATCGTTTGTGGTTGCTCGAGAAACTTGCTGTAATGCAAAAACGGGCACACGGATGAGCAAACTGATATTCTCAATTTTGTTGAAAAAATAATTTTTATGAGCCCCCTACATCGAAATTACAAGCTTGAAATTAATGCATAGTAACAATTATTATCGATTTGACTTTATCATTAATTTTTTGCAATTTACTGATTGCAAAATATAGTTATGCTCGACGAATAATTATATTTACCATTGCTTGAAAATAAACACAAGTAAGACTTAACGGGTAATTAAAGAGACGAAATACGTCGAAGAATACAGCTCGCAAATCAAATAATTTATTCAGTATTGACGATCTTGAAGACCAGCTGCATACACAGGAGAACAAAGCTCCAAGTATACAAATCTGTGATGAGACCTGTGTTATGCTATGGGTGTGAAACATGGACCCTAACCCAAGCATCCACAAATATATTGAACGCCTTCGAGCGACGGGTCTTGAGGCGAATAATTGGAATGAAGCTTGACGGGGACCAATGGTGAATTCGATACAACCATGAGCTGTATGAAATTTTTGACAAACCGGAGGTCTCAAAGATTGTAAGACTACGGAAGCTGCAATGGACTGGCCACATGAATCGTATGGACGAACAACGGATACCCTAAAAGGTATTCATTGGGAGAACTGAAGGCCGGAGGCCAGTGGGGAAACGGAGGAAACAAGACAGTTCATCGCTGCTCAAATTTCGGAATTGGAAGACGCCGTCGAGGGACTGAGACAGTTGGAGGCGCTATTTGCAGGAAGCGAAGGCCCGAGAGGGGCTGTTGGGCTAAAAAGAAGAAGACTAAGCGAAAATCACTCTTCTCAGAATTAATTTTATAACTTTTATGAAACTAAAAATTCATTTCTAATTAACTTTCAGTGTGTACGTATTTGACGACTATGATTTGTTCTTAAGTAAATTAGTTTATTATATTCACGAGACAGGTGGTACCAGCGAAACCCGTAGATGCTAAAAATTAATCAAATAAAGTCACGAAAAGAAAACATGATTTTTATTTTGAAAGTTAAATAAGACAAAACACTTTAAAAAGTTTAATTGGTTCATGCTGCAACAAAATTTTTTGATACCAAGTGATACATTTTTCGTGCAAAAATCGACGTACCATTATTATACATTAAAATAAAAGCAATTATATTTCAGTCCTTGGAACCATGAATCAGCATTCAGCTGATATCCCTTGACATACCATATAAAGCAAAGACATACATTGATGTAACAATAATTTAGGAAAAATATTTAAATGAATTTCTCACTGATCGTACTTGAGTGTTTATTTTTTATTTCCAAGTGTTTGTCAGATTCAAAAAGTCTTTTCATTGCAATTTATTCAATGATAACTTTAAAATCGACAAGAATGAAACCTATGGTTGTAATTTTATTAACATCACTATTTCTAACTCAAATATGTATACTTGCTTAGTTAGATATTCAACGTTTACAAATATGATTACACTCAACAATCCAGTTTCATATTTATTATTGTTTAGAAAAACACATAAAAAGAACACTTAGCGATAAAGAAAATCGATTCGTATGTAATGGATTTATAATCTTTCAAATTCTTTAAAAGTATTAATTCTTATATTTCACACAATAAAATTGTGCACTTCCATTCATAAAATGAACACACCCCAAATTTATGAATGGACACACAAAATCGAAAACATGTGCATTTATTTACAATCTTCTATAATCGCGAAGAATGAAATAATCTTACGACTAGCTTTAGCCCTACATGGCGGTGGTGAATCTTCACACAAAACGCATAGCGAACATACATCCATCCTACATAATTTATTCGCTGGGATTTGCCAATATGTTGATATATGTACATCATATATCTCAAAACTCATAACTACTTTCAAAGCAGCTTTAAAAGTTTCTGTACTTGGATTGGATTTTCACTAAAGATATTCTACCTCAGACATTTACCAGCGATACGTGCGCCACCAGAAACATGGGTTCCCCCAATGTGGAGTTAAAATGTTCGCTACGATGACACCACTATGTATAGAAACACAATGCCAGTGCCTACTCAATATTCCATCGTTTTAGTTACGAAACAGTAACAAGTTGGGTCAGAAGGATTTTTTACTCAACCTACGGTATGCACGAGTAGACACCAATAATAAATAACCTCAAGAAAAAATTTAACGACACCTATAACAAACACAGCATACGACATTGTCGACAGAAATACGCTGTAAAAAATAATGCTTGACTTTAGCGTCCCAGCAAAACTAGTCCGCATGGTCAAGGTCACGATGCTAAACACTGACTCCCAGGTCAAGATAAACGGTGAACTAACGCACAGCTTCATAATCGGACCAGGCTTTAAACAAGGGTATGGAATTGTCACAATGCTCTTTAATATTACGCTGGAACACGTCATCAGGGATACATCAGCTGAAACTTAGGGTACACTAGTTTTCAAGTCCACACAATTGGTAGCACACTCTTATGCTGATGAAGCCTATATTATAAGACTTTCAATCTTAGATCTTCTTCGTAGCACTACAGTCTCTTTCGGGCCTTCGCGTCCTGCAAATAGTGCCTCTAACTGTCTCGGTGCATTGAGAGCGTCCTCCAATTTTTAAATCCGAGCAGCGATGAACTGTCTTCGTCGATCGAGTCAGTCTTAATTGCCTGTGCCTAGAAGCTGAAGCAAATCGAATTGGCGTACGAGTTAATGAAACGAAAACTAAATTTATGACTCAAATGAGGACGAAAACTCCAGTTCGCCGAAATCAGACTGTAGGCGACTATAAACTTGAAAGTATGGATAGTTTTATTTACCTTGGAGCCAACCTGAATAGAAGAGGCACCGAAAGGATGAGATTTTTTTTTTTGCTGGAGGGAGGTGAATGCCCATTTACGCACAGAGTGTACGACTCCCATGTTCGCAAAAAGGCGACCAGACTACCCACTAAACACCTCCCCTGTCAACCTGAGAACCTAGCCCGGCACCTTCAAGCTGGGTGATCCCTCTTCTAGTGGGAGGGGACAGGGGAAGAGGAACTACCCGTCTCCCTGTAGATGGCCCTTCGTAGCCTGGCCCATTTTATGCACACAAATCTATCCGAAAAACACCCATGCCCGCTCAAAAGCTAGGCCAGATAAAAGTCAGTCTCACCATGTCTTCGATTTAGCCACGGTCTCGCATCCGGGATAAGGCGCGCATTCCACCTTCCCTTCGTGCAATTCACCCAAGACTGCTGCCAATTGTTGAGTGAGCGCTGTCTCTCTTCGTGGACAACCATCTCCCTCGCATCCTCGTTTCGACGCTGATAAATAGCGCGGTGCTCTCCAGCAAGGAGGCCGACAGGTATCACGCCTGTAATGATTTTCTCCGCCAAATCAGAGACTATCGGATACGAAGATGGAATCGTCAGCGGCCTTCTTCTCTGTACCTGTGCCAGGCGTTTTCGGTAAACCTCCGTACTGAGAGCATCGCCCCATACCTCTGCTCCATACAGAAGCACTGAGCCTACAGCACTCATCAAGAGGCGTCTTCTTGATGAGGTGGGTTCCCCTACGTTGGCCATAAGTTGACTCTGAGCCGATACTCCCGAAGCAGCCTTCTCAACAGTTGCCCTGATTTGCTTAAAGAAATTCATCTTCGAGTCGATCAGTAGCCCTAGGTACTTCACCGCTGGTTTCAATTCGATAAGTATATCTCCAATACTGATAATCCTTACTCTTTTTGTCAAGATGACCACTTCGGTTTTCTCCAGTGCTAAACTGAGCCCGCGAGCAGTCATCCAGTCCCTCACCCGGCGCATTAGCATACCTAGCCTAAGTTGCGCTTGTTCAACGGTGCGTCCGGCGACCAGAGCCGCAACATCATCCGCATAGCCGACCAAGCGCGACTCATCTGGCATCTCAAGTCGCAGTAGCCGGTCGTGAGACACGTTATACAGGTCTGGACCAAGGATAGATCCCTGGGTAACACCCGATGTAATTTCCATTCTTCGTTGGCCCTGTGTCGTGTCGTAGAGCAGGCTTCGGTCCTTCAGGTAGTCTCTCGAAAGCCGCATTAGGTATTCTGGAACTTGAAAAGGGTTTTCCAGTGTATCCAGAATATCCACCCATCTAGCGAAGTTGAAGGCATTCCTGACGTCGAGTGTCACCAACAGGACTATGTGCCTCTGCCTTTTGCACCGCGCTTACCACCTCTGCAATCGCATCAATAGTAGAACATCCTGCTCTAAAGTCGTACTGCCGAGGAGATAGGTCCCCAGCAGCATCAATCGTGTCAGTGAATCTTCCCTTGATGAGATTCTCAAGCATTTTCCCAGCCGTGTCTAGCATGCATAACGGGCGGTGTGCAGACGGCGATTTGGGATTTCCGTTCCCTTCGCTTATCAGCACGAGCCTCGCACCTTCCATCGTACCGCAAAAACTACGTCCCGTAGGCAAGCGTTGAATGTGCTGAGCAGCAAGTCAGGTCTATGGTGATAGACAAGCTGCAACACCTCAGCCGGAACACCATCTGGACCTGGAGCCTTCATCGCTTGCAATTAAAGGACTGCTTCCTCCAGTTCTGGCTGTGTGAAGAGTAGATACTCGACTGCTGTTTCACCATGGACAGCGTCAACACGGACGGGATGGGCGAAGAAGAGTCCCCGCACTATCTCATCCACCTTTTTCGCATCATGAATGCAAGGCTTCCGTAGGGCATCAAGCTTCCGCATAACTAGCTTGTAGTCAAGGCCCCACGGATCCTTGTTCACATTGTCCACTAGGTCTTGCCAGCAGCGAGCCTTGCTATTGTTAATCAATTTGCGAAGGCATTTCCTGGCCGACTTATATGCTGCCACCCGGTTGCATGCCTTGTCACCGTTCCGCACCCGTTGAGCCTCACGCCGACGCTTGTGACACTTCCTTCGCTTTTCAGCGATTTGAGTTGACCACCAGTACACTGGGGGCTTGCCGTGCCGGGGTTTTACACGGGGTATAGAAGCGCAGCAAGCAGTCGTAATGATGCTCATAGTTGAGTTCAACACGTCTGGAGCTGCCAATTCTTCCATCGCCTCCGCAGCTCCCTGCAGCAGCTCACCTGCTGTGAGCACCTCGACGAACCTCTCGACGTCCATCTTTCCGATGTTCGATCATGTTGCAGAAAGCCGAGAGCACGGACGTCGGGAGACAACATCGCTTATCTCAAGCAAAATGCACTGATGGCTGAGTAGTCCTCTAGTACTTGCCAATTATGTATCCGCCATACTGAGGACTCCGAGGCGAATGTCACGTCCGGTATGGTTCCTTCACAGCCAATACGGCGGAAAGTCGGCGTATTTCCGGTGTTTAGTACAACGAGCGCCGTCCTGGCCACCATTTCTAGGATTCGTTTTCCCTGCGGATCTGTTTGAGGCATGCCCGATTCGATTGCTTTCGCGATGAAGTCTCCCCCAACGAGCACTTCGCCCTCTGCGTTCGAGACAGCGCCCTCCAGAGCATTAAGCTTGGCTTGGAAAGATGATATCAATTCGTTCGGCGTTAGGTACATACTAAAGAAGGTGGTCCCTGCACACCGAACCCACACGAAACCATCTCCCATCCACAACTCTCCACCTGGAAATTACTGTTCCGTACCCAGATGGCGGCAGTACCAGTTTCGTCAGGATACCATCATGCAGGACTTTTATCATGGTGTTGCTCACTCAGCAGCAAGAAGTCAGCTTTTATGTCCCTCGCAAACTACTCAACCAGATTTTGGGCGGTTGAACTACGGTGTAGGTTTAGCTGCAGGATGCGGGTCATCGAAGTTCTGATTTCGCCTTGGCTAGGGCTTCCTGGAATACCCGACATTTTCCTGATTCCAAGACGTGTCCAAAATCAGGTCTTTGATCAGCATCCTTGCAAAGGATGAGATTGGACGCCACATAAACGTCGCAAATGAAGCCTATTTCTTCGTACTTCCCATTCTAATAAGGGTAGGATTAAGGGATGAACTCTGTTGTACACCAATGAAAGCATTCAGATTGGAAGGGAGATTGAAACTTGATGTTGAGAAGAAGGGAGAGAAATACAATCATTAGCAAAAAGATCACAAGAATCTTACTGGGAGAAGGGAGAACGATTTTGCTATTGCATATGCACGGGTATAATTCGAGATTTTTATTATTGAACGGATGTATGATCAAAAAGGCTTAGTCTGGTTAATATTTAAAGAGTTTTCTATGTACGCTTTGTAACGTTTTTGTGTAACTAGAATAAGTTTTTAGCTTTTTTACGAAGTTACTTATGTCAAGTTATTGAGGTTTCTGGCAATGCCGGACAAGAGTTAATGACGTCACGATTGCCGTGATGGAGTCAGTCGATCCCTGACCGTGAATAAAGAATATAATTAAGAATATAATTTAGAAGAAAGTTAGCGTTTTACTTATGTTCACTTATGCCATTCTAACAGTTCAGAAGTGGGATGGTAATTAAAATAAAATATCGGGAAAATTGTGAAAAGTGTCGCCATCGAACGAATAAGCTGGCTTCTTTTTTTCTTTTATTTTTCGTAATTTTCTTTGTTCGGTAACTTATTTGTATGTGTGTGTGCGCTACGTGGCCAGTGCATGCAAACATTTCTCCGTGAAAAAACAAATACATTATTTGTAATCGACCTGCGTGTGTGTGACGTTTTGGTGCTTGCGTGTAAAGGGCAGAGAGAACCGCGCAAATACTCGTTTGGATTGGTAGTGTGAGTGTACGAAGCATAGCCGATTATCTGACTCGTTTTGTTTTTCTGGTTACAAAATGCCGACGTGCAGTACTGACACATTGTCAAACTCAAAATTAAAAACCAGATTCGTGCGCGTAATTTGTCGACAAGCGGCAATAAAAATGAGTTACTTTTACGATTAAGGGCAGAAATTGGTGGTGATTGCCGCGAAAGTGTCGCAGCTGTGTGAAATTGTACAGGAATTAACTATATTAGTGCGAGACCTAGCTAAGCAGGTACAAAATATCATGAGTGCCGCGCATGTTTCCAAGGAAACTATTGAATCGATTCCGCCGAAACCAATTCCAACTGAAAAACCGAGTGAAGAGACAATTACGACTTATTATCTGCGACACATTATGGAAATTTTGCCTGAGTTCAACTCAACATTGGATATGTCTCTAACGGCACGTCAGTTTGTTCAGCGCGTACGAACACTTTCGTCAGTGTATTCGTGGAACGAGAAAATCGTCTTGTTTGCTGTTCAGGCTAAAGTTCATGGCCCAGCCAAGGTGTAGATAGACTCGATGAATCACGTATTTGAACATTTTTGTTTTGAATCTAAGTTTGTGTGGAAAACGGTGTACACTACCGAATGAAAAAAATTATCAAACAGTCGAGTGAGGCAGGGACAAAATACTATTATAAAATGTGTGCGGAAGGCAGAAAAGCGGGATTAAGTGACGCGGCGATTATCAGATCGCGGAGGGCTAAATGATCTTCAAATACAAAATCCAATCGCATGTTTCAATTTTGCAACTGTGGATGAACTGTTGTTATCTGAAGCAAAACGAAGTCAACAGCCGGAAGTCAGCTGTAATGTTATAACTGTAATCCGGAAAATCTTCAGCCGAGTTTAACAACTTCGTCGATGAAACTCTTGAGTGAGTGCCAAATCGAAACGCGAGAAATACCGATCATTTATTCTGCTGCTAAGTTGACTGCTGCCGAAAGCCAAGAATTTCGAAATGTTATTGCTGAATCTCGAGATTGTTTTGCTGAAAATTTGGCAGGGATGGGTCGATGCTTAAATAAAACGATGAATATAAGACTAAACTCAGACGAACCAGTTCATGCCCGTCCTTACCGCATTCCTTTGGAAAAGCGAGATAAGGTTGAGGAGATTATAACTGAATCTCTAGCTAACAACATAATCCGTAAAATTAGTTCTGTGTATTCTTCACCGATTGTTTTGATGAAGAAACAAAATTGAGAAGATCGGCTTTGTGTAGATTTTAGAGCGATTAATTCTCTTTCTAAAAAGAAACTGTTTCCGATGCCCACCGTTGAAGAGCAGTTGTTGCAGATTGCAGGAAAAAAATATTTCACGACGCTTGACCTTTTATCGGGGTACTATCAGATTCCTTTGGAGGAGGAATCCCGCCAATACACCGCTTTTGTTACTCACAATGGTCATTTCGAGTATAATGTAATGCCATTTAGTCTTATTAATGCACCTATGGTTTTTCAAGAAATGATCCTAGAGCCTAAACCGTTAAATGAAATCGAGAAAAATTATAAGCTACATGGACCAGTACCAACATAGGCGAGGGCATGTCTACCTTGATACAATTTCTACAGATTCTGAAGGAAGCGGGGCTTCCAATTGCGTGTTATTCGCTTCCGAAATTAAATTTTTGGGACATCGAATAAACTGTGATGGAATCAAACTAGGAAATGAAAAGATCGATGCTATAAGAAACTTTCAGCTACCGAAGCATGTCACAGAAGTAAGGCGATTACTGGGATTAACTGGATTCTTCTGGTAATTTATCGAGGGATATTCTGGCATTTCGAAACCGTTGACGACGCTATTAAAAGTGAAAGATCAATCGGCATTTTCATGAAACGAAACTGCAGAGGCCGGCACTCAATAAGTTGAAAGCTCTACTATGTAATGAGCCCGTACTAGCACATTATGATCCAAGGGTGAAATTTCACTTTTATACGGATCGCACACAATCGTTCACTGACACCCTTAAAATCAATAACGTGCGATTGTAACTCTCTGTCCACAATAAATGCTACTCCGCATTCTTGCTTTCCAACAGGTTTCCCGTCTTTTAATATTGTGTGCGGATTGCCAGCATGTTCAATTTACTCGTATATTGTTTTAATAGGTCCTTAATAGCGCCAGAGTTGTTCAGTGATCTGACATTCAAGCATCCAATCCCATAGTCCTCTTTTCGGCTACGAGGTCGTTGCCGTTGGTCCTACCCATTTCAAGGCTCTGTTGCAGGTTTCGAAACAATGAAGGGCTTTCCAGGGATGGGATGTAAGCCCGACGCCCAGCCCTCATTCCGGCGGCATAGTTATTGCTTTCAATTCCGCTACCGGGCGCGGAAGACTCACCTTCATCCTCTTACATTACCACGAAGGACGCGTACGTAGGATTTAGAAGCAGAGCTGCAGGTGTATTTGCAGTTACTAGCAATTTCTCGGTATTCCGCCCAGCCTTCATTCCGGCGGCATAGTTATTGCTTTCAATTCCGCTACCGGGCGCGGAAGACTCGCCTTCATCCTCTTACATTACCACGAAGGACGTGTACGTGGGATTTAGAAGCAGCGCTGCAGGTGTATTTGCAGTTACTAGCAATTTCTCGGTATTTAATGTCCTATCAACCAGTGAACCCAATGTGCGACCCCAAGACCACGTGGTCATGAGATTTACGATGAAGAATCATGTAAGCTGTGGATTGGGGAAACATATGGATCCCTCCTGCCTTTCTCAACCAGGCTTGGGAGCGTCTAGAGTGGACCATTTTTTTTGCAAAATTTTAAAAATAATGTCGCGTGTTACGGTTCGTGTCCGAGGAAAGTCAAACCCTTTCTATTTTAATTAAGTTAAATGAGTTTATTTACTAAGAATGCACAATAATTAGTTTCACTCTTTTACGAATCGCACTTTAATTCACTTTTCACTTGTACTATCAATTTATGTTTCAACTGTCTTCAAATAAATCACGAAAAACTTTTACTTCACTATCAATCAATATCGCTTTCAATTCGCGCTCTCGTCTTATCGTTTTACTACTCGTATAATCCCCGTTCGTTCAGCTCGGCTTTATACATTGGTGGCGCAATCTGTGAATGAGATAGTGCGTTGGAAAGCTACATCTCTCCCTGACTTTCAGTGAAACTTTGATGACATTCGGTTCAGTGGAAGCAAAGTTATTAAGTCTAGAGTGACAGTATGTTTGTTTCATAGGTGCAAAAATTCGTTTCGAATAAAGAGCTAATATCAAATTTTGTTTTAAAATCGGTAAAACCTGTACCGAAAGATGTGAATTCATGAAAAAATTTATGGCGATGATTGTCTATCTCGTGCCAGAGTAGTGAGTGGTTTCCACCTTTCATAGATGGTCGTGAGGACATAAATGACGGTGAACATACGGGCCGCCCAAAATCAGTGATCACCGAGAAGTCCATCAAAATTGTGCGTGAATTCATCAAAAATGAGCCGAAATCATCGTTGAAATTCATGGAACCGGAGTTGAATATCTCCAAAACATCGATTTATCACATTTTAACCGATCATTTGGGCTTACGAAAGGTCTGTGCACGTTTTGTTCGACACAAGTTAACTGATGACCAAAAATTGCTCAGAATCAAACATTCGAAAGACATGATTTTTTGACATGAAATTGCATTTCAACCATCAATCACTCGCCGTACTCGCCTTATGTGGCTCCCTGTGGCTTCTACTTATTCGGGAAATTGCATTTGGCTATGAAAGGAAAACGCTTTGCGTCCGTAGAGGGCATCCAAAAGGCTTGTACCGACATACTAAAAGAAATTCCGGTCAATGACCTGAAACACTCTGCCGAAAAGCTTTTGGATCACGCAAAACAGTGTATTGAGGCCGGAAGAGACTAATTTGAATAAATAAACTCGAATTTATCAGAACAAAGCTCCTCTCATTTCTATTTTAGCCCAGTCTCGTTTATTTTGGAACGCACCTTGTAGAGTATTTTTGGTCGGTGAACTGAGTTGATGAGTATGTCTGAGAAGCAGTGACGAGTTGGATTAGAATTGAAATCCGGAAGAGTCCATGAGCGAAGGAAAATTCTGCGTACTGAATTTGGAGTTCAGCTCGGGAATTTTAAGTGAAGAATCGAAAGAATGGTACGACTTGAAGCTGGGAAATGGAATGAAATTCGCAATCTCTCACCGGCGGCAGGAAACTGACAGCCCACTCGTGTTTTTAAGACGATTGATTCCACAACTGAATAAACAGATTAAGTTTTAAAATTACAATCAAGAGTTAGAGAATCCATTTATTTCATTGGGGTGAATTGCAAAAAGTGATTTTCTTTAAGTGGAAATTGTGACTTTGGCTTTGGTGGATCATGAGCCGATTCCCTATCGCTTGGTGTGTGTTTCCTTCCTTTTTTAAATTGACGGGTTTGTGTAATGTATGCCTTCTATCTAGTAAAAATAAGGAGGTTTCTTTTGATTCGTTTTTGAAGAGGTGAATTGCTGATTTTTCTCGTACTCGATGTTTTCTTTGCAGTAAACTGTGGTGTAATAGTCAGTCCTGTTCTATATAAGATAGGTGGCTCTGCCTTCAAAAGATTTGGAAGGTGGCTATAAAGTGGTGGTTTTGGGTAGCAATACCTGAGCTTCATTTGGCATAGATATATTCCAGTGAACTCTTTATCATAGGGTGCGAGTTGAGAGCATTAGAAATCCCTAACCGTAGCAGCTTAAATTTACGATGGTAACAAACTGTCGATATGAAATCGGCTGAGTTGGAATGGTGACATCGCTCTCTCAATATAATTTGCCAGGACTAGAGACAAAGGATTGTTTACAACTGGAAATTATAACAAATGTTCTTTAATCTTAAACTTTCAGCACTCCTGAAAATATCGCGCACTACGAATCAGAAAAGTAGGTGGAGGTCATATACATTTGAAGGTAGAATAATACAGGGAACGAGTAACAAAGCAACCATACAGTAGAGCTAAAAGTCAAGATTTATTATTCGTCAATGCCAGTTGATTTTTGTATGTCTAATTAATAAGTCACAAATTAATTCATTTTAAATTTGATCTAAGCCCGAAGGCCGAAGGGATAAGCTGATCCTATAAATTTGGGGTTCGTCCGGGATATGGAAAGACAGTGAGTGTAAACAAAGAAAAATCGTGCTAAAGACGAGGAAAACGCGGCGCGACGAAGAAAAACAATGGGGGGCAAGACGAAACCGCGGGTGCAAAAACAGAAGGCGACGTCGTATTCGACTCAACAATGAGTGTTGTAACGTGCGAAGTGTATAACCTCACGGTTGGGCAGCTAAAAGACATATAGAAGGATAAAGGGCGCAGTTAGTCGGAAAATAAAGCCGAGCTAATAGGCGAGCTCATAACTGCCAATCCAAGTAGGGAATGGATAACTGAATTAGGTAATTTTAACGACGGGAAAGATAGTGAAACCGAGAAAATAAATGGGAGTACGGGGGGTATAACAAGTCCATTGTCTCGCGATCGTGAAATCGAGTTGTATAGGCGCGAGAAAGAGTTGGCCGAGAGGGAACTCACTGTAGCTCGTCGCGAAATCGAATTGTTGCATGTAGTGCAGAACCGAAACAACGAGGCGATTGTAAATGGCGGTCACGGTCATGTAGCCAGTAATATAGGAACCTCAACAAAAGGACGACTAGTTCAAGCAGTATCTACGATGACGAACATAGAAATTATGATGCTGGCAGAACTGCTCAGTGCTTTCTTCAGTCAAGCCGAGACATGCGAAATATGGGAGAGACAAGAGTAATGAATCATTCGACGCCGCTGGTGACCACTACCAATACACCTTGCTGCCATCTGGCTTTCCATCCCATGTTCGTTGTGACGGCTTCCCATCCCACGTCAGTTTTGTCGTGGGATGTCAAAGAAGTGACAGCCACATAGCGGGTGTATAGGAGTAGGAGTCTTTTCGTTGCTATACGAGGTTCTCAATTTTCAATTCTTCGTGAGTGCAAAGTATAAACGTAGTAAAAATTGAATTGAAAGAAGTGGACTTAAATACATAGTTCAGTGCTGCTGCAACAAGAAAATCCCTGTCGTGATACGAAAAAAAGACAAACTTAGCTTATGTCTTTATGTAAGTTGATAACTTATTTGGAACGCGAGCGGATTTAGATTATTCAATTCATACAGAAAGTCATCAACGAAACACAACAGCGATACGCGAACGTTTCTTTCGTCATCCTCATCTTCGTCGCAACTGGACATCGCGGTTGGACCAGTCGTTTCCACCACAGGACAAAGCAGCAGTTTAAACGATCAAAGAAGCGACAGCACAAAATGCATTGACACGGTGCCGATAATAAAAACTTCTCCGTCTGATCCTATAGATAGCCCGCCGTTGTCTGAAGCAGGTTTACCCCGAACTCCGTCCCCATCACCAGCAACTCCTCCGCAATTGCCAATTATCTCAAATGCTGCGAGTTCGCTGCTGCTCTCCCCTTCCTGTCCGAACGTATCCCAAACGCAGCCCAATGCTCTGAGGATTCCACTCAGGTATCAGCGACAATCATCCGAAAAACACTATAAGAAAAAGTTCCGAGAGCGAACATGGGAATACGACTACGATGACTATGGATATGGTGGCGATCAACGAGAGGAAGCTGGGCGGCATTGATCTGGGAGTCCAATTCATCACAAATCATCGAAATTTCGCCCAAAAAGGCAAAGACTGTGGCTGGTCAAATGAAGGTGAAATGAAAGGCAGCCACGACGACCGTTCTTGTTCGTAAGTTGTAATTAGTGTAACGTTTTTATTTGTTATCTATTCCATTTTTGACATGTATTTATTTTAAATTTGCTATATATTCTATATTCGGGGACTGCATAATTTAATCATAAATTTGGCGATTTATTTTATCGAAGCAAAACAATATCCCGCAGAATAGTTGCTGGAGCGAAAGAACAGTAATCTCTTCAATTGCAATATCCATTTTTCGAACGTGTTCTCCTTTAGACTCGTTCTGTCATGAAATATACAGGTTTTCAGGATTTTCTACTCTCTTTGAAACTTAGGGACCAACTGAGTACAAAGCGTGTAACTTTTTTCACACAAATTCATTAATTCAACGCAAGAGCTCCACATCAGATTATGAGTTATAATATAAGCTTCTAACAATCATAATGAATAAACGCTAATAATCAGAAATAAAACCAACCATCTTAATAATTAACTCGTAACACGAATAATGATATAAAATAATGCCTTACAAATAATACAAATAAGAATGAGAAATAATACTACAATCATAATAATAACCAATGATACCAATAACAAGAATAAGGGTCATGAAAGCCTCTCTTTGTTGAGTATAAAGTCATGCCTCTGCCTTTTAGATTGTGCCCAGTATCGCTCATTTATATGTCCCTCAGAATCATCTTAGTTTGATTATTCAGTTGATAAATATTCTTCTGGCTCCCATCAGTGATCAGTGATCGCTATAACAGATTTTAATTCATATTTACAACAAATTATTTTTATTCATCAATCGGTTGGTTTCCATAATTTAGATATTAATCATACTTTTTCGGCAAATTAATCATTTGTTACATTTTATTATAAACTAATTATCGAATCATTAGGGATAAGTCGCTTTGAGCAATTTTAGATAAAATTTGAATACAAACAAAAGAAAAACTGAAGAAATGATGAAATGAAACTCAATGAAGTAAATTATTTAAATGCAAAAGGATAGAGAAAAAAAAGTACGCATGTTTTTATATTACATTCCGTGCAACGTTAAATTAAATTAAGTTCAAGTAAATAGTGATAAGCAATACGCAAAGATACCTTTTCTATAAGTGGCAAAATAATTTAATATTGGCTGACAAGCCTCCCTGCAAAGTTCACTTGAAAATTATATTATTAAAAATGTTAAGTGTTTAAAAGCACAGAAAAACACAATAAGCAATAAAACCATTAACTATTAATAATTAAAACTGCAGTGAGTTCAATTATAATTGTAAAATTAGAATGTCCCCACTAATCTGAAAAATATTTTTTTTGGATTACCATCTTATGTAAAATATTTCTTAAATTTTGTTTGTGAAATTTGACTAAAGTATATTCGAAATTTATTCATCGTATTGTCAAATTCGGCAGTTTTGATTCGACAAAGGCGTATCATTTAACGAATGAAAATACTCAATACTTGAATTAGACAATAAAAAAACATCGCATTACTATATGAGCATAAAAATAAATTATAATGAATTGCTAATTTAACGCACACTTTCCTTTCCAGTGGTCCTTCTATTCCAGAGGCAGTGAGAGTGCAGGGTAAGTATGCCGCAATGAGGGTAGGGTTTGAGAAAATGCGCTGAGGTCGGTTTCGCGTCGCGCGCGGTACGCGGTACCTTTGTTGGTTTGCCTTTTTCTTTAGAGTAACTTTCGTCGGGTTCAAGTTAACGTAGTGTATTTTTCGCCACCGCGTCGGTAAAATTCGGGAACGCGAAATGGAAATTAGATTTTTGTACTTTGACTGGATAAATGAAGAAATACGGCGTAACGTAAAGCAGGTTTCTTCTCCGTATGATTGTGTTTTCGACGCGTTTGAAACGGGCGTTTAATGGTGGCTGAAAAATGTAATTGAGCGTAATCCATTTTAAGACCCGCGACCGAAATCCTCTCCGATCTAGCTGGCCGACAAGCAGCCACCGCGAAAATGGATTACGGTGCACAGATTTGTTAGCCGGTTGGTACCATTCGTTGGCACGACTCAGACTTAACGTCTAGAACCGATGAGAGGTCGGTTCCTCGTTCGTGAGTTTAGACTTAAAAATCATTACACAAGTTATGTTTCTGAAAGAAGCATGTAAACTCAACAATGAAAATTCTTATCGGGACGCGACTCTAGGGGAAAGCCATAAAATGGTTTGATTCCAGGCCCGAATAAATCTGAGTGAATTGAGGAGAATGTTCCATCATCGTCCGAATAAGATTGTAATGCAACGAAAATTCGAAGGGTAAACATGGTAAAAACTGGAACTTTTCATGATTATGTGCATGAGAAGACAACTCTTGCGAATCATCCCAGCATGGACGATGACGAAGTGCTCAGCTACATTGTTAATTGATTGCGGTTTTTTGCATACAATAGATTTGACGATAAAGCGCGGTAAAGATATAATCGGCCCTTCGGCTGAAAGTTCTTCCGCGTGCGACGAAGAGCCAGGGATATTTCGAGCCAATGTAGTAGAATGCTGCGATGCGAATACGACAGATTTATCGAAGATTCACGACGAAAAGTATAGAGAAGCTATTCCCTCATCAACGATTACAAGCCGGTAAAGACTCGCGAGCCGGGTGTAAAAATGGCGCTTGTATTGTAAGACGACAAACCTGTATACCAAAGAGCGAGACGATCAGCACCGCACGAGCGAGAGCTAGTCAATGCTTAGATTAGCAATTGGATAGACAACGGGATTGTTCGAGAGTCCGTCTAGGATTATGCGAGTCCAGTTGTCCTAGTAGCAAAAAAAAAAGTTGGCTCAGAAACACTTTGCGTTGACTATCGAGTCTTGAATACAAAAATTCTCAAAGACAGGTATCCGCTACCACTGGTTGAAGACCAGCTGGGCAGGCTGCAAGGTGCGCGAGTGTTCAGAATTCTTGATTTGAAAAAACGGGGTTTCCCACGTACCAGTCGAGTCAGAAGTATACAGCTTTTATACTACCTGATTGTCATTTCGAATTTATGAGAGTACTATTCGGTCTATGTAACTCGCCAGCTGTTTTTCACCAATTGGTAAACATCGAATTTCGGGAGCTTATTTGCGAAGGCGTCGTATTGTCGTACATGGATGACTTGATCGTACCGTCAGAAGATTATAAGAGCGGACTAGAGAAAGTAAAGCGTGTCTTGAAAACTCCGAGCGAGACTAGCCTTATCTTGAACTGGACAAAATGTGCATTCCTTCAGACGAAAATTGAATTTTGGATCATATCATTCAGAATAGACGTGCGCACCTGAGGGAAAGAAAATTCGAAGCTGTTGCGAAGTTTCCGAAGCTGAAAGATGTTCGACAGATTCAGGGGTTTCTCGAATTAACCAGAAATTTCCGAAAGTTCGTACCCGGATATTCTCTTACAGCTCGACCGCTGTCAAACTTGTTGAAGTTGAATGTAAAGTTCGAATTTGATGACGCCCAGAATGACGTTTTTATGCGTCTTAAGGTTATTTTGACAATTCAGCCAGTTTTGAATCTATACTACTTAGGCGCAGATACGGAACTACACACCGATGCGTCGAGATACAGTTATGGGGTGATATTGTTTCAGAGGAACAGTGAAGACAAGGATTGCACCCAGTATATTATGCTAGCGACAAAACGACGCCAGCGGAGGTACTTGTGATTGTAAAAGCGCTCAAGAACTTCCGGATATAGATTGTTACTGATTGCCACGCGGTTGCTCTTACTATCAATAAGCGAGACCTTTGCGTGCGTGTTGCGAGATGGGCGCATCAGTTATAGGAATTTGCGTATAGCATAGAACATCGTCCAGGCAAAAGCATGCCACGTTGACGTGCTTAGCCGCAACTGGCTGCCGACGTGCATTTTAATCGAGGAGATCGACGAAGGATTGTTGCCGAGATTGAAAAATACTTAGCAGGAAGATGCAGAAATTCGAAGAATATTCGAGCTGGCAGATAAGGATGAAGCTCGAGGTTACATCGTTCACGGAGGCGTGCTGTTCCGAGACGACGACGGGAGTCTACAACTTGTAGTTCCAGAAGAGGTGCAGATGCAAGTTATCAAAATGGCACACGAGAGAGGTTACTTCTCGGTGAACAAAACGGAGGCTTTCGTGGAGAAAGATTATTGGGCGCCAAGTCTTCATGCCAACGTCGAGAAAGTGATTGGCAACTGTGTTAGTTGCATGCTGGCAGAAAAGAAGCAAGGGCGACAAGAGGGATACCTAAATCTCATCGACAAGGGTGAAGTATCTTTGGATACTTTTCACGTTGATAATTTGGACCTTTGGGGATGATAAATTTACAATGTCATATGCAAAAAAAAAAAATTTACATGGTTATACGCAACCAAATGGACAACGACGGCTGAGGTGTTGGATCGGCTAACAAAGCAGTCCGTGACATTTGGAAATCCTAGAAGAATTTTATCCGATCGTAGAACTGCCTTCACAACGAACGATTTCAAGACCTACTGCAACAACGAGAAGATTCAACATGTGCTGATTACGACGGGAACCCCAAGAACGAACAAATAAGTGGAGCGGTAAATCTAACGCTCATCCCGCTGCTTACGGAGATGTCTGCGCCGAAGCCGGAAGAATGATATAAATATCTGAGCACGACCCAGCTGTACTTGAACACAACTCTTCACAAAAGTATCGATACGACGCCATTTTGTTTGCTTTTTGGAACCCATGCGCATATTCGTGAAGATTTAAATATTCGCGAGCTTGTCGAAAACGAATGGATCAACGCCTACGACGAAATTCGGGTTCAGGCTAAGGAGAGTATCAAGAAAATTCAAGAGGAGTACCAACGTGTTTTTAACAAGAAAAGAAAAGACGCAAATGTTTACCGAGAAGGTGATTTTGTAGCTATTAATCGGCCTCAGCAAGGACCGGGTTTTAAACTAGCAGCTTAGTATTTGGGACCATACGAAGTAGCGAGAGCCTTGCGGAACGACAGATATATAGTTCGCAAAATCGGCAAACACGAAGGATCTTTGCAAACATCTACGGTCGCTGATCACATGAAGTTGTGGGCATACCACGGAAATAGTAGCGACTCCACAGACGACCAGGGGCGGCGACTATAAAGTTCACACCGACGAAAAATACATCCGAGGACGTATTTCATCGCAGGAGGGCCGAGTGTAAGGAACGAGTAACAGAGCAACAATAGTATAGCTAAAAGTCAAGATTTATTATTCGCCGGTGACAGTTGACTTTTGTATGTCTAATTAATAATTCGCAAATGAAATCATTTTAAGTCTTAGCTAAACCCGAGTGTTTTCTTTAGTCGAAGGAAAATTTTACATGAGCTTCACATGGGTACAACTGAAATGGACTAAACTTGACAAGTTATTTGAAATTACAGAAAACCTCGAAGATAAAGCATAGGCGGATTCATGCGTGGTAAATGTGGGCACGTGTTAAAAATTTGCAAAGAGTAAGGAGTTATAACAGGGTGCCATAGGCTTATGTAAACTAAGTCATACCACATCTCGAGTTCATCTAAGATATGGCATTATCATACAAATACTGCCAATGAGGAAGAAGACAACCTGACTTCAAAATAAATTTCGAAGATAGGGTTTTAAAAAATAGCGATTTTTAAAGGAAGGTTTGAAACGGTGAAACTATCATCTCTTTCCATACTTTCCGAAGTTATTTTCTCTTGAAGAAAGGAATAAATTCAAACACAAATAAAATAAAAATCTCGGGTTCCGCGTCTGACTATTCAGTTTTTCTCTGAATTGCAGAAACTTGAAATGGGACATAGCGTGTATTAATTGCTTCGTTCTAATTTTTGTAATAATTAGAGTGAGGGTTTTTCCATTCTAATAGGTACTTGGGTATTTATGTAAGATTAAATAGAAAGTAGACTCTACCTACACTCGTATGTAAGAACTTGCATGGTAAATTCAAATGCACAAAGTTCTGTTAGGCAAATTGTCTCAATTAAGGGCATGTTCCAAGAGCATGAAATTAATGCTTTTTGCATGTTAACCTTAAAAGGATTTTCGAACCGGTTGAACCGAGCACTAAGTCCAATGAATGCACTGTTGGCATATTGAATCTGTTAGAGTTACCGATTAATCTAGTTTTAATCGTTTTACATTCATGCATTCACAATTAACACGCTCTAAACTGGAGGATTTTAATTCTTAGCTTAAGAAAAGGACATTGAATATCTACTAATGAGAAGATCACAAAAACTGATCATTTTTACACTATTCAAACGCTTCCTAATTATAGAAATCACCAGAGAGGTAACACACTGCATAATGTTTATTTCCTACCTTTTCGATTCTGCATATCTACGTTAATTCCACATATACATAACTCTTACTAATTGTTTTTATGCGACGACGTTTGGCTATGTCCTGCTTTCTGGTAATTCAATATGCGTTCCACTACTCCCCCATGGCTAATCCCTTTGCCGATGAAATAATTCTGCAGACGCGAGGAATCGTGAATTAGTGTGGTAGCAGTCCACCACTTTGCACACAAGAGGAAATGAGATATTTTATTCCCATATGGAACTTTCCTCTTTCATTGTATTTTATTTTTACGTATGCACATACTCGAATGTACTGGCGTATGTGAGACATAAAAGTATCCAATTCCCTACCAAAGCGACTGTTGTTTTTAATCTGAAGCATTATTAATTTTTTATGTTTCTTTTATTAAATAGTTGTACTCGTATGCATTCGCATGTCCATATACGAATAAATGTTTAAATGTAGCGTGGAACAAGGCAGTTGCCCTTTTTGGAAAGCAAGAACCTCAACACCAAAATAGCAGGCAAGTGTCTGAACTAGATATCGAATTACTTCGGGTGAAAACCTTCCAGTTCCAATTCTTTTTTTGGCCGGCACTGCAAGCAATTTTGGTGGAACCACATTTTTCTAATCAAAATAAACTTTGTTAGATTATTCCAATTAGTTGAGCATGAGGAAATCTTGTTTGAAGGTGTCATTTGAGGGCATTATAAGAAATTTGAAACTTATGGTTGATTAAACCATCAGTTTATGCTAGAATGCAGGTATAATTTTAAGGCATTTTAGTATTGATTGCAAGAAGTACGAGTAGACAGAGAGAGAGAGAGAGAGAGCAGCAGTTTAAGTAGTAAGAGAGTGCGCAAACAATGTCCTTCAGGTATAGTCAACCCCACTCTTGACATAGAATCCTTGAATCAACTTAGAAAAACTGAAATATGGTTGTCTTGAATTTAAATTTGCCGTCATTTCGTTTGCGTTTTACTGATCTCCTTGTTAGAGCAATCAGAATAACAATAATGCAAGAATGCTATTACATCCAAACGCGTATTTCTTCCCAATTTCAAGTGGCGTTGCTGCTGTAATTGTAAAATCTTGAGCCGTTTGTAACTTTTTGTTTAAAATTCGATTACTATGAAGTTTTGAAAACGCATGCATCTATTATAAAGGCACCCGTATATGACTTTTTGGCAAATTTAAGAGTCTCCTGATCTAATTTAGAAAAACATGAAAATCACAAATTATACTAAAGAGTGGTGCAACCATAATGCACGATGTTAATTGTGAGTCACACCTTAACATCAAGTTTTTCGCCCAACTTAATTTGACATTTCTTTGTTTTAGTGTTTTACAAATCCAACCATGGAGAGGTACGCAATTGAGCATCGCGTTAAGGTTGTTGAAGCCTTTTACGAAAGTGGGCATTCAAATCAAAATGCATTTCGCGCACTTCGTGATTTTTTTGGTCAGCATAATCGACCAAATGTGTCCACAATCGGGAGTATTGTGCAGAAATTTCAGCAAACCGGGTCTGCCGGAAATGTGAAATCACCTGTGCATGTTCGCCCAGTTCGTTCTGCGGAAAACATTGCTGTTATTCGCGAAAGTGTGTTAGAAGAGCCGTCAGCCCTGACTCGTCGTGGTGCCCAATAATTGAACATCTCGCGAACATCACTGATGCGAATTTTGAATAAAGATTTGAATTTACACACTTACAAGGTTCAATTGACTCAAGAGGTGAAGTCTACTGACCATGTCAAGCGTCGGCAATATGCCAAATGGTTGGTTGAACAGACAGAAGGGAATAGCGACTTTACAAAGAAAATCATCATCTTCTTCAGAATTGCCGCATTTGGGCAAATGAGAATCCACGAGTGATTGTTGAAAAGCCGATACATCCACAAAGAGTGACTATTTGGTGCGGCTTATGGGCTGGCGGCGTCATCGGGCCGTACTTTTTCGAAAATGAGGACGGTCAAGCAGTTTCCGTGAATGGTGTTCGCTATTGCGAGATAATAACGGACTTCTTGTGGCCAGAAATTGAGGTTATAGACCTGAAAGATATGTGGGTCCAACAAGATGGTGCCACACAGCCTACGAAAGAATGGCTCTTTTGCGCGAGAAATTCAATGGCCGTGTTATCTCAAGTTGTGGCGATGTTAATTGGCGGCCACGATCATTTGATTTGACACCGTTGCACTTCTTTCTCTGGGGATATTTAAAAGAAAAGTGTACTTCAATAAGCCAAGAACAAGTCAAGAGCTAAAGGATGAGATAATTCAGCACATTAACGACATTGAACCTCAATTATGTCTCAGAGTCATTGAAAATATGGACCATTGGATAGAAGTATGCAACTATAACCGTGGCGAGCATTTGGGCGATATTATGTTTCATACATGATTGTCATAGATCCTTCTATTATAATAAAAAATATTAACATAATTCTCTAAAAACTTTTTGTTTTATTTACAATTAACATCGTGCGTTTTGGTTAGACCACTCTTTATATGATTAATTAACTCGATTGAATTTTGATTTAAGAGGTAGATGTTTGTCGTCTTTGTGCTCATAGAGGCCTTCATTTATTGCTCAAACGTATCAAATCACGAGGGGAGGTACAAATTTTAACTGTTCTCGTTTTTTGACACCCGCTGTTGAAAATTTTCATCAAGACCTATCATTTAATGCCCAGGTTGGCTACCATTGGTAAAACCATATGTTTCAGGATTACCCTCATATCTGGGGGACCTCCCTGAAAAAGCTTGTACATTTTTTTATTACAAAACTAATCGTGACAACTGCAGTCTCTGAGAACTATTGATGCGGTCGACGTATGGATAGACAGGATCGGGTGGCAACACTAGCGTTGCAGGATTGTCCGCGATCAATACAACGTTGTGTTCAACCTACGCAGCAATTTCCTCGGGTGATTGTACTTGAGTTGCAACGTTGATCTCAGAAGCGGTTCGTGTCGCATGATAAGAACTCCATTCGCCATGTCTAGTGGTGGCACGTGCGCGTGGTCATTAGTTCGTTGTACGGGTGGAACGTTCAGCCGGCGATAAATAGTACGTCCAAGATAAGAAGTAAGCACAGTCCATCGTGGGCGACAAAGAACTTCAACAAATTTTTATAATTTACCATATCAATAGTGCACTAGGGAATAGATTAACTTAATAATAACTTAATAAATAGACGGAATAGCCACTTATACTGCGTTTGGATCTTAGAACTGTAATTGGCGATCTCCCTTACGCGAGTTTCAAAAAGCGCTCGGTGTTACGTCACGGACGTTCCTAGGTGTATAGTGCTTCGCTTCCGAAGTCAATGTGAATGGGAAACCAGCCAGTGAAAGGAGAAGTTACAAACACCTTGGTAGTGAGTTCGGCGCGACCTCGTCGAGGTGACACTATTGCGCGTGGTCGCGGTAAATATCGCGTTCCTAGTGTACATATTGGACGGGGACCACGTCTGCGGAGTACAGAGGCGCGTGCAAGCGAGCCTCCTCGAAGCTCGATCGTAAAAGTCGAAATGCCAATGAAGGCAAAGTTGACATTCCGGCCGCCGCTCACGATAAAGAAAAGCCCGAAGCCGGAGAGATAAGCGGTGTGAAAAAAGCTATTTTCCGGATTCCGCCATTCTGGGAGAGGGACGTCAAACTACGGTTCGAGCGAATTGAGGCGTACTTTGGGCCAAGCCGCATAGCAAGAGACAACGCGTTTCCAACTGATCGTTGCCAGCCTGGATATAAGAGTAGTTGAGCACGTGCGTAGTGCAGTGTCCAAGCCGCCAGTAGAGGGAAAGTACGCTAATCTCAAACTTGAAATAATCAAGACTTTTACCGAGTCCGACCAGCAACGTATTCAAAAGTGTTGTTGGAGGTCGAGTATCACAGCTGTTAAACTAAATGCGAACACACACCGTTCACAGTACCGCTGAAGAGACACTAACGCAGAGGTGGCTAAATCGACTGGACATCACGTTGCGCAGCATCCTGTCAGAAAACGATGCCTCACTGCAGAATTTAGCAAAGATTGCTGACAGGGTCCACGAAGTGACGAAAGGATCCAAGCCATATACCAGCGTATTGATCTCAGACCACGACTCTGCGGGAGCCGCTCTACCAGCAGCAAAGGTTTTGTCCGAGCTCAACAAACTGACTGGAGAGATTGTAAGGCTGGCACGCCGAATTGACGAGGATCATAAGAGCCTAGCTCAAAGGGTTCAGTGCACGTGCTCATGCAACGATAAGCCAGGGAAATCACGAGTGCCGTCAAAATCACATCCGAAGTCGCCCAAACTTCCAACCGAGGCCTGCTGGTACCACACCCATTATGGATCAAACACCACGAAATGCCGACTGCCATACAAGTATGGAAAACTTAAAAAAACTGAAGCCGTCCTCCCCGCAACAACTAGCCGGCGCGCGCTCAGTGCATCGCTTATACATTCACAACAGCAAAGGCATTGGTGCACTATTAATCGACACCGGCGCAGACGTATCCGTCATCCGATTTACCATCCGAGATCGAAGTAATCCAGCATCTGGCATCCGCTTATTAGCTGCTTACGGTTCTGTTATTCGCACCTACGGGAAGAGGAAGTTAACATTAAATCTTGGGCTCCTGAAGCGTGTTACTTGGACCTTCATCATAGCGGACGTTAGCTCCCCAATAATCAAAGCAGATTGCTTGAGTATCAGGGACTAGTTGCCAATATCAGAGGCCGAAAGCTTATCGAACGACCAATTGCGACTGCTGCTGAGGTGAAAGCCCCATCCAAGGACCAACCACTTGCAGTCTCATCGAGAAAAGTGAAAGCGCTGCAATTCTAGCAGAATATCCCGAAATCACATCGACAGCAAATTGTCGCAACGTTAATTGCATCACATTGTGACAATATTCTTCCAGTAAACTCAAAGACACGCCGACTTCCTCCCGACAAACTCGCCGCTGCAAAAACCGAGCTCGACAACTTGATGCAACTGGGAGTCCAAGGACCAACCACTTGCAGTCTCATCGAGAAAAGTGAAAGCGCTGCAATTCTAGCAGAATATCCCGAAATCACATCGACAGCAAATTGTCGCAACGTTAATTGCATCACATTGTGACAATATTCTTCCAGTAAACTCAAAGACACGCCGACTTCCTCCCGACAAACTCGCCGCTGCAAAAACCGAGCTCGACAACTTGATGCAACTGGGAATCTGTCGATCATCCAAGAGTACATGAAGCAGTCCTCTGCATATGGTACGTAAAGCCAACGAAGATTGGCGGCCGTGCAGAGACTATTGAGCGCTCAACGCAGACACTGTTTCGGATCGATATCCTACTATACTGTCGCCTTACAGGACATGAAGGTCTTTACTTTAATCAATCTACAGAAAGCATTTCATCAAATTCTAGTCGAGCCAAGTGATGTCCCGAAGAAGGGGATTATCACACCGTCTCGAGACTGTACGATATCGTCTACTTGACTTTTGGCCTTTGCAACATGGGCCGGACCTTCCAACGTATTATGTACGAAGTGCGAAGGGGTCTGGCAGCGTTTTCGTCTACATAGATAACATATTGTATTGTCTCCGGACCAGCAGACTCATCAACAGCATGTTTCGGAGGTGTTGGATCGTCTGCACCAATACGAACTCTCGATCAACATAGACAAGTGCCAATTTGGAGTAGATGAACTGCGATTTTTGGTTCATACAATTTTATCTGGTGGATTGAAATCTTTACCTGAGAAGCTACAAGGCATCCCTGCGATCTCGAAGCCCAGAACAGCACTTCAGCTAAAGTCATTCCTAGGAATGATTAACTTCCATAGATGAATCCTGCCACTCGCTGCCCAAAATCAACGTCTGTTCCAACAGCTAATACAAGGAAACAGAAGGTGCGATAAAACGGAGCTTAAGTGGACCGACGTGGCATCAGCAGAATTCGAGAGGTACAAGTCAGAACTGAGCAGGGTTCCGTTACCCGCGCATGGTGATCCAGCGGCTGCATGGTCCCCAGCTATGGACGCCTCAGACGATGAACTCAGAACTGTCTTACACCAGACAACGAGCACTGGAACGGAACTTTTGGGATTTTTCTCACGCAAGCTAAACGACATTCAGCGACGCTACAGCACCTGCGTGTTGCTAGCTATTCACGAAGCCATCAGGCACTTCAGCTACATGGTGGAAGGCAGAGTCAGTCATTGCAGTTTGCGTTCCAGTAGCGACCGGAAAAAGCGTCATCGAGGCAACAACGTCAACTGGACTTCATTTCTCAGTTTACAGTTGGTATCCGCCACATTCCAGGCCAGAATAATTCCATCGCGGATTGCTAATCTCGGGTAGCTACGATTTCCAAGATCGACCTCTCTTCTCTCGCTTCAGCTCAACATAACGAGCCCGAGGCTTTGCTAGAGGACCGAACAAATCAACTCGAGTGGAAGAAGCAGGAGCTTGCCGATTCAGCTACGCTACTGCACTGCATAATAACCGACAACAAGGTCTAGCCCACCCGGACATTCGAGCAACTAGGCGACTCATGACCGACCGTTTCTTCTGGCCTGCCATGAACAAGGAGATCAATAGCTTTGTATGATACTGTATGGCCTGCCAACGCAACAAGATCAGGCATCACGCTGTCACCGCTCCGACGATACACCCTGCCGGATACCAGATTCGAGCATATTAACATAGTCCTCATTGCACCACTGTCCACGAAAGATGGTTACCGTTATTGCATAACCATCATCGACAGGTTCACACGTTTGCAAGAATCCGTTCCGCTCCATAGTATCACCACAACAACGATGCTGAGGCGCTAATCAATGCATGGATTAGCCGCTTTGGAATGCCTGCAAGAATCACTACCGACCTGAGACGCCAGTTCGAAAGCCAGATCTTTATTGAGCTAACCCGTGTTCTGGTAATTAACCACCTGCGGACCACCCCGCACCATCCTGCCGCCAACGGAGTCATTTAACAAAACAAAACTGCGACCTCAAGGCGCCACGCATCACACCACCGCCCTGACTTTCGTACACCGAGCATTAGGCAACAGGACGTATGTCTTCATAAGGGACGCTAAACTTAAATCATCGCTCACACCACCATTTGACGTTCCGTACCCTGTTCGTGCAGTGAGTGCAAGATTCGGGCACCTGTATGCTTCGAATGATGGTATCGTGGCCAAGCTACTGTGGGGGGAGTAGTGTGGCGGCAACACTAGCGTTGTAACATTGTCCGCGATCAATAAAACTTTGTGTTCAACCAACGCAGCAATTTTCTCGGTTGATTGTACTAGACTTGCAACGTCAATCTCCGACGCTCATCGTGTCGCATGATAAGAACTCCATTCGGCATGTCTGGTGGTCACGCGTGTGCGTAGCCAACGGTTCTTGGTAAGGGTGGAACGTTCAGCCGGCGATAAATAGTAAGTCCAAGATAAGAAGAAGTGAGTACAGTCCATTGTGAGCGACAAAAAACTTCAACATATTTTTATAGTTGACCATATCGATAGTGCATCAACGAATAAATTAGCTTAATAAATAGTGTAGTGGCTATTAATTTATACCGCGTTTGAATCTGAGGACAATACGATCAATGATGCCCTGCCACCAGTTCCAAAATGAAAGCCGTATTAAACACTAAAAAATATCAATTCTATCCACAAACAAATTAAATTTACTATGGAATTTGGAAAGTACAAAAAAGCGTTTTCAGCTTACTGATATACACATTTGAGGTCAAACTCACCTTCGGAATATACAGGAAAAGCACACAGACACCAGAGACGATACAAACAGCGCAAAAGATGGCACAATTCCAGGCCATGGTACATCCCATTGAAAAAAACAGAAGGAAGAAAATTACACACTACAGGTAGTATTTCGAACGCTTACGATGAAAAAGACGCCAAAAATATTCCTTTATTAAGTAAAACAAAATTCGTCAACTACGCTGTTTTCCCAAAACACGCTGGTCCCGGAAGACAAGCAGTAATCCGACACACAAAAGCAAAATCAACGATAAAGAAGATAATGAAATTTGCATGAATTGAAATGTTCCCACCAGCAAGAAGGTAAATTTGATTAACCGGCTCAAATTAGTTAGGAGCCCACTGGGAATATATTTCGACGGCCAAATGACAGCAAAGGGTCTACGCGTTTGCTCATCGGGTTTACGGGTTCCCCAATGATGAAACATTGAATGCCAAGAAATGCCAATAACTGCTACCAAGCCCTACTTACACTTTCTTTGTGATTGTCACGCGTAACTATTACTTTTTTAAAAGGCTGACATAAGAGCGTGAAGGGGAGTCTTCCGCGCCTGATAACGGAGTCGAAAGTAATAATCATGCCACCGGAATAGAGGTTGAGCGACGGGCTAACTATCCGCAACTGCAAAACCCTACATTGTTTCGAAACCTGCAACAGAGCCTTGAACATCGCAAAAAAAGACTTTCCTGGTATCATGGAATGTCAGATCACTGAGAAACCTTGGTGTTGTTAAGGATCTTTTACAACGGGCCAGTCAATATAAATTAAATGCACTAGCAATACAAACTGGATTGGGAGCAATATTCAAGACGAGAACGCACACAATATTTAAAGTGCGAAGCCTTCTGGAAAGCGAAAATTTGGAGTGGCCTCAATTTGGGATTTCTTTTTTGTTTTAATACAACATCCCCTTTCGAGCCTTTGCTTAGAGATAGTTACAGTATCTCATTATCTTGATCGAATGTAGCGGCACTGGAGAAGGTCATATTGTCAGTACCATTATCGTATATCCATCCACCTAGCTGCGATTCGTTCTGATTTTAAATAAGTAGGTATCATAACTGAACGGGCTTATAGTCCATCCGAAGAATCACTTGAAGCATATCTCGTCTTCTCCAATGGAACTTGAACCAGAGACCTTCGACTTACGCGACGAGTACTCTAAACGCTACATTACGCGGACTTCTCTTTTGTGGACCTCCAACCACACGTTATTGATTTTAAGGCAGTCAATGAACGATTGTGTGCGATCCGTATAAAAGAATAACTCTTAGAAATACGACTGATTAACGTACACGCTCAGACCGAAGAAAGGACGAAGAAACGAAGAAAACGTTCAACAATCACCCGGAAAGATTAGTCGACTCATTATCTAAAAACGACACAAATGTTATTCTGGGTGCTTTCAACGTTAAAGTTCGCAATGAGCTATCTCATCGGGGAACGACTCGAGGATATAGCCTTAGCGATAAAAAAAATGGGAACGGACAGCGCTTGAATGGCATTGCATGTAGCAGAAATCTAGTCATACGTTCGACTTGCTTCCCACATTTACACATGCCTAAAATGTCCTCCAAATCACCGACTGCAACAACGTTGGGCCTCGAACATACTTAACGTTGACCTTATCATATCTAATCCCCCTAAATCTTCACTTAAACTCCTTCCCTCGTCCACACCATATGTGAATCCTGATCCGCTCCATCCCCCACTGTCTTTTCTCATTAATACACACCAAGCTTCTCATCCTTAAAAGGTATTGCCTACTCGTTTCAATTTCTTTAAAGCTAACTACTCCAGAATGGAAACTGGATATCTCTCCTCAAGTGTCTAGGAGTCAATGAGGCACTTAGTGACCTCTATACCATACTATCTGAAATTATCCAAGAATATACTCCTATTTGTCGTCCGAAAAAGTCAGGCGATGTCCCATGGAACTTAGTTGCGGCTCAGAAAGCTAAGATTTCTGCTGATTTAAAATTTCCGAAATTGCGTCCCCAGACGGATTTTGAACTGTTCAAGGAGCTTCGCAAAGAGGACAGAAAGCAGCTATCTCTGTTCAAAAGAAATATATAAAGCCCATTGAAATCTCCTTAAATGCCAATCACATGAAGCCGTTTCGGTTTTTTATCCGTTCTCGTTAGAGTTCTCGTAAATTTCCTCAGTTTGTTCACTACGAAAACATTACCTCTACATCATGACAAGATCTTGTGATCATCCTTACCATAGGGATTCTCATTTTTGTCAAAATGGCCACTTAGGTTTTCTCCAGTGCTAAACTGAACCCGCTAGCAGTCATCCAGTCTCTCAATCGCCGCATTAGCCTACTTTGCCTAAGTCGCGCTTGTTCAATGGTGCCTCCAGCGACCAGAGCCGCAACATCATCCGCGTAGCCGATCAAGCATGACTCATCTGGTATCTCCAATCTCAGTAGTCCGTTGTAAGACACGTTACACAGATCTGGACCAAGGATAGATCCCTGGGCAACACTCCATGTAACTTCCATCCTTCGTTGGCCCTGTGTCGTGTTTTGTCGTAGAGCAGGCTTCGGTCTTTTAGGTATTCCCTCAAAAGCCGCGCTAGTTATTCTGGAAATTGAAAGGGATTTTCCAGCGTATCCAGAATATCCACCCATCTAGTGGAGTTGAAGGCATTCCTAACGTCGAGTGTCACCAACAGGACGATCCGTCGCTTGGTGTGGCTATATGTCTCTACCTTTTGGACCGGGCTGACCACCTCTGCAATCCCTCAATAGTGGAACGCCCTGCTCTAAGGCCATACTGCCGAGGAGATAGGTTCCCAGCAGCACGAACCGCATCAGTAAGTCTTCCCCTGATAAGTTTCTCTAGCACTTTTCCAGTAGTGTCGATCCGGGATTTCTCTTCCCCTTGCTGATCAGCACGAGTCTCGCCACCTTCCATCGCACCAGGAAAGCGCCGTCCCATAGGCAAGCGTTGAATAAGCTGAGCAGCAAGTTATGGCCAAGTTGCAACACCTCAGATGGAACATCATCTCGACCTGGAGCCTTCCTCGCTTTCAGTGAAAGGATTGCCTCTTCCAGTTCTGGCTGTGTGAAGTGTGGACACTCACTGCTGTTTCTCCATGTACAGCGACAACACGGACGGGATGGGCGGGGAAGAGTGCCCGCACTATCTCGTCCATATTTTCCGTATCATGTACGCAAGGTTTCCGTAGGGCACCAAGCTTCCGCATAACTAGTTTGAAGTAAGGCCCCACTGATCCTCGTTCACATTGTTCACCAGATTAACAAGAAGGGGTTAAGGAAGAGGAAATAATTAAAGGAAAAAAGGTGAAAATGTGTGCCCAAGGAATTGAGAACTTGATATTTATGGAGTTCGGTTCTAATGAACAAAAGAATGCCGATTACGGCCGGAATTCGGAACAAAACTACGGAAACACCGGAAAAATTCAGTTTTTGCGATGTCTACTTCGAAAATGGTATAGGTATACAAATGTTTCAAAAGTAGGGTGCGGAAACTTTTTCACTCACTGGACATGGCGGTATTAATTATTCAGCCATGTCCAGTGAGTGAAAAAGTTTCTTTACTTCCTATAGCTAGGATCACGGTTAAAATATTTCCTAGCTGCATTACAAGTAGAAATATAAACCATTAAATTTGAGAAACTACCCCAGCATTTACCTGTCTCGCGCTTAAACAAATCATCCTTAATCGTTTGCATTGCAGGACCATAATCATAAATTTCCAATATTCAGTTATAATTCTGTTCGCATCCGAACTAAGAGTAACTTCTGCTAGTTATCAAAAATATCCATCTATAAATTATTTTTAATGTATCTTTTCCATTCTCACCTTTCCCGCATAAACCACCCAAAGAAATAAATATCGACATCTTTTTACGTTCGATGTTTGAATTCCTAGCACGTATCACACACTCTACTCACCAAATCCATTCGCTCCACATATCCTACCATCTTTTATCCTCCTAAACAATCTTCACCAGTTTCCCGGAAAAGATGCAAGAACTTACCTAAAAGCTCATCCGCATCGACATTACGTGCCACGAGTACGGCAACGGTTTGGAGGGCGGGCAAGCCCCACGCTGCTAACTGCGATAATGTACTGAATGTCTCATTTTTCTTGGCCGTCGACAATTTATTGGTGTTATTATTATTGTTGTTATTCGACGTGGAAACTACTGCCGGCTCATTGACATCACTTCTGGCACGTCGGATCCCCCGATGCCATTCCAAACAGAGTATGGACCACCTGGAAAAATAAACATAAACATCAAATTTACTAGTTGAAACCGAGGAAGCATGTATAGAATATGTAGTAAGTACATGTCTGGGAAATTGTTTGGATACGTGTTTGTGTTGGGCGTTCTATTGACTGAAGGAAAATATTTGAAGGGGAGCAAAGAAAATCAATTTGAATACACTCAAAATGCAAATATTCGTTAAGGTTGAATACGTTTCACTCTATTACAAGAATTACTTGAATATTTTATCGCCATCAATTTCAAGAAAATGTTTTCGCTAAAAAATCAATAAATTTGAATAGTTTTTGAAAACCCATTTTCGAAAATTATTCCAATAGATATTTTCACATTGCCATTTAAAGCTAGCAGTTTTATGATAGGAAACTTACTATTTTATTGCAAGATAAGCTTTATTGCTATTTATCGATAAGGAGCTTTTTATTTCAATGCAAACAATTTGAAGAATCATCGTAAAACTGTTAATTATCATTTTGTCTGCTTTGCGTAGCATTTACTAACAAATAACCAATTAATGAAGTGTTATTCATACCATTTTTATGACTCCGTTTTAGAAGGCTATTAAATAATTAGCAAAGGAAGGAATTCATTTCGTCTTTTGTCCATTTGATTTTCAGTTGACAATGTGTGGTGAACGGCGTAAAATTAATAAGGCATTTGAGTTTTAGAGAATCCACAAAGAAACTTATCTTTATAGCCAGAAATAAATTTCATAGAAACTAGAACCGGTTGAGTTCAGAAATGTTCAAATTTTGGTTTTTGGTTTCATTTTGTAACAATTTAAATTCAGTTGCATTAAAATTTATATAGCTTCTTTTGAAATGTTGATAAATATTCGCAGTATTTAGGACCCTGCAGTGTTACCTTATTTGCTACATTTTCACCATATTGCAGGATGTAAGGTCTTAATTTACCGAGAAAAAAACGCGTGTATGATTGCTCAAAAATCGTATATAACATATTATAAAAGTTTTTAGGCATTTTTGGGCCTGCTGAAATTTAAGGCAATTCGCCAAAAACTCTTCGTAAATCACCTGAACGCATGGTGAAATCACTCATTGAAAAAAAATAAACTTAAGTTTATTTATGCAGCCGCTCTCCTTAACTTGATTCATCTCTCTCGCTTCTCTTGCTACCCAATTGGGAGACTATAATTTCATTTTATTATTTTATCAAGAAAATAAGCAGTCTTTCTTCCTTTATTTATAATCAGTCAAAACAAAAACATATAACTCTTCTCATAGAAATATCAACTTAAAAAAAATTACTAAATCTCCCCATCTTATCCCACTCAAGGGGGAAGACGGGGTGCCCCTTGGGTAAGATGGGGTATAGAATGCTTAAACGTCGCCATCTTCACAAATCGGGCAGATACGGGCAGTTTCGGCGTCGTTATCTTCCACTCCTGCACAGCTACAATGCGCCCACTTACCGCAAGTCTGGCGAGTGATCCATCCTTCGGTAGACTCGGAATACAAGCCGTGGCAGTACAGACATTCTGTATCTTCGTCATCTGATGTCTGCAGCAATGAAGTCATCTTCGGTATAAATTTGCTTTAAATGCATTAATTGCAGTTGGCATTTTTGCTGCCCGAATGAACGCTTGTCCGAAGAGTTTAGCCATTTGAAATAGGGAAACTACTTTTCCAGGATTTGATCTTAACCATGCTGTTAAATCCTGATCATAAAAGATACTCACAGGCCGCGTAAAACCAACATCTGCTGGCTGTAGTTTGTGAGTGTTGTGTGGTGGGAAGTATATTATTGTCACGCCATGTTTGGGTGCATCATCGATTAACGGCAAATTTTGGGTGAGAGAGGCATGACCATCTAAAATCAGCATGACTGGGTTGGTTTTAGAAGCGTTGGTGAGTTTCGCAAATTTTTGAAACCAATTTAAGAAAATGCCAGCAGTGATCTACCCAGAATCTGAACATTCAGCCTGTACGAGTTCGTATCAGCCAACAACTATATTTTTTATGATTCATTAACTTCTTTTGTATCAGCAAAATGTTTAACGTACATTGTTTGCAATAAAACCAACTTATTGTGTACGGAAAACTTTAATTACAATTCAAAACTACAATTATGATTTTACGGGAAACGATTTAATTTAATTCGATGTTGTTCGAGAGACTCTACTTTAAAAACTGACTAACTTTTTCTTTTGTCTGCAAAATTGCGGTATCCGCTTCAGATAATTACCGCTTCTTACAATTATTCCCCGATTCGAACATTTCTTAAAATTAGTATACTAAAATTGTCACCCGATTCAAATTCGACCATTTTTCCAATCAGTAAACTACTTAACATTTTACCTTTGCTGCCTTGATCTTTGCATACCTTTAATTGATGTTTGACAATTGTCATGTATTTGACAATTGTCATATGTCTGTTCACAATTCGAGATAAACATGTAGTGTCGCGAGTGAAATCGCAAACATTTTCCAACGTTTGCATCGTGTTTGGGCGTTTCGTGTACTGCAGGAACCTTCAACACTGTCAGATAAGTATTTTGTCTTTTTTTGTAAAAATACCCAATACTTTGTGGTTCATTATCTTCTAGGTATCCTGTGAAGCTGCAGCTGCAACATACTCCCCCGGATGAGGGATTGTAAATACCTCAGAATTGGACACAACTGTCCTGTAAGTATACTGATTAATTTTGATTTTTGATTTATTATATTTTGTATATCGTTTTGATTGTCCGGTCCCATTCATGGTGTGACGAAGTTGACTCATGGAAATCCTTTGAATCTTGGATGATATCACTTCTTTGCACAACGTAGGTTTGGTGAAGTTGTCCCACCTTATACTGGGCGTCCACCTACACCTTAGTAACAATTCAAGTTTCTATTGTGTTATTAAAGTTCATATTGGCTGGTATAAAGGTCCGCTGGGAAACGAATGGAAACTGATAGGAATTGGTCTCAAAATTGAGCGAGGTTTCTCTTTAGGATCTAGCTCTGTTGGGGAACGATATTCGTATTGATGAAGTAATGAAAAGACATTACGAGCGTTATGCTGGATTTATCTGCACGGGTAAAAGTGCGATTTTCGTGATCGCTCTCTTATAGTACTTACCGTTTGAAAATACTGTCACGACTCGCACCACCGAATCATGTCCTGGATGAACCTGGGTGATCCTAGCTAGAGGCCATCTGCAGGATGGAGTTCTTTCTTCTTTAAGTATGCATAAATCGCCTACTTTGAGGTTGATTCCACTCTTGACCCACTTCGGTCGGCATTGTAAACGGCTTAAGTACTCACATTGCCAACGTCTCCAAAAATCTTGAGCAACCTTTAGCGTTGGTTGCCATCGGTCGAGGCGATTGATATTAGCATCTTCCAATATAAAATCCAGTGGGGTTATCAGAATGTCGCCAATTAAAAAATGAGCAGGAGTTAATGCTGCGGTATCCATTGGGTCATCATTAAGGGGACACAGGGGACGAGAGTTGAGGCAGGCTTCTATCTGTACTAGCACTGTAGAAAATTCTTTGTAGGTCAGTGGAATGTTGCCTACCACTCGACGTAGATGCGCTTTTATAGATTTGACTCCGGCTTCCCAAAGCCCCCCTCCAAAATGAGGTGATGCAGGCGGATTGAAATGCCAAGTTATTCCATCCTGTGCCAGAGCTTCAGCTGCTCCAGCATTGATTTCCCTCATCCTCTTTAGTTCAGCAGTCGCACCAACAAAATTTGTACCGCAGTCAGAATACATGTGTGAGCTATAACCGCGTCTACCCAAGAACCTTCGTAACGCTGCGATGAAAGCCGGTGTGGACAGGTCACTGACGACTTCTATGTGTATGGCTTTTACTGCGAGACAAATAAAAATAGCTACATACCCCTTTATACTCTTGCTCCCTCTTCCTCGCCTGTCATTTATATCAAAGGGTCCACAGAAATCAACACCCGTGTGCGTGAAAGGACGGGATACGGCCACTCGAGCTTCTGGAACGCACCTCTGTATAAATTGTTTGATACGATTGCAACCATCTATTAGCCAGAACTTTCTCCTAAGTGTGTTAAGCATTAGCTGCGTTTGTCCATGTAACGTTGACTGATGAATTTGGTGTAGTAATAAATCGGTTAGTTTCCCGTTTCGTGGCAGAATAATTTGATGCTTTTTATCGTAAGGTGACTGGGCATTTTTTAAACGTCCTCCAACTCGCAATATTCCCTTTTCGTCCAGGAATAGATTCAAGTTAGCCAATTGCTTTCGCTTCCAACGGGTTCTGATTTCTGAAGACGTGCGATGTCTTGTGAGCATTCTGTTCGCTGAGCGTATTTGATCCAGAATTCAAATGATTGTCTTAACTCGTGGCTGGTTAAGTATGCACGTTCGCCTCTGTCCTTCGGTTTTTGTTTGATGAAACGGACACAATACGCCATGATTCTTATCAACTTTGTCAATGTTGAATATTCTCCCAATAGATCGTTCAAAAAATTTTCAGTGCGCACGCCAACATTCGCCATTACTTGTTTTCGCCTTTCGATATCAATTGATTGAATTTCTTTAATTTTAGGCCATTCGTCGCTGTCTTCAACCAGCCAACTTGGTCCGTTCCACCAAAGTTTGTTACTGATTAGATCCTTGGGTTTTATTCCCCTTGATGCTATATCAGCTGGATTGTGTTTTGACGGGACGTAACGCCATGGAATATTCCCAGTGGTTTCTAGAATTTGCGCTGTCCTATTACTAACCAAAACCGTCCATCGAGTTGGATGCCCTTTCAGCCATGCTAGGACAACTTCGGAATCAGTCCACAACCAGATAGGCATTTTTTCGATTTCTACTGAACCTGTGACCTCTTTTAATAATCCCGACAGCAATACTGCGCCGTATAGTTCTAGTCGAGGTATACTAATTGGTTTCACTGGTGCTACTTTGGTCTTCGCTATTAGTAAGTGACTGTTGGTCGATGATTCTGATTGCACCACTATATAAATTGCTGCTGCGTATGCCCGTTGAGACGCATCACAAAAACCATGGAGTGATACTGCTGAATTCTTTTGGTATGTTAACCATCTTGGAATTCTAATGTCTTCAATATTGTGTAATTCTTCCAACAGGTTAACTCATTCTTTGTTTAAGACACTCGGTATTGGCTGATCCCATTCTTATCCATGTAACCAAAGACTTTGAAGCAAAATTTTTGCTGTTACCATAATAGGTGCTATCCATCCTAATGGGTCGTATAGCCGTGCCACTTCCAAAAGGACAGAGCGTTTGGTAAATGTTGTTGATTGTTCCCGTCTTTTCAACCGATACGTGAAATAGTCCTTCATCGGAAACCACATAACTCCCAGAGACTTGTATCCGCCATCTATTTCAAAATCGATTGAATCTTTCATTTCAATGTCTTTGATTGGGAGATTTTGCAGTAATCGTTCATCATTTGTGATCCATTTTCTTCATTGCAAGCCATCAGCTTTCAAAAGTTGAATCGATTCATCTCGTTTCTGCACAGTTTCTTTTATGTTGTGTCCCCCTGATAACACATCATCTACATAAAATTCCTTTAACACTGACTTGCTTGCAGCAGAATACTTCTCCATATCATCCATTGCTAACTGGTGCACCGTCCTTATCACAAGAAATGGGGCTGAGCATGTTCCAAATGTGACGGTGCATAGACAATAATCCTTAATTGTTGTTTCTGGTTGTGACCTCCAGACATTCTTTTCATAGTTCGCGCCTTGAGGATGTATCTTCACTTGGCGGTACATCTTAGCAATGTCGGCCATCATTGCAAATTGCTTTAACCTCCAATTGATAATAATTGATGTCATGCTATTCCGGATGGCCTCCAGTCAATAATGTGTCGTTAAGCGACAGTCTAGAACTTGTCTTCCGTGAAGCATCAAACGCCACCCGTAGTTTTGTTGATGTACTCTCCTTGACTACGGCATGATGTGGCAGAAAATTGGCCATACTAATCTTTCTTCCCTTATCATACATCACTTCATTGCAATAAGGAACCTCCTCCATGTGACCTAATTCTAGATATTCTTGAATTACTGCCGAAAATTCTTCTCGCAGTTTCCTGTTTCCAGCAAATCGCCTTTCTAAATGGAGTAAGCTTGCCACTGCGCTTGCCCTGGAACAACCTAGTGAATGTCGGCTTTCAGTATCCTTGAACGGCAATCGAACTTGGTACCGCCCCTCCAGTTCTCTTTGAACGTTTGCTTTGTAATGTTGTTTGCAGGCTTCATCCTCTTGCGTCATATCGTTACGAGAGTCAATTTCCTCCAGCTCCCAAATTCGTTTTAATTGTTCGCTTTTCTCCACGTTTCTATCTATTTCTACTTTGAAGCTATGCATTGTTCGTGCACCATCAACGTCAACTTTTCCTGAAATTATCCAGCCTAATTTGGTTCGTTGCAAAACTGAACCTAGTGTCAATTTTCGAATTTCCCTGGGTATAACTTGAGCGTACACGTCTGCTCCTAAAAGAAGATTTGGCTGATCAAATTGAGGATCAGCCAGATCCAAATTTCCAATGTGCTCTCGCACCAATGTAATGATCGTTTGAGATGGGACGAAATTGGTGAGCTTCCTCAATATGAGAGCCTCGATTGTTAAACATTCGTTTGTCTTTGTGCGTAATCTAATTTCCAGATTTCCATTGGTTGAAATGCCTTTCGATTTCCCAATATCAGCTATTGTAATGTTAGTAAATTGTCTTTTAATCCCCAGTCTTTGGGCTGCGTGTTCAGTAATTATTGATGTCTGCGAACCTTGATCCAACAAAGCACGAAGTGTTATACATCCGCTCAAAGCTTCGACCTTTACTAGTGCTGTCGCTAACAATACCGATTGTGCAGTGTTACTGTTCACAGAGTTGGTCTTGATGGACGATATCGTTGATGCCCCAGAATGCGAAGGAAACCCACTAGATATTTGTCCAGTATGCGAAAACCTCGATGAGGACGACTGACCTAGCGCTGTCGATGCGAGTTGATTCTTATGTGAAACTGGGACAACTGATTGTTCTTTATGCTCAGACAACAGCTGCGATTGATGCATATTTTTCCCATCAGTCGATACGGCAGATTTGTGAAGAAGTGTATGATGAGCCCTTTTGCAATGAACGCATCTCGAAGTACTGGGACATTTTCCAACCAAATGTCCTTTACTCAAACAGTTGAGACATAAGCCGCTAAATTTCGATAAGTTTATCCGTGGAAGTCGAACGTCGGCATCATTCACTATTACAAACGACTGATTATGTGCCTCTTTGATTCCTTGTGAACCCTGTGCCCCTTGTTCCACTTGCAGTTCTGCCAACTCCGTTTCGAAAGCCAGACTCATTTCTTCGAAAGTTAAATACCATTTCTTAGTGAAATATTCTAATGACAACTCCTCTTCACCTTCCAGCAGACTTATTATTTTATCATGCGTTTGCATGAACAATTGTCGAACTTCTTGCACACGCTGCAGTAATTTGTTGGCGTATGATAAGGTTTTCGCGTTTTGGAATCCTTGTGGAAATTGGAAAACATTCTGTTTAATTGTTCGTTCAACAATTTTTGCTGCGTTATTAAACGCTCCATTATTTTGCAGTAGCAGAACAATGACACAATGAACGGTATTTATTTCGGTATTTTATTTCCCGTTATATACCTCAAATTTTGGCTTTCTATTTGCCCCAATTGTCTTTAGACCTCAAAGCCAATCTAGAAAGTTTTCGAAATTATTGGCGACTGCTGTAGTTCGAATTGATCAATATGAAATGTGAAATACTTGTATGCAATATTTCACCCCAATGCATTTACACTACAATTCACCACCGAAAAATTCACACACTGTATATATTTCAAGTATACTTCACTCACTGTGTAACGTGCCAATGCCCTTTGTTTGCCAATTAAAATTTAATAAGGATATATATAAAACGGGATAGCAATACAAAGGAATGAAAAATGGACTCACCGGACCTTGAACCGTTATTTTCTCTCTCCTATTAAATTGGTCACAGTTATAATTTCGCGCGTCCCGAATTATATTAAACACTTTAATCCACCTTTTTTCCATACGCTATATAAAACTTTCACACACTCCGTTGATTTACTAATTTCTATTACTCGGATACACAATTATCCGGCTCGACGGACCAAAAATGTTTGCAATAAAGCCAACTTATTGTGTATGGAAAACTTTAATTACAATTCAAAACTACAATTATGATTTTACGGAAAACGATTTAATTTAATTCGATGTTGTTCGAGAGACTCTACTTTTAAAACTGACTTATTTTTTCTTTTGTCTGCAAAATTGCGGTATCCGCTTCAGAGAATTACCGCTTCTTACAATTATTCCCCGATTCGAACATTTCTTAAAATTAGTATACTAAAATTGTTACCCGATTCAAATTCGACCATTTTTCCAATCAGTAAACTACTTAACATTTTACCTTTGCTGCCTTGATCTTTGAATACCTTTAATTGATGTTTGACAATTGTCATGTACTCGTATTTGACAATTGTCATATGTCTGTTTACAATTCGACATAAACATGTAGTGTCGCGAGTGAAATCGCAAACATTTTCCAACGTTGGCATCGTGTTTGGGCGTTTCGTGTGCTGCAGGAACCTTCAACACTGTCAGATAAGTATTTTGTCTTTTTTTGTAAAAATACCCGATACTTTGTGGTTCTTTATCTTCCAGGTATCCTGTGAAGCTGCAGCTGCAACATACATATTATGTTCGCAATATGTAATGAGACACGAGTTTTGTCTAGTGCGAATAAAATGCCTTACTTGTGGAATTATTCATGCGCGCTGGACAACGTTTCTCACGTTGAGCGCAATGTGGGCTATCTGTATGCAAAGCAGAGGATAGAAAACATTGCATTTGCAATTGTACACCTACAATTTTATGATGACAATTTTCATGGGAACTACATTTGTTCCCACAAGCCAAATTGTAAAATAAGATATAAGTGCAGAAAATTACGAAATAAAAGCAGTCCAGTTTTGACCATATTCTTGGACACATCGTAGTTTTCATTTTGAGAAAAATTTTCAGCTGATCTCCCAATACAGGTATCGGAGAGATTTAACTTAAAATTAGTTAAAGTACTAAAATTTAACCCTTGTGAAGCTAGTTCAAGCTCATGCACTTGCGCTAGTACAATTATTAAGTAGTTTGTTGTCTAGTACATGTACTGGTTCAATAAAGCTGCGGCATAAGGCCAACTCTTAACAACTACGAAGCCAAGGCAAACCAGTCTTGACTAAAACAATTGGTGACACCGACGTGATCTTCACCCCACAACAAGACATTGAACTGAAGAATCAGCACACGAGAGCATCAAAATGGATCGCCTAGCACAGCAACAGACGCATTTGGCTGCAGAAATTTACGGAATCATCGTCAATTATAAGAAAGATCCGTTGAGTCGCAAGGAAAAGCCTGAATACTTCGAAGAACGGCTTCGACAAATCGGGGCATCTTAGGATGTATTTGAAGAAACGGATACGAAGATCCGCAAACTGGAGGACATGTCAGAGACTCATGCTTACTTTTTAAGTAGATTGTATGAGACGCAAACTTCAAACGATTTTAGTCACATTTCAAGGTGAAGCTACTAGAATTGAGGCATCAAAAAGCAGGAGTAAGAGAACAATCTGTCGAGACGGCCCACGCTGAGGAGAGCACTAAATCGCAAACGAATGACTCATTGACAGTAACTGATACGAGAGTTACTAAGCTGATAAAACGATACGAAGCATTAGAAAATTCACTGCAACGACTCTTCTCGCGATTGGAACAAGCGGAACAGCATTCACGTCAATTTCGCATAGTCAAAATTTCTTAAATAAATCAATACTGGTTACAACTAGATGAATATCAGCAACAAATATGGGAAATCACTACTGATCCTAATCATAACGGCTTCGGCCTAAAGCAGCACATTAAACTGGAGGAGATATGACAAGAGTTGCTCATAAAACTGGAGACTAAGCTTGACGAGCTAAATACGACATCCACCCCACTAGCGTCAATAACTACTAATCCAAGCGTAAATCTGCCAAAAATTACGCTGCCGAAATTCGTTGGAGATTACTTGCAATGGCGCCAGTTCCCCGATTTGTTTATTCAAGTGGTACACAATCAACCTATGTCAAACTGCCAAAGGATGTGGTATTTGAAGGTCGACTTAATAGGGGAAGCTGATAAGCTCATACGCAACTTTGCCATATCAGACGACAACTATGAGTCAGCACTGAAGACTCTGAAGGAGCGCTACGAAAATCAACGTCCACTGGTTACCGCACTCCTCCATGAGCTGATAGCCCAACCATCTAATGCAAGTAAAAGGCCCTCAGCAGCAGCAGTTAAGTCTTTGCACGACACAACAGCAGAATGCTTAAGAGGCTTGAAAAATATTAACGTAAATATCTTAGATTGGGATCTATCACTTCTGCATATCTTAATCAAGAAGCTCGATAGCACAACCAACACTTTATATAAGCAATCGTTGGCCAACCCACGAGATCTCCAGTCATTGAAAGATTTTATGGCCTTTTTAGTAGTTCGTTTTCAACCCTTAGAAGCACTTGGCAACCAAACGAAGCGATTTGATGATCCTCATAAAAAGAACATCAAGTCTACTAGTGCTGCTGTAACAACATCTACCTGTCTAGTTTGTAGCCAAGCTCATCCGGTTTACTATTATCCAGACTTTCTTCAATTGACCCCGTCAAAGAGGTTGAAAATAGTCCAAGCCAAAGTTCCGGGATGGACACAATGCCGCAGAATATACGTCACGAGGATGTAAAGAGTTTTCACAGTAACATAACAGCCTTCTGCACCTGGGGACCGTTTCTATGCCCAGCCAACAAAGGCATCAATAGAAGGCTTAACAGCATCGACAGAAAAGCATAAGGCACATCAAGAGGGAGCAGCACTTTCATTAACTACACTTAATTGTCAACGAAGTACAAAATATGTATTCTTAAGTACTGCCATTGTGAAATTGATTGGCAATAATGGGAAAACGGTGGAATACCGAACGGTGGAATGCTGAACATTGCATCAATTCACCATTCGACCTTGAAAAGGTTGGCGGATCGACCGAACGAGCACAAAAAGGGTAAATGTAACGTTTCAGCCGACATTCAATGGATATACCACCCGCTTGGAAGCATATGTCATGGAAAAGATTATAACGCCTCAACCATCCGTGGAGTTGAATATATGGCAGTGGTCCATACCAAAAACCTGAAGCTTGCCGAACATTTTTATGATATCCTAGCGATCGGTCAAATAAAGCTAGGCAGTGAATTGCCAGTCCTACAGAAAACGCTTCTCGGATGGATAGTGGCAGGCAAGGTTGGAACAACTGAAGCTCTGTCTGCTACTTGTGGATTTCTTGCTGAAGACCAAAAACTGAATGGTACGATTGAAAGGTTTTGGAAGTTAGAAGACGTTGTTGATGCCAAGTCACAGTATACGGCAGCGGAAAGGCCATGTGAGACCCACTTTTGCCATTTAACACGGAGAACACCAGAAGGTCGTTTTTTGGTGAGACTTCCTTTCTCTGATAACCCCGGAAAACTAGGAGAATCAAAGGACATTGCCAGTTGCCGCTTTCATGGAATTGAATGGCAATTAGAGAAAAATGCCGAGCTAGAGCGGTGCTATAAAGAATTCATGGACGACTACATAAGGCTGGGCCATATGCAGGAAGTGACTGTGCAGGTATGTGAAAAACTGCATTATTTTCTGCCACGCTACTGCGTGCTGAAGCCCGAAAGCAGCACCACAAAGCTCAGGGTAGTTTTCGATGCCTCCTGCAAAACATCTACGAACATCTCGCTGAACGAGATCCTCTATACTGGACCGACCATGCAAGACGATCTATTTGCGATATTGCTGCGTTTTCGACTACGGACATACAAAAAATGTATCGCCAGATAGTATTGCATCCCGAGGACCGCAAAATCAACTGTTGATCTGGAGGAATGACTCAAATCAATCCCTGCGTTTCTACCAATTGAATACCGTGAAGTATGGAACAACATGTGCTCCATACTTGGAGACCAAGAACTTGCAAAGACTCGCCCGAGATAAAAATCATCGATACCCCAGTTAGTGCTGACATACTTCAACGTTACTTTTACGTTGATGATGTCATGACGGGATCTTATAGCTTGACCTAAACAGTTCAAATACAAGACGAATAAATAAAGGTTCTGGCAGGCGCTGGAATGAAGCTTCGAAAGTGGTGTGCCAACCATCCTCGATTACTGCAGAATATTACTCCAGACGACAAGGAGGTCCAACTGGATTTCAAAATCCATTTCGAAGTCTACATCAAAACACTCGGCCTCACTTGGCTTCCCAAAGTAGATGATTTCCGCATCTGCATCAACATAAATCCAAATGATACAAAAATCATCAAGTTAACGATAGCCTCCTACATTGCAAGGATGTTTGATCCCTTGGGCTTCATGAGCCCCGTAATAGTCACTGCCAAGCTGTTTCTTCAGGATATTTGGCGTTTAAAGTTAGATTGGGATGCTGCTTTGTTAGAAGCAATGTACACTAGATGGTCTATATTTTGTAGGCGCCTGTTAACATTACAAAAAAACAAAGTTTCCTAGACAGGTGTTCGCCAAGGAAGTACCCAAGGAGGTGCAGTTATATATATTTTTTTGACGCCTCTGAAAAGACGTATGGTGTTGCTGTATATATACGATCTACCTTAAAGGACGGCAGGATCATTGTGCGTCTCTTATGTGCAAAATCAAGGAGTGGTCCCAATGGGCGTGATAACTATTCCAAATCTGTGCTGCTAAACTGGGCGCGGAGCTAGCTCAAAGAGTTAAGACTGCCCTGCATTTAGAAGAGGTCTTACATGTATTCTGGACCGGAACTGTTTTGAAAAGCTCTCATAAAGACCTTTCATTTGATACTCATATTGTGAAATTTTTTTTCAGGGGCCACTCCCTAGTACTGTAATCATCGATTCGTGGCCAATTTTTTCGAATCCTAGATTGATTACAAAGCCCTTTTGCTAGGAGCTCTCTTCTGCCTTCCCGACTTGTTTCATCTATGAGTATTAATTGTAGGTACTCATCTTCAATCAAGTGTTAAAAGTACGCGTCTTAAACGTTGAAGTTGGTTAAAAATAACTCAAAATTATGCAATCTTCTCATTTAAAACAGCCACTATTTTGTTTTAAGATTACTAATATCACTAGCTGAACCAATTCTCAAAGATATTCATGATACCTATCATTCCTGAAACTTTCATGCAAATCCTAGCAAAGCTGTAGTGTCTGAGTTGGTAAAAAGGGCATATTGTTCCATAGCCATATGTTTCCATAGTAATACGAGTAAAGCGCATATTGTTCCATAGTAATACAGGAAAATTCAAATCGCTATAACTTCGTTAAATGCCATTCGACCTTTTTTGAAACTTTCAGGACAGGTTAATCTTATAAATAGTCATCTGTGTAATTTTGTTGAATTTAAGGGTACCATTAAGATTTTATTCAAGAAAACGTAAAATCGATAAATCATACTATTACTAACAAAGTTGAGTGAATTTCGACTTCTCACGTATTTGTTGTAGTTGTACTCATAAAAGCCTACATCCATGATTTTTTTCAGATTTTTCGTATGAAAGGTGTCCAATCGCGAGGGGGGTACGCGAAAAATTCGTACATTTCCCCTTCCCCTGCCCCTCACGGTCCTGATAAGGCAATTTTAAGACTTGTTTTGAAAAGATCTCATTAAGACCTTTTCAATGACATCCTACTCGTCTACCAATGGTGAAAAATTTTTTTTGAAGGGTCACCTCCCTATATGGGGAGACCAGCCTTAAACCCCTTTGAAAAATTTTCCCATCCCAAAATTTTCAAGAAGTCACAACTTCTGACCTTTCTACAAAGTTTCATGGCTGTAGCTTCTATGGTTTTGGAGAAAAGGTGCAGTGACATACAGACGGACGGACAGACGGATTGCAATAGGGTTTTGTATTTTAGCACCACTAAAAACGGATTAAATTTTTTCAGCACAACAACACCGACCTATTCACGGAGCTTTTAAAATTTTGTGCATTTTTTTTCTGTCTTCCTGGATCGAACAGTAATGTTGAGAGAGTATTTTATTTAATTAATGTTCAGTGAAGCGATGAAAGAAATAGGCTAACTGTGGAAACAGTGAGAGGAATTGTTCTCACAAAGTACAATTTAAGAGAATGTCATGTGAGCAATTTTATGATTATCTAAAAAAAAATAAGCATTTATTGGAAAAGCTTTCCTCTGCTAAGAAATATACAAACTAAACATTTTTACATACAATCTCTGTATGACTAAAATATTAAAAATACTAACAAAATGAGATAAACATATTTAAAAATGATTTAAAACATATTCAGGTACATTTTTTATTTTGTCCCCCTTTTCATCAAATGTCCTTCTTTTCATCAAATGTCCTCCTTTTCATCAAATGTCCTCTTTATCTCAGCAAATAGTCCTCCGTCCGAACTTTTCCATCTGGTCACCCTGCTTGGAGCCTTTCGTTGTCAAATTTTTGTAGCGGGCTGGTCTTCGCCGAATACGCCTTTGACATACGATATCGATAAGTTAATTTGATAAAGCAATGATCCGAGTTGCGATTGGCTCCTCGGTATGTACTGAAGTCAAGTCTGTTCGAAGCCCAACGTGGTTGGATCAAAGCATGGTCGATCTGGTTTTGTGTGTTGCCATCCGGAGTCCAAAGTACCCAGTTCATTTTATGTATGCGTCGATGTGGTGAGCAAGTCGAATATATGCCTGGATTTCTGCTACATGCAAAGTTAATCAGATGCTAGCCGTTGTCATTTGTTTCATCGTGGAGGCTATATCCTTCAGTCGTTCCCCGATGAAATAGCTCATTGCTAACATTAGTGGTAGAATGACCCAAAATTATTTCTGTATCGTTTGTAGGCAATGAGTCGATTAATCTTTCCGGGTGATTGTGGAACGTCTGCTTCGTTTCTTCGTCCTTTCTTTCGGCCAGGGCGTGTACGTTTATCAGCCAAATTTTGAAGAGTTACGCTTTTAAACAGATCGCACACATTCGTTCATTGGCTGCCTTAAAACCAATAACGTGCGGTTTGAGCTCCCTATCCACAATGAAGGCTACGCCAAATTTTCACTTTAGATCAGGCTTCCCACTTTTGAATACTGTGTGCGATTTTATATTTTGAATATTTCTTCAGATCGTTTCGTGGATTGCGAGTACGTTTAATTTATATTGACTGGCTTTTTTTAAAAGGTTCTTAACAGTGCCAGGATTGTTTAGTGACCTGACATTCCAGGATCCAATGCCATAGTCTCTCTTTCGGGTGAGAGGTTTTTGCCATACGTCCAATCCATTCCGAGGCTCTGTTACAGGTTTCGAAACACACTAGTGTCTCACACTATTGATGAGGCAGATGCCACGCCAATCAAACAAAAGCATTTCACTACGTCTCCTACGGAAACGTCGCTATATGCCAAGGTAGACCGGATGTTGGCACTAGGTGGTATTGAGTAGTCACAAAGTGCATGGTGACAATAGTAGTAAAACTGAATAAGCTCCGTTTATGCCTGTATGCGCGGCGAGTTAATGCTGTCACGGTCAAGGATGCTTATCCACTTTTTTGATCGATGGTATCGTTAGTCGACTGAGGTTCACTATATCACTAGCTGGGACCTAAAAGACGCCTTCTGGCGAATTCTTTTGGATTCCAAGTCTAAGGATAAAAAGACTTCATCGTACTAGATCGTCCGCTTTACAATTTTAGCACCATGCCATTTGGACTGTGCAACGAACCCAAACAATGACACGTTTAATGGAGAAAGTCGTACCCCCACACATACGTCATCAGGTCTTTGGGTACTTGGATGATTTGTTACTGATTACAGAGACCTTTCATAAGCACATTCTTCAGAAAGAAGCGTTGCGATTCGCAAGGCGAGCCTAACACTTAACATTCGAAAGTAAATTTGTCATGAGGGAGGTCCGATATCTAGGCCATGTCATCGAATATGGGAACATCAAGAACGATCGAAATAACACAAGAGCCATCGAAGAACTCCAGTTACCATAGATCATAGATTTCCTAGGCATAAAAGGGCAGTCCGATAAGTAATTCGCCTCGCCACTTCGGAAGAGGGATTCATTAACGTGTAGTACATTTTCGTAGGTGGCAACTGTCAATATTCCAGCCAAATCGAACGGGTACTTTTGTTTTGAGTGCGTGTGGAAGCGGGCGTGTCCACGGATTTAAGAAAAATGAAGAAAAAGCAACATCGGTCGGTGATTCGATTCTTGTTTTTGAAAGAGGAATCGCGCATCAAAATCAAAGAGTGCTTGAATGCTGTGGACCGTGACTCTGTTCCTGCGATGGCAACCGTAAAAAATTGGTTTAACGAGTTTCAACGTGGTCGCACGTCGGTTTTTGATGGGCCACGCCTAGATGTCCCGAAAGCGGCTACCACGGATAACGTAACAAAAATCCACGAGCTCCTATTGGAAGATCGCCGATTAAAGGAGCGCGATATAGATGAGACAGTGAGCATCAAAAAAAAACGCGTGGATCATATCTGCATGAAATTTGGGCATAAGAAAGCTGTCGGCACGATAGATGCCGCGTTTACTCCGTGACGCCACTTCAGAACAGTGTTTGACGCTGTTTAAGCGCAATTCGAAGGAGTTTCTGCATCGTTTCGTGACCGTCAATGAAACATGGCTCCACTGGTACACACGAGAAACCAAGGAGCAGTCGAAACAGCGGACTTCACCCGGCGAACGTGTTCCGCAGAGGATGAACACTGTCCTATCGGCCGCAAAGGTGATGGCCACCGTTTTCTGAGATTGACAAGGTGTGATCTGGAATGACTACCTGGAGAAGGGCAAAACGGTGACCGAGCTCTACCGAATTAAGAAAAAAGATCACATTTAGCGAAGAAAAAAGAGATTTTCCATGATGACAACGCACCGGCGCACACTTCCGCCATCGCCACGGCCAAATTGGTCGATTGGGCTACGAACTGCTGCCCCATCCACTGTATTTTCCAGATTTAGCTTCGTGCGACTTCTTGTTGTTTCCAAGCTTGAAAAAGTCACTCGCTGGGCAGAAATTTGAGTCGAATGAGGAGGTCATCGCCGCCACGGAGGTCTACTTTGCAGGCCTCGCGAAAACGTATTTTTCAGATGGGTTAAAGAAATCGGAGCATCGCTGGGTCAAGTGTATCGAGCTAAAAGGAGATTATGTAGAGAAATAACTCGCCACTTTTCCGAAATTTTCGTTTTTCTTTTGTAGGCTAAGTACTTACCGGTCCACCATCGTATGTGGGTGGTACCAATGATTTGTGCGGAACGATTCGGCCATCATTTCACCCCTGACGCACATGCTGCGGGAGGAGCAGAAGTTCTTTCGACCCGAGCTCAGTTTGCGAGCCTTTGAAGAGCTGAAAAAAGTCTCACACAAGCCTCTGGCACAGACTTTATTAGTCCATTGTAACGTGAGCTAACAACGTGGGAGCAGTTTCAATCCAGATCCCATGAAACGGGCAGGAAGTGCGTATAGTCCTCATGTCCCACAAGTTGAGCCCTGCCCAGCGGAACTATAGTGCCTCTGACTCATAATACTTGGCAGCAGACTACTGTGTGGGGCTTTCGGTACCCTAGCGAACGCGTCCTCAGGTGGCGGATAGAGGGTGCCCTAACCTGCTAGCCGATGGGTATGTGGGAAATCAAATACCACTCGTGGACCAATAACCGAGTAAGCAGAAGTGCTGACAACGCTTAACTTTGTATTTACTTGTCATGGAACAAGGACAACAGCCTCGGATCGGATTACATAAACGGCAACAACTATCACAACGTATAAAGGACTATTCTTTTGGAACTTGGAATTTTAGATCCTTGAACAGACCAGGCGTACTGTGACAACTTCTGGATAAAATACAGAATCAACATCCTTGCAGTGCAAAAACCAGATGGTATGAAGAAGACATGTTTGACATGCGAACGCATACCGTGTTTAAAAGCGAAAAATTGCAAGGAAGCCATGAGTTTGGAGCGGCTGATTTAAACTAATTATCACCGATTTCAAGCCCGTTAATGAAAAGATCTGTGCGATTCCTATCAAGACAAATTCTTTAATGTCTGGCTAGTCAACTGTCACGCGCCCACAGAAGACAAGGAATAACAACCAAGGACAAATTTTGCAGCACCCTGGAGAGCACTGTCGATGCATTGCTCTCAAACGACATTGAAACTGTTCTGATTGACTTCAATGCAAAAATCAGCCGAGAAATGGCACATAGAGGAACAACCGGAGGGCACAGCCTCCATGCAGAGACCAACAACACCGGAAAACGCCTGATAAATTTCGCTACTAGTAGAGGCTTCACAATCAGCTCCACACATTTCCTGCATCGAGACATCGCTAAGAGAATGTGGGCATCCTCAGACGGTTGCACATTCAACCAGATTTACTATGTTTTCATGCAAAAACGAGCCGCCACCAGCATTTTCGACACGCGCTCGCTCCGTGGCGCTGTCTGCGACTCGGACCACTACTTTATAAGGGTCAAGTTCCGATGTCGCATCTCTGACAACTCTAAATAAGGAGCATCAGTTACTCCAAGGTATCCGATACACAACCTAAATGAAAGCTTAGTAACGCCTACATACATGTCAGCGCTGGAAAATTGCATCAACATATCCTCGCATTCGGGAGAAAGTAATGATGACATCAAAACCAAATGGAAGACAGTAAGAGATGCGGTGACAGAAGCAGCTAAAGATGTCTTGGGACACCATTCAAAGAAAAATAGGAACGACTGATACGACAAAGAAAGCAAGGAAGTGATTAAAAAACGGAATCAGGCATACAAAGAATGTATCCAGCGACCAACTCGGGCCAAAGGAGAACAATATGAAACCTTTCGACAAGCTAAAAGTATGTGCCGTAGAAAGAAACGACTGACCATCAACACAAAGATCTAACAGATAAACGAAAACATGACCCTACATGATCGGCGTATACCTCTATTGAACAACTAAAAGGTGGCTGAATCCACAAACAAGTCTTTGCAAAAGTGCACAGATGACTGCAATATTTCCAGAAGATATTCACAGCGTCCCTAATAACGACTGAAGCTGTGAACATTCCACAAGCAGAGCAAAAGGTCCCAGTTTCACCACCAACCAGGGACGAAGTACAGGCAGCAATACAGGACCTCAGAAAAAATAAGGCTCCTGGAATAGATGTAATACCAGCAGAACTGCTCCAGAGTGGGGGTCCCTATCTATGTAACCTTCTGCATCGACTAATATGCAGGATATGGTCAGAAGAGCAGTTGCCAGAGGACTGGCGAAAAAGCACGATCAGTTTCGTACACAAAAAGGGGGACAAGTTATCGTGGGAAAACTATGGAGGCATCGGTCTCTTCTGCACGTCTTATAAAGTATTATAGGAAAGTATCAGGGAGGCTTTCGAAGTGGACGGTCTACAATAGACCATGCATTCTCAGTTATGCAAGTGCTAGGAATATAACATCACTGTGCACCAACTCTTTGTAGACTCCAAGCAAGCATACGACAGTGTCGACAAAAATGCACTGTACAAAATAATGCTTGACGTTGGCGTCTCAACAAAACTAGTCTGTACACAGAGTCCCAAGTCAACGTAAATGGTGAAATGATGGACAGCTTTATAATTGAATCAGGCTTAAAACAAGGGAATGAACTTGCTTCAATGCTCTCTAATATTGCGCTGGACACGACATCCGGGAAGACATCAGCTGAAACCTAGGGTACACTAATTTTCAAGTCCACATAATGATGTAAATATAATGGAATTCGATCTCAGATGCCAAAAGTGTATTTCTGAGCCTAGAGTCTGCTCCGTATTTCCCATTATAAGGTCTAGAGTGGTGCACAGACAAAATAACTTCTGTATTTAAAAATCAATAATCAAACCTGTGTTTTTATATGGAAGTGAAACATGGAGCCTGACGAGCAGATCCGAAAAGTCATTAGATATAGTTGAATGCTAACTGCTCGGTGAAACAAGGAACAGAGTGGAGACTACGTTACAACGATGAGATGTATGAACTATTTGACGACCCACCTATTTCCTCTTGCGTAGTTACGTAAATTACAATGGTTGGGCCATGTAGAAGGAATGGAAAAAAACGGCTATGCAAAAGAACAATAAGGATAGAGCACAAGGTAGACGCCCAGCAGGAAGACCGAGCATCCGGTGGGAAGACATGATAGAAGCTGACAGAAAATCTTTGTTGGGAGTGAACAACGGGCGGACAAGGTCGACGGACCGTGATGATTCCAGGAGGTGAATCCTGGAGGTCAAGGCCCGGGTTGGGCTGTTGCACCATAGATGATGGTGAAATATTTTGGAATTATTCAAGATCCGAGGCTAAACTGGAAGGTGAATATAGAAAATTGTACCAGGAAGACAAGTGTTGCTTTCTACGCATATAGCAAAACCTTTGATAGGACGTGGAGCCTACCGCCAAAAATGGTGTTTGGGATGAACACAGCAGTAGTATGCTCGATCCTAACTTATGGGTGACTACTTTAGTGGCCATCTGTAGACAATAGGAATATAACAATACACCTCGCTAGGGTGCAGCGAACTGAAGTTTTAGGGGTTATCGGTGCTTCACCCTCAACTCTTACAGACTGTCCAAATATTTTTCTCAATCTCCTTAAAAAATATCGCGTGAAACGTGTATTCATGCTGAAGAAGTCTAAATTTTAGCTGGAAAACTATACTGGCACAGCGCTATTTTCGGCTTCTTGTCAAAAAAGTGATCACAGCAGTGACTGACTACCCGATTCCTAAGCTCAGGTTTACGGAGCATTTCCAACTAGAGTAGACTAAAAACGTTACATAGTGCCGAAGGGCTACAACATCCGAATTCGAGGGTTCGAAAATTATGCAGAGTTTGGGCAGGAGTTTACTCGGAAGGAAATTGCCTCGAAATTTATTCACTTCTCTGATACTCCAATATTTTCCCGATGGAAGTACTGGTGATTCGAGAAGCATCCGGTACACTAAACACAAAGAGAAAGAGCGTTACCAGTTACATGGATAGCCAGGCTCTTATTAACGGCCATTATATCATCGTAGATGTGAGAACTGCATCGGGGGAAGTTGCTCTTCATCGGCAGTTTGTTTGAAGTAATTATTGTCTGGATTCCCGAGCATAGAAATGTAGAGAAAATTGAACAAGCAGCCTCACTGGACAGACGGGATTCATTCCTTTGTGTTTCATCTTTCGCGGATGCTGTTAATACATCGCAAAGATTTGTAAAAGGAGCGATTCCCTCCCACTAATTCTCTGAAGCGAACTACGAATGGGGTAACCTTGGAACCTGCGCTGCATCAAGAAATATGGGGCTAACTTACTGCAACAATGGGTGAACTTTTCAGTAAATGAAGTAACGTCATATGCAGCCTCACACCTGATAGTTCAGACCACTGGCCAATTGGAACTTAGCAGCCAATATGTAGATATTGCCGTAATTGTTATGATGTGAACTAACAGACAACAATTGTTCATTTTCTCTGTAATGGTCCGGCCTTTGTTATACTCTAAGGCGGGACTTTTGGGCTCGGTTAAGCTCATCCACAGACGAGCGTGTAAGCACCACCAATAAGGCCCCAATAAGCCACTATGCGAGAATTCGGATTGCTGGTATCAATTTCCCCGCGTCGAAGAAGCTAAAACTTAAAGTGTACTCTGAAACCCTACAAATTACAGTCTGCGGGCACTCTATGCTTCTAATGCGCCCGACAGCCTCTATGGGAGGCTATCTCTTTAGCCCAACCCCCAGCACTGCCATTACACTTCCGTTGAGTTCGAAATCACTACCACACTACCCAGGAATTTACTCCTGAGGCGAACCCTTTACAAGCTGTAAGGAAAAGGTTATTTAATCTAATTTAAATAATAGAAACCCATTTTTCATAATTTTAAATTCTTTAATATACACTTTATCTTTAATATAAAAATATATTGAAGGTCAAATTATAAACTCTTTTCAAATACCGCAAAGTACGATTTACTGAGTTACCTATCGCTAAAAAGGGCCCCTTGTCTTACTGATTCCGTTGTCGATGCCACTATTACCACTCCTTCCACCTTGCTACTTTTTACAGGTACTCCACCGAGAAAAATCTTATTTCCTGCTCCCACTTTACTTCTGTTACTTGTTCGTCTTCAGTTCTCGGTTTTTTTTTTTTTAATTTTCCACTGTTAAACTAACTTCTTCACGCCTTCCACTTGTCTGCCTTCAACTTTCAGCGTTTTAATTTCTTCACCACTCAACTAACTTCTACACCGCCACAAACCAAAATAGCAATAGAGCAGGCGCGCCAATCCTCCTGCACTTTTATTACTTTTTCGTTGAACAGGCCCCTTCACCGCTCCTCAACCAAGTTCTTTGTTTTCAGTTCAGGCACCTCTCGGAGGTGGTTCTTCCCGTTCAACAGAGTGATTCCACTCAAGCTCGTCACAACTTTAACTCCAACTTGAACAACTCTGGTGGCGATTACCCCAATTACGAGCTGAATTCACTGAATTCATTTAATGACAGTTGGAATCATCAAAGTGAATGTTATTGTGTTTCAAACTGAATGTTTTTAAAGCGAACGTTTTGTTTTTTCTTCTGTTTGTTCTGTGTCTGTTGCTTTGCACGTCAGTTTGAATGGATGCTGGACGAGCGCGTTTTCGAGGAGTGTAGCGTGAAGTGATTTTCTCAGCTCAAATCTTGCAGGAGAAAGACACTAAGCAGGTAATAACGTTCGTTTTTAGCTGGAAGTTGACTCAAGAGCATGGTAGTGCAATCCACGTTACCAATACTCCAAGTATCCTTTCATCAGCTATATCTTCCACGTCTGCAGTTTCAAAGCCGTGTTCTAGGTAAGTGTGTGTGCCATGTAGTCATCCTGAGCTTCCAGGAATTAGAAAAGGTTATCAAATTTTAAGCACTGTACCTTTTCAGTATCATCTTTTGGAATTTCGGCTTTGGCAAACAATGATGACAAAATGTTGGTTTCAATTTCATTTTCAAGTAATTTTGTCATCGAAAGCATTGTAGTTACTTAAATTCCTCGAAACGGAGTTCCTAAGCGGTTTACGAGGTTGATGGGTAAAAATATAAAAAAATGACAATATCAGTTGATGAATGCTTTCTTTTTCTGTTAACCTTCATTCTTTGTGGACAACAGTTTTTTCAGCGCTTGGTGGACCAGATTGAGCCTCCTCTGAACGGGGATCATCTAGTGTTTGAATTGATAGGAAATTTGAAAGACTTTTTGCCGACTGGGTGTTGTGGCCACATTTTTATACACATATTGTCTTGAGTTTGCTGCATTAACTGATCTATTATGAGATGAAAGTATAGATCCCATTACTACACCTCGCGAAGTTAATATATCCATCTCCGAAACACTTTCCTATATTACTTCTTTTCGCTCCTGAACTTGTTTTCTTCGAGGGAGTTTAACCGCAACATTGCTTCTTGTTGTTGATGTAGATTTCGTTGGAAATTTTTCCAAACGTAAACCACTAGGCGAACGAACAAGCACGCTTAGCTGTAGAACCACCTTCTTCTTGTACACCATTAAATTTGTTCTCTTCATCGTCTGATGTAGTTGATGTGATAGCATTTGGTATACTAAATGTCAATGTGCTGTTTGTTCGAGATGTGAATGTGGGGTTTCCCATATTTTTGTAGGTAGGATATCACCACAGCTCTGTGAAACTCCCAGCATGTCCACTTAGTGCCACAATTTCTTTTGATTAGCCAAGCATTTTAGCAACATGCATCCAGCCCGAAAGCAAAAAGTGGAAACCATCATTTTTTGCCTCGTAGACCTACCCTCATGGAATTGACATTCTCATCGAAGTGGTTTATGCCACCCATATACTTATTGTACATTTTCATTAGTGATGGGCAATCAACTTGTATTTTTGTTCGTTTTTTGTTAATTACGCCAATCCGATCGACTTTTGTGATTGGTGACAATCCGTGACAATGGGAAGCAATATTCACGACACTTTTGTCATCCGCTTAAATACAATCACTTCTTTTGAGACCCTATAAACCAGCTCATCCCTGGGTTACTTTTTCATCTCTTTGGTGTTGATAAGGATACAGTTTTCCAAGCGGTTTTTTCTTATAGTTCCAGTTCCACATATATTGTTTTCGTGTAGATACTTCCGTAAAGGTAACCCAGTGAAAAAATTAACAAAATAAAGATTGTATGGACCAAGTTCCTTTGGTAGCTTGGAGTGCAGCTCCAAAATGATTGCGGCACCTATACTATAATCGGATTGATGCTTCAGAGTCGGACCAGTTGCACCTTGATACAATTCGCAAGTAACGAGATACCCATTTCGTGTAGTCGCCAACCAAACTTAGTACCCAAACTTGATGGGCTTCCCATGGATGTGTTGCTTTGTGCTATGTCTCCCAAAATACGGCACAATGGTTTCGTCAATCGAAATGTGGGATGATCTTGATTTTACAAAATTGCCGGTAAAATTTAGAGTGAGCATGTCAATGTATCTACGGACTTTAGCAAAATCATGATTTTGCGGTAATGTAGTACTGTCGCATAAATGTCAATACTGCTATAATTCGAAGAATCGATTCCGTCTTTTTTCCCCATAACATCCTCATATATTTGGGCGTCAAATATCCGTTCAGTAATAATATTGCAAGATATACCCTAATTTCTTCAGGTGTAACATTCAGGGTGTGATTTCTCTGGAGGACATACAAATTGCTCATATCTGATATGAAGTTTACGATGTCTTCACTGATCACTAATTCAAAACACTCAGTGACATTCAGTTCCTCTTCGAAGGTATCTAGAATATCTTCCTCACAATCGCCTTTTCAACAAGAAGAAAAAAAAGATGCATTCGGCCATCTCTTTACTGTAAACTTCTTCTTCTTCTTTTTATTCTTTCGCGCCAGTTATTGAATTTGTTGTTGTTCTTCTTCTATTTGCTCTTCTCTATCATCTTCTTTATTATTGGCATCGGTAGGTTTGGCTTGCGCTTCTACTTCAGAACGTAGCATTCTACTCGTAAGTTGAAATAAATTGGTTACCTTTTTAGCCCAACTGTCAAGTATATCGTACAACGTCAATCTGAAGAAAAACAAAGAAGCTCTCATGCACGCAGCTCAAACGGCAATTTAGTTAATGCCCAGTGTCACTTGCAGGTGACATTTGCTTATTTCACAGCTATTTTGATACAAAAACAATTGTTTCTTTTAATAAAACTATTCACATTACAAGTTTGATTATGTAACAGCAGTTTGCAAAAAAAACTATTACAGTACTTACCCTTTTGACATTTTTATAACTACATAAATGCACTAAAGCCCACTTACGCAAGAAAATGAAAAAACCATTTGAAACGAATGCATTAATTTGACAGAAAACATATGGTTAGTGTTGCCAAAATAAAATTATAAACACTACTAAGTATTGACTTTTGGTTAGCAATATTTTTTTATCTAAATATATTATTAGTATATTAAATGATTTCTCTAATCTCGGTCACCTAGAGGTGACACTGGGAATTGACGTGTGATGTGTGGTAGTGTTCGAACCGAGCTAGGCTGCGGAGGCATCTTAAAAAGAAAACGTGAGGGTTATATTCCTTTCTGGATGCATTTTATTTGAACCTCCAACGATTGCAGCCATGACTACCAGGTCGAACGAAAATTTGGCGTCAAAAGGGCATTAATTGGGGGCTATAAAGTTTTATGAACAGATCAAATGTGATGACCCCTCCAAAGTTTTGGTAATGAAAATTTTTCTAAGGTTTTTATGGGGTAACTCTCATATATGAGGGTGGCTCTTAACAGTTTTTTCGGATATAAAATGAAAGGTCTTAATAAGAACTTTCAAGATCAGTTGTTAAAAGTGGTAATGATGAGATGAGGCATCCTCGGTTGCCAAATGGAAAAATTCCATTCCCACGGACATTAAGATAGTATCATGCTTTGTATACATGATTTAATACAAAGTTACTGCAGAAACTAATACTCTTCTTGAAAAATTTATAAAATTAATTCACGAAACAAGCCGTTTAAATCTTTTCATGCTTTAGGCTGAATTTCTCCAGTGACATGATTGCATCCACTTCAAAAAATAAAATATAACTCGGACATTTACAAGTGCATCAGCAACTTATGAGATCCTTCACCTCTCTCTCTAAATTTTCAACAAGAGCTCAACTTTCATCTTCAACATATTCAATGATTAATCAAGCAGTTCTTGTAAGTACATTTACAGCTCGTAAATATTTACAATGAGCATGAAGTGGCTCTGACAGCATAAAATGCTTCTCCGTCTTCATCTTGAGAAGCAAAACAAAACGAAATGATTTGGCTGCATGTTCCAGTCATTATTTTTGTAAGATGCTACCGCAATTCTGTCTTTCTGTTTCAACATCAGTCCATCATCATTCAGTTGTCGTTAGCATACTCCATAGAGGTATATACAGGAGACGGCGAAAGATCAAATTCATGAAGCCACGAGCTTTTGCCTTTGCTATTGTGATAACTCGCATAGGCTCGAAGCTAATTTCGAAATCGGGGTCGAAATTTCGTTCATCATATGATAAGGTGTATCATACTCTTGACGATAAACTTTATGAGAATGCAGCGGTTGAAAATTAATTGTTTACTACAAAAAGAAAGCCAAAAAATTATCATTTGTGCTGATATTATTTCTAAAATGGCCGCCATTTTGTTTTCCCTCGACCGATTTGGGTGGTTAAACAACTTAACTGAGATATTCACCCAATACACCTTTCCTAAAAATTTTCTGAAAATTGGAGCGAAATTGTGACCTCTAGCATAGTCACGATTTTCGTTATATTATATATAAATCATATGTATATATATATATATATTGTTACATGTACAAATAATTCTGCGAGCTACTGTCGCAATTGTTTTCACAACAATGAAGAACACGAATTCACTCGAAACCCCGAGAACCCAACAAGCATGATCAACATCTGCAAGTGACGTCACTCCATTCATTAATTTTCTCGGTAGAACATTCGCCAATAAACGAGAAATGGGTGAATAGGTAGAGACCCTATATAAAGGCGAGCTGAATGAATGGGGGGATCATCAATTCATTCGACCGCGATAAGAACTGCGAAAGTGTGTAGGAAGTGTGTTTCGTAATAGTGAAGTGATTTAGAAGACAATTGCGATAAGAAATTTATGGACAAGTGTTAGATTTTATTTTAATAGTGAAAATTAAAATTAGTGAAAGTGTTAAACTGATTATTGTGCATTTTCTTGAATTAAATAAACTCTTTTAACTTAAATTAAAAGACATTGCGTTTTCACTTTCCCGGAACATTAAAATTATTGGCCGCGAACCAATAACACGCGACAGTGGTGTCAAGAAGTGCGAAAGAAAAATTTTGAAAGTGAATATTTGAACATTTTTATAGTGCACAATAGTAAAATTTAAAGAAACATTAAAAATGCCACGAAGCTTAAACTTAAAAATTAATGAATTGACCATGTCGGAGCTTAAGGAAGAGTTGGAACAGCGAAACCTGGCTACGCAAGGTACAAAGGCCACACTGATTGCACGCTTGCGTGACGCGATCGAGTCGGAAGGCGTGAATCTGGATTCGGGTGAGTTCTCAGATGCGGAAAAAGGCGCAGAAGGTGGTGATGTAGAAACACCAAAATCGAAGGAACCAGAAAATGCGCTGATGCAAATGTTGATGCTGATGCAGCAAGAGCAGCGACAACAGTCATCCAATTTAACAGCGAAGTTAAATGAACAATCAGCGAAGCTAAATGAACAATCAGCGAAGCTAAGCGAACAATCAGCGCAGCTAAATGAACAGACATCCAGTTTAGCTGCGAAGCTAAACGAACAATCAGCGAAGCTGGACCAACAAGCAATCGAAATCAAAGCAGACATCAAAGCAGACATCACACAGAAGCTGGAGAAACAGTCAACCGCAATAAAAGCGGAGCTCGGTAGTCTCAACAAGCAAATTAAAGGCGTCGAGGAAAAGGTTGACCAGGTCGAGGAAAAGGTTTACCAGGTCGAGGAAAAGGTCAGCCAGGTCGAGGAGAGAATCAACAATGAGATGGAAAACATGAAAAAGGAATTGGAAGCAGCAAAGGCAGTAGTAACCGCCCCACCAGCCCCAATTATAACCGCAGCGCAAAGCTCATCTAGAAATGTGCAAGCACCAATATTCGATGGGCAAACGGTCTGGACTATTTACAAAACCCAGTTCGAAGCAGCCGCTCGCATAAATCACTGGAATGAGCAGGAACGAGCAACTGCATTGATTCTCGCTCTAAGAGGCCCAGCTGCCGAGCTGTTGCAGACGATCCCCGTTGAATTGCACTCAAACCCGAATGCTATAATGAATGCGCTCGACATGCGTTATGGAGACGATCATCTAAAGCAGATTTATCGGTCACAGCTAAGGCATCGAATGCAGAAGTCTGGTGAAACCCTGCAGCAGCTAGCCCAAGACATTGAGCGGCTGGCACTTTTGGCTTATCCAGCCTACGACCCAGAACATCGAGATGATGCAGCGACAGAAGCATTCATCAGCGCACTAAAGGACCCGGAATTGCAACAAGCCGTGCGGTTAGCTCAAAAGCAAACGGTTAAGGACGCACTGGCTTATAGTCTGAACTTTGAGGCAGCGAAAAATGTGACTCGTACCACTGCCCGGGTTCGTGAGGTAGTGACAGACGAGTGCAGGTGTGAGCGCGTGGAAATTGAGCGAGACCCGCATGTAAATGGTGCGCCTAGATGCTGGAATTGCGGAGAGAAGGGGCACCTGCAAAGAGACTGCAAGAAGCGAAGAAAACCGAGCTATTGTCCAGGGTGTGCAGCTAGAAGGAGATCCAGACCGAGTCAGGAGCCCAGAATGGAAGCCCTTCAAACAGAGGGGTCGGGAAACATGTAAGAGCCAACTTCGTGGGGCAGAGGTTGGCTAGGAGGATCGACGTCCCCAGCACCACCATCACCGTGTCAAGACTACATCGTGGAGAAGCAGACTTATGCCTTCCGGGTCAAATTGACGGAGAACACTGCACCATAACAATCGACACTGGTGCAACCCGATCGATTATCCAACCAGAGCTAGTTAGACAGCAACAACTTCACAAGGGCAGAATTTTCTCACTACGGACAGCTACGGGAGAAACTGCACCTGTTCATGGAGAGGTCAACCTCCAGATACAGTTGGGAGACCTTGTGTTCCGACATAATTTTCTGGTCGCGAACATTATGGATGACTGCATTCTCGGAATGGATTTTCTGCGACCACATGGAATCACGTTGGATTTGGGCAAACGTGTATTGAAATGGCAGAATGTAGAAGTACTGATGGAGGATCCTAGCGTCCGAATTCCCAAGATGAATGTAGTGGTATGTACTGACACTGATGTACCGAATTCTTCCGAAAGCATTGTATGGGCCAAGCTTGATGGTGATTCTGGAGACCACCGATCTTATCTGATAGAGCCAACGACGACGTCTGCATTACGCAGTTTGATTGTAGGACGATGCCTTGTAAGATCTTTAAGGAACGGATATGTGCCGGTTAGAGTCCTTAACACCGCAGACTCAACCACGAGCATCAAAGCGGGAGAAGTCATCGGCAGCTGCCAGCCTGTTTCCACCATCACCTCTTTGGAAGCTACTCACGACCATCATTGGAAAAGGAGGCAAGACACAGACAAAGCCCGGGAATCCACGTCTGCAATATTGAAGCAGGTCAAATTGCCAGTGCAGCTATTCAAACGAGCCTCTCATCTGGTCACCAAGTACAGTGACATCTTCTCAACAAGCCCGGATGACCAAGGCCGAACGAGTATGGTAACTCACGTCATAGATACACAGGGAGCCAAGCCGATTCGACAAGCACCGAGACGTCTCCCTATAGCCAAACAAGGAGAAGTGAGCGCGCTGATCTCGGACATGGAAAAACAAGGCGTTATTGAACCTTCTGTCAGTCCATGGGCCGCGCCTGTAGTTCTAGTCAAGAAAAAGGATGGTAGCACTCGCTTTTGTGTCGACTATAGGCAGCTTAACGACGTCACTAAGAAAGATAGTTACCCACTCCCACGCATCGATGACATCATGGACACTTTAGCCGACGCAAAATGGTTTTCTACACTCGATCTCAAGAGTGGCTACTGGCAGGTAGAAATTGACAAGAAGGACCGAGAGAAGACCGCATTTTCCGTTGGGACCGGATTGTGGCAATTTGTTGTGATGCCGTTTGGGCTTTGCAATGCCCCAGCCACTTTCGAACGCTTGATGGAATATGTGCTACGTGGTCTAACCTGGAAAACCTGCTTAGTATACCTAGATGACATCATCGTCATCGGTAGAACGTTCGAAGAGCATGTGCGGAACTTAGAAGAGGTTTTCTCCCGATTACGACTGGCAAATTTGAAACTTAGTCCCGACAAGTGTACTCTTTTCGCAGATGAAGTAAAATACCTGGGACACGTCGTATCAGCAGAAGGGGTCAAAACAGACCCTGAGAAAATTGAAGCCGTGAAAAGCTGGCCAACACCAAACAACAAGCGCCAACTACGAAGTTTTCTGGGTCTGGCGACCTACTATCGAAGATTCGTCAAAGACTTTGCCAAAATAGCTAAGTGTCTCCATCAGCTAACCGAGAAAAATCGTCCGTATGTCTGGAATGAACAATGCCAGACAGCCTTTGAGACCCTGAAGGAAAAGCTGTGTGAATCACCCGTGCTGGCGTATCCGAAACCCGGAAAAATGTTTGTAGTTGACACCGATGCAAGCAACGGCGGTATTGGAGCTGTACTCTCCCAGCAGATCAATGGCGAAGAAAGAGTCCTCTCTTATTACAGTCGAGTTCTCTCAAAAAGTGAGAGGAATTACTGCGTGACCAGGAAGGAGCTATTGGCTATAATAGAGGCCACCAAGCAGTTCCACAAGTATCTATATGGCCAGAAATTTGTTCTTCGAACGGACCATGCATCACTGAGATGGTTGCTCAACTTCAAAAACCCCGAGGGACAAGTTGCGAGATGGATCGAAAGATTGCAGTCATACGACTACGAAATTGTTCATCGGAAGGGCGGAGTTCATGGAAATGCTGACGCCCTATCCCGCCGTCCATGTCCCGCAAACTGCAAGCATTGCCGACGGATTGAGGAAAAGGAACCGCTCGTTGATCTGCGATTGATAACGGCGGAATTCGATGAAGGTTGGTCATCGGAGGAGATTCGAAACGCCCAGTTAGCCGATGAAGGCATCGGACCATTGCTCGTATGGAAGGAGACGACTGGGCGACCTGAGTGGAAAGACGTTTCAATGCATGGCGCAACCCTGAAAAGCTATTGGGCACAATGGAACTCCCTTCAGGTGGAGGGTGGCGTACTCAAGCGGAAATGGGAAACGGCGGATGGTAGCTCCTATAGGATGCAAACTATACTGCCCAAAAGCCGAATCCACGATGTGGTTAAGGAAATGCATGAAGGATCCTCGGGAGGCCACCTTGGTGTTAACAAGACCTCAGCGAAATTGCGGGAACGGTTCTACTGGCTCCACGCTCGAGAAGACGTAGAGGACTGGTGTCGCAGATGCACAATTTGCGCTTCCGTCAAAGGCCCAAAGCGACGACTGAGAGGACAAATGCAAACCTATAACGTAGGCGTGCCATTCGAAAGGATTGCTGTTGACATCGCAGGACCCTTTCCTGAATCCGATTGGGGAAATCGATATACGCTGGTTGTAGCCGATTATTTCAGCAAGTGGCCCGAGGTCTACCCCATTCCCAACCAGGAAGCAACTACCGTAGCTGAACAGCTAGTGTTAAATTGGGTCAGTAGGTACGGCGTACCCTGCGAATTACATTCGGATCAAGGCCGAAACTTTGAGTCACTAGTTTTTGGCGAAATGTGTGAGCTGCTCGGAATACGGAAAACGAGGACAACACCGCTGCATCCCCAATCCGATGGAATGGTCGAACGTTTCAACGGCACGCTCAATAAACACCTTGCCAAGATGGTTGACGAGAACCAAAGGGACTGGGACCGACATATCCCACTATTTTTGATGGCGTATAGAGCCGCTGAACATGCGTCGACGGGCCAAGCCCCAGCCAAAGTCATTTTTGGAAAGTCTATTCGTTTGCCAGCCGATATAAAGTTCGGAACACCCCTGGAGAAACCCCAAACGGTCTCGGAGTACGCAAGTGATCTAAGACAACGGTTGAACCAGATACATCGGACAGTGCGAAAACACCTCGAATCGGCTACTGACCGCATGAAGACCAGGTATGATCTAAAGGCTAATTCTACTGGCTTCCAGCAAGATGACTTGGTGTGGCTTTATAACCCGCAACGGCGAAAGGGTAGGTCTCCAAAGTTGCAACATAATTGGGAGGGACCATACCGAGTTAGAAAGCGAATCAACGACGTCGTATACCGAATACAGGAACATCGTAAGCCGAGAGCTAAAATGAAAATCGTGCATCTGGACCGTCTTGCCCCATATTACACCCAGGGAGAATTGACTACAACTGGCGACACATCTTTTCGGGGCGAAAAGAACTGAGGTGGGGGCAGTATTACATGTACAAATAAATCTGCGAGCTACTGTCGCAATTGTTTTCACAACAATGAAGAACACGAATTCACTCGAAACCCCGAGAACCCAACAAGCATGATCAACATCTGCAAGTGACGTCACTCCATTCATTAATTTTCTCGGTAGAACATTCGCCAATAAACGAGAAATGGGTGAATAGGTAGAGACCCTATATAAAGGCGAGCTGAATGAATGGGGGATCATCAATTCATTCGACCGCGATAAGAACTGCGAAAGTGTGTAGGAAGTGTGTTTCGTAATAGTGAAGTGATTTAGAAGACAATTGCGATAAGAAATTTATGGACAAGTGTTAGATTTTATTTTAATAGTGAAAATTAAAATTAGTGAAAGTGTTAAACTGATTATTGTGCATTTTCTTGAATTAAATAAACTCTTTTAACTTAAATTAAAAGACATTGCGTTTTCACTTTCCCGGAACGTTAAAATTATAGGCCGCGAACCAATAACACGCGACAATATATATATATATATATATATATATATATATATATATATATATATATATATATATATATATATATATATATATATACGCAATAGGTAAATATCTCTTGAGAAATTCAGCTAAAAAAAAAAAAACCGACTCCAAAGTCAGAAAGATGAATAAAATTTTTTAAAAGCGGTGCTATATTGCATGGTGCTTTAATATCACTTTCATAAAACTTATTTCATCCTTTGTAGGGCACTTTGAAGTCGATTTTCTTCGTTTTCCGGTAAAGAAACAAATATTTTCAAATTAAACGACCATGCATGCATTTCGGCATTAATTGGCTCGATTTTCAACAACAATTTCAGTCCCATCACCACAACTCCAGAAACCTAGAACAACATTTTTAAATTCAACCGACCAGTTTTCGAAATTAATAAAACAGCTCCCATATTGTAGGTGCACTGCACTGGTACGAGATCACGTATTTTAGAAAACATTCAAAGTTTTTCAATTAAAATGTTTACTCCGATACATGAAACTTTTACAAGCACCTTCGCAATAACAAAACGAATTATTTTCAACAATTTAACCTTAACACCATTATGGACGGAGCCAACAAAACTTCAACATTTGCGCGCAACATCTTTTTCACATGCAATTTGCTCTTTGATAATTACGAACTTTTACTTAAAAACACAATTAATTACTTCAACACGAAGCTTTAAGGATAACTTAGGCACATTTAAATCCGTAGGAACAAAAATCAGAAAAAAAAAGCGCGTAAATTCTTAAAATGCAAGCGAGTTTCAGTTGCATGTTATCGGAATTCTATGACCGGCGTCAAATCTGTTTCAACCGAGAAAATCTTTAAACTCGCGTCTCCCATATACCGTTTCTAGCAGGCACGATTCACACAACATTCGAAATTATGTTCTCATTCACGAATCGCACCGAAAACCCGGACGGACACAGAAAACATCACGTAAATTATACCCGGACACATAATTGTTTCCTTGACTGCACTTTACTTACCTAAATAATGAAAAATACTCGATAACGCGCTCACATTTTTGCTCACGTTTACACATTGAACACTTTATTTTCGAAACCACTTATAGAATCCACCCGAAACAAGCGTTTTCATTGAAAATTTTTAAAAATTACGATATTTTATGGAGTTTTCGCGGGAATCGTCAACTTCCTGTTTTCTATCAGCTGAAACATCATTTCCGAAATCAGGGGTGTCACAATTGTTGATTTCGATCGAAAACGATTTGAATGTGGCGCACTTCGTAGTTTGTTAGTATATTTTATGGAAAGGAAAGAAGTTTGTTGAACAATATTTGGAGGCATTGTTTACAATTGTAAATGCTGTATGATCATTAAAGAGAAAACTAAAAATAATGAACTTTTTAAGCTATTTCGAAATTAATTTCGAACAATGATAGAATTTGGACAATCATACGTAAGCTCATTCGTGAAAGTCCAAAAGCTGTCGAAAATTAGAGTATACGGACATGAAATGTTTGTTCGTATTGAGCATGTATTAGGAGACTTCAATATTTTATATGGGAAATGAAAGCTCGCCGTCTCCAGTGTATACCTCTATGGCATACTCGTACCATCCATTGTTTCCCAACTTTTCTGGTGTAGATCGTATGCAAGCGTGGATACTATGCTTACATTTAAAACAATTCGACATTTTACCTTAAGCAAACAAGTTCAGTGGCATCGTAAACATCATTAACCAACAGGTGAACAATTAACAAACTTAATAAGCTAATAAATACAGTAATTAGATTCATAACAGCCCATAAAATCTGTCGATGAAAAAAACAAGATCTGATTTGAGAAAATGTCAAAACAAAGCAGAAATGATGGTTTTGGAGCGTCCATCCAATAATTATCACGATTAGCATGAGATGTGGCGGCTACATGAGAAGATACAAAGCTTGCAGATGCAAATTTTGAAATACTTTTAACGCTAGAATGCAAGGCTTTTGGAGTTGAGCTTTTATAAATGCATATTGATTGATAGATATATAAATTTAGAAATGAAATTTTTTTGAATGGGATTTATCCGATAATCATAGGATTGTTAGTAGAGAATAGAGAATGTTTGCGTAAATTATCGTATTCAAAATTTTAATGGCAGATTTAGAAAAATATTTAATTATTTCCATTCATAATCGTAATTTGTAAAATAGTATTCTTTTTTAATTACTATTATTGAATGTAATTTTATATGAATTTTCCTATATATTAATTATAAACGTTTCCTTTTGATTATATTCTTCATGAGATTTAACTTTTATTACAATTTAGAATCTTTTTCATCTTTTCGTTACTTCAGTCAATTTTTCTTGGAAAAAAATTAAATCTGCCAATTAAAATTTAGAATATGGGAAAACTGATTTAATGCAGCCCGACGGTGTTTTACATCACGGAAGGCAAGCTAACTAGGCTGAGCTCAGCTTATGCGATTTACCGTATACACGGTAATGAAAAGAGGAAAACGTCGGGAATTTCTGGGACGAATGGGGATGGACTTATAATCATGACAGAGAAAAGACGTCGGGGAGTCTGCTTCAAATCGCCAAGCAGCGAAGTCGACGGGAGTTCGCGAGACTGCAAGCACGGCGGACTGGTTCGAGTGACGCAAATGACCTGACTACATAAAACACATCCGGGATTTCCTCATTTCGAACTAAAATAATCATTCCGGTGAACGATTGCAGAAAACGAGTGCTCGGTTAGATAGTAGTTCTGCCTCGAACAAATTGAAGTTTATCTGTGCAATTTTAAGATGGTGTCTCTTTGATATTTGATATAAAAACTAAATAGGAATTTGATTCGAACGAGGCTCATACCGGCCCTGAAAACAGAGAACAAAATAATATTAATTAAAGAGGGGTTCGATTTTGTCGCTCTAGCGTGACGTATGTGGATGTAGAGGTCGTGTGGAGATGTCTTCAGGCCGCAGCAGCGGCTCAAGTCAACATTTTCCATTTAACACTTTACGGGAATCTTGCCATTAATTGCATGTGTGAACTTTGAATTTTCCGTGGCCCACATTTTTGTGTTTTCCGTGTTTTTCTTGCGTTATCGAAGTATTGGAGTGCAGCAAGGAAAGTGCAACATATGAGTGTTTCTCGAATTTAAGCCTTGAGTTACCTCAAAATGCCAATCAATGTGAACTGAGTGATTGCTTGGACATGTACTTCAATGGCTAAAATCAAAATACGAGGCTGGATTTGTCCTAGCTGTAAAGATAAATTGGGTATATCGAAGCTGCCCCCTATTTAAGTTGTACATGTTAAAAGATTTTATGCCGACTCAGACGGGTTAAAAAACACATACAAAAGAAGCAGCGTAATAGCAGGTGTTGGTAATGAGTTAAAGGGCTTAAGGGGAAGGAGATAGTACCGGTACAATCTAGAATGAAAACTTAAAAACAAGAAACATGGATTAGATGTAGCGGACTCTTTTGTATTAGTGTATGGGAAACAACGGGTTTTGCAGGTACCGCATTTGGTGAATTATTTGCGTGGAAGCCATGATTTGCTAAAGTAGAGTGCAATCAGCTAATCCAAGAACCTGATGAAGAATTGGTTGGTGCGACAGCAGAAGATAGTATAACGTCACCTCGTGGACTATTTAATTCGTAAAGTAAAAAAAAACAAACAAAAAATATATGAGCATTATTGTTATTGGAGATAATTTCATTCAATTTAAATAGTTATCAATAATAAATTTTTTTATCATTGAGATAGATAGGCACGTCAAATTGATCAATTTGCAAGTATGTTCTATGTGCATTTTTTTATTTTTAACTTATGCTTATTTGTACAAAAGAAGACCCCTAATGCAATCCTAATAAGGGTACCGATTAATTTATGCGGTTTTCTAACAGATGGCGTAACTTAATTTTTATTCCAGTGATTCACCTTTCCAGATATGTGTTGGAAAGCTACTGTCATATAGTTTCAGAATCAGTATGTGTCATTTAGCTGAAGCGTAAACAATAATACTTTTTTTTTACGCTGAAAATATCGAATTTTGTGCCGAATAAAGTGTTTTTGTGGAGAGTACTTCTTCATTGAAGAAAAAGGCTGCCGAAAGTCATCGTATTTTGGTGAAGTGTATGGTGTGCATGCTCTAGCTGAGCATACGTGCCAGAAGTGGTTTGCACGGTTTAAAAGTGGAAATTTTGACTAGGAGGACAATGAACGGCCCGGACAGCCAAAAAAGTTTGAAGATCACGAATTGGAGACATTGCTCGACCAAGATCCATCCCAAACTTGCAAAATCACTTGGCGTCGTTCAACAAACCATTTCCAATCGTCTAAAAGCAATTTTTCACAATGAAGCTTCAATTTTCGAAAAAACCGCACGAATTAACCGGTACCCCTATTAATATAGAATTTTGTTTAAATTTAAATACGAAATTGACGTTTACTGGTGATTTCGACAAACTAAGAGTTTATATCTATTAAATATTGAACTTTATCAATACAAACATAACGAAAAACACAAAAGCATATATTGTTTAACAGAGGTATAAAAAAATAATAATGGATAATTAAAACTTGAAAATACGGTCTTTCCATTTCGTTCCACCTGACCGGGTATAGGACCCGCATCGATGGCAGGCTCCTCCACTAGCATGGGCTAGCCATCGGACGCGCTCCTCCGTTTCGTTGTTTAACAGGGGTTCTTGCCGGGTAGAGTGGCCTTCCGCTCGCGTGCTCTTTTATGGTATAAAGTTATGTGATTCGATCACATAATTCTATAACATAAATTGGCCACGTCTATATTTCTCATTTGATGGAAAAATGCATGCAAATTAACATACGTTTGTATGAGTTTTTCACTCAAATGGGAAATATATGGCCATGTCTGCGTTTGCATCTTGATCCGGTTGGGAGGGTGCGAGGGAGCACCACCTCCATCTGGATGCCACAAGAATCGTCGGTAACGACGAAATCCCCCTTAAGTCCGTCTGTCTTCCCCAGGTGCAGTTTGTCCTTTGCGTTAGCTATTTCCGATCCTTAGTTGGTTTCCTCCTTTTCGACTTCGGTCGACATTTCTTTGACCCCGGTTTCGTGGATGCGAAACTTTTTTGAAGAGGGTCCTTGTGCTGGGGAAAAGAACCCAGGGGCGGGTAGACACCCCAAAACTAGCCTGTCAGCGCATTCACGCGTCCCCAGACAAGGCCAACCTCGGCGGATCTTACCATCCTCTTCCGCTGCGGTAGCAGACCATCGGTGCAATCGTTTACGGACATTTTAAACATACTTACTTCACTACACTACCATCTCCGACCGAAGTTAACAGCATAAGGCGTGCTTCCCATGACTTCATGTGTGTATGTGCGTGATGCGCTACTAATTCGCGCTAGATATCAATCCCACTTACGATGGTTTTCTCCCACATATGTCCTCAACATTCGTTTAATGTTCTAGTTTATTCTTTCTACTGGATTGGCCTCTTTACCATATGCTGACAGTAGCGCTTGCAGCTTCTCTGACTACCACTGCTGCCACTCCAAACAGCAAAAATACTCTATCCTCCAGAATTTACGACACTTGTGTCGCTGTAGCCTGCCTTTATCGAAAAATTTAAGAAAATTTTGTGAAATAATCGATCACCGTTAGAATATGACTATGCCTTTGTGTTGATCGAGACAGTGGTCCTACCAGGTCAATACAAATGATTTCCCATGGCTTTTTAGCCTGCCCTCCTCGGACTTAAAAGGCGACTACACACACGAACGGAGATGGCGGCTCAGAGTGGGGACCCGATATATCTGGAGCAATCAAAAAGATAAAAAAAAACCCAAGATGGTCGATGCTACGCGGAGGTGCTGCGGGAAACGTAAGCCTATTAAAGCTGTACGACCAACGCGTTCAGGCCACATACTCGTCGAATTCGGAGCATAGACCGAAAATAGGGAAGCATTCAACGAGGCAGTAAAGAAAGTCCTCGGCAAAAGCGCAATTAGAGCCTCGCTCCAGCCGATGGCAACGATCGAAATAAGAGACATTGACTACGTCACGGATCTGGCCGAGATAGAAGAGTCTGTTTGCTCCAGGACTCTTTTGTCCTGGCCTCCTTCTTCTAGATACAGTGCATTTATAAATTCACGCACAAATTCAAAATTCTCACTTGAAACGTTTAAATTTATTTACAGGACTCGATTTTCCCAAAATATTCTTTTCCAATTTAGCTCTCTACTACACAATAACGTAATGATGTTATAATTGCAAAAACTGTTTAACCTTGTTCAACATAAAAACATGTAAAATATTTAACAATGATCTAATTAAATACTTTGTTAGCGACCTGTGTATCTCGACGATCTGATGACGACTGATGATTCCCTTCCCACACCGAGCAAAAGGCGCCAGCAGTTCCCACGCACGAAAATGCTGACGCTTGAGCGTCCACAAGCATTCCATGCCCGGAAACCGCTGACGCCCGCGTCTGGTACGGGAAAGGAACTTTGGTTTCGCATTGCAATGCGTTCATACGGCCACATCATGCATGCAAATGTGGTGTTTGTGTCTTCCGATCGTTTCGCTGACGCGTATAAGTCAACAAAATGATCCGAACATCACGCGAAACTGCTGACACCCGCGTCTGTGGCGATGCAAAATGTGGCCACATGAGACATGCATGCATCTATGATTTTAGCAACTAAGTCAAACAATATTAGTCACATAAGGTGACGAAATTAATTATCCACCTTTGCAAATACGATTTGTAAAATAAAATTTTCACTTAAGTCTAACGCCGCTGATCGTGTGGACGGGCATTAACATCCACCCCCCCGTTGAACGGTCTGTTCAACCTCTTCCAGTGTGTGGGGCAAACTGTGACGTCTAGGCAGTGGCACTGGTCTCGGTCGTTGCGATCGTGGTTGGCAGCTTACATTTTTGGCCTTGCACCATAGGAAGGCGAGAATAGCGAGAACTGCGACGAAGCTCAGATATCCTAGTGCATACTGGTGAACATCATGCACATCCAGCTGGTCCCTCCAGGATAGATCCTGCTCCTTGAGTTGATTTCGCAGATCGTTGATCTCCGAAGTGTGCGTCCGGAAAGGTGTGGGCTCAAGGTGCTGTTGTACATGTCCCAGGTTGTCGTGATCAGTGTAATAATAGGTCTTCGGCTGAGTCGTTTTGATTGAGGATTCATATATGCGGTGACCCTTGATAGTTACTGCATCGGATTTGAGCGTGCAGTCGGGAGTCAGCTGCAGAATTCCGGAGCCCTGCAGTGTCAGGATGGATGTGTTGCCACTGCACACAAGCTGGGCCACCACCGGTGTGGTGAAGGCATAGATCCACTCATTGGACTGTGGGATATACGTCCACGAGAAGGATGTAAGCAGCTCAACTAGGTGACAGTTGGTCATCGTCGGCAATCCCCTTAGCAGCGTCACTTCGCAAGTGCTCATATTGGCGTCCTTGTGATACAACGGATGGGACTGTCGGCACAAGTGGGTGTTTGGCTCCATCCAGTTACAGGCAGCATAATCCATCTCGTTGTGCGGATAGTAGACGTCGCGATGTGGGCTGATGATCAGATAAGGAGCGGTTGGCTGTATAGCAACGAGATGGTTGCGTTTTGCCGTTGGAATTGGTAGGATTCGATAGAGCTCAAACGTTGATACATCGATGAGTGGCATCTTGAGCTCAAAAAGAATGAAGTTCGCATTTGCCTTGGCCTTGATAGATGTTAGCCCAAATAATTTCAGAAAGTCTTCTCGGCCAACAGGGAGACGCTGATTTTCCGGCAGGTGATCCCTGGTGTCGGTCATTGCCGCATTAAGTTGCTGTTGAGACAACAGCAGAGGATTGAAGTTCCCATGCTGTGTGTCTGTGATTACGTCCAAGAGGCTGGATTGGATGCGCTGCAAATTGAGTGTTGCCAGGGTCATCTGGAAAGATAGAATTGAGATTAAATCTGGTACTCGGGCTGCGGTGCCTTCGAGTTGCGGACCCTTGACCTCGTTGGAGAGTTTTGTCAGTTCGTGCTCTATGGAGGCAAAACGTTTTTGAGCCATCTGTTCCGTTTGACCAAGGAGATTCAATGTCGAGTCGATGATTGACGTTTGGTTTTTGAGTTAGGAGTGCAGCTTGGTCTGATCTCCCTGCATCGTCTTAATGGTTTGAGCCATTTGATTAGCGTACTCTTCGTCCAGAACTCCGAACAACGATCTGGCCAGTCCACCCACTACGTTTATTGCGCTTCGCCTTGACCTGATCCTCAGCATCTGGTTTGCGCTAGAAAACTGATCGGTCAAGTGTCGGAACTGCTCATGCAGATGCGAGCAGTCGGTTTGTCGAGAATCACGATCACACAGTTGTTGCAGCCAAATCGTGCCGTTCTGCAGCGTGGCCAGCTCCGTCCAGTAGGCTTCTAGGTCATAGTAGACCAAGAGTTTCCACTCGCTTGTCGACAGGAAGGCATTTCCCAATGATTGAAAATGCAGTCCTGGATGTGGTCCAGTTCATGACACCTTGATGGGGTTGGTTACTGTTAGAGGGCTCAGTAGGCAGACCAGCAGGAGCGATAGAAGAGGCTGGGAGTTCCCTAGCGTGGGCAGGATCACCAGAAAACCATAGGGATTAACGCATGGCCATCATTGACTTGACCGAAAAGGACGTCGAACAACTTCTGAAAAAGGCAAAGTAAAAATAGGGGGGGATTGTTTGTAGGATACGATGAAGAGCATCGCATCTTCAATGTTTCAAATGCCATGACTATGGTCACACCACACAAGTATGCAAAGGACCGATAGGAGTTCCCTATGTTACAAATGCGGTGAAAGGTGTACGAAGGAGCCACACTGTATTCTTTGCTAGGCTGCTGATCCAAGACCTGATTTTGGACACGTCTTGGGATCAGGAAAATGCCGGGTTTTCCAGAAAGCCCTAGCCAAGGCAAAATCAAAACTTCAATGACCCGCATACTGCAGCTAAACCTACACCGCAGTTCAACCGCCGACTTTTTGCTGCTGAGTGAGCAACACCATGATAAAAGTTAGACATCATGGTCTCCTGATGAAACTGATACTGCCGCCATCGGGGTTTGAAATAGTGATTTTTAGCGAGGGAGCTATAGACGGGGGGATGGTTTTGTGTGAGCCTCGAAAGGATGGACGTCGAGAGGTTCGTTAAGGTGCTCACAGCAGGTGCCTTGCTGCAGGTAGGTTCTCAGGGGACAGAAGAATTGGCAGCTCAAGACGTGGTGAGCTCAACTTTGAGCATCATTGCGACTGCTTGCAACGCTTCTATGCCCGGTCAGAAACCCCGGCACGGCAAGAACCGAGTGTACTGATTGCCAACTGAAATCGCCGAAAAGCGAAGAGAGTGCCATAAGCTTCGGCGTGAAGCTGAACGGGCACAAAACCGTAATGAAGCATGCAACCGGGTGGCAGCATTTATTAATAACAGCAAGGCTCGATGCTGGTAAGATCTACTGGACAATATGAACAAGGATTCGTGAGGCCTTGGCTACAAGCTACTTGTGCGGAAGCTAGGTGCCCTACGGAAACCTTGCATACATGATGCGGAAAAGGTGGATGAGCTAGTGCGGGCACTCTTCCCCGGCCGTATTGACGCTGCCCATGGTGAAACAGCAGGCGAGTGTCCACTCTTCACAAAGCCGGAACTGGAAGAGGCAGTCCTTTCACTGAAAGTGAGGAAGATTCAAGGTCCAGGTCGTGTTCCAGGTCCAGATGGTGTTCCAGCTGAGGTATTGCGGCTTCTCTATCACTATTGTCCAGACTTGCTGTTCAGCGCATACAACGCTTGTCTACGGAACGGGCTTTTCTCGGTACGATGGAAGGTGTCGAGATTCGTGCTGATCAGCAAGGATCGTCGTCTGCATACCGCAGGTTATACATGCTAGACACTGCTGGGAAAGTGCTAGAGGCACATTGCTTCAGATCCCGTACGAGTTAATTACACCGCAAAAGACATCAGCCGGCGGCCAACACGATTTTGTCACCGAATAAGGCCGCCTCTTCAAATTGATTTGCCTAGTTCCGTCAGCCAGACACTCCGTACACTAACCATTTGTATTCAAAGACTTGGCCAGCTGTGAGTACGTGTTCCGCCGCATTGATTCTGGAAAGAAGCTGCTCGACCAGCGATGCTCCTGACCTCATCGAGTCGTCCGAAGGGTCAACGTCAACACCTACGCTATAGACGTAAGCGGCATCACCAAACAACTCAAACCAGCATACCTAGAGCAATCTGATGCCCATCCAGCGATAGCAGCCGCGCTCAACACCTTCACAGGCAGAGAGAATGTGTACTACATTATTGTAGACGACTACTGTCAAAATATTGGCCGAATCGGACTCGTAGTTTCGTTTTCGCCGCGTGTGGAAGCGGGCGTGTCTGCGCATTTTAGAAAAATAGAGAAGGAGCAATATCGGTCGGTAGTTCGATTTTTGTTATGGAAGGGAAATCACGCAGCGAAATCAAAACGCGCTTAGATGCTGTGGACGGTGATTCTGCTCCTGCAATAGTGACCGTAAAAAATTGGTTTAAGGAGTTTCAACGTGGTCGCAAGTCAACCTTTGATGAGCCACGCCCAGGTGCCTTGAAAACAGCTAGCACAGAGGATTACGTGACAAAAATCCACGAGCTAGTATTGGCAGACCGCCGATTGAAGGCGCGCGAGATAGTAGTAGGCAGTTATGGAATCAGTCACTATTGACTTGAACACTCCTAAATCCTAGTTCTGAGCCATAAATTAATTTGCCTTCTCGCATTTTCCTTTTCAGAAATTATACCCATATACCCTGACACAGTACTTTTCATGCCGAATTATCTTCTTAAATTACATGCATGTCATTAACCCTGATCCATTGTTTGTGATGTTTCATGGTTTTTTTGTTCGCGCATGCTAATTATGTTTTCTGGGAAGAATAGATTAGGATAAATATGTATTGGTAGGAAATAGTTTAGTTCATAAGATATAAAAGGAATGTTTAGATATTAAGGAGGGGAGTTACATTTTAATAATAGTGAAATGAACTTAACAAATTGTTGCTATTTAACTCAGTCGTCTCAAAAAATCGCGTAGATCATATCCTGCATGAAATGTTGGGCATGAGAAAGCTGCCGGCGCTGTAGCTGCCACGTTTGCTCACTCCAGACACCTTACGCAATCGTGAGACCACTTCAGAGCAGTGTTTGAAGTGTTTCTGCGAATTTTCGTGGCTGCCGATGAAGCATGGTACACACCAAAAACAAAGGAGTAGTCGAACCAGCAGACTTCAGAAGTTGGAACATCGCCGGGTCAAGTGTATCGAGCTAAAAGGAGATTATGTTGAGAAATATGAAATATGAAAATTTCGAAGTGTCAAAACAAAGAAGTGTCAGTTTCAGCTCTTTGAATTTCTTGACTTAAGTGAAGTTATAAATTCTGTCATAAATTATAATCAGCTGTGTGAAATAAGTGAAGTGGTTACTAGTGTCGCTCTATCAAGTTTTCGAGATAAGTAGCGATCTTTCAAGTCATCAATTTCATTGTTTCAATTTTTACTTAGGCGAACGAAAATTAACGGAACCGGGAATTCTTGCTTTGGTCTAGGAGTGAGATTCCCGTGTAGCTAAATTTATTCTAAAAAATTTTTGAATTTAATTTTAAATTTATATTTTAATATTTCAAATTATTTTTTTTTTTGCAAGTACGGATTTCTACGTTTTTTCACTAACTATATTAAATAAATCAAGGATGATAAAAAATTTATAAAAAGCAAATAATTAAAAAAGTTAAAAATATAATGGCTACTAAACCAGCCAATGATAAGTGTGGGACGTGTAGGAAACCCGTGGAGGATATCCACTCGGCTATGGGGTGTGATGGCTTCTGCCTCAAGTGGTTTCATTTGAGGTGTATCAAAATGTCGGAGGAGAGATATCGGGCTATTATGGACATCACCGAAGATGTGATTTGGATGTGTGCCGGATGTAGAGCTCAGCACCGTAAGTCTAAAGAAGACCAACTCTTCCAACAAATGAAAAATTTGCAAAGCCAAGTCGAAGAGATGAGCTCAAATTTCAACTTATTAATAGATAAATCTACGTCTGCGAGCAAGCCCTCATATGCCGAAATTATTAAAAATTCTACTTTTCCTCCATCAGTGCATCGATCAAATACAATATCGCAAAAAGGGATTATAATTAAGCCTAGAAATCACTCTTCCTCAGAAAAAGCACTGATTGATTTTAAGTCGAGGATCAGACCATCAAAATGTAAAGTTCCTCTACAGCTAATGAGGCCTATTCGTAATGGTGGGGCGATTATCAAAACATCGACAAATGAAAATGCTACTTCGCTTTTTAATATAGCAATGGATGCAATGAAAGAGGAGTATGATGTTGCTGAGACCAGATTGCGACAGCCTAGACTTGTCATCAATGGACTAGAAAAACAATACGCAAATAATGAATTTAGAAATGAGATCCAGTCATTAAATCCCAATATAGAGGAGCGAGATTCTATGGAACTAGGCGGACAAGAAATGGAAGGTGGTTGCACATCATCCAGGTAAATGGGAGCGTGCATAAGAGGCTTGCAAATAGATACATTAATATAGATTATGGATCGTATTTTGTGAAGGAAGACTTTAACGTAACGAGGTGTTAGAAGTGTCAAAAATACAATCACAAAACATCAAAATGTGAAGGGGAGCAAATATGTGTAAAATGTGGAGGAAAGCATGACCTAAAGGATTGCAAAAGCACGATTGAGAAGTGCTCCAACTGTATTGGTAACAATAATAATGCTGATCATTCTCACAGAGCTGACTCTGTAGAGTGTCCGGAGTTTCAACGCAGGATATTGATCGCCAGGAGGAGCACCGACTATAACTTTGATGATTGATAATCTTTCTAATCAATCAAGTGGAACAAATTTAACAGTTATGTATGCTAATATAAGAAGCTTAAGACATAAGCTAAGTGATATTCAGATTTACCTGCAGCAAAATCCTGACATAGATTTGATTATTCTCAATGAAATCTGGATTTACCCAGAAGAAGCACGGTTTTCAAATATTGAAGGATATAATGCGGTATTCTCCTGCAGACCTGGAAGAGGTGGAGGTAAAGTAATGTACGTTAAAAAATACAATCAATTTCATTACCAAGAGAGTGACGCCTGATAAATATAACGTTATAATAATTGAAGTACGTATGAGTGCGCAAGATTTTTGCACAGTAATAGATACATTATTCTCAACTGAAAAAAAATTAATCACAGTAGCGGACACAAACATTGATGTACTAACGGAATCACCAGAAACACGGATTTATAAGGATACGCTAGAAACGAATGGAACGGTAATCATAAACAACAACCAAATTACTCGCCCAGTGTCAAATACCTGTTTGGATCATATAGTAACCAATGATTTAAAAGTCGCTGAAAGCATGACATACATATTTGAGGACTAGCCGGAACTGGATCATCGTGTGTTAAAAATTGCTATTCAAGACCAAACCCTGAACAAACAGAAGCCGACCTACAAAACGTTCAGATTTCTAGATAAGGAGCTCTTTAAATCAAATATACGAGAGTTACTGGAAAAGCGGAAACCAAATAGTATTATTGAACTCAAAAATATCATCATATCTGCTAAGCAAAGTTCTACAATTGAGAAAAAAATCAGGTGTCGACAACGGACTTGGATAACGAAAAAAGTAATTGATGCAAGTATTAAAAAAAGGAAGGCATACATGGACTACAGGAAGAACAGTGGAAACCAGGCTTTCAAGTTTGTGTATATGCAAGCGAAAAAAGAATCGAAACGACTGGTGAAAGAGGCTAAATTCTTATATTTCTCAAGAAGAATGGAAACAGCGGCTGACAACTCCCGCGAAATATGGAAAATAATAAATGAGGTAAAGGATAACTCTTCAACCCAGGGTATATCACAAAACTTTCAACTGAATCCTGATGGGCCCTCTCACACATCATGTCCACGTGACGCGGCGAACTCATTGAATAACTACTTTTTTTCAACAATTGGTGGAAGAATCACTTAAGATATCGTTGCCAGTTCAGCAGGCAATGTAAATAATACAAATATCGCAATAAATTCCATCCTTCACATTCATCAAACAAATAAAAGGGAAGTCTTAAATGTAATCAATGAATTGAAAAAGAATACGGCGCCAGGCATTGATAGCATCACAATGAATGAGATTAGTATAATAAAGGATGATATAGCCCAGATTATGGCAAATTTTATAAACGTGCATATTAGGAATGGAACTTTCCCGGAAGAAGAAAAACTTGCAAAAATAGTTCCTATATTTAAAGGGTGGTGATCTTCATGACCCGAATAACTATCGCCCGATTTCGCTGCTGACGGGATTTAGTAAGATATTTGAAAAAATACTCAACAATCGATTAACATCATTCTTGGTTGAAAACTCTATCATAAGCCAACATCAGTTTGGTTTTCAAAAGAACAAGAGTAATTTGGATGCCCTACATTCTGTCACACGTTTACGTCATCGCAATTTTTGTGGATTTGAAAAAAGCATTTGATACAGTTGATCATGACCTCTTGCCTCGTAAACTTGAATCGTACGGTATTCAGGGTAGTCCTAAGCAGTTGTTTAAGAGTTACTTGGAGGGAAGATCGCAGAGAACTTTAATCAACAATGTCCTGAGCGATCATGCACCTACGGAAACAGGAGTTCCCCAAGGTTCAATACTTGGCCCAACTTTGTTCCTGCTATACACAAATAATCTAAATACATGTGGGCTGACAGGATATCACACATTATATGCTGATGACACAGTTCTACTTTATTCAGGACGAGACAAAACTGCCATTGAGAACACTATCAACGACGATCTAGGAAAATTCCATCAGTGGTTAATTGGAAACAAACTAGTATTGAACACTTCAAAGACAAAATATATTGTTTTTAAGCAAAAGAACAAAGGAGACATAGATGTCGAACTAAATATTAACGGCGAAAAATTGCAAAGAGTGCTAGAAATGAAATATCTTAGTCTTATCATAGACCATCGTATGACCTGGTTACCACACATAAATAGCTTAAGGAGGCAATTAGCCCCAATAATAGGATTGTTAAGAAGATATGAGGATTTTCCAATGCACATCAAGAAACTTGTTCTAAATGCGTTTGTCCTGGCGAAATTGCATTATGGAGTACTTATTTGGAGTCAATCAGCAAAGCAACATTTAAACTGTATATCCAGGCTGCTGACCAAAGCGTATAAAAACATTCTGAAGCTGCCAATGCTTACTCAAACTAGTTTGGTTTACCAATTGGCAAAATCATTAACCTTTAGTCAAATTATTATTATGGAGAAAGCGAAGTTTATCTACAGAAATTTAAAAACTAATGGATCGGAACGAGCGCCATTAATTAAGGTATCACAGATCAACCCATATAATGCGAGGAATGCAAATCAATTCGTAATACCTTTTGCCAGAACGGATCGACTAAAGAACGATGCAACGAATGATGCTTTGCGTATATATAACAATCTACCAGAAATTGTTAAGGAAGCAAACTCACTTTTGGTATTTAAGAAAAGACTAAGGGAGCATTTAATGACCACCGATTGAAGCGTGGACCTGTAATTCTGCTTTTATGAGCCCAGTATCTTAGGGCGTTTTTTTGACCCTATCGGCGAGAGGCTGAAGTGACAGTTACTCAGAGTTTTTTTTGAATGCGTCGTATTATATTGAATTTTTTTTATCTCTGAGAGCTGATCATGATTTTTGGACTAGATGTTCACGAAAAGGACTAGTTCACATTATATTGTGTGCCCCCTTATACCGATGTGTTAAAATTTGTCTGGGTGGCACAAAGGACCAAGCGACGTAATGTGAATGCAGATCGCACGAGCGTTGTGTGACGAAGTAAGAGTGATGGAGAGAGTGGTAGGGAATGCAAGTACTTAAAAAAATAAATAAAAAAATCGCCACTTTTCCAAAATTTACGTTTTTCTTTGGTAGGATATGTACTTATCGGACTGCCTTCGTATAGCAAATTTGCAGACACAATTTTAATACCTATTACACGACGATTAGGGAAAATTCTGGTAAGGGAGACTTTCCTCTTTAAAACTTTACTATAATTACCTTCAGAAATATGCCTTCTCATTAAATCAACATTTGTGAACATTTTTTAAAACTGAATGATTGTAGCTTCTAAATTCTTCTTTCTATTTATAGGGTTAATTTTATTTGCATTCTTACTCTCACTGCTTCTTCCATGTAATGAATTAATGAATGATATTGTGAATTCCGAATAGAACACATGCCGATTAAAGATGCTAACACTTTTATCTACTTCTTTGGCATTGTATTCATTAAGAATGGTATGATTGCAAGAAACTAGACGTGGGAGATCCTCTATATAAGGAGAATTATCTTGAGTTATTTCTCTTTGGCGCCAATGAAATGTTAATCACAGTATGGTGCCAAAAAACGAATTGTCATAAATCGATGGCAATCTCCAAGTCATTGTACCGTAGTTATTGTTAAATAAATTGCAAATCTATTTTAAAGCAGATTATTACTTTGATGGATTTTTGAAATTAGCATCTCATTATGAATCGAGAGGGGGAAGACATACTAAGAAAAAGTAGAAAGATATTCAAAATTATTGATTGGAAAATGTTGTTTCAAAGTTTTTAGGGAATATATTTATCAACTACTGCTTTTTCAGATCGGGTTATAAATTATAAGCCGTTAACAGTTGATCACTTTCAAACGAATATTCAACTGTTTTTCACTTAAATTAATTTCACACCAAACACCTTTCATATCATCTTAATTTTGTCAAGTTTAAAGATCTTATGATTAAAAACAAATCACATTAAAATTCAAATTAATATTTTTCTTTCCAAGCATTTTCTGCTATCTGTGTAAAATAAAAAATTTGCATTCTAATTTTATTGAGATGAAGAAAATAAATTCAACGCATTCATTATCTGGCAAGAGCAATAAATTTTCCAAATGAATTCCGATCATAATTAAATCGCGGCATGAATTCATGCACATAAATATCTTTTTCTTGGAATAAATTCATATTCTCAGAAGATATACACAGAATATGCATAAAAACAAAGCAACTTCATTAATGAACGAACGACTGGCACTGACTCTATGAAAAAATATCGAATTTCATAATTTCTCATCTTTCCTTTTGCACTAATTAAAATTGATGCAGACACATACTCATATGTTTCCTATAAATTTTATTCGCTAATGAATGGAATTCTCTTCACAAAAGATTAAGTTAAACTGCAAGATAGAAGTGATTAATTTCAATTGGCGACTGGAGACCATAAATTATCAATTCTTTGGAGTTAGTTACAGGGTTCAGGTCATATCAGCTGTGTATGTGGAGTGCAATACGATTCTAGAGAAAATTATAAATTATGTTTTAGGGAGAATTCTATGCAATAAATTAAAAAAATTTCATAACATGATAAATTTCCTTCTTTCATTAGCCTCATCTTAATATGCGTGCAACTGTTAGTGTCGAAATATGGACTGGAGTGGTAGTTCAAGCGGTATTTGCTTCAGACATTGATTCAATTGAAATGAAATTTGTTTCGAATCATTCTTCAAATGAATTGATTTGAAATTTGCATTATCAGAATACTGACCTTTGCAGTGTTTGTTTGTGGTTAATTTTCCGTGAAGGACTTGCAGCGATGTTGGGCTGCCTCAGTGAAATAAGTGTTCGTTTTCACTTAAGAGTGCCTTGGTTCAGGGACGCGTGTAAGCGCTTGCAGGTTAGCGCCTGCGGTGTCGTGGGGCGGGTTCTTTTCCCTAGCACCAAGAAAGGTAAACCAAAAATGAAAAGGCAAACCAAAAATGAAAAGGCGCAGGTTCGGCTGAAGATTTCTTGTTTTATGATACCATTCTTGTCCCCTGCACAGTGTCAGAATCGTATCACATCTTCGAGGAGAGAATTGTATTGCACAGAAAAAAGTAGGGCAGCCAGGTGGAGTTGATACTCCCTCGCACCCCTCCTAACGGTACTTAGGGTCCTGAGGCGAAGTACACGCGCAAGGACTCTCCATGCCTTACTAAAGCCTCTCCAACAAAAAGAAAAACCACAACCTGATGGCTGGGATACCGATGTGGGTCTTCTACTCGCTTTTCGTTAACAAAACGATCAAGTGACTTGGATGCAAGAAAACGGTGATGTGAGCTGCTCCATAAGCGCGACTCGGGCGGCGGACGCCAATCAAGATTTTTTCCACGATTGAACAGTCAAATCGCAACAGATAAATTGGGAGCCGCCTGACGGATTTTATGTGAAAGTTTCGTTGGAAGTCTTCCACAAGTGGGTACAAAAGCTAGAGGCACAGTTGAAGGCAAAGGTGTTGTGAATCGGAGGTCTGCTGCCTCGGCGAGCGAGGATGTTAGTGCTCGCCGAAATCGGCCTTGTCTGAGGATGCGTGAATGCGCTGGCAGGCTAGCATCGCGGTCTCGTGGAGCGGGTCTTTTCCCCAGCACAAGGGCCCAATACGAAAAAAAATTCCGCATTTAAGAATTAAAAGATAGACTCGCTGTTCGACGGTATCGAGGCCGAGGCAACCTACCGAAGGGATGTAATACTAACGTATGACAGACCGAGTCTGATAAACGCGCCCGGGACTCGAGAGGATCTCTTCCTTACTACTCGATACTTACGACCCCCAAATAAGAGTAGGGCATCTAGGTGGAGGCGGTGCTCCTCGCACCGTCCTATCCGGAGCAGGATCCATTGTAGACGTGGAAGTATATTTTTCATTGAAATGAAATATTCATGCAAACACATTTCGCGCGAATTTTTTCTTTACATGAAAAATAAGCATGTTTTGGATTTATGTCAAAGTTTCATATGATAGAATCACACAACACTTTAACATAAATGGGAAACCCAAGCGGAAGGCCACTCTACCCTGCAAGAGCACCTGTAACAACAAAAAAGGTGTGAGCTCACAAGATAGCCTTTTTTTTTATCTAATAATCAAAAGGGTGCTCACCCAGTCCTCTGACGAGGGATGGTGTTCGGGGCGGATAAGAGCCTCAATTCATTTTATCCTCGATTTGTGACACAATTCGTAATTACATTACTTCCACTAGCATCATTAGTATGTTTCCTTTTAGTTTCTTACGGTAGATCTATCACTTTCAAATTAAACACGATATAACTGAAATGTTTACAAAGGACAAAATTAAGTGCCGTTATTAATAACCGTTCCAATGACATTAACCAATCATAAATCACTAAGTATTGGTATTTAAGTGATTTGTCAAAAAAGCCCACCCGTGTCTCGGTTGTCACACATTCGCACTTGTGATTTCTTCCCCTACAGCCCCTTTCGGACCTTCGCTTCCTGCAAATAGCGCCTCCAACTGTCTTGGTTCATTGACCGCGTCCTCCGATTCCGAAATTTGAGCAGCGATGAACTGTCGACCGAGTCAGACCAGCGTTTCCACGGTTTCCCCACTGATCTCCGCCGTTCAGTTCTCCGAATACCTTATTGGGTATCCGTGGTTCGTCTATACACTTCATGTGGCCAGCCCATTGCAGCTTCCGCAGTCTTACAATCCTTGAGACCTCCGGTTCGTCAAAAATTTCATACAGGCTCAGGACCCGTCGCTCGAAGGCGTTCAATATATTTGCGGATGCTTGGGTTAGGGTCCATGTTTCACACCCATAGCATAACACAGGTTTTATCACAGATTTGTATACTTGGAGCTTTGTTTTCCTGTGTATGCAGCTGGTCTTCAAGATCGTCAATACTGAATAAAATATATTATTTGCGAGCTGTATTCTCCGGCATAATTCGTCGTTTGGCGCCTAATACACAAATTCACTAACATTTTTGATTCTATTTCCGGCAAGTGTGATACTTGTGTATTTCAGGTATTTATCCTCGACTGCGTTATGAGCTTTGTTTTATTTTCATTGATTTGCGAGCTGTATTCTTCGACGTATTTCGTCTCTTTTATTGCCTGTTTTCGGTATTTTGGCGCCTAAATACACAAAATTGCCAACATTCTCGATACTGTATTCGCCAAGTGTAATATTTTGTATACTTGAGGTATTTTTCCTCGACTGCGTTATGAGCATTGTTTTATTTTCGTTGATTTGTAGCCCTACTAGTTTCGCTTCGCTGTCGAGTTTGTGTAAAAATTCTTTTGCAGTTGTTAATGACCGTGACAAAAGGTTGATGTCGTCCGCATAGGCTACTACTTGGTTCGACTTGAATAGTAATGTACCTCGCGTACTGACACGTAGCTTACTTGTAACGTACTCCAGAGCCAAATTTAATAGCAGTGGGGCCAGCCCATCTCCCTGCTTTAGACCGATATTTGTGTCAAAGGCATCAGTGAGTTGGTAATCGATGCGGGCTTGGGAGATTGTCGACGTCATTGTCATTTTGGCATGACGGACTAATTTGGCTGGGATGCCAAAGCAAAGCATTATTTGGTACAGTGGTTGTACGTCTATGTTGAACTCACAGCATTTTTCAAGTACCTGCTTGACCGTGAACAATTTATCTTTCGTAGATCTACCTGCTCTAACAGCACCTTGATACTCCCCAATAATACTGTTGGCGTATGAGCCGAATTTAATTTTCTAAGATCTTTGAAAATATTTTGTACGCCATACAATGTAGTGATATGCCTCTATAATTTTCACACTATAGCTTGTCACCTTTATATTGGATACGGAATATAATTGATTGGCTCCACTCTTTCGGCATATGTTCTTGTAGCCAAATGTGCTGGATGACTTTATGAAAAGCTTGATGAACACTACTGCCACCATATTTGATGAACTCCACGGGAATCTCATCAATGCCCGGCGCTTTATTATTCTTTTGGGCTTTGATGGCGGAACAAACTTCATCCAGAGTTGGTGGGGCCAATAGACGCTCTCCGCAGTCATCTATAGGCTCCAATGTTCTGGACCTGTGCACAGGATTAAGGACGTTCTTGAAATATGATGACCATCTTTCTTTAATCTTGGTTTCATCAGCGATGATATTGCCGCTGTCATCACGACAGAGCGTGGTTTTGGGCTGATAACCACGGCTCAGGCTTTTCACTACTTTGTGTGCTTGTCTTGTGTTGTTGCTCGCTAGACTTACATCTATACTTCTCAATTGGTCGTCATAGCATTTTCTTTTCTCAATCCTAATTATTTTATTCGCTACTCTTCTGAGATTTTCATGGTGTTCTCTCTTCGTTCTGGTTTTCCTACCTACGTAATCTTCGTACGCCTGATTCTTTTGGTCTAACCCATTCTGGCACTCATCATCGAATCAATCATTCCTCTTGCGCTGGGATTGATGTCCGATCATCTGTTGTGCTACGGTCCTAATAACCGCTTTCACTTCCATCAAGAGCTCGTTGGTCGTCTTTAACAATGCGTCTGATAAGATGGGAGCCAGCTGGTTGTCGAGGGTCTCCGTGAAATTTTTGGCCACACAGCCTTTCGTTGTCAAATTTTTCCAGCGGGCTGGTCTTCGCTGAATATGCCTTTGACGTAAGACATCGATAGGTTAATTTGATCAAGTAATGACCTGAATTACAATTGGCTCCTCGGTATGTACGGACGTCAAGTATGTTCGAGGCCCAACGTTGTTGAATCAGAACATGATCGATTTGGTTTTATATGTTGCCATCCAGTGATACCCAGGTCATTTTATGAATGCGTCGTTGTGGGAAGCAAGTCGAACGTATGACTAGATTTCTGCTACATGCAAAGTCAATCAGGCGCTGGCCGTTGTCATTTGTTTTATCGTGGAGACCATATCTTCCAGTCGTTCCCCGAGGAGATAGCTCATTGCCAACCTTAGCGTTGAAATCACCCAGAATAATTTTTGTGTCGTTTGTAGGCAATGAGTCAACCAGTCTTTCCAGGTGATTGTAGAACGTTTCCTTCATTTCTTCGTCCTTTTTTTCGGTCGGGGCGTGAATATTAATCAGCCAGATTTTAAAGAATTTCCATTTTATGCGGATCGCACGCAACCGTTCTTTTATTGCCTTAAAAATAATAACGTGCGATTTGAACTCCCTATTCACAATGTAGACCAATCCGAATTCTCGTTTTCCAGTAGGCTTCCCACTTTTGAATATTTTGTGCGATCTCATGTCTTGAATGTAGTTTTCAGTCCAACTCGTTTCCTGGATTGCCAGTATTTTTAATTGATATTGACTGGCCTGTTGTTAAAGGTCCTTAACATCAGTGATCAGTGAGTAAAAGTTCCTTGACATGAGTGATCTGACATTCCAGGATCCAATGCCATAGTCCTTTTTTCGTTTGCGAGGTCATTGCCGTGAGTCCAATTCATTCCGAGGCCCACCTGCAGGTTTCGAAACATTTAAAGGTTTTCCAGGGACAGAGAAGCCCGTCGCCCAATCTCCATTCCGGCGGCATGGTTGTTACGTCGATTCCGTTATCTGGCGCGGAAGATTCACCTTCACCGTCTTACGCCCTCACAAAGGAGGTTTAAGCAGGATTTAGTAGCAGAGCTGTAGATGTATTTACAGTTAATATATTAGCATTTCTCGGTATTTAATGTCACATTATTGGGGAACCAGTAAACCCAATGTGCGACCCCGAGAACATTTACTACCATGTAATTGGGAGGTTTGGCATGAGGAATCATGGAAGCTATGGGTTGGGGAAACAAGGGGTTCCCTTCTCCTTTCTCAAACGGGCTTGGGACTGTCTATAGCGGAGCAGAAGGTTAGGACTAGAAATTAAGTACGAATGCCAGTAAATCTTGAAAACAAATTTTATTCCATTCCCTAATGCAACCAAAACCTGTATTCAACTTCGATTATACGCATGCGCACCCATTGTCTACTCTTTAGATGAAATAAGTCTCTAACGCTTAAAATAATATGTTCTGTTTCGCACGTTGTTATTTTCACATATTTTAATGTAATCTGAATTCTAGTTAAAACAAATTCTTTGTCTCAAGGTAAATTCCCATGCAAGATGCATGCAATTTTTAGGGTTTTGTAAAATAATTTCACAAAACCCTTCTAAAATCGCGTTCTTTCTGTCCGTCTGTCTGTCTGTCCGTCCGTCCGTCCGTCCGTGTGTCACAGCAGTTTTTCTCGGAAACTACTTAAGCTAGATGCATCAAATTTTGTATGTAGGTGTAAAGTGGTGATCTCTTCAAAGTTCAACTACTAAAAAATTTTATAAGGTATTTTAGGGGGGTCTCCCCATGTAGGGGAGTGACCCCCCGAAAAAAAAATTTCATTGAAGGTAGCCGATATGGATATCAAATGAAAGGTCTTGATGAGAACTTTTCAAAACAGGTCTTAGTTTGGCAAAGTTTGCTTCGAGGGGCGCACAGGGAGGGGAAATACACGAAAAATTTGTGTCCCCCCCCTCGCGATTGGGCACCTTCCATCCGAAAAATCTGAAGAAAATCAAGAATGTAGGCCTTGATGAGTACAACAACAACAAATACGTTAGAAGTCGCAATTCACTCAACTTTGTTAGCAATAGTATGATTTATCGATTTTATGTTTTCTTAAATAAAATCTCAACGGTACCCTGAAATTCAATGAAATTCAGTACACAGATGTCTATTTATAAGATTGATTAACCCTGCAAGTTAGCGAAGTTATAGCGGTTCGAATTTTCCTGTATTACTATGGAACAATATGCGCTACATGTATTACTATGGCAACATATGGCTATGGAACAACATGCGCTTTTTACCGACTCAGACACTACAGTTTGCTAGGATTTGCATGAAAAAATCAGGAAAGATAGGTGTCATGAATATCTTTGAGAATCGGTTCAGCTAGTGGTATCAGTAATCGTAAAACAAAATAGTGGCTGTTTTAAATGCGAAGGTTGAATAATTTTGAGTTATTTTTTCCCAACTTCAATGTTTAAGGTGCATGCTTTGAACACTTGATTCAATTTAATGAATGACTGAAGCTGAGTACCTACAATTAATACAAATAAGTGAAACAAGTCAAGGAGGCGGAAGGGAGCTTCGAACAAAAGGGCTTTGCAACAACTCTAGGATTCGAAAAAATTGGCTATTAATCGATGATAACAGTACAGGAGAGTGGCCCCTGAAAAAAAATTCATCAAACGTAGCCGATATGAGTATGAAATGAAAGTTTACATGGGAGCTTTTCAAAACAGTCAGTTTTTGCTTCAGTGGGGGCACAGGGGGGAAATACATGAAAAATGTGTTTCCTCCCTCGCGAATGGACATCTGAAATAATTATCAAGGGAGATATTTATGAGTATAACAATAACAAAACCTCAGAAGTCTAAATTCGTTGAACTTTGTTAATAATAGTATGATCTTCGAATTTCATAGTTTCTCCAATAAAATCGTCATTGACATGCTTCTTGACTTTATTCAATCTGGTGACTGCATTTTGAAAATTGAATACAAAAACCTTCTGACATGAGCGTAGGTCTGTTTACCCAACTTGTTTTGACTATGATGAGGAATAACGTGAGAATCAAAGGTTGGAATAAAATGTTTAGAGTTTTCCTACACTAAAATGTTAGGATAAGCAAAATTTATGTATTCAAGAAAAAATTGATTGAAATATAAAGTGAGTTCCAACAGCGAAGGAAGGCGTATAATACTATAATCAATATTGAACATTTTACGTACAGGACATTCAATCAGTATTGGACATTTTGGTGATCCCAGACATGAACGCTATCCTAAAACAACAGCTGGTGATTGCAGAATCCATCGCAATTTCAAAAAATGATCTAGAAGCAAGGAAGACAACGAGCTATTTGAATACAAGGGAAGAAGAAGTATCAACACTCTTCGAAAAATTTCAAATCAACGATGGAGTTCTGCAGAACTTTACAGAAGTTGCTCAGGTTGATTATTCTAAAAATAATTTGAGCAAATCAAAGCCATGGTTGACAAAATCCTGGAAGCTATACAAAGCCAGCGAGGCTCAAGTAGTGCAGCGTCTATCATAGAAGAACGTTCAACGGCCGATAGCAAAGGTGCCGCCAATTCAAAAAGATGCGAAAGTATCATACTTGCTACTCTTCGACAACTTCTGCAAGGAACGGAAGGCAACTTAGAGATGGAGCCTCCCAGGGAATTCAAGTCGGTTCAGTTAGAGGCCATCAAGAAGCATTGAGATGCAATCAGGGCTCAGCACTTGGAAATCCTGATATGCGGTGACTTTCCAGAAAAATGCAACCCAGAAATCTTCGAAAGCACTGAAATTTGGGTTGAAAACTATTACAGGCGGTTCCGAGATCTGAGGAAACGAGCCAGACGGTAAAGCTTCCTCGAATTGAGCTTCCTAAATTCGATGGAAGCTATCTCGCCTGGCAAGAGTTTCATGACTTACATGTCCAACTAATCGACAACAGTACGCTGGGATCGGCCCAAAAACGTTGGTTCCTGATCACCAATTTAAAGGGTGAGGTAGAATGTCTCATTCGTCATATGACAATATGTGATAGCAACTATGAGCCTGCATGGAGCCTTGTTAAAGAGCGATATGAAAACAAAAGACTCTTTGTGAATGCAGCGCTCAACAAATTGCTATCACAAAAATCAGTCAATAGTGAGGCGGCAAAAAAATTTAAATCACTCCATGATATTACACATGAGTGCATTAGAGCATTAAGTGCTCTTAAGATTCAAGTTCAGCATTGGTACGCAATCTTGGTAGTAATTCTGATCAAAAAGCTGGATAGAAACACTAATATTCTATTCGAACAAAAGTTACAACAGCCAAAGGAGATACCAGGACTGAAACAGTTTCTAAATTTCTTGGAATTGAGATTTCAAGCACTTGAAGCACTAGTTAGCAAGGTTCCCGAACACAAACGAAACATGACAGCTCTAATAAGTTAGTAATGGCAGTAACTGAAACAAAAATTCCAAGTTGCTCACTATGTACTGGAAGCCACAATCTAAATAAATGAGACAAGTTTTTAGCGATGGAAGTTTCAGCAAGAAAAAATCATATAGCGAAAAACTACTTTGCTTCAATTGCTTGAAATCCGGACAAAATTTCAAATATTGTTCGTCTAGAGGCTGCTTCAAGTGTAACAAGTGGCATCATACAACATTACATGTAGAAGAGAAGGCTCCCTCACCAAATACTCCTAGCCAATCTTTTACATTAACGAAGAACCCTACCAATTATGACTCTTATGAGCTTCTTGGCACTGCTGTTGTCAATCTAACCGGCATAAAAGGAGATGCAATTCCAGCGAGAGCATTGTTGGACACAAGCTCTCAGCTCAGCTTTATATCTGAGCGAAAGTGCAAAAAACTGAAGCTGAACGGATCAATGAGCATGCAAGAAATTGTAGGTGTTGGAAATTGCCGGCAACAATCATCAAAACATGTCCACTTGAGGCTCTCATCTAGATTAAATACATTCAGTATCGAATTCGAAGCGCTTGTGCTGAAGGAAATCATCAGCAAACATCCGGACAGACACCTAAATACATCTGAGTGGCCACTGCCACCAAACCTTACACTCGCCGATCCGAGATTCAACGAGCCACAAGTTATCGATTTGCTGTTGGGTGCTGAGCTTTATAGCCATATCATGAAGCCGAAAACAATAGTTATGGCGAATCACTTGCCTTGTTTGCATGACACAGTTTTGGGATGGATGGCTCTAGGAAAAATTCTATCTAGCAACAGTAATGTGAAGTTTTGTGGAGCGGTTACTAACTTGGATGAACAATTAGAGCTTTTTTGGGAACTAGAGGAAGTTCCACAAGTGGCAATCAGTAATTTAGCATGGGAAAATCAAAAATGTGAAAGGTTTTTTAAAAACACAGTAACCCGAGATATGACGGGCAAATATATCGTACGGCTCCCATTCTCGGAAGATCCAAAGGCATTAGGAACCTCTAAGCAGGTAGCCGTTAAAAGGCTTTATGGGCTACAAACACGATTCAACCGCAATTCTCAATTGATGAAAGATTACATGGAGTTCATCGAAGAGTATTGAAAACTGGGACGTCTGGATGAGGTGCAAAACCTAAATGAATCCAAGCCTCATTACTATCTACCACACCATTGTCTGATACGTTCAGAAAGCACGACAACAAAGCTGCGAGTTGTCTTTGATGGCTCTGCGAAGACATCCAGCAACAAATCATTAAATGATATCTTGAGGACTGGGCCAAATTTACAGCAGACCCTATTCAATGTTTTGGTCAGGTTCCGTTCTCATCAGTACGTGATCAGTGCCGATAATCAAAAAATTTATCGACAAGTGATTCTGCATGAAGATGATCGTGATTTTCAACTCATACTACGGCAAATGCCAGGTGAAGGCACTGTAGAAACATACATGCTAAAGACAGTTACTTACGGAACTAGATGTACCGTATTTAGCGATAAGGTGCTTACATCAATTAGCCGAAGACGAACATATGGCGTTTCCCTTGGTGGTATCCCGTGACTTCTACGATGATCTATTGACAGGTGCAGACAGCTTAACAGAAGTTAAAGCATTGCAAAAATAGCTCAGAAAGATGCTGAAAAGGGAAGGATATCATTTGCACAAGTGTTGTTCGAAAAATTGGAAGCCATTACGCAAAATACCTTCAAAGGATCAAGCAAACGGGTTTGATATGACACATTTTGAAGTACTAAACATTAAAACTTTAGGTATGAGCTGGAATCCAAGCACCGACGAGTTCAACATCAAGATCACTCACTTTTCCGACCAACGACCCGTGACCAAATGAATAGTGCTCTCGGAGATGCCACAGCTATTTGATCCTCTTGGTTTGGTGAATCCAGTCATCGTACTGGCCAAATATTTTTATGCAGCAAATTTGGGAGCTTAAACTTGATTGGGATACACCTTTTCCAGATGTCCTACAGCAAAGATGTAAAATGTACAGAAGTCAATTGCCAATGCTAGAAAATGTACACATTGCAAGAAGGATACGATACTTTAATCATTCTGATCCAGTTCAGCTTCACGGTTTTGCTTATGCAAGTGAATTGGCCTATGGCGCCTGCGTTTATTTGCGATCAGCTGGAAGTAATAAAGATGCAAAGGTTTTCTTCGTATGCTCAAAAAGTAGAGTTGCTCCAGTGACGAAACACTCCATTGTGCGATGAGAACTCTGTGCAGCACACTTATTAGTGGTATTGGTCGATCAAGTAAAGCAAGCCCTGCAAATCAACAGGGAAAAAACATGTAGGGTCGCAACAAAACCCAGCTGATATCATATCTAGAGGAACGCTTCCATCACAATTCTTGGAGACAAGACTTTGGTTTGATGGGCTGTCATTTTTTCGGCATCCAATTAAAATTCAAGGTAGACCTTCTGGAGCGACGATCAGGCAACTCCAGAACATGAACTCAAGGTCAAAAAATATGTCCTTACAATACAAGCATCAGCACCACACTTCATACAACAAATTAGGCACAACAACAAAGGAAGCAGCAATCAAGCCGAGCCCCAAAGAAGTGGACAAAGCATTGAAACTGATAGTACGTGAGATGCAGTTTCAGGACTTTGGTGTCGAAGTTGCAGGACTTTGGTGTCGAACAATTGAAAAAAGATAAAGTTGCTGATAGTAACAGCAAATTTCGATCACTGGCAGCATTAGTTGAAACCGAAGGCATCATACGGGTGCGAGGTCGAATTTCCAAAAGCAAGCTACCACCCAATGCAAAACATCCAATGCTTATTTCTCCTCCGAGTCCAATAACCAAGCTAATGTTCAAACACTTACACGAAAAATACTTGCACGCCGGGCCACAATCATTATTGTTCATTACACGGCAAACTGTTTGGTGTATAAATGGGAAGTTACTCGCCACAGAAACCGTGCGAAATTGCGTCCGATGCACCAGAGCTAAGCCCAAGGTGTTTCAACAAATAATGGGTGACTTACCCGCTGAAAGAATTCAAAAAGCTCGACCCTTCTTACATGTTGGAGTGGACTTTTGCGGTCCCATTCAAATACATTTTGACCTGAGATGGAAAAGGCCAGTGAAGGCATATATTCCTCTTTTCATTTGCTTCTCAACAAAAGCAGTTCATTTAGAATTGACTTCGGATTTGACAGCTGCAGCATTCATTGGAACTCTAAAAAGGTTCATATCAAAAAGAGGACGTCCGTCAAAAATATTCAATGATAACGACACCCATTTTGTCGGAGCACACTCAGAGCTTCAAAATTCCACGAGAATAACGGTCAGGATGTCATCGATACGTTTTGCAGTTCTGAAGGCATTGAATGGCTTCCGATTCCCGCTAGATCCCCTCGTTTTGGAGGCCTATAGGAGGCAGTAGTCGAGTCCGCTAAGTATCATTTAAAGCGTAAACTTGGAATAACATCATTGACATATGAGCATCTGCAAACTGTTATTTGCCAAATAGAAGTAATTTTGACCACTCACTCCAATGTCAACAGACCCAAATGATCTCCAGCCGCTTACATTCACTTCCTGATTGGACAGCCTCTGTCAACATTGCCTGAAACAACTGGTCAAATCCAAAGACCGTCTCTAACAACAAGGTGGCATCAAGTCTGATCATTACATATGGAGCTCTGGGAAAGATGGTCTAACGAATTTTTGCAAGAGCTACAAACCAGATACTCGTGGTAGAAAAAAACAGCCTAACGTTACTCCAGGAACACAGGTCGTCTTAAAAGAAAGGGATCTTCCTCCACTAACGTAGCGTATGGGACGTATAGTGGAGGTCATCAAGCATGCAGACAATTATGTACGAGCAGTTAAAGTAAAAACTGCAACAGGAGTATTTACTAGAGCAGTTCATACATTGTGTTCGCTGCCAGATACGACATTGACTCCCGAAGCAACCGAGGACTCAACGCCTGATGACGAGCCCTCTAAACTACCAAAAGGAAAGGTCAAAATAGCACCGGTCACTTCTAAATACTCAGCCCTTATTCCAACTCAACCAATCAAACGCAACACTAACGAACAATCTAAAATAACAATAGGGGGAAAGGATTTCTTCTGCAAGCAGAGCTATGTGTGCTTTTAGTCCTTCCAAGCATCCAAAAAATTGAAGCGACAAGAGACCAGTCTGTTGAAATAGTACTGTTCAACAATCAGTGAGGCATTTATTTTGAAGAAGTTGGAAACATCAAACTCTCATAAGCACCTGGAAAATCATAACATTTTATGATAATACTAGCTATTACACAGAATATGAAGGCATTTCAAGGGCAATCATAAGTTTGAAATACATTTGTGTTTCCCAAGACAAAGAAAATATGAAAGAGTTTTGCAACGGCATCGTTTCGGAGTTTCAACACTTGCATGGGGAATCACAAGAACAAAACGAAACATTATATCAGCACCCCTTTCTAATCAGAAATAGAAAAAAAAGGTTGCCTCTAAACATAATTGGTTCGCAATTTTTTGATCAGCAAAATTTCAGCAAACCGGGTCTGGAGGAAATGTGAAATCACTTGTGCATGCTCGCGATGGTGTGGCAGAAGAGCCGTCAATCTCGACTCGTCGTCGCACCCAACCATTGAACATCTCACGAACATCACTGATGCGGATTTTGAATAAAGATTTGAAGTTACACGCTTACAAGGTTCAATTGACACAAGAGCTGAAGCCTACTGACCATTTCAAGAGTCGGCAATACGCCGAATGGTTGGTTGAACAGACAGAAGGGAATGGTGACTTTACAAAGAAATTTATCTTCAGCAACGAGGCACACTTTCACCTCAGTGGATTTGTTAACAAGCGAAATTGCCGCATTTGAGCAAATGAGGATCCACGAGTGATTGTTGAAAAGCCGATGTATCTACATAGATTGATTGTTTGGTGCGGTATATGGGCTGGCGGCGTCATCCGGCTGTACTTCTTCGAAAACAAGGACGGCCAAGCAGTTACCGTGAATGGTCTTTGCTATTGCGAGATGATAACGGACTTCTTATGGCCAGAAATTGAGGTTATAGACCTGCACGATATGTGGTTCCAACAGAATGGTACCGATTGCCACACAGCCAACCAAACAATGGTTCTTCTGAGCGGGAAATTCAATGGCCGTATTATCTCACGTTGGGCGATGTTAATTGGCCGCCAGGATCATATGATTTGACACCGTTAGACTTTTTCTGTGGATATTTAAAAGAAAAAGTGTACTTCAATAAGCCAAGAACAATTCAAGAGCCAAAGGATGAGACAATTCAGTAGCCGTGACGAGCATTTGGGCGATTTTTTGTAGCGGTCAGCTACAGTATTCCAAGGCCCGTACAAACATTTCTCACACACATGAAAGTAACTACACTACATTCACACAAACACTCATTGTCTGAAGTTGTATTGCATTTAGCGGTCAGTCGTACACACGCCATCAACAGCAACACGTCTAACACCGAACTCCCAAATATTTAATTGTTATTTTTGAATAAATGTATAATTAGTTAAGTAAGGATTCGCGTTGTCATTTACTGACCAACTCAATCCCTACAACTGGTGATTCTGTCAAAAACGATCACGACGACGATTTTGTTACATTATTGGAAAATCTACCGACGCCACACCGCGAATAATTTCCATAATCTTTCGTAATCCAACGCATCTTGTCGTGACAACGCAGAACACAGTGCAAATCACTCGTCAGCAGTGCAATAGTGCATTCATTTCATCTATAAAACAGTGTCGTGCAAATTATATGCGATTAGCAGTCGAAATAATAATAAGACAATCGGCTTAATCCGATCACAGTGCATTCACGTACAGTAAACAACCGGCGCATTGCTGGGTGCCTGTAGATGTTGTACCCTGCTGGTGTATGCGTAAGAACTACATCTGTGTACCTGTGAATTGTGTCTAGTGAATTACTATCATCATGTGCAACGACGACAGAGATTCACCGTCTAACGAGGCCGATGCGGTAAGCAACAAATCAGCGGATAAGACCACCGACCTTCTCATTCGACTACCCGCCGCTTTGGTTCACAAGCTTGAAAAACAATTTGCGCTATTCAACATTACAAGTGAATAAACACGATTCAGGTATGCGGCTGCCTATCTTGATACGCGTGTTGCTATCGAGGTAGAGCCAATCCCGTGATAAATCCATACCAAACACTTCGCGACACTCTCATTGAATGTTTATTGCAATCGCGCGAAGCAAACTTAAACAATTGCTCGAGAAAGTAGGGCTAGGCGACAGGAAACCGTCACAATTCTTACCCTATCTTCGCACACTCGACAACAGCGTGCCTGAAAATATTCTTTGCGCAGTCTCTCTGTCGCGTCTACCTGCAGCAACACAAGCAATTCTCGCGCATCACAAAACTGATCCTCTCGATCTAATAGCAACAACCGCCGACAGCATCCACGAAGTGACGCCACAACTTCAGCTGGCCGCGATTGGCAAATAACCGACGATGCAAAAAAAATCGACGAGCTAAGAAATCAAATGAGCGAGCTCATAAATATTGTCAGACAGCAACGATCACGCTCATCGTCACGTGATCAATCACGATCACCACCACGTGACAGACCATCGGGAACCGACGTTGATCCCAATCACTGCTGGTACCACCAAGTGTTCCAGAATCGCGCGAAGAAGTGCAAACAACCTGTACATATAAGGGAAACAATCAGGGTCATTAACGGCGGTAAATGATATTGCACCCACGTCAAACCGCCTCTTCGTCACTGATCGAGTCACAAATGTCCGATATTTAGTGGACACTGGCTCAGGCCTCTGTGTATATCCACGTCGTTTGCTCTAGGGTCTCAGAGAGAGGCTTGATTACACACTATATGCTGCAAATGGCTCGCAAAGCAACACTTACGGTTGCATCAACATCGCACTTAACGTTGGTCTTCGTCGAGATCTCTCGTGGCGATTCGTACGTGTCAAAACTAATCATTGGCGCTGATTTTCTCAGTTTTTACGGCCTTTTCGTCGACCTCAAAAACGCCAAACTCATCGACTCAACCACTAGCTTGAAAACTTAGGGCAAGGTATCTCGCTCTAGCTACGTATCCATTAAATCAACACAAAATCAATGTCCTTATTCATTGATCATAAAACAATTCTCACGGGTAACACGACCCAATGGCATCTGCAGAGCAGCTAAACATTCAACTGATCACCCCATCGAAACAACGCCAGGTCAACCGATTGCCAGCAGAGCACATCGTCTTGCTCTCGATAAACTGAAAATTGCCAAAGTTGAATTCGACAAAATGACCAAGCTTGGACTTGCACGACCGTCAAACAGTTCATGGTCCTCACCTCTCCATCTGGTCCCAAAGAAATCTGGTGACTGGCGACCTTGTGGAGATTACCGTCAACTAAACGATCGCACGCTGCCTGACAGATACCCTGTACGTCTGTTAGAGGACTTTACGGCTAATCTTCACCGCACAAAAATTTACTCGACAATCGACCTCGTTCGTGCCTTCAACCAAATCCCTGTTGGTTCAGAGGATATTTGCAAAACCGCAATCATCACACCATTCGGTCTCTTCGAATCCCCATTCATGACGTTTAGGCTTCGTAGTGCATCTCAAACCTTTCAACTTTTCATTGACGAAGTCACGCAAGGACTTGAATTTGTATTTCCATACGTCGATGATATTCTCCTCGCTTCATCTACCGAGAAAGAGCATCATGAACATCTTCAACAACTTTTTACTCGCCTGGAAAAACTCGGCATCGTCATCAACAGCGCCAAATGTCATTTTGACCTGCCAGAGGTGGATTTCCTCGGCTATCGAGTATCTTCAGTAGCCATCATACCGCTTCCAGAGCGAGTGGCAGCAATAGCAGAATTTCCCAAGCCATCGACAATCAGTTACCTAAGTTTCTTGGCATGTTTAACTTTTATCGTAAAAATTTTAAAAACGCTGCTATGTTTCAGGCTACACTCAACTACTTTCTTCAAGGATCGGACATTAAAGGCTCTAGTCCAGTACACCTGAATGCGAAACTGCCTTCGAAAATTGCAAAAAACAGCTCGAGTCAATCATCATGCTCGTTCATCCAAACACTGAAGCACCTTGGGCCAGTTTCATCGATCTTCAGATCTTGCAATCGGCACCGTCGTCCAACAACGAGTCAACGACACGTGGTAACCGCTCGTATTCTTCAACCACAAGCTCTTACTGTCGCTAAGTAAACACAGTACTTACGATCGTGAACTTCACGCAATTTATATGGCCGTCTCTCACTTCAAACACATCTTCGAGGGCTCGACCGCTCCTCCACGTCTTCAAGCAAAATCCTAATAAAGCAACGTCTTGGCAATTCCACCGGCTTGATTTTATCAGTCAATTCACAACTGATGTCGTCGCCGACGCGCTATCGAGAATCGAAACAATCTCTGCAGCAATCAAAATCATCTATCACGCTCGCGCACAAGCCAATGACGAAGAACTTCGCACGTATCTTCAACCCGACAATCACTCACTTCATCTTCGACCGATCAACGTTACCAACATCGATCTACCAGTCTACTGCGATACATCAACAAACACAGCACGTCCATTCGTCCCAACGCAACTACGAAAACGTGTCTTCGATACTCTTCACAGTATAAGCCACCCCTGCCAAACAGCAACAGTCAAATTGGTATCACAGAGATACGTATGGCCAAGCATCAAACGAGACTGCTGGGCATGGGCTCAAGCCTGCATCGAATACCAACGTAGCAAAATTACTCGACACGTTGCAGCGCCAATACAGCACTTTCCAGGTCACTCTGGCCGATTCGAACATATTCATGTCGACATCATCGGACCATTTACATCATTACGAGGCTATAAAGACTGTCTGACAATAATAGACGGATTCACACGGTTCCCTGAAGCCTTTCCACTCGACGACATCTCCGCAGATTGCGTAGCCAGAACACTTTTTGCTGGCTGGATCTCTCGCTATGGAGCACCACTCAGAATCACCAATGACCAAGGGCGGCAATTTGAGGCTGATCTATTCAACGCATTAGCTCGTTTACTAGGCAGAAAGCACATTCATACAACGACATATCACCCAGCATCCAATGGTCTCGTCGAACGTCTTCATCGTCAGCTTAAAGCTCCAATTCGATGTCACACATCCAACGCATGGGCTGATACGTTACCAATCATCTTGATGGGCAAACGGGCTGCTTGGAAAGAAGACGTACAAGCGACGCCAGCTGACCTAGTTTTTGGCGAACCAATACTACTCCCTGGTGAAATTTTGCTACCATCAGGACAACTCGACGCGCCTCCAGCCGACTAAGTATAACGACTTCGTAACCATTTTATTGACTTATAACCTCGACAAATGTCTTGACACGGAAACAAACCGATCTTTGTCTTCAAAGAGCTACCCACATGTTCTCACGTACTTATCCGAGCCGATGCACATCGGCTAGCATTCGAGCAACCATATGAAGGTCCATACAAAGTCGTCAGATGAACCGACCGATACTACATCGTCAAAATTCGCAATGTCGATACGCCGGAAGCATTGACAGATTTAAAGCAGCTTTCATGCTTCCTGACGATGAACCAGAGAACGCAACTCTGCCGCCTTCACACAACGAACCATCTCCGTCGATTTTTGGCAATACAGCTCCAGCTTCTAGTACTTTTTCTCTTCAAAGGAGGGGAGTAGTTGTAGCGGTCAGTTACAGTATTCCAAGGCCCGCACAAACATTTCTCACACACATGCAAGCATCCACACTACATTCACGCAAACACTCATTGTCTGAAGTTGTATTGCATTTAGCGGTCAGTCGTACACACGCCATCAACAGAAACACGTGTAACTCCCAACTGCCAAATATTTAATTGTTATTTTTGAATAAATGTATAATTAGTTAAGTAAGGATTCGCGTTGTCATTTACTGTCCAACTCAATCCCTACATTTTTTTCACACATAATTGTCAAAGATCCCTCTATTATAATGAAAAATACTAACTTCTATTATAATAACAAATATTAACTTTTTGTTTTATTTACAATTAACATCGTGCGTTTTGGTTGGAGCACCCTTTGTTATAAAATATCACTGCGCTGTTCAAGACATGCTGAAATTTTTTACTAATGACTTCGTGTTCACTTCGCAGACATTCGCGATGTCATTTTAACAATTTTTCGTGTGAGTGATAAAGTCATTAAGACTTGTACAAGAGCTTTAAAAACAGGGGGAATAAATGTAACGCAAGTAATTTATGTTTCACACTGTAAAACGATAAGAATTTCAGTTGCATATCTCGCGCAAACTTGAATGGATTCCACCAAGAAGGAAATTGATAGCGTCAACATACCATCAGCACCTCATCATCAACCTACCATCGTTATTTAAATGGTTGGAGCGTGTTTATGTTGTGTTGTTGATGGGCTTGCTGATGTTACTGGGGTCGCCAACATCCATCCGGATGTCTGGAAGCAATCTTAAAATGTAAAAGAATCACATGCTCGTACGCACAGAGAACTGTATCTGTACTTTTTTATACGAGCACTACCCTCCACTATACTTAACTCAATTCCCTTTAAGATGGAAACAAGGAACAACCTCGCTTGGCAGTCAGAACGAGATGATATGAAATGGCAAATGGAATTTTCTTAATCTTAATTGTCGAGTAATTTAATTGTATGTTTCAGACAGCTCAACAGACTTTTACACATTTTTCCAATTTTGCATCCATTTTGGATATGTTTTATAGGGATGTTAACAGAGAAGTATGAAATGAAATTAACTAGTGGGAATTGGGTGTTGCTGAGTACTGCAAAATTTTGATCTTAAGGGCTTTGTAGAATAGAATCCTGCAAAGGCCTATTTGTTTCACGACCTATCTATCCGTCCGTTGGTACGTCGTAGCAAATTTGCCCACAAAAAGAAAGATCGAGAGTGGTGATGTGCTGAAAGTTATAAGGTTGTACGAGAGTCTCCCTATTTACTAAGGTGGCCAACGAATATTTCTTTTTCACTCTCAGACACAAAACCCAGATCTGAAAATAGGGAGCCTTAGAAACCCTTTAAAATAAACTGCACAAAGCTCTTCTCTACAATCCTTAAATCTCAGCAATATTTCCAATTCATTCAACCCAAGCGGTCACACTCCATTACAATTTGGCAATAAAAAACAATCACAAACATATTTTCCTTGTTTATTGGCGTTGAGTTTGCCATGTTACAAGGAGATAATGGAGTCCCAGTCGAGACTTGTGAGGACGTGAACATGAACTTGGACACGAACGTTATACACGTACGTGGTCCATTGCCGCGACCCTACCAAACCATCGCCGTCATCATCATCTTAAGATATGGACCATTTCATCGTTTAGTTGAATGACTTGGAAAGTTGAAATGCTTAAAAGTGAACATGAACGCCGCGAAGTACTCGCATACGAACGAGGAGAACGAGCAGGAGGCAAAGGCACAAAAACGAAATGGTCAAAGGCTTTGGCAAGGTAACGTAGCATAAGTGTTTGGTCTGTCTGATTTTCGTCTCAGGTAATAACTTCTTCTTAATCATCTGTTCAATCTTTTCCGTGGACTTGAGTGAAGCACGTTTTTTGTTGACGGAAAAGAAAAACGTCCCTGCTCAGCAATATTGAGAGCTCTTCGGGCGATATTCAACAATGTATCGATTTTATTTAACAGTACTAGTGATTATGGGAGTGGAATTTATAATTTGTAGGGTAATAATGGCGAATGCAGATTTCTTACTGAATTTCGCTATGTAATGTTAACTATGAAGGGTTTTTTTTAATGATTTGAACCTAGTTGGGTCTTATATCTCAGTATTAGGGTTTTGTACTAAAATACAAAACCCTATTGCAATCACGGCCTGTGTCCGTCCGTCCGTCCGTCTGTATGTCACAGCACTTTTTCTTCGAAACTATAGAGGCTACAGCCATGAAACTTTGTGGAAAGGTCAGAAGTGGTGACTTCTTGAAAGTTCAAAGGTCGACAAATTTTTCAAAGGGGCTTAAGGGGGGTCTCCCCATATAGGGAGGTGCCCCCTCAAAAAAAATTTTCACCATTGGTAGTCGAGTAGGGTGTCATTGGAAGGTCTTAATGAGATCTTTTCAAAACAAGTCTTAAAATTGCCTTATGCGTACCGAGGGGGCAGGGGAAGGGGAAATGTACGAGCTTTTCGCGTACCCCCCCTCGCGATTGGACACCTTCCATCCGAAAAATCTGAAAAAAATCATGAATGTAGGCCTTAATGAGTACAACAACAACAAATACATAAGAAGTCGAAATTCACTCAACTTTGTTAGTTATAGTATGATTTATCGATTTTATGTTTTCTTGAATAAAATCTAAACGGTACCCTTCAATTCAATAAAAGCAAACAGATGACTATTTATAAGATTGATATTTTCTGAAAGTTTCATAAAGATCGAATAGTATTTAACGAAGTTACAGCGATTTGAATTTTCCTGAATTACTATGGAACAATATGCCCTGTATTACTATGGAAACATATGGCTATGGAGCCATATGCGTTTTTTACCGACTTAGACACTACAGCTTTGCTAGGCTTTGCATGAAAATTTCAGGAATGATAGGTATAAGTCGAAGAGGCAGGAGAGTGCTCCTAGCAAAAGAACTTTGTGACCGTTCTAAGATTCGAAAAAACAGGCCATGAATCGATGATTACAGTACAGAGGAGTGGCCCCTGAAAAAAAATTTCATGAAAGGTAGCCGATATGAGTATCAACTGAAAGTTCTCTATGAGAGCTTTTCAAAACAGTTCTTAAATTGACAGTTTATGCTTCAGTGGGGGCACAGGGGGGGATACTTGAAAAATGTATTCCTCCCCCCCTGTACATCCGTGATCTAAAAAATCTGAAAATATTATCAAGGGATATATTTATGGGTATGACTATAACAAATACCTCAGAAGTCAAAATTCTTTCAACTTTGCTAATAATAGTATGATCCTCAAACATGACATGTTTCTTGATTTTATTCGTTGCTGGTTACTGCATTTTGTAAGTTGAGTACAAAACCCTTCTGACAGAGCATATGTCTGTCTACCCAACTTGTTTTTTTTTGTTTTTAGTTCCAAATGCATAGTCTTGAGGAAGGGCTAAAAATTAAAACCCTAGCACAAATTTCTCACTGATACTTACCAAAACCAATTCATTTATCCAAAAATGATTTCCACTTACCTGGAAAGAAATAAGAGGAAACTGTTAGTAATTCAATAAATAGTAAGTTTTCATTATTCAAAGTAAATTATTATTCATGTCCGTCAAAAGTTTTGTTTGTGAAATTGTTACGCGTTTTAGGCACAGCCTATACTTCTTCACTTAGGAACCATCTAATTTGAATTTTGACGGTTTGCTTGTGTAGCCCTGAGATGGCATTTAATTTGTAGTAGATTAGAGTGCAGTAGGGCTCTGACATAAGAAGGACATATTTTAAATTAAAAGTAAATGTAGATAGATAGAAGAGACATTCAAGGATGATCAAGAAGTTACAAGTCAGGTCAGGTGAGGGATAACGCTCAATTATCGATTTTAATAAATATCGAGCTATCAGAGCAGAATGAGTAAAGCGCAGCATTCCACTGATACACCAAGGCCCGAGGGCAGCCTAAGCCCACCCGTATTGAAGCCTTTTGACGAGTATGATCCGAAGAATGGCCGAGAAGCCAACCAACCGGAAATTTGCGTCAAACGTCATGAGGAGGTTTTTTTTTAATACCTCCATTCCCTACCACTCTCTCCATCACTCTTTCTTCTTCGCACAACGCTCGTGCGATCTGCATTCACATTACGTCGCTTGGTCCTTTGTGCCACCCAGACAATTTTTAACACATCGGTATAAGGGGGCACACAATATAATGTGAACTAGTCCTTTTCGTGAACATCTAGTCCAAAAATCATGATCAGCTCTCAGAGATAAAAAAAAATTCAATATAATGCGACGCATTCAAAAAAAACTCCGAGTAACTGTCACTTCAGCCTCTCGCCGATAGGGTCAAAAAAACGCCCTAAGATACTGGGCTCATAAAAGCAGGATTACAGGTCCACGCTTCAATCAGTGCTCATTAAATGCTCCCTTAGTCTTTTCTTAAATACCAAAAGTGAGTTTGCTTCCTTAACAATTTCAGGTAGATTTTTATATACGCAGAGCATCATTCGTTGCATTGTTCTTTAGACGATCCGTTCTGGCAAAAGGTATTACGAATTGATCTGCATTCCTCGCATTATATGGGTTGATCTGTGATACCTTAATTGATGGTGCTCGTTCCGATCCATTAGTTTTTGAATTTCTGTCGATAAACTTAGCTTTCTCCATTATAATGATTTGATTAAAGGTTAATGATTTTGCCAATTGGTAAACCAAACTAGTTTGAGTAAGCATTGGCAATTTGAGAATGTTTTTATACGATTTGGTCACCAGCCTGGATATACTGTTTAAATGTTGCTTCGCTGATTGAATCCAAATACTCCATAATGCAATTTCGCCAGGACAAACGCATTTAGAACAAGTTTCTTGATGTGCATTGCAAAATCCTCATATCTTCTTAACAATCCTATTATTGAAGCTAATTGCCTCCTTAAGCTATTTATGTGTGGTAACCAGGTCATACGATGGTCTATGATAACACCAAGATATTTCATTTCTTGCACTCTTTGCAATTTTTCGCCGTTAATATTTAGTTCGACATCCATTTCTCCTTTGTTCTTTTGCTTAAAAACAATATATTTTGTCTTTGAAGTGTTCAATACTAGTTTGTTTCCAATTAACCACTGATGGAATTTTCCTAGATCCTCGTTGATAGTGTTCTCAATGCCAGTTTTGTCTCGTCCTGAATAAAGTAGAACTGTGTCATCAGCATATAATGTGTGATATCCCGTCAGCCCACATGTATTTAGATTATTTGTGTATAGCAGGAACAAAGTTGGGCCAAGTTTTGAGCCTTGGGGAACTCCTGTTTTCGTAGGTGCATGATCGCTCAGGAAATTGTTGATTGAGTTCTCTGCGATCTTCCCTCCAAATAACTCTTCAACAACTGCTTAGGACTACCCTGAATACCGTACGATTCAAGGTTACGAAGCAAGAGGTCATGAACAACTGTATCAAATGCTTTTTTCAAATCCACAAAAATTGCGATGACATTATCACCTCTGTCAAGTCCTAGATTGATGAAACGTGTGACAGAATGTAGGGCATCCAAAGTACTCTTGTTCTTTTGAAAACCAAATTGATGTTGACTTATGATAGAGTTTTTAACTAAGAATGATCTCAATCGATTGTTTAGTATTTCTTCAAATATCTTACTAAGTCCCGTCAGCAGCGCAATGGGGCGATAGTTATTCGTGTCGAGATGATCACCACCCTTAAATATAGGAACTATTTTTGCAAGTTTTTCTTCTTCCGGAAAAGTCCCATTCCTAATATGCACGTTTATAAAATTTGCCATAATCTGGGCTATGTCCTCCTTTATTATACTAATCTCATTCATTGTGATGCTATCGATGCCTGGCAACGTATTCTTTTCAATTCATTGATTACATTTAAGAGACTTCCCTTTTATATGTTTGATGAATGCGAAGCATGGAATTTATTGAGATGTTTGTAGTATTTAAATAGCTTACTGAACTGGCAACGATTTCTTTAGTGATTCTTCCACCAATTGTTGAAAAAAAGTTATTTAATGAGTTCGCCGCGTCACGTGGACACGATGTATTAGAGGGCCCATCAGGATTCAGTTGAAAGTTTTGTGATATACCCTGGGTTGAAGAGTTATCCTTTACCTCATTTGCTATTTCCCATATTTCACGGGAGTTGTCAGCCGCTGTTTCCATTCTTCTTGAGAAATATGAGAATTCAGCCTCTTTCACCAGTCGTTTCGATTCTTTTTTCGCTTGCATATATACAAACTTGAAAGCCTGGTTTCCACTGTTCTTCCAGTAGTCCGTGTATGCCTTCCTTTTTTTAATACTTGCATCAATTACTTTTTTCGTTATCCAAGTCCGTTGCCGACACCTGATTTTTTTTTCAATTGTAGAACTTTGCTTAGCAGAAATGATGATATTTTTGAGTTCAATAATACTATTTGGTTTCCGCTTTTCCAGTAACTCTCGTATGTTTGATTTAAAGAGCTCCTTGTTTAGATATCTGAACATTTTGTAGGTCGGCTTCTGTTTGTTCACGGTTTGGCCTTGAATAGCAATTTTTAACACACGGTGATCCAGCTCCGGCCAGTCCTCAAATATGTATGTCATGCTTTCAGCGACTTTTAAATCATTGGTTACTATATGATCCAGACATGTATTTGATACTGGGCGAGTGATTTGGTTGTTGTTTACGATTACCGTTCCATTCGTTTCTAGCGTATCCTTATAAATCCTTGTTTCTGGTGATTCAATAAGTACATCAATGTTTGTGTCCGCTACTGTTGTTGCACTGAAAAAACTCTATTTTAAATATACTAATGAAATCAAAATCAAGGAAAATCTTTCTACACTTTAACATAAAAAACTTTATTTCAAAAAAAAAGAACGCTAACAATCACAGTCCGGTAATAATTCACTTTTATAAAAAAAACGCAAAAAATTCGTAGTAATTTAAATTCGCGAGCGATAGTTCTGTCGTATCTAACTTCCACAATACTACTGAACTTAGTCTTTTAATTGCAGAAAGTACCGAAATTTTCAAACAAAGAAATCAATTTGAACAAAGGATTTCGGTACTTTTCCTTTAGCAAATTGAGTTGTCTCTATCTAACTATTTACTGTAATTGTTATTGTGAATGTTACGATATTCTACTATTTTAAATCTACTATTCTGAATTGTAATGAATGTTACGATATTCTACTACTTTAAATCTACTATTCTAAATTGTAATCTCTTAATGACATTTACTTTGACATTTCACTTTAAATGTCATGTTTTGTTATTGTTTGATATAAACAAGTGCGGGAGTGAATTTCGACCAAATACAACTAAATTCAAATAGTGTCCATGGAAAGTGACCGGGATTCGTGCGTCCAGCTGATATCAGATAAGTAACTTCATTTAGTTTACCTAAACATCGATTCTTTGTGTTTTCTTTTTCTTTCCTTTTCAGATGTTGAATAACCGGCAATAGCAATCAGCTGACTGGCGAGCAACATACTCCCCCGGCTGAGGGGTGATAACACCTCAGAGTAATTGCACCAGAGAATTGTCCTGTAAGTATAATGATTAGTTATTAAGTTTTCACTTGGTATACTTTCTATGTCGTTTTCCTATCGTCTCGCCTCCATTCGCTACGTGAAGAGCTTCTTTGTCGAATTCATGTCATTCTTTAGTGGTTCTAATCGGTCCCGGTGGTTTGTTACGTTATATGGGCGTGGTGAAGTTATCCCACCTTATGCTGGGCGTCCACCTACACCTTTTTCGAAATTCGACATTCGTTAAAAAATTAGTCTATATATTGTCTGACGTCAGGGTCCGGTAGAAACAAAAGAGATAAAGGATTTATTTTGGATTGGCGACTTTGTATTCTAGGGTACAATCGTGTTAGGAAACTTGGGAAAAGAATGCAGGTCAGGTGGATAGCGTTGTAACAAATGAAGTAGGACAAAATCAAGTTGGCGATATAATACCTCAATGCGCTACATTGCACTGGTTTGGACAGGCAAAAGTGCAATTTTCGTGATCGCTCTTTTGTAGAATTTTCCGTTTGAAAGCACCGTTACGACTCGTACTACCGCATCATGTCCTGGGTGGACTTGAATGATCTTGGCTAGCGGCCATCGGCAAGATGGAGTTCTTACTTCTTTCAATAAGCATAAGTCACCTACTTTGGCGTTATTTTCGCTTTTAATCCACTTCGGTCGGCGTTGTAAACGGCTTAAGTAATCCATTCGCCACCGTTTCCAAAAGTCTTGGGTAATTTTCTGTGCCAGTTGCCATCTGTCGAGGTGATTAATGTTGACTTCCTCCAACGTAATCTCCGGAGGAGCTATCATCGTGTCGCCGATTAAAAAATGAGCAGGAGTTAGTGCTGCGGTGTCCGTTGGGTCGTCTCGAAGCGGGCACAATGGTCGGGAATTAAGGCAGGCTTCTATTTGAACGAGTACAGTCATCAATTCCTCGTAGGTCAACGATACATTACCTACCACTCGACGTAAGTGTGATTTTATGGACTTGACTACAGCTTCCCAAAGCCCTCCGAGATGGGGTGAAGCTGGAGGATTGAAATGCCATGTTATTCCATCCTGCGCTAGAGCTTCCGCCGCTCCCACACTGATTTCGGATATCTTTTTCAGCTCAGCAGCTGCACCAACAAAATTAGAGCCGCAGTCAGAGTACATATGTTTGCTGTAGCCGCGTCTACCCATGAACCTCCGTAAAGCTGCAAGGAAAGCGGGCGTAGACAGGTCGCTGACAACTTCAATATGTATGGCTGTCACTGCCATACAAATGAATATAGCCACGTATCCCTTTGTGGTTCTGCTTCCTCTTCCTCGCCTGTCCTTTATATCAAAAGGTCCGCAAAATCAACTCCCGTGTGAGTGAATGGACGGGACACGGTCACTCGAGGTTGTGGTAAATCTCCCATCAGTTGGTTTGATGTGATTGCTTTGGCACGGAAACAACGGATGCACCTATGTATGAATCGTTTGATGCAGTTGCGGGCATCTATTAACCAGAATTTCCTTCTGAGCGTATTCAGCATCAACTGCGTTTGTCCATGTAAAGTCGACTGATGAATCTGATGTAGTATTAGATCGGTGAGTTTCCCATTCCGTGGTAGAATCATTGGGTACTTTTCATCGAAAGGTAGCTGGGCGTGTTTTAATCGTCCTCCAACACGCATGATTCCTTTGTCGTCCAGGAATGGATTCAGGTTAATCAGTTTACTTTTGTTCCCCACGGGCGCTGACCTCGTAAGATGTGTCATTTCTTGTGAGTATTCAGTTCGCTGAGCATATTTGATCCAGAATTCAAGAGACTGCTTTAACTCATCGCTGGTCAAGTACGTGCGACTACCTGACTGGTTCGCTTTTGATTTGATGAAGCGGAAACAATATGCCGTTACCCTTGTTAATTTGGTCAATGTTGAATACCTTTCCACCAGGCCGTTCAAAAAATGTTCTGTTTGCCAACTGACATTAACCATTATATGTTTCCGCTTCTCGATATTAATTGATTGGGTCGCTTTAATTTTAGGCCATCGATCACTACTTTCAACTAGCCAACTTGGTCCATTCCACCAAAGTTGATTTTCGATTAAGTCCCTGGGTTTGACTCCCCTTGATGCTATGTCGGCTGGATTGCACTTGGACGGAACATAACGCCACGGAATATTGCCAGTATTTTCTAAGATCTGGGATGTTCTATTGCTCACGAACACCGTCCACCGAGCCGGATGCCCTTTCAACCATGCTAGGACAACTTCGGAATCGGTCCACAACCAGGTAGGTATTTTCTCGAATTCGAATGAATTTGTGATTTCTTTCAGTAGTTGTGACAGCAAGACTGCACCGCATAATTCTAGACGGGGAACGCTAACTGGTTTCACTGGTGCCACTATGGTCTTGGCTATTAACAGGTGACTGCTGATCGATGCTCCTGACTGTACCACTATGTAAATTGCTGCTGCATACGCCCGTTGAGATGCGTCACAGAACCCGTGGAATGATATTGATGAATCTTGTTGGTATGTCACCCATCTTGGGATTTTAATGTACTCAATATTATGTAATTGTTCCAACAGATTGACCCATTCTGTATTTATTGCACTTGGTATTGGTTGATCCCAATCTTGTCCAGACAACCATAGGCTTTGCAGTAGGATTTTTGCTGTTACCATCACAGGTGCTATCCATCCTAATGGGTCATACAGACGCGCTACTTCAGAGAGGATTGAGCGTTTCGTATTGATTGTTGATTGTTCCTTTTTTTTTAGTCGATATGTAAAATAATCCTTCAGAGGGAACCACATAACTCCTAGTGACTTATATCCGTTGTCCAATCCGAAATCTATTGAATCTTTCATTTCAATGTCTCCAGCAGGGAGACCTTGTAGTATTCGCTTGTCGTTTGCAATCCATTTTCTTAGTTGAAAGCCACCAGATTTCAAAAGTTTGATCAATTCATCTCTTTTATCCATGCTTTCTTGTAGGTTGTATCCACCTGACAACAAGTCATCTACATAGAACTCCTTTAATATCGACTTACTTGCCACAGGATACTTTTCAATTTCATCCATTGCCAACTGATGCAATGTGCGGATTGCAAGAAACGGGGCAGAAGTTGTTCCGAACGTGACAGTACTAAGACAATAGTCTTTAATTGGTTCATCTAGGTGTGGCCTCCAAACGATTTCCTGGTAATTTGCATCTTGAGGATGCATATTCACCTGCCGGTACATTTTAGTGATATCAGCCATCATTGCAAACCGCTTTAATTTCCAATTGATGATAATCGATATCATACTATTCTGGATGGTCGGTCCAGTTAATAATGTGTCGTTGAGGGACAAACCAGAGCTTGTCTTTCGTGAGGCGCCAAATACCACTCGCAACTTTGTTGACGTACTCTTTTTGAATACAGCGTGATGTGGCGAAAAATTGGCTCTACTGATCCTTCTTCCTTGGTCATACGTTACTTCTTCAGAATAAGGAACTTCCTTCATATGGCCCAAATCTATATATTCTCGCATTACTGCCGAATATTCTTCCTGGAGTTGTTTATTTTCCGCAAAGCATTTTTCTAGATGCAATAAGCTTGCCACTGCATTCGCCCTGGAACAACCTAATGAATGCTGACTATCTGGACCTTTGAAAGGTAATCGGACTTGATACCGCCCGTTCGATTCTCTTTGCACATTTACTTTGTAATGCTGCTCGCAGGCTTCTTCTTCTTGCGTCATATTGTTTCCGATTCCAACTTCTTCTGTCTCCCAGAATCTTTTTAGCTGTTCTCTGATTTCCACATTTCCATTTGTTTCTATTTTGAAAGTATGCATTGTTTGCGCATCATCACTACCAACTTCCCCTGATATTATCCAGCCTAGTTTGGTGCACTGCAAAACTGGACCTAGTTTCAATTTTCGAACTCCTCCGAGTATAATTTGAGCATAAACATCTGCTCCCAATAGAAGATCAATTTTCTTTGGCTGATCAAAGTGGGGATCAGCCAAATCTAAATTTCCAATGTACTCCCGCACTGGTGTAGAAATTGTCTGTGATGGAACAAAGTTAGTTAACTTGTTCAGTATGAGTGCATCGATTGTCAAACATTCATTTGTTCTAGTATATAGTCTAATTTTCAAGTTTCCATTAGTTGAGATACCCTTCGTTTTTCCAATTCCGGCTATAGTAATATTTGTGGACTTTCTTTTAAGTCCCAATCTTTGAGCTGCGCTTTCAGTGATGATTGATGTTTGTGACCCTTGATCCAGCAAGGCACGTAGAGTCACACGACCGCTCAACGCTTCAACCTTTGCTAAAGCTGTCGCTAGCAATACCGATTGTTTAGTATTACTGCTAGCAGAGCTGGCTTTAACAGGTGTTGGCGATTTGCTCAATGATCCATGATCGAAATATGCGGACATTTGTCCAGAGTGTGAAAATGCTGCCGCAGAATGCTGATTGAATCCTGTTGATGCATACTGGTTATTATGTGACGCCGAGGTCGATGATTGTGCCTTATGTTCAGAAAAAGGTATTGATTGATTAGCCGTTCCATTATTTAATTCGGTGGGTTTGTGAAGGAGTGTGTGATGTGCCTTTTTGCACTGGAAGCATCTCGGCGTACTAGGACACGTTCCGACCAGATGTCCTTTGCTCAAACAATTGAGACATAAACCATTTTTCTTCACAATATCAAATCTTTCTGAGTGTTCAGATTGTAGGGACCCAGTACATCGTCTCAAATGATGAGGACCCTTGCACAACACGCACGTAATTCTTTTTTCTCCCTTCGTCATCAACACACTATGTGAAGCTCTGCTGGTTCTTTGCTTCTAGAGCTTCTAGATCGTTTAGACATTAGTAAAAAATCTTTCAGCTTCTGGAAAGACGCTGTTCTAGACTCTGATGCTTGTTGCTGCTCCCAAATTTGACGTGTGTCAGATGGCAGTCGCTGCGTTGTTAGGTGTACCAACATTGCCTCCCATTTGTCTTCAACCTCCAGGTTTTCTAATGCTTGCGTGCAATCGAGAGTTTTATCCAATAACAGTTTTATTGACGATGCGGATTCATTGGCGTTACCAATCGCTAACAATTTTTTTAATTGTGCGCTTAACAACACATGTTTATCGTCGTAACGTTCCACAAGCAGTTTCCACGCTGACTCATAATTTGCTTCAGTGATGGAATAATGTTTAAGCAATTGTTCAGCCTCACCTGACAGACTGCACTTCAAATAGTGTAACTTTTCCACCATAGACAAACTCCCTTTCCGGTGAATCAGAGATGTGAACAAATCTTGAACGACGTCCACTCATTGTAATTTCCACTGAACTTCGGAAGGTTGATCCGTGGAAGTCGAACATCTGTATCGTTCGCTGCTACAAGGGATTGATTTGGTACCTCTTTGCCTCCTTGTGTACCCTGTATTCCCTATTCCATTTGCAACTCTTCTAACTCCGTTTCGAAATTTAAATTGAGTTCCTCGAACGCTAAATAACAATTTTGTGAAAAATAATCCGATGATAACTCGTCCTGCTCATTCATCAACGTAAGGATTTTCTCGTGAGTTTGCATGAATGACTGACGAACCTCTTGCACACGCTGTAACAACTTATTAGCGTATGCTACTGTTTTGCGGGATTTCGAGTCCTTACGGAAATTCGTATACATTTTATTTAGCTGATCGCTCAACAATTTTTGTTGGGCCATTAAGCGATCCATCTTTTTATATTAACCTTTTGTGAAATGGGACGCACTTTGCATGTAATATTGGATCACAATTTGGCGACACACTTACCCCAATAGTGGTGGAGAATAATATTATAGTTAACTTGCGTATCGGATAAAAAGTGATTGATGGTGCACAATACTTCTCCTCGAAATATATACTTTGTTATTCTATTTCAGATGAATTTATCGATTACTAATGTATAAACTATTTATGCAGCGTATAAAAAGTAATTGGTGGTGCACAAACTACCTCCTCTCGAAATATATTTTCGAATGAGTATTCCAAGACACAAAAATCTAATCCCAAATGCTTTTATCGATCACTAATGTCTAAACGATTTGTACAGCGTATGAGAAGTAATTGGTGGTGCACAAATACTTCTTCTCGAATATATTTTCGAATTTGTATTCAAAGACACAAAATCTATTTCCAAATTGTCTTTGTCGATTGCTAATGTGTAAGCGTTTGTGCACAAAATACTTCTTCTCGAAATGTATTTTCGAATTTGTATTCAAAGATACAAAATCTATTTCCAAATTGTCTTTGTCGATTGCTAATGTGTAAGCGTTTGTGCATAAAATACTTCTTCTCGAAATATATTTTCGAATTTTATATTCAAAGACACAAAATCTATTTCCAAATTGTCTTTGTCGATTGCTAATGTGTAAGCGTTTGTACACAAAATACAAAATATATTTTCAAATTTTGTATTCAAAGACACAAAATCTATTTCCAAATTGTCTTTGTAGGAGAGGTAATTGAATGAGGGAAAATGGAGACTTACCGGACCTTTCTGTCGTTGTCACTTTGTCCTTGCAATGTTTCTTTAATTAACCGCGCGACCGATATTTGATTAAAAGACACTTTTCACTGTGTAAATTCCCGTATTTGAGAAGTTTTCAGTCTAATTCTATGGATCTACGAAGAATCCGGCTCGACGGACCAAAAATGTTGCACTGAAAAAACTCTATTTTTAATATACTAATGAAATCAAAATCAAGGAAACACTTTCTACACTTTAACATAAAAAACTTTATTTCAAAAAAAAAGAACGCTAACAATCACAGTCCGGTAATAATTCACTTTTATAAAAAAAACGCAAAAAATTCGTAGTAATTTAAATTCGCAAGCGATAGTTCTGTCGTATCCAACTTCCACAATACTACTGAACTTAGTCCTTTAATTGCAGAAAGTACCGAAATTTTCAAACAAAGAAATCGATTTGAACAAAGGATTTCGGTACTTTTCCTTTAACAAATTGAGTTGTCTCTATCTAACTATTTACTGTAATTGTTATTGTGAATGTTACGATATTCTACTATTTTAAATCTACTTTTCTGAATTGTAATGAATGTTACGATATTCTACTACTTTAAATCTACTATTCTAAATTGTAATCTCTTAATGACATTTACTTTGACATTTCACTTTAAATGTCATATTTTGTTATTGTTTGATATAAACAAGTGCGGGAGTGAATTTCGACCAAATACAACTAAATCCAAATAGTGTCCATGGAAAGTGACCGGGATTCGTGCGTCCAGCTGATATCAGATAAGTAACTTCATTTAGTTGACCTAAACATCGATTCTATGTGTTGAATAACCGGCAATAGCAATCAGCGATGCAGGAGCTGACTGGCGAGCAACAACTGTGATTAAATTTTTTTCAGTTGAGAATAATGTATCTAGTACTGTGCAAAAATCTTGCGCGTTCATACGATTGGGATTGTATGTAGTACTTCCCTAATTTTATTTTTTTACCTGCATGGCGTACTTCATTTATTATAACGTTATACTTATCAGGTGTCACTCTCTTGGTAATGAAATTGATTGTATTTTTTACGTACATTGCTGTACCTCCACCTCTTCCAGGTCTGCAGGAGAATATCGCATTATATCTTTCAATATTGTAAAATCGTGCTTCTTCTGGGTAAATCCAGATTTCATTGAGAATAATCAAATCGATGTCAAGATTTTGCTGCAGGTAAATTTGAATATTACTTAGCTTATGTCTTAAGCTTCTAATATTAGCATCCATGAGTGTTAAATTTGTTCCACTTGATTGATTAGAAAGATTAGCAATCATCAAAGTTCTAGTCGGTGCTTCTCCTGGCGATCAATATTCTGCGTTGAAGCTCCGGACACTTTACAGAGTCAGCTCTGTGAGGATGATCAGCATTATTATTGTTACAAATACAGTTGGAGACTTCTCAATCGTGCTTTTGCAATCCTTTAGGTCATGCTTTCCTCCACATTTTACACATATTTGCGCCCCTTCACATTTTGATGTTTTCTGATTGTATTTTTGACACTTATAACACCTCGTTACCTTAAAGTCTTCCTTCACAAAATACGATCCATAATCTATATTAATGTATCTATTTACAAGCCTCTTATGCACGCTCCCATTTACCTGGATGATGTGCAACCACCTTCCATTTCTAGTCCGCCTAGCATGTACAAGTTCCATAGAATCTCGCTCCTCTATATTGGGATTTAATGACTGGATCTCATTTCTTAATTCATCATTTGAGTATTGTTTTTCTAGTCTATTGTGACAAGTCTAAGCTGTCGCAATCTGGTCTCAGCAACATCATACTCCTCTTTCATTGCATCCATTGCTATATTAAAAAGCGAAGTAGCATTTTCATTTGTCGATGTTTTGATAACCGCCCCACCATTACGTATAGGCCTCATTACTTGTAGAGGAATTTTACATTTTGATGGCCTGATCTTCGACTTAAAATCAATCAGTGTTTTTTCTGAGGAGAGTGATTTCTTGGCTTAATTATAATCCCTTTTTGCGATATTGTATTTGATCGATGCTCTGATGGAGGAGAAGTAGAATTTTTAATAATTTCGGCATATGAGGGCTTGCTCGCAGACGTAGATTTATCTTTTAATAAGGTAATATTTGAGTACATCTCTTCAATTTGGCTTTGCTAATTAATCATTTGTTGGAAGAGTTGGTCTTCTTTAGACTAATGGTGCTGAGCACTACATCCGGCACACAACCAAATCACATCTTCAGTTATGTCCATTATAGCCCGATATCTCTCTTCCGACATTTTGATACACCTCAAGCGGAATGCAGAATGCATCACATCCCATAGCCGAGTGGGTATCGTCCACGGGTTTCCTACACTTCCCATACCTATCCTTGGCTGGTTTAGTAGCCATTATAATTTCCCTTTTTTTTTAATTTTTATTCAAACTGTTACTGATTCTTGTTAACTTTTTTTATTATTTGCTATTTATAAATTTTTATATTATCCTCGATTTCTTTTTTTTTTTATTTCGTATATTTTTAACTAGATATTCTTATTTTCTATAGTTAATGAAAAGCGTAGAAAACCGCACTTGCAAAAAAAAATAATTTTAAAGTTGGGATTAAATTCAAAAATTTTTTACAATGAATTCAACTACATGAGAATCTCACTCCTAAACCAAAGCAAGAATTCCCGGTTCCGTTAATTTTTCTCCGCCTAAGTAAAATTGAAGCAAATGCAATTAATGAATTAAAAAATCGCTACTTATCTCCAACTTGATAGAGCGAAACAAGAACCGCTTCACTTGTTATACACAGCTGATTCTAATATATGACAATATTTATTTCTTCACTTAAGACAAAAAATTCTAAGAGCCGAAACTTTGACACTTCTTTGTTTTGACACTTGTTTATGATTACTTACTGTCGACAACCGTGAACGAATTTCAACAGAGCCCCGTGAGGAAAATCCACATAAGCCCAAGTCTCGCGTGGCGACATAATGCCATTTGACATCACATTCATCTTAGCCGATACCTGCCAACGTTGCCAATTGGTACCATTGCAGGTAAAGCGTACTTACCTGCAGTTAGAGCGCGAGATTGCTAAGGTCTAGAATGACATCCATCAACAGCGGTTCGGCGAGTATATGGAGCGTAGTGAACCATACCCCCCATTCTCAGGGCAAGAGGCATGAAAGGACGTGGTTTACATAGCTACTACCATTAATAGGCCTTACCCCACGGTCACCGTTAGACATGAATTGGTATGATGCGCCAATCAGCGCCCTGCACCCTTGATATGGGGTCCTAGTCTACCCCCATTTGGGATAGCCACAAAATAACTGGTGTGTGCTCAAAACTATTTTCTACGCTATTTCATCCACAACTACTACGTTTCAGCCAGAATAAGCTCTTCACCATGTGGGGGGTGCCAGTAACCTGTCATGGGCTCCCCTAGCCTGGTGATACAGATCAATGCTTTGTTCAACTTTTTGTGATACTCTGCCTGAGTGACATAGCCTGTGTGGCTACCCTACCGAAATAGGTGGCCTTGCCTCAGGTGTGGGGAGTGGGCTTCTCCAAAGACTTTTAATTTCTGAGAATTTCTTTCGGGGCTGTAGCGCTTTGACAACCAGGTTTCATCTTTATAGCATCCTATGTCTTTTGAACTGAGAAAAGTAGTCGCGGACTACAATTCTCGACCTCACTCACGAGCTAATGACTGCCAAGATGGAGCCTTTCTCCTTCACGCCTCCAGGTCCCTCGTTTACCCTTCCTACAAAGCTTGCGCTGTTCGTCCAGTTCCACTTCTCTCTTACGGTCTTCATGCCTCCAGATACGAGTACATCGTCTCCCTTTTCTACTAGTCTTACGACATTCGTTCAGTCCGACATCACCCTCCAGCCAACGTGCACCACCACCAGTTATGTGCAACATCGACTACACAACGTCACTACGCGGTTGTCATTTGGGCAGTTAATTATCGATGCGAGCGATATGCTACGTGGGCAACACAATGTCGAATGCATTATTTTCGATCGCCATGACTTTCATCATGTATCAGGTACAGGATGTGAGCTAAAGTAAAGAAAAACTTTGCAAAAATGAGATGAAGAAGTCAATGCAAACATTTTATTTTAATATCTTTTACCATACAAAAAGCAATTACAGAGATTACTTAATATTCAATGTCATTTTCGCTGTCTAAAGCAGTTAAATCTTTAATTCTTAACGGACAGGACATCAGTTGGGCACACTTCTTCTGTCACATCAATCAGGACTGCCATACTTACAATATTACCATGCATATGATATTGCCATGCTTACCATTTTCCTCATAAAGCTAACAGACGGAAACGATGAAGAGGGCTATGGAAAACGTAGACATCGACCTAGCTTATACGAGCCGGGCTACAAAACTGCAGAACTTGCTAGGATCAACCAAGGACCGCATACCCAAAATGGAGCGGAGCGGAGTCTACAAGGTATCGTGTACGAAATGTAATGGATGTTATATTGGACAAACGAGGAGATCACTGGGTGTCAGATGGAACGAACACTTAAGGGAAGCAGTCAACAAAAACAAAAAGCAGGATGCAAAAAACTTCAAATCCAAAGAGGCGGACCATATTGTCTTTGAAAAACATGACATCACTGCGGACAATGCTGAAAACGATTACAAACGGGTGGAAGCTTGATGTAGTAGAAAGTTTGGAGATATTCAATCGAAAGGCGCAGGGCATTTGGAACGCCGACCCAGGTAACGGATACACCTGGCTATTCAAGCTTCCAAAATAATGAATGTAATTAAGTAGTAATTAAGGAAAAACAAAATTTTTGAATGGCAAAAGGGTCAGATAATTAGAGATTAAGTAAAAGAACTTTGCGGGATAAGAGACATGCTAGGTGTAATTAGAGATTCATTTTAATTGTTTAAAGAGTTTACTTGTAATTTAGAAATAAAAACAACGTTGTTTCCTTAACGACTATATTTATTAATTTTTCCAGTAGATACGCATTTCGACACGGAACATCCGGTCTTTTTCAGTACACCAAAGAACCGGATGTTCCGTGTCAAGATGCGTATCTACTGGGAAAAATAAATAAATATAGTCGATTTTGTGTGGTGCTTCCTCTTGCTCGTTTACCGCTGCACGGGAGTGATTCGATCGATACCTAAATTCTAGCTGTGACATCATAGCTAGAATTTAGGTATCGATCGAATCACTCCCGTGCAGCGGTAAACGAGCAAGAGGAAGCACCACACAAAATCGACTATAAAACTTCCGGTGGAGCCAAACATTTTAAGTTTTAAAGAGTTTAGTATAAATATTAGGACACTTGTAGTTTAGGGAACAGTAGTACTGAGGAAGTTCTCAAGTACAGAACGAAACAATTGCATACAGAATAAAAATAAAAATTGTAGAATTAAAGGGAATTTATTTTCTTTCATTTTTTTATATTTGAAAGTTCTACTAAAGGCGGAATATCTTTAAGTATTGCTGACGCTTGAAATGGTCAGTAGGCTTCAGCTCTTGAGTCGATTGAACCTTGTAAGCGTATCAATTCAAATCTTTATTCAAAATTCGCATCAGTTATGTTCGTGAGATGTTCAATTGCTGGGCATGACGACGAGTCGAGGTTGACGGATCTTCTGCTACACTATCGCGAACAATAGCAATGTTTTCCGCAAAACGAACTGGAAGAGCATGCACAGGTGATTTCACATTTTCCACAGACCCGGTTTGCTGAAATTTGCATACAATTCTCTCGATTGTGAACACATTTGGTCGATTATGCTGACCAAAAAAATCACGAAGTGCACGAAATACATTTTGATTTGGACGCCCATTTTCGTAAAAAGCTTCAACAACCTTAACGCACTGTTCAATTGTGTACGTCTATATGGTTAAATTTGTCGAACACTAAAACAAAGAAATGTCAAATTAACTTTGGCGAAAAACTTGACGTTAAGATGTGACACACAATTAACATCGTGCATTATGGTTGGACCACCCTTTATGTACAACAATCTTCCAGAAACATTATTCGTTTTTACGGAAAGACTTAAGGAAGGTCTAAGAAATTCAAATTAATGATAAGTCCGGAGGATTGAAAATGCAGTATCTTAGGGCATTCCAGACCCTCACCTCGAGATACTTAACAGCAGATAGTTTTTATAAACTCAGGGCTTTTTTACTGCGTCGCATTATATTTTTTTTTTCATCTCTGAGAACTGTTCACAAATCGAACTAGACTAGCGAGAATGTAAACTTATAAACTTAAATCCTTATAAAATTAAATTTTAACCACAATTTTCTAGCGCATTATAATTGCACTAACTGTATGCGATCATAAGCACTTATGCTATGATTATTATAACAACTTTTAATCTTCAACAACCACGTGATCAACGAATTTCATAAATTTTAAGCCTACATATACAGCACACGTACCATCAGGAAAATATCTTAAGGAACCCAATCTCAGTATCTTCGCCAACTAGTTTGTTGGCTTCGCTAACTGGAAAGTCCCTTGTAACATTGCGAAGAATAACAACAACGCGGCTTTGGGCATCAACAAGTTACGCCCAGTTCGTTTGTAATCATCTTGAAAAATGATTCTGTGCACTCTTGAAGAATCAGTTTTTTAATAAGATTCTCCCATACTCGTACTCCACTCTTCCACTCATGTCCATCGTTCGTTCTTGGTGGGTATCTTTTATTCCTGATTTTTTCGTCTTCTTATTCTCGTTACAGACATTGGCGAGAGGAAAAAATCAATCTCAGTAATGGTGCTCGTATGTACCAGATGAACTGGAGATGGAGGTTTAATGATCTGGTTGTAAATGACCTGCTAGATTCCTTGGAGATCGTAGTAAGTTTTTTTCTTCGTTCCGCGGATGGCTGCTTCGTGATCAAGTACATTTATCTTGCAAATTAATGCTCCCGAGCCTCGAATGAGTGATGATGAATTTGAGTTTTTCGCATATCATTTCAGACGAGGGTTGCGATCTTGCGACCGGTGCTGACTCTCATAACTGAGATTGAAGTATTTTGATTTTGATTCGCGGCCGATCGCGAGTGCAATCGAAAGGTCTTTTGTGAGATGTAATCGAAAATTAGAAAAGTAATTTGTTAGCGGAATGTTTATTCAAACCGTATCTGATGCGGAATGAAATATTAGTGGTAGATGATTGAGAGGTAGAGGAGACCATTGATCATTTGTATTCTCAATGGGTTTTATTTGTAAATAAAGTCCTTCGTCTTGTTAACCATCATGCGCGCAGTCATTAAATTACGTGCGTGTAGCGATATCTGTTTCTTGTCCAAACTTCTCATAATTCAACCTAAAATACTCGTAGCTTGGCAGGTTTACGGCGGTACACCACGATCGAAATGTATTGATAAACATGCCGATAAATTTTAAAATTCCCCACATGTATCCTCCAACAAGGATGTTGATTTAATGCATTCTGATTCGTTTTCGATACTCATGTGAAAAAACAAATTAGTCTCGACTCAAAACAAATCATATCTCGTTAGTGATGGATACGTGCTGTTAATCGATGCATGCCTCTGAAGCCTAGCGATTGCATTCGAATATCAAAATATTCATTAACGTCTATAAGGAGGCCATTTACGGAATATTAATGATGCTATTAAGTGTTGGTGTTGTGGATTGGTTCACTGTTAAGCGATTAGAATAAATCAGATAAGAAAACTAATCGATGTTTACTCTAGTCATGGCTTGGAAAATTTAGTGAAATGGTAACATTGCGGGAAAACAAATGCAAGTAATTTATTATCGCAAAGAAAATTAGAAGCTACGGGAAACTAATACAGTTGTGTTGTAAATTACATTCGATGGTGTGAAGAATGGTATAATTTTAAGGCAATATGTATTTAAATAAATACAATATACAAGGTGCTTTCCAAAATAAACGATACTGAAACGATAGGAGCTTTGTTCTGATAAATTCGAGTTTATTCATTCAAAATAGTCTCCTCCGGGCCTTGAAACACTGTTTTATGCGATCCAAAAGCTTTTCTAAAGAGTGTTTCAGGTCATTGACTGGAATGTCCTTCAGGATATCGATACAAGCCTTTTGGATGCCCTATACGGACGCAAAGCGTTTTCCTTTCATGTCAAAATGCAATTTTCCGAATAGGTAGAACTAACAGGGAACCAAATTAGACGAATACGGTGGGTCATTGATGGTCAAAATGCGATTTCTAGTCAAAAAATCAGTAACAAGAGTGGATTGATGAAATGGGGTTTTATCATGCAATAATGGCCAGCTTCCCCTTCGCGGTATTCAGGCCGAGTTCGACGAATGCGATGCAACAAACACTTCAAAACGCCAAGATAGAAAATTGCATTGACGGTTTTGCCCGTTGGCACGAACTCCTTGTGGCCAATTCCCTTGGAATCGTAAAAACAAATGAGCATCGTATTGATTTTTGACTTCTCCAAACGCGATTTTTTGGGTAGTGACTCGTCTGGGGCCTTCCATTCGGCACTTTGACGCTTGGTTTCGGGTTCATATGGGAAACAATACGTTTCATCACCAGTTACAATGTTGTAAAAGAAGTTCTCGTCTTTTCTCACCTCTTTAATGATGTCTTGCGAATATTGAATTCTGAGCAATTTTTCGTCAACAGTTAACTTGCGCGGAACAAAACGTGCACAGACCTTTGGTAAGCCCAAATGATCGATTAAAATGCGATAAATCGATGTTTTGGAGATATACAACTCCGATTCCATGAATTTAAACGATGAGATTGGCTCATTTTTGATAAATTCACGCACAATTTCGATGGAGTTTTCGATGATCACTGATTTAGGGCGGCCCGTATGTTTATCGTCATTTATGTCCTCACGACCATCTCTGAAACGTGTAATTCACTCATGAACTCTGGCACGAGATAGACAATCATCGCTATAAACTTTTTTCATCATTTCAAATGTTTCCGTAAACGTTTTATCGATTTCAAAAGAAAATTTGATATTAGCTCTTTGTTCGAAACTCATTTTTGTACCAATGACACAAATATACTGTCGCTTTAGATGCAATAACTTCGCCTACTGTCACCAAACATTCACTTAAAATAAGGGAGGGATGTAACTTTCCAACGTGCTATCTCATTCACAGATGACGGCACCAAAAAAATGTTTACGACAAAAGTCTCGTTTATTTTGGAAGGCGCCTTGCATTAGTTGCTTCCAAGACGACCTATACATGTACTCGTATATATAAAGGGTAGTGCACAACTAAAGCGTTCAATAGGCTTAATGGAAGTCGACGGTAGATCCCAGTTAGGATTAGTGACCTGGCGAATGATATTCTACAACTACTAATGACAAAACTAGAACTTAATCGTGTGTATCACGTTATTGAAGGATGGTGAATATAAATTAAAGACTTTCAACCAACCAAAAATTACAGTTTTTGAAAAATTTGCCATGGATAAATTATTTGAAGGCACTTTTGTGACCAAAGCAAACCAAACTTAAGCCGCTACTTTTTTCATATTTATTCAGAATTGACCGTGAGAGTAGTCATACATCAGTTGATGTTAATATTAACACGAATACAGTCATAGTCTATCTAAAATGATGGAACATGTAGCCAATGAAGGACTCAATAATTTGGCTGAACAATGAACGAGGGAATTGAAGATCAAGAAAACGTAGTTTACCGCCTACTTTGCTAATCGTAAATGATTTCTTTGGTTGACAAGAGTACTCATAGACGCTAGCATTCTTTGGGGAGCACCGCCCCCACGTATCCAAGGAAGCGGAGGTTTCGGTAAGGTTCCTCCGCGGATGCCGACCTAATTATCTATATTGGATCGGAACTAACGTTCTGGGCTGGCGGATATGAAATCTTGAACCTAGCTGCTTTGCATGGTAGCGTCGAGGTGATACTCGCGCATGAACGGCTCCAATCTAAGTATCGTACCGTCTCTATCCCGGTAAAACCTTTGCAGACCTCGGGGTATGTTCAAAGCTTGCACCGTGGAGTCGGTGGTGTAGGTTCGATTGAGACGGACTCCCGATTAGCTCTGGTCTGGCTCTCAGCACTTGTCCCCATAAGGACTGATACCTACCCTCGCGTGGTCTCCTCGCTCTGCAAAGATAACCATGGGACCAAAACCCGACTACACATACGAACGGGGTTAGCGGCTTAGCTGGCGAGCCTAACAGATATGGCGTCTCTGAACTCATAAAAAAAAACAACAACAGCGACTGAACGAAAAGGCACAGGGAGCGCAGGATATGACCCGGCTATAATCGCGGAATTTGGGCGCAGTAAGAAACTATACGCATTCAAGAGCGAGAAGAGTACATAATCAACTACCCCCAAGTAAAAAGTAACGGGAACAGAAAAAGAAAAGAGCAAGGAGACCAACGAAGTGTCGTTGCGCGAAGTTGCTGACATCGCTGAAAATGTAACTGAAGCATTGTACCAGAAACTGAAGCAGGAAACCTCTCTCCCAAAGTGAAGGATGGGAAGAACAATAGCTGTTGAGCACTGTCAGAAAGAAACGTTAATTCGAAATGTGGAAAGCATTCTAAAAAGAATTGAATCTAAATGTGACTTGCATAAAAAAAATGACAAAGACGTAAGGAACGGGCTCCGCGAGCTAGAGTCGCTCTTAGACAGAGTCAAGCATTACCGGCGGAGCTGGTTAAAGGCTGACGAAAAACAGAAGGCCGAAGAAGAGCATAAGGTCGAAGAAGAGCTGAGGGTTAAGTTACTGAGGAAGCGCAGATAGCTCCACCACCAAACATAACTAAAAGAATGGCCTCTAGTCCAATCAAAGGAGATCGGGATGAAGGATCAGGGCTTCCAAATGTCCCAAAAATGATCGATGTCCAACAATAGGAAGTACTTGATGCGGAGCAGAATTGGAAAAAAACTCAGAACAAGAACCCGCCGGCAAGCACTGCTCGTGAAACCCAAGGATGTGATCCTAGCAGGTGTTTTGCGGGAGATAACGGGAGGTGTATGGCCCGAAGACACTAAAACTGCCATTCAAGTAGCGCAATCAATCCGGTCTGGTCACGTACTGGTTGCAGTCTATGTCCCTGATTTCGGTCGTTGACATAGCCTCGAGCGAGGTTACAGTTGATTTTTGCTGAGGGCCATCTTGGCTGTATCGCAGAATCCTTCTTTATTATTGGTCTCTGAATAATAAAGAAGCATTCTGCGATGCAATTAAGATGGCTTTCAGCAAAAGATCAACTGGAACCTAATTTGAGTCTATGGCAACGAACGAAATCAGGGGCATAGACTGCATCACGGACCAGACCGAGGTAGAAAAGGCCGTCAACAGGGAGCTCTTTAAAGTAAATAGGGTTAAAGCGAGGCAGATACCGGAAAACAATAGGGAATAACGAATGACCAGCATCGACCTGACTGAGAAAGACGTCGAACAACTTCTGAGTGGGGGTAAAATAAGCAGGGTGAGGCGAACAGCATATCTCAACACTGCTTTAAATGCCTTGCTTATGGCCGTACCGAGCAGGGATCCAAGGAACCCAATGGGAGTTCCGTATGCTACAAATGCGAGGAAGGAGTACTGCATCCTTTGCATCGATGATGATCCAAAACCGGATTTGAAGCACGCCTTAGGATGAAGAAAGTATCGGATTTCCCAGGAAGCCCTAGCCAAGGTTAAAGGCGAAACTTTGATGACCCGTATCCTACAGGTAAACTAACACTACAGTACAACTACCTAAAATCTGCTTGTGCAGTTTGCGAGGGACATGATAGCCGGCTTTTTGCTGCTGAGTGAGTAACACCACGACAACAGTTCGTCATCATGGTAAGTTTACGCAACTGGCGCCGCTGCCATTTAGGCTCGGAACAGTGCTGATTTTCTAGTAGAGGGCTATGGGCATAAGGATGGTTTTGTGTGGGTTCGGTATTCAGGCTCTGAATTCTTTAATTTGTACCCAACGCCAAACGAGCCGATATCATCTTTCCAAGCCAAGCTTAATTCTTTGGAGGACGCTGTCCCGAACGCTGATAGACACATACTCGTTGGGAGTGACTTCAATGCTAAAACACTCAAAAGGGGCATGCCCCTAACTGATCCGTGGAGAAAACGATTTCTAGAGATGGCCTCCAGGACAGGACTGGACGCTCTGAACACCGGCGATACGTCGACTTGCTACCGTGTGGGTTGTGAAGGAGCCATATATGGTGTGACATTCACCTCGGAGTTCCTCGTATGAGGCTATACAATTTGAGGAATACTCAGCTGGTGATCATCAGAACAACCTGCTTGAAGTCTTTCAAGATTGGGTGAAATAATTGGAGGATGTATGTCAAGAGGTTCATCGAAGTGCTCACAACAGGTGCGCCCTTGGTGAAAGATCCGCAGGGAACTGAAGGGCTAGCAGCCCAAGACGTGGTAAACTCACCTGTTACCATCATGATGTCTGCTCTCAGGCCTCCAGTAGATGGTGATCAACTGAAATCGTTGAAAAACGAAGGAAGTGCCACAACCCTCGACGTTTAACTCAACGGGCATAGAACCTTACTTGCACAAGTTCGTTAAGTCGCAGTCCTCCGAACGTAGGTTTTGCGCAGGGGGGTTAGTACTCAGCCTACAATATGCAGACAGCAATAATCGATATATAATCGGTTTAAAATTTTAGTGCATTTTGCCTCCCCTGGACTCCCTGATGCATAAATTGACTTTTTTCTTTCAGATTCCTAAGGTTCTAATCAAGACCTTTCATTTGATACCCAACACAACTAGCTTTAATTAAAAAAAAAATTTCAGGGCCACTTCGTTATTAGGGAGGGACCCCCCATCAAGAATATTTAAATTTTTGGTAAGACCTAAACTTTTGAGAGACCTTCATTTCTGACCTTTACACAAGGTTCGAGCTTGATGTGTTATAAATTAGCTTTTGACGCCCTACGCCACCGATGCCGATCCATTTACCCTACGCTCCTGACGTCGACGGTTCGGGAGCGACTTTTTAACTACTCGCTGCCACTGAACCGCGATTTGACATGTGTCGAAAAGAAAAAAGGACGGAGATGACGTCCGGTTCTTGCTAATTTGGAGTTCTACGTTGCGCTAAATCTCGGCGGTGCTGATCCCGGCTCTAAAATTTTAGTGACAGTGGCAGCCGCCCCATAGTTGGATGCTTCCCGGATTGCGGATGACTGCGCCTCCAACATCATTATATGTATGTCGCAACGAAAATCCTGCAGTTTCCCACGACAAGCGAAGTAAGTTCTATAACAGATTTTTAATACAGCTCGTCTAATGTTTCCGAACCCAGCCTCAGTGGCGTGGAACTCCCACCAACTACGGCTCCCTAACGTCCGCCAGGACGGGCCTACAGCATCTTCATCTCCGACTTGGCACCCGAAACGGTAGAAAGCACCTTGTGGAACAAAAATCGTTCAAGAAACGTAACTTAAATTCGCGAATTATAATTAAAACAGTGGATTGAAATTTTGCAGAAACCGGGATTGGGCTGATGCAAGTAATGAACATAACAAGTATGTAATTTCTAGGCTAAGTAGTCACATACAATCCAACATCAAAGTTCTTAACCCTTTTGCACTCGAAGCTTCTTTCATCTACCCGGCAACGCGAAGACAAGAAAAAGAAAAATTATTAAATAAAGCTTTTAAAGTTTCTGATAAACTTACTGTGATGCACGGGCAGGCGGACAGACGAACGGACGGATGAACAGACAGGTCGCGAAACTCATAGGTCTTTGTAAAAAATTTTTTTTACAAAGACCTAAAAACATCGAATTTAAAGTTCTTTTGCTTATTGATAACGCACCCACTCATCCAATACAAGAACACCCAAATATCCAAACAATATTCTTGCCACCTAATACTACATACTTGATCCAGCCCCTGCATAAAGGCATAATTACAACATTTCAAATATATTGTGTTAAGCAAACATTTAAATATATTCTGGATGTAGTTGGGGAAAAAAATATGACGGTTACAGAAGAATGGAAAAATTATACAATAAAGGATTGTATTACATCTGCTTCATTTGCCATTCAACAACTTCGGAGATCCACCTTTAAAGCTTCCTGAAAGAAAATATGGCCAGAATGCGTCAATAAAGAATATACAGGAACACAACCATATGTTCTGTGTTCTGAAATTGTATACGGTTTTGCATAAGGAACATGAAAATTTCGTATCTTTATATGAAAGCACCCTTAAACTTTTCCAATGAACTGTCAATGTCAAAAGTCAACATTTTCATCATGGTAAAGTTCACGAACCAGCAACATTTGAAAATTATTAAAAATTACTATTATCGAAAAATCATCTTCAGCTATGAAGCTCATTTCTGGCTCAATGGCTTTGTTAATAAGCAACATATGCGTTATTGGTCAGCAATAAGCCCACATGTGCTTCTTGAGACACCGTTACACTCGCAAAAAATTACTTTTTGGCACGGTTTGCATGCCAGAGGTCTGATTGGGCCGTATTTTTTCGTGGATGAAAACGGCCGTCATCTTACCGTCAATGGAAAACGCTATCGTATTATGTTGGGATTTTTTGTGGCCAGAATTGAATGAATTTGACATTAACGATATGTGATCTCAACAAAATGATGCCACTAGCCACTCAGTATGCCTCACATCGATTTATTGAAATTTATTTATTTATTGTTCTATCCTTAATAGAAAATTCTATATCATTGTCACACAAAATCGGTGGTGAAGGTTTTGACAATATACAAACTGGTGATTTCAATCAACTGTCGACTGAAAAACTTTTGGATGTGGAGGATTCGATGAAAATAGTACCGTCTGATGCTCCTAATGAAGAAGATGATGGTGCAGTTACTCAATTAACGGGTAGTTTGATCCGCGAGGGCTTAATTTTGCCTCAAATATGGCAAATCATTTTTTGGCTCATGATCCTAACAATTTAAACTGGATCTCGATGTTTGCACTGCTGGATATGAAGAGCTTTACAAGAAGCTTGTTAAACCCAAAACCCAGCATCTGATAACAGACTTCTTAGTTAAGACAAAAACCAATGTCAAAAGACGTTAATGAGCAAGAGTCTTCAATATCCATATTAAGTGATGTAGGTGATGTTGCTTCTGATGGCAGTGAACGTGCGAGACTTTAATCAAACAGCGATTAATAACTAATCTTAATTCGTACAGTCGTTTATTAAACTATTGATCTTTTGTTTTGTTATATTTTCCGAAGAAAAATCTTAATGGATTCTAAATTTTGAAAGTGACATGATTTTGAATTTCAGTTCATTTTTTTCCCCGACTTTTCAAACAAAAATTCGTTTATTTTTTCATTTCACATGGTTTTTGTAAATTTGGGAGCACATCCTTGATTTTAATATGAAAGACATTGCGTTTTTTACACGATTATGGCTGCAACGTATCTACCGTGTAAAAATACCGTAGAGTGTACTTCATTCACAAATTCGAATATCTTGTAAATGTGAGGAAGTTATAATAATTAAGGTATCTTGATTGATTAGTAAAATGAACTTTATTAAAATAATATAGAAAATGTTACGATTTGAGAACACGCGACAATATATAATTAGCCTATATACAACACCACGATTCTTCTTCTACGAAGATTCTTAATTCGACTGCCAAGTGTCAATAAGTATAGAGGTTGCTACGCCGATACAATTTCATTCCCGTTGGGACATCACAACAATATTTGTAAGTGTTTCTAATCATATACACACACAAGTACGTATTGCTGCGCGGAAATAAGTGTGAATATTTCCACCAGAACGAAAAGAACTTTAAAAAGTCGATACGAAGAGAATGGAAAAGTATAATTAGTGCATTCAAATAGATTACGGGATATTATCAAGCATCGAGGCCAATCAAAATATTTTTAATGAATCTATTACTCTTAAATTTTAGCAACAGGAAATATAAGGTGCGAAATATTTTTAGCTTGAAATACGTAGTTTCTGGAGGTTCTCTTTGTATTTCATTACAGGTTGACCGTCAACAAGGTTAGAAAATAAGTACAGTGGCGGATCAAAGTCTACGACAACTTTCAGTAACTCAAATATATTTATAAAAAAACAAATACAAAAGCATTTCATAACAAACTTTAGGAGAAATTCGTAAAAAGATACAAAAATGAATGGACAAATGTCTTCGACAATATTTTCAACAAAACGTATTGGAATTTTTAAAACTTTTTGCTGGCTTATTATCTGGTTGGACCGCCTTTCACATTAATTACTGCTTACAGTCTTCGGGGCATAGAGGCGACTAAATTACCAGTTTTTGCAGATGTGATTTTCTCCCATTGTGTAACCAGCGCTTCCTTCAGCAAATTTTTATTTTGAATGCAACACTTTCGAATTTTCCGTTCCAAAAGCTCCCATACATGCTCTATTGGGTTTAAATCCTGACTATTAAGTTAGTTTGACAGCAGTAGCGTAGCGTTGGGGGTGGCAGGGGGGGCATTGCCCCGGGCGGCACATAAAAAGGAGCGGCAAGCGTCATAGGTTTTTCTATAAAATAACAGCAAATCATTTTTCGAAATACACCCGCGCTAACCCGAGCATTCAACCAGCTTTTAGTGGAAATTTTTGCAATCTCTTTATTGCTCACACAAATGAAAAGAGCCAAAAGTAACATTTTCTTCTCCTATCATTTCACCATCAATTCAGAATATGAGACATACTCGTAGTGCCTCATCTATTGAAATGGTGAAACAAAAGTTTTACGTTCTTGGATGGCATATTCACCTTCTAAAGCCTCATTGTTTTGCTTCTGTTGTCGTATATTTGAGGATGCAAATTCATCAAATGTGTCGAAATTTTGCTGCTTCGGAGGATTTCATACTTGGTGGAAATTGAATCCAAAAGTTGGCAATCATGAATCAAGTGTTAACATAATTAAATTTTTTGCAAATGGAAGGAACTAGAAACAAGACTTCAAAAAGGACAGACAATTGATAAGAAAGAACAAGAAGCAGTCACAAGAGAAACTAAAAAATGGAATGAAATTTTGAGCAGAATGTTTGATATTATACAATTTATTGCAAAACAAAATTTGGCGTTACGCAGCCACAGAGAAGATGAGGCCAGTGCTAACAGAGGGTTTTTTGGAATTAGTGGATTTGCTGGCTAAGTACGGCCCTGTTCTCCGAGAGCATTTGGTTAGAATCAAAATGGGCCAAAAAATTTCGCTAACTTATATGTCGCCAGAAAATCAAAACGAGTTCATTGAAATTCTAGGAAGTAAAGTTCGTCAAATGATTATAGCTCGTGTACAAAAGCCTACATATTATTCAATAATTTTTGACAGCACTCCAGATATTTCGCATAAAGATCAAACGAGTCAAGTCTTACGATATGTGGTTATAGAAAACCAGGAAGTTCGAGTAAAGGAATCTTTTTTGGATTTCATCGAGACCAAAAACAAAACTGCTGAAGACACAAGTGAAATGATTTTGAACAAACTCATGGCAGATGGACTTGACTTTATGAACTGTAGAGGACAAGCGTATGATAATGCTGCGACGATGGCTGGAAGGCGCACAGGTGTACAACAGAGGATAAAAGACTTCAATCCTAATGCAGAATTCGTGCCATGCTCAAATCTCTCATTAAACCTGGTTTGAATGCATGCAGCTTCAGCGGAGGTGAATTCCGTCACTTTCTTCGGCACCCTAGAGCGCTGCTATGCTTTTTTTCTGTATCTACACATCGGTGGGAAGTTTTGATTGCGACTACAGGTAAAAGATTGCAGAGGATTCAGGACACACACACACGGGCGATGCTGTAAATTTTATACGACACCACTTCAAAGAAACATTGATTGCACTTGAAAACCTAACCAAAACTGAGGAAAGTTTTAATACAAGAATAGACGCAGGAAGCTTGTTGATGGCAACGCAATTATTTTCTTTTTTAAGTTTTTTTGGTCTCTGGCAGCTAATACTACGTGAAGCCAATGATGCTCAGAGCTATTTACAAACCGAGGGACTGAACATACATGAGTGTGCTCCAAAAAATATGTGCATTGCAGATTATTTTGGAAGAAAGCCGAGAAAAATCTGTGGACGTTTAACACACGCCAAAACTTTTTCTGAACGCCTTGGAATCACTTGTGAACCTCGAAGACGAATTAAAAAGAGTCAGATAATTTGTGACGGAAGTAAAGACGCTGGGTTATTGTATGAAGACGAATTGAGGCGAACTATGTTTTCTTCGATAGGCAGAAATACTGCTGAAACTCGAGAAAGGTTTCAACAGCTTAAAATTTTGGCACAAAAATATGAGTTTTTAAGGGCTGCAGTAATATCAGGCGTCGATGAACTCAACCTGGATGAAGCTTCTCAAAATGTTAACAGAGAAGAACTCAAAATTGAACGAGTACGTCTTCAGGCTTTCGTAGCTGCAGCGGACCCACATTGCAAGACTACGTTGGTTCAGTCCGGTGCTTTAGGCTTGTTAAAATATATCTTTGAGTTTAATCTTGAGGATGTTTTACCAAATATTGTTATATTGCTGAGAATTTTCTTAACAGTGACCATCAGTAATGCCAGTTGTGAGAGAAGCTTCTCGAAACTTAAACTCATAAGAAACTATTTGAGATCAGCAATGTCTACACTGAGATTAACAAATTTAGCTATCCTGGCAATCGAGCGGGATATAGAAATCGACGTTGAAAGTTGCATAAAAGACTTTGCTTTAAAAAAACCAGAAAAGTTAATTTTTGAATGATTGAAATGATTTAAAAATGCTTTCTCGGCTTTTAATTGATTTTCTGGTCTAATAATGAAACATCTTTTTTTAAGGGTCTTGTAAAATAATTTTACAAAACCTTACTAGTTTCGCGACCTGTCTGTCCGTCTGTCCGTCCGTGTGTCACAGCACTTTTTCTCGCAAACTACTTAAGCTAAAAACATCGAATTTTGTATACAGGTGTAAAGTGGTGCTCTCTTTAAAGTTCAACTACAAAAAATTTTATAAGGTATTTAAGGGGGGGGTCTCCCCATATAGGTGAGTGGGCCCCGAAAAAAAAATTTCATCAAAGGTAGCCGATATGGGTATCAAATGAAAGGTCTTGATGAGAACTTTTCAAAACTTTTTGCTTCGGGGGACGCGCAGGGAGGAGAAATACACGAAAAATTTGTGTCCCCCCCCCTCGCGATTGGACACCTGTGATCGGAAAAATCTGAAAAAAATTATGGTGATAGGTGTTTATGAGTACAACAACAAATACTTTAGAAGTCGAAATTCGCTCAACTTCGTTCATAATAGTATGATATTCGAATCTCACGTTTTCCCCAATAAAATCGCGTCGGTACCCTTAAATTGAACGAAATTCTATATTTACGTAGTCCTGTTAAGGGTTTTTAAACTTTTTAAGTTTGGTGAAAATCGAATGATACACACGGAAGTTATAGCTGTTTGAAATTTCTGCAATTACAACAACAATAACACATGATTTTGGTATTTTATGGACTTTCCATCCAATCAGTTACTGCTGTTTTCACTTGATCTTCTTGAAATTTTTCAATAAGATCAATAACATTTATATTTTTGAAAATTAATGATTTGAGTGATTTTTGTCGGTTTGCAGCAAAATGGCGACCGTTGAAGTAGAAAAACAATGGATTTTCTTTTTAATGTGCACATCTCTTTGACATATTTCTTGAGGTTATTCATTGCTGGTGACTGCGTTTCTGAGAAGTTGGGTACAAAACCCTTCTGACATGAGCGTAGGTCTGTTTACCCAACTTGTCTCTTTTAATTCTTCGCATGTGGAAGAGAAAAACGATTCACGACTGATTTTCCTTAGTGAGAAAAGAAAATAGTGGTACCGGAACATTAGTGCTAATTTATTTCGTTGTTTCACATTACAGTTGCCTTGGTGTTTTAACGGATTCTGCAGCGACATATTTCAAATTCACTATTTTATTATTTATTCAGCTCCTATTACAATATGTCCCAATAGAAGTTTACGCGTGGAAGTTAGAAAAAAACTAGATTATCAAAATAATAGCATCTTTAAAAAAGCGAATAAGTTCATAATTACAAGGTATTTATGTTTGCCTGTCAATCCATTAAGCAAAATAAGAACTCTTAATGAGAATTTCCAAATTTAATTTTAGGTTTAACTTGAAGCTTATGCTTATTTTCTTTCGTCCGTCTTAGTGTAGTAGGTAGGAGGCTAGCCGCGAATGAAACAGGTGCTAGGTTCGAACCCCGGTGTAACGAGTTTTCGATGTCAGTATCTGTTGACGGACTTCCAGCCCACTCCGCTGTGATGGGTACTGAGTTTAATCAGGTAATAATCACACGGTCAAGCGTGATGCTGACCACATCACCTTCCAAGTACCGTTATGGTCATAATATGAGATGCTCGACCACGTCGCAACGCCCAGGTTCAATATGGATTGTAGCGCGATTATTATTATTATTTATTATGCTTATTTTCTAGTTTATTCTGTTTATTTTTTATGTTCAAGTGTTTAAAATGTAGCATTCTTTTACTAGCTAGAGAAGCGTTATTCTCTTACTCTGTTAATGTCATAATTTCAATAACTTAATTATTTTGCTTACAAATAGAAGCTTGCCGCTAACTTATTTGTAGTTGGTATGATTTGTAATATGATTTTGCTTAAGGATACTTTTAACGTACGACAGAAGGACTATATCGTTCTGAAAAAGCTCTGAATACAAATCTGTCTCCAAAAAAGGAGGTCGGCCCGGGCGTCAAAAACTAACGCTACGCCACTGTCTAACAGGTTCTTATAAACACGACGGTCCATGATAGTTTCAACAAAAGCCACTCTGCCAACCACAGATGCAGTGATGGCTCCCCAAACCATCACATTACCTCAACCGTGCTTGACAGTAGGAATCAAATTCTTGGTCTCTAAAGGCGTGTTCTTTTTCCTCCATACTTTACTGGGACCATCACTTCCGAAAATATTGAATTTGGAATCATCGGTGAAAAGGACGCGATTCCAAAAATCATAGTCCTTGCCAATATGGGCTTTGGCGAACTGTAGACGCAGAAGTCAGTTTTTGGTGGGTATTAATGGCTTTTTACGCGGAGTTCTGCTTTGAAACCCATTAGTATTTAATGCTCTCGTGATGGTTTTTGCATGGACATCCTTTTTCCTTTCCGTAGCCACTTGATTCGCCAAATCTGGAGCACTTATTTTCGGATTACTGTTTACTTCTTTTAGAATGAAACTAATATCTCTGCGTGACAACTTTTTCGGTCGGCCAGTTTGCGGCTTATTTTCAATGGAACCACTGTTTCCAAAGTTATTATGATTATATACACAGAAGTTCGTTTAAATTTCAGTAATTTCCCAATTTTCGAGCGCGATTTATTGTCTTTTTTATACTATACGACCAAATTTAGGATATCATCAAAAATTCTTTTTCACGATGACATTTTGCGGGTCTTACAGTTAGAAACTAGCTATAAAACTCAAACTAAATTGCAGCAGCACATATAAAGGAATGACAGTAAGAGCAAATATACAAATATCAATGACATTCCGATAGGTTCAGTTGGAGATTTTTTGTGTATAACTGAGTCAGCACTAACTGTCGAAGACTTTTGTCCATTCAAATTTTTATGCTTTTGTGCACTTCTCCAAAATTCTGGTATGAAAAGTTTTTATCTTTTTTTTTATAAATATGTTTACGTTGCTGAAAAATGTGCATCAATGGATTTTTTATTCAAGCTTCCAATTACGTAGACTTTTGTCCGCCTCTGTATATGAATTCGATAGCAACGGACAGTTAATAATTTGCTCATTTCTGTGTTTGACACTTCTTCTTCTTCTTAGCACTACAGCCCCTTTCGGGCCTTCGACTCCTGCAAACAGCGCCTCCAACTGTCTCGGTCCGTTGACCGCGTCATCCAATTCCGAAATCCGAGCAGCGATGAACTGTCTTCGTCGACCGAGTCAGACGAGCGTTTCCTCGGTTTCCCCACTGGCCGCCTGCCTTCAGTTCTCTCAACGAATACCTTCTTGGGTATCCATTGTTTGTCCATGCAATTCATGTGTCCAGCCCATTGCAGCTTCAGCAGTCTTACAATCCTTGAGACCGCCGGTTCGTCAAAAATTTCATACAGCTCATGGTTATATCGAATTCACCATTGGTCACCGTCTAGCTTCGCTCCGATTATTCGCTCAGGACCCGTCGCTCAAAGGCGTTCAATATATTTGCGGATGCTTGGGTTAGGGTCCATGTTTCACACCCATAGCATAACACAGGTCTTATCATAGATTTGTATACTTGGAGCTTTGTTTTCCTGTGTATGCAGCTGGTCTTCAAGATCGTCAATACTGTATAAAATATTTTATTTGCGAGCTGTATTCTTCAGCGTATTTCGTCTCTTTCATTGCCCATTTTCGTTATTTTGGGGCCTAAATGCGCAAATTCGCTAACATTTTCGATACTGTATTCGCCAAGTGTGATATTTTGTGTATTTGGGATATTTTTCCTCGACTGCGTCATGAGCTTTGTTTTATTTTCGTTGATTTGTAGCCCTACTAGTTTTTCTTCGCTGTCGAGTTGCAGGAAGAGTTCCTTGGCAGTTGTTAGTGGCCGTGATAGAATGTTGATGTCGTCCGCATAGGCCACTACCTGGCTCGACTTGTATAGTAATGTACCTCGCGTATCGACAGGTAGCTTCCGTATGACGTACTTCAGAGCCAAATTGAATAGCAATGGGGCCAGCCCATCTCCCTGCTTTAGTCCGCTATTTGTGTCAAAGGCATCGGTGAGTTGGTTATTGATGCGGACTTGGGAGGTCGTCGACGTCATTGTCATTTTGGTAAGACGGACTAATTTGGCTGGGATGCCAAAACCAAGCATTATTTGGTACAGTACGTTACGATCAATACTGTCGTATGTTTGCTTGAAGTCAACGAAAATTTGGTGTCCGTCTATGTTGAACTCCCAGCATTTTTCAAGTACCTGCTTGACTGTGAACAATTGGTCTGTTGTTGATCTACCTGCCTTAAAACCACCTTGATACTCCCCAATAATACTGTTGGCGTATGATCCGATTTTATTTTCTAAGATTTTAGAAAATATTTTGAACGCCGTACAAAGTAGTGATATGCCTCTATAATTTTCGCACTGTAGCTTGTCATCTTTTTTGTGGATAGGGAAAATAATTGATTGGCTCCACTCTTTCGGCATATGTTCTTGTTGCCAAATGTGCTGGATGATTTTGTGAATAGCTTGATGAACACTACTGCCACCATATTTGATGAGCTCCACTCGAATCTGATCAATGCCCGGCGCTTTATTATTCTTTTGGGCTTTGATGATGGAACAAACTTCATCCAGAGTTGGTGGGGCCAATGGAAGGTCTCCGCAGACATCTATAGGCTTCGATGTTCTGGAGCTGTGCGGAGGATTAAAGAGGTTCTTGAAATATGATGCCCATCTTTCCTTAATCTTGATTTCATCAGCGATTATATTCCCGCTGTCATCGTGACAGAGCGTGGTTTTGGGCTGATAACCACGTTTCAGGCTTTTCACTACTTTTTATGCTTGTCTTGTGTTATTGCTCGCTAAACTTACATCTATACTTCTCAATTGGTCGTCATAGTATTTTCTTTTCTTAATCCTAATTATCTTATTCGCTACTCTTCTGAGATTTTCATAGTGTTCTCTCTTCGTCCTGGTTTTCCTACCTACGTGTTCTTTGTACGCCTGATTCTTTTTATCTAACGCATCTTGGCACTCATCACGAACCAATCGCTCCTCTTGCGCCGGGCTTGATGTCCGATCGTCTGTTCTGCCACGGTTCTGATAGCCGCTTTCACTTCCATCCAGAGCTCGTTGCTCGTCTTTAACGATGCGTCTGATAAGATGGGAGCCAGCTGGTTTTCGAGGGTCTCCGTGAAATTTTCGGCCACAGACACCGTTTGATTTTAAGGCAGTCAATGAACGGTTGTGTACGATCCATATAAAAGCGAAATTCTTCAAAATCTGGCTGATTAATGTTCACGCCCCGACCGAAGAAAAGGACGAAGAAACGAAGGAATCGTTTTACAATCACCTAGAAAGACTGGTCGACTCATTGCCCACAAACGACACAAAAATTATTCTGGGTGATTTTAACGCTAAGGTTGGCAATGAGTTATCTCATCGGGGAACGACTGGAGGATATAGCCTTCACGATGAAACAAATGACAACGGCCAGCGCCTGATTGACTTTGCATGTAGTAGAAACCTAGTCATACGTTCGACTTGCTCCCCACATCGACGCATTCAATAAAATGACCTGGGTATCACCGGATGACAACACACAAAACCAGATCGATCATGTTCTGATCCAACAACGTTGGGCCTCGAGCATACTTGACGTCCGTACATACCGAGAAGCCAATTGTAACTCAGATCATTACTTGATCAAATTAAACTATCGATGTCGTATGTCAAAGGCATATTCAGCGAAGACCAGCCCGCTACAAAAATTTGACATCGAAAGTGTTTGACACTTTCTTTTTCTAATAAATATTGTTTTGTGTCAGACACATAGACGGTGCGAAGACTTTTTTACCCATTTTTATCTTGGGAGCAAAGTCCAAGTCAAAGGACTCTTTATCAGATCCATGTTGAATTAAGTTGCTACCAATTTCTATTCATGAAACAAAAAACGCTTCAAAACTTTTATATTTCTTTTCTATAGATCATTGCCATGAATTATTGATTGAATTCGGGGTTCAACTAATATTTGCCTAAAATAAAATTTATTGCGCCACAATCTATCCAATAATACGAGCCGTGATACCGAGTATGTATTTATTTAATATTGACTTTACAAAACTAAACACTCTACCAGTCAAACTAACGAGCCCAGCATTGAGCGCCAAAAAAGCCCAAGTAAGGAAAACAATTCGTCGACAAACATTGCTTCCTAAGGCAAACACCATTCAATGCAATTTAAATACAGCTGATCATCCATCCTGCATGCTCCAAAAAATTTAGAAAAAATATCAAGAAAAAAAAATAAACTTGAGGTGCTCTCCATTTTTGAAATATTTCCTCTGCTACATTCTTTCTTTATTTTTTCACTTTAAGCTTTTGTAAATATATTTATCTCGCGCCCGTCCACAATTTACTGCTCGGCAAGGGTGGGATGGGCATTTCTTTTGGGGGTATTTTAAGATTACGCTAGATCAACAAACAGCACGTCATTGACTGAGTTCTTTCTATAATTTATGCTCTTCGGATAACTTGAATAATCACCGGCAATCGATAAATTTTTCTATGTGGAAATATAAACATGTTTGTCGATCAGAAAATAAATTCTTCTTTTCTTTCTTTTGGAGCCAGATGAAAAGAAGGAATGGGCGAAGAAATGGATGGATACGAGCCGGCCTGGCTGTTTGTTTTTTATCAATAAGAAAAATCTTTGAACGACGTGAACTTGAATGATCGATAGATCGTTACATGTGAAGAGTGTGGCTAAGAGGAGGCCAAGGAAGGCCAGGCGAGGCCGAAGTCCGCGCGGGCATGTGTGGATTCAGGAACATATGAGAGTTTGATTTCGGAAAAATGTTTGTAGCCACTCCAGCCGCTGGTATAATAAACAAACCAATTTATCTTCTGACACGGTGATAAATTTCCGATTGGAGGAAATATGCATGCGGAAAGTGTGGGAAGGAAGTTTTTGATCGCTTTCCATAATCGCGGAAAAATGTTCTCAGTACAATAATTCGATACAAAGTAGTTTTACAAGATTCTAGCTTTTACGTCCGTGTAATCACAACCCACCATTTCGCTCCCACTGGTAATTGTAGCAGACAGAAAATTAATACTGATCAAATAATTTCATCCCACACAGTGCACATACTTATAATCTTACTAATTGGACATAGCCAGGTGGATAAATAAATTTCTGAACAAGCAAACATCCCGCGGAGAACGCTCAGCAGCAGAAAGATGAAAAACAACTGAGCGCGGCAAGAAACCGCGGAAAGGTAAATTTTGCGTTTACAACAAACTAACAAACCAACAATCCGCCGAGGAGCGGATGAGCGCGCCAAACCAACGGACAGACAGACGGATGTGATCCAAGCAAGAGGCAGCACTGCTGCAACGTAACAAACAGAACGAAATGTTTTCGATAGCAGACAAATTGGCTGTTGATAAACACCTGAGTGTGATAAAACGCCGAACGTCTGTTACTCCTCGTTGCGAGCCAGAATCAGAATAAACTAATGCTAAGTAGATGCCGCGGGGATGCAAGCGCAATGCGCGGAAATATCTCGCGGAAAGCTTTTAGGTATGTAAATTATAATAAATGTTGCAAAAGATTTGAGTGGAATTTATTTATGGCAAATTAAAATACAAAATATTCGGCGCTCATTTCATTTGCCAGGTGTTGAGTAAAAATTTATCTTTGGCATATCTGGTGTCGGAGATGGTTTTAATTGTACATAAAATTCATCTAATATGTTAGATGAAAAACAATTTTAATGAAGTGTTGAACTGTTGCTTGTAGCAATGCGAGAAACATTTTACTATCTCGTTTTAATCACTATCTATAAATTTATTCAGTCGTATCATGTCGGCTAGGCGTGAACTAAACGTAAAATAAGAGCGAGAGGAGGACCGAAATAATTTAACATCATGCTATAACTTGGGAAACATAAAAAATTTTATATTTGAATAGTAACCCGAAATAGTTGACCTTTAAGTAGGCCTGTTAAGGCAAGAATTCTGAAAAGTTAAGAATTTCACAGCAGACCGGGGAGATGCTTAAATCGTTGATCTAAAGCAGTGAACTTGCGCAAGGAATACACAGATTTAATTCTACAAGTATGCTCAGAATATTAAAGAAATATTGGTACATTTCTTTTAAACTAAGTTTGGTTTTTATTACGGAGAAATTCTTACAATCGCCTCATTCATTATTATTGATACCATAGGTTAGCCTCTAAAATACATTCATACAGAAGGAGGGTTCGAGCAAATTCACTAAACTAACCCGACTACCTCGAAATACACAAGAGAAAGCGGCCCCATACAAAAACATGTTCTTAACGAAAATAAAACAAGTCAGTTAAGTGAATTTGTAATGTTCCGGTAGGGTTCATTTCCCGGGAATTCTCGGCTTATTGGTTGGTATGTAGTAATCGAGGAGTAGGGCTCTAAAAGCCAGCGCTGCCACAGGCACGCAGCACAAACTCAATTTAACAATGAGTAACCATTCAGTCACCTTCCCCATCGCAACACTCGCTTTTTTTTCGCATGAAAAATAAGTCAAGAAAATGCCTTTTGTACTTAACTCCCGGGAAGACAATATTCACCGCGTTATTTGCGAGATACGGCTTCAATCATTGGTTAGAGTAGTCGAAATTTGACCCTTTGTCTGGAGTTCCCCCCCGCGCTAGTTGTGGCGCTCACATACCCGAAACTATATTCAAATAAAAATGGTAGGGAATTATCTTTCCAATAAAACCAATTTCATGACAATCAATACAATTTATCTGTATTTTATGTCATTTGAAAATTGTATACATCCTAAAAAACACCCTATATTTTGGCTTCATCGAAGGCATAAACCACCGGCGGAGTATTCACCACAAACGAAAGCGAGGTGAACTAGATGTCAATTTGACGCAGATGTCTTCGCGCGGTGTTGGGTATCTTGCGGGTTCAGGAAAAAGTACGGTTAGGGGGTCGGTTTTGGACCGCTACGGGGAGCACGCGCGAGAACTGCGCCAGCGAAGAGTTTTGAAAAAATAAAAAGAAAAAAAAAAAGAAAAGGATAAAATAATCATAGAAATCAAAAGCCCCCCCGTCTAACACAATAGCCCGAAAAATTATTGTTTCGTCGCGATATCGCTGCGGTCGTTCAGGTTTTTAAGTGAAGCTAACCCGAGTTTTCTATCTACCATATGCGTGAGAAAAAGCAGCATTAGCCTGGAAGAGTAATCATACTGCATGAAGTTTCTAAATAGTGGATGTTGGAAAATTCACGACGGAATGTGGATAGAAATTTTATCCACTCCGTTGGATATTAAACCAAGCCAGCCAACCGGAATCGCCAGATATCTCCAAGTGAAATATTTATAATTTTCCTCGGACTCGCACGTGATTTGCTATGCGTTGGATGGCATACGATGCCAATAAATAAATACACATATTGTGTGATCTGTGCGAGACATTCCTTGCATTCAGACTGTGCTACGCGCACCCGTTTCCAGTCTTTGTTGCTAGCATGATAGTGTGGAAAATCGTAAAATTAGTGAATCCGGAACAGAAATTCCAAAATATCGATTCAGCCTGAAGACTCGGAATTGAAGGAAGCAAATCTTAACGAGCTAACATCACACAGATCCGAAGATCCGAGAGGATTAAGACGTCACAAAGTTCATCATTCGTCAGACAAGTGTGTGTGAACGAGCGAGAGAACGGTTTGCAGAGTGTGGTGGTTCGATGCAATTTGAAGTGTTCTAGGAGTGTACGGGACGCACAACCAAGGGATTAGTGCAAAGTTTATAACAAGTAAAAGTATTCGCTATTCATATGACCTTTTATATTTTACACTCATTCATTATTTATGTACATAATTATCAAATATTTACACATATTCACCGACACATATAATTTTCATCGTCATTCTAATCATACAGAAATGTAATTCATTAAATATAGTAGATCGCAAGTAGATCCGATTAGAAAAGAAAGGACCTTTATGCAGTTCTATGTTTTGGTATAGACGTTAATAATAAAATTGCAGGATTTTTGTTCCCTGAATGTCCAGTTAATGTCCAGATGTATATTTTAATTGTAGATGGTAATGTTTGGTGCGAGAAATTAAAATTGGAGATAAAGCTTGATTGACAACGATGCAACTCCACCACTATTGTACTTCATGTAGAATGCGTTTAATTTAAAAGACATTGATCTTCGTATTGACTATATCGAAAGTTGAATTACAAACAATCTAGTTATTTTATTTGTGATTCGTGTTTACTCATTAAAATTAAATGAAATTTGTGCTAAATTGTAAAATAGTCGCTATTAACTAATTAAAATAACCAAACAACGCTTATTTGGTTTTGTATTTGACTAATTTCTTAAAGTAGTCGATTTATATATTTTGAATTCCCGTTAAGATATGCGACATACAATTCATTTTAGGTTTTGTCCAAAATTAATGTCCATAATTACGCTTAATATATTTTTTTCAAAATTCTTTTTTTTTGAAGCTGGGAAATGAACCCTTTCCACAATTAATGGCCATACGTTTTATTTGAACTATGAAATGGGCAGTTTTACTTATTTTTGAATAAATTAATATAACCATCTTTAAGAAAAGGGAAAACGGCAAAAAAAAAATGTGCTGGATTCAAATAAGACTGATTATAACATAGAACTGCATTCAACAGTTGAATAGAATTTAGGAAGAAATTAAAATTAAGAATTCATCAACGACAATAGATTTTAAAATAATAATTTTTCATTTTAACGATTCTGTAATAATTTGAATATGTTATAACATATGAATTTCTATGTCTACAAGTAAAATTTACTCCTTAACTTCATCAATCTCAAGATTTGAGGAAAAGTCCATAGTAAGATTTTGAATAATGTTTATTCAATACTCTTCATTTATTGCCAAATTTGTGCATTTCTTAATTTAGTATTTATGCAATGAATGTTTAATTTACATAATCATTACTTCGTAAACTACTTAATCTTCGAGAAAAATTGTTTGAATAGTTCAAATAATTGTTGATATTATTGTTTCTCATTTAAATGCTTGCTAAGGTTTCAGTAACCTTATCTTTCTCAATTAGTTTCATTCAGACAAAATTCATTCATTTCATGAAGCCCTAATTGAAATCCAGAACTAATAAGTGAACGAAAATTGACGTACAATTCCATTAGCTCCTTTGGTAATGAATTACTATTCGATAGGCTTTAAGTATTCAAAATTCGTTGGGAATTTAAAATTTGTGTTAGTTGGACGTTTCCTTTTTGGCCAAAAAGCTAGCGTAGACCCTTTGGAAATCCGATCATTTTATTTGTCTTCTAGTTCAGTAATTATACAATTATATTTAAAGAGATAGACTTCATTGATGCTTAGCATAATTCCGCAGTAAATTCTACGTTCTATTTCTGAATAGAAAATATGAAAATTATTAAACACCCTATTACGAGTATATTGAAATAAAAAAATGAATTATTAAACTTTAACCGTCGGTCTTTCCCTTCCGTTTTATCTAACCGGGTATAGGACCCGGTACGGTGGCAGGCTTCCACCTCAAAACATGAGCCAGCCACCGGGTACAAACTAATTCCTTTTTCTGTTTCAGGTGACGTTTTGGGTTGAGTGGCCCAAGCAGAGTGCCTTTTTATGGCATAGATTTATGCAATCCAATTGTATAATTCTATGACATAAATTGGTCACCGGGGTACTCCCCTTCTGATGGGAAGGTTCATACAATTCAAGTTGTATGAGTTTTCCACTCAGAAGAGGAATACCTGGCCACTTCAACAAGCTATCTATGGATTTATTCCGGTTGGGTGGGTATGAAGGGGCTCCACCACCACCCGGTTGCCCCTCTTTCATTTGTGGGCCATGAATTTATTTGGGTAACGACGAGGTAACCCCAAGTTCGCCTTTCTTTTCAGGTTTCACTTGTTCTCGTAACAAGCTACATCTCCCTCGGTGAGGTTATCTACAATTCTTGCGACTTCGGTTGCCTTTTGAGCTATCGACCAATTCGTGAATGCGAAATATCTTTGTAGTGGGTCCTCGTGCTGGGGAAACGAGCCCGCCCCACGACACCGCAATGCTAGCCTGCCAGCGCATTCACGCGTCTCCAGACGAGGGCATTCTCGGCAGAAACCGACACCTTCCTCTGCCGAGGCAGCAGAACATCGTTGCAGTCCTTTACGGACATATGAACCTACTATTCACTACAGGTATCTAAGTTTTTCTAGTTTGCATTAAGAATTTAAGGAGTAATACTTTGCATTGACAGGTAAAGATACAAAAAACAGCCTCGAAACAATTATTTTGGGAGTTAAACGCCTATGGATAAGCAATACTGCAGAGTATATTGCTGAAGAAATGAAATACCTTCTTCAAACATTTGGCATCCCAAAATTTAAAATTGTAGGCATATGCACCGACGGTGGTGCAAACATGGTTGCTGGGGTAAGAGCATTGATAGGGGAGGGTAAGAACATTTGCTGTTTTGCCCATCTTCGAAATTTAATTGTGATGGATGGCCTAAACAATAAAACCAACCAAATATTGATAAATATTGTTAATCTAATTAAAAGGATCGTCACATTCGGAAGACAAAGCAACGTTTTCATTGAGAAAATAAGAGCGGAGCTGGAGCGAGAAGGTATAGCGGAAGGAAATACGATGCCACTATTTTTGTCAGTTTCTACAAGATGGAACTCGACTTACCAAAGGTTAGCAAGGTTTGTCAAAATGTCCCCATTCATTGCCAAACCCTTTGCCAATCCAAATATTAAAAATGCACCGACAATGGTAACAGGTTCTGACATCGAACTGGACTCAGAAATGGTGCAAATTTTATTGCCTTTCGATTAGGCAACAAAGGAGATTTCTGTGACGGAATACGTAACGGAAAGCATCGTAATTTCCATAGTGACGATGATCGAAACAGCACTACAAAGTGCTTCTGTCAAACATATCGCATCTATGTCCTTGAGGGAAAAACTTTTGGCTAGCCTGAAGCAAAGAGCTATCAAAGTTCTTCAAAATCCCCTCTTTTACCACGCAACACTATCTGATCCCAGATTCAAAAAAATGTAACATATGGGCCCCATCGTAGCGATAAAAGCAATTACTAGTTTGTCCTGGGAGGTGAAAAAATATTTAGCAGAAATAGGAAAGCTATCACGAACAGCATTGCCTACAAGTGAGTTGAAAAAAACCCTCTTTGGCCAGTACATGACCAAACTGTAGCGAAAATTGGTCCTTCAATTGGCAGCTCATTTCCAAGTGAGTGCAAACTTGATTTAGAATAGCCTTTGCTTCCCAGAAAGAGTGATCCACACTCTTTCTGGGCGGCAAAGTACATCCTGTATGCAAGGTTTGTGACATGCAGCAGGTTTCTTCCGAGAGATTCGTATCAACATTAAACGATCAGACGAGCGAAGTCGTTTGATTGATGAGCATATCGTTGAAAGGGTGTTTATGAATAGACTTGATCCAAAATATTGGCTAAAATAATTTTTTTTTATAATTAGAGACATCTACTGTGACGTTAATCTTGTTCACTAGCACTAAATTTTTTGTGATTATCATTATTTTACTTGAAGTGATTTAATTTGTATTATGTATTGAAATTGTGATAATTTGTCGTAATAACCTTTTTTGTTTGATTTTATTTGTACTTATTGCAACGGATACGCTGACCTAAATAATAATTACGTACATATTCATTTTTTTACGAATCAGTCATCGGCTGCAAAGTAGAGCGCTATCGTGTTATGTTGGAAGATTACTTGTAGCCAGAACTGGATGAGCTTGATATCAACGATATGTGGTTTCAACAAGACGGCGCCACTAGCCACACAGTAAGCATCAAAATCGATCTATTGAAATTTATTTATTTATTGTTATGCCCTTAATGGAAAACCCTATACTACTCATTGACCAAAACCGGCTGAGAAGAACTGGAGTATTCATTGCCCAAAAGCCAAGAGATGCCTTGGATAGGATTCACATTAGAGCTCAATGCTCGCACTCCAGGAAACGAGATTGCTGTAGTGTTGCACAAAGATTTGAAATAATGATAAAACTTTTAGAAAAATTAGAGAAACGCACTAAAATGGATAAAATAAATTCAGTTACTGCTACTAACTTTTCAAAACCGGGAAAATGTTTCAATATAATCGCTTTTTGTGGCGGTGGTAAAAATGTAAGCATTTTGTAGTAACAGGCTTTTCCTTGGGAGAGGTTGCGGAAAGCATAGCCGCAGGCTTTCGCCCAATGTGGGATGTAGCTATGACAGCCTATCCTGCAGCTATCAAGTCGAATACCAAAAGTCAGTTTATAGTTACGGTGGAAATTTTGGGGGGAGAATACGTCCTCATGGCCGACGGAATTTTTGGGTGATTTTGACAATAAACTTTGAATTTGATTAAGACGGAAGTTGAGAGTTCGGAAAAAAAGTTTTTGGGTGGGATACCGCATGATGTGCGTGAAAAACAGTGTAAAAAACGAAGTGTTTTGCTAGTATTGATGTTTCAGCGCTAACTTCTACCAAACTATCGAATAGTACATCTGCGAAAGATGTAGGTTCTCTCTAGTTATCCTTGAATTGCCTTATAATTGATGAGCTCTATGATCACTGTCAACAATTATTATTACTTCAAAAATGTCTGATGGATTAGTTTCAAAATACAGACGCGTTTAAAGATAACAAAGACGTCCAAACTAAAATCTATAAGCAACTAGAGAATTTGTTCCAAACGTCATTCAGTGAAAGCACCGTGCATATCCCGCAAACTTTGTAAGAAGGAATATTCTTCTTTGTAGCACTAAAGAGGTCCTTTTGGGCCTTCGCTTCCTGCAAATAGCGCCTCCAACTGTCTCGATCCATTGACCGCGTCTTCCAATTTTGAACTCCAAGCAGCGAGGAACTGTCTTCGTCGACCGATTCAGACTAGCGTTTTCTCGGTTTCCCCACTGTTCTCTGGCCTTCAGTTCTCGCGAAGAATACTGTTTTGAGTATCCGTTGTTCGTCCATACGTTCCATGTAGCCAGCCCATTGCGGCTTTTGCAGTCTTACAATCGTTGAGACCTCCGGTTCGCCAAAAATTTCATACAGCTCACGGTTGTATCGAGTTTGCCATTGCTCCCCATCTAGCTTCGTTCCGATTATTCTCCTCGAGACCCGTCGCTTAAAGGCGTTCAATATGTTTTCGGATGCTTGGGTTAGGGTCCATGTTTCACACCCATAGCATATGTTCACACCGGTCTTATTAAAGATTTTTAGACTTGGAACTTTGTTTTCCTGTGTATGCAGCTGGTTTTCAAGATCGTTTAAACTGAAAAAAAAATATTCTATTTGCGAGTGGTGTTCTTCGGCGTATTTCGTCTCTTTCATTCCTGGTTCTCGTTATTTTGTCACCTACATACACAAATTGTATCACATTTTCGATACAGTCTTCGCCAAGTGTGATATTTTGTGTACTTAGGTATTTTTCCTCGACTGCGTCATGAGCTCTGTTTAATTCTTATTGATTTGTACCTCTACCAGTTTTCCTTCGCTGTCGAGTTTGGCAGCTTTTCTTGACCGTGACAAAATGTTGATGTCGTCCACATAGGCTACTACTTGGATCAACATGTATTGTAATATACCTCGTGTAGCCACAGGTAGCTTCCTTATGACGTACTCCAGAGCCAAATTGAAAAGCGAAGGGGCTAGCCCATCTCCGTAATTTAATCCGATATTTGTGTCAAAGGCATCGATTAGTTGATTATTGATGTGGACTTGGGAGGTCGTCGACGTCAATGTCATTTCGGTAAGACGTACTAGTTTGGCTGAAATGCCAAAGCAAAGCATTATTTGGTACAGCACGTTACGATCAATACTGTCGTAGGCTGCATACGTCTATGTTGAACTCCCAGCATTTCTCAAGTACCTGCTTGACTGTAAACAATTGATACATTGTCGATCTACCTGCTCTAAAACCACCTTGATACTCCCCAAAAATACTGTTGGCATATGTTTCGATTTTATTTTCTAAGATTTTAGAAAATATTTTGTACGCCGTACAAAGTGGTGATATGTCTCTATAATTTTCGAACTGTAGCTTGTCACCATTTTTGTGGATATAGAATATAACTGAATGGCTCCAGTCTTGCGGCATATATTCGTGTTGTCGAAAGTGCTAGATGACTTTGTCAATAGTTTTATGAACACTACTGCCACCATGTTTGATTAGCTCCACTGGAATCTCATCGATGCCCAGCGCTTTATTATTCTTTTGGACTTTGATGGTGAAACAAACTTCATCCAGAGCAGATGGGACCAATGGAAGCTCTCCGGAAACATCTTTAGGCTCCGATGTTCTGGAGCTGTGCGGAGGGTTAAGGAGGTTTTTGAAATATGATGCCCATGTTTCCATAATCTTGATTTCGGCAGCAATGTTATTGCCGAAGTCATCACGACAGAGCGTGTTTTTGGTTGATAACCACGTTTCAGGCTTTTCACTACTTTGAATGCAAATCTTGTGTTGTTGCTCGCTAGGCTTCTATACTTCTCAATTGGTCGTCATAGTATTTTCTTTTCTTAATTTTAATTATCATATTCGCTACTCTTCTGAGATTTTCATAATGTTCTCTCTTCGTCCTAATTTTCCTACGTAAATTCTCTTTTTATGCTTGATTCTTTTTGTCTAACGCATTCTGGCACTCATCATCGAATCAATCATATCGCTTGCGTCGGGCTTGATGTCCGATCGTCTGTTCTGCCATGCTCTTTATATTTGCTTTCGCTTCCGTTCAAAGCGAATCGTCCGATATGATGGGAGCCAGCTGGTTGTCGAGGGTCTCCGTGAAATTTTTTGCTACAGACGCCGTTTCAAGCTTTTCGATGTCAAATTGTTGCAGCGGTCTGGTGGTCACTGAATACGCCTTTACATACGACATCGATAGGTTAGTTTGATCAAGTAATGATCTTAGTTACAATTGGCTCCTCGTCATATACGGACGTCAAATATGCTCGAGGCCCAACACTATTAGATCAGAACATGGTCAATCTGGTTTTGTGTGTTGCCACCCAGGGATACCCAGGTCATTTTATGCAAGTCGAACATATGACTATATTTCTGCTACATGCAAAGTCAATCGCCGGTCTTTCCAGATGTTTACGTTTATCAGCCAATTTTAGAAGAATTTTTCGCTTTGATACGGATCGCATACAGCAGTTCATTGGCTGCCTTAATATCAATAACGTGCGATTTGAACTTCTTATCAACAATAAAGGTCACTCCAATATCCCGTTTTCCAGTAGGATTTCCACTTTTGTATATTGTGTGCGATTTCATGATTTAAATATCATTTCCAGTTGATTTCCTGGATTGTCAGTACATTTAATTTATATGGACTGGCCTGTTGTAAATGGTCCTTAACAGCACTAAGGTAGTTCAGTGATCTGAAGTTCAAGGATCCAATGCTATAGTCCTTTTTTCGTATGCGAGGCCGTTGCAGTAGATCCAATCCATTCAGTGAGCGAAGAACAGAATAAAGTCAATAAAAAATACAAGGATATGAATACCATATACAAACATTACAAGGACATTCATTTTCATTTAAATTTTTAGCAACCCTTTTTGGGAATGAAGTATTTAATATAATTATAATATCAAAATTATTCCATCAACTTTCACTTCATTCAATATTCAGAATTCATTTTTCTTTTTACTTTCGATTTTATTCATTTTAATGTGTCTAATATACCTGCTCTTTAATATTTTATTATAACACGAAACGCAGTTGAGTTTTTGTTTATAATGTTACTAATTTGTAGTGAAAATGAATTTTGTCAAATAAAATGAGTTTTTGTATTTTTTGTCTCTAAAACTAGCAATAAGTCAACAGCATCATTAATTGAGGAAGTTGCTTACTACACAGGGTGCGTCAGCGAAACCCGAAGAAAGTTCACATTAATTTGTCGCTTTAGTGGATCTCAACGACAGCAGTCATTTGTTGCCATAAGCAGACGTGTGAGCATTCGTGCGTGAATTCTAAATGGTGGAGTTAGTGCAATCGAGTGTTCGCGCTCGACGGTCGCCAACAGAAATTATAAGAATTTTCGGGCATCCGAAATTCACAGTTTACGATATTGCTCAGAAGTATGTGGCCACGGGAAATTGTGAGAAAGGTTCTCCTAGTCCAGAAAAACTCATGCGAAGTAGAAGATGGCAAGAAGTTGGAGGATCCTGGGAGCTCGCTCAGAAAAATGGCGGCCATCTTGTGTGTCCAAGTTGCTTTCAAAAATAAACGAGACTGAGCTAAAATAGAAACGAAAGGAGCTTTGTTCTGATAAGTTCGAATTTATTTATTCAAAATAGTCTCCTCCGGCCTCGGTACACTGTTTTGCGCGATCCAAAAGCTTTTCGAAAGAGTGTTTCAGGTCATTGACCGGAATGTCCTTCAGGATGTCGGTACAAGCCTTTTGGATGCCCTCTACGGACGCAAAGCATTTTCCTTCATGGCCAAATGCAATTTTCCGAATAGGTAGAAGTCACAGGGAGCCATATCAGGCGAATGCGGCGAGTAATTAATGGTTAAAATGAGATTTCTAGTCAAAAAATCAGTCACAAGAGTGGATTTTCATGACAAGAGTCTCGTTTATTTTAGAATGGACTTTGATTTGTGCGGAACAAAACGTGCACAGACCTTTTGTAAGCCCAAATGACCGGTTAAAATGCGATAAATCGATGATTTGGAGATATTCAACTCCGATTCCATGAATCTCAACGATGATTTCGGCTCATCTTTGATAAATTCACGCACAATTTCGATGGAGTTTTCGGTGATCACTGATTTTCAGCGGCCCGTATGTTCATCGTCATTTATGTCCTCACGACCATCTCTGAAACGTGTAAACCACTCATGAACTCTGGCACGAGATAGACAATCATCGCCATTGTGACAAAAGTCTCATTTATTTTAGAAAGCACCTTATATGTTGCCTTTCATATGCAACCGCAATAACTAGAATCCATTTGCAGATGGATTCCCGATGAAGAGAAATTGGAACCAAAGTATCTAACGGAAAATAGAATCATTTTGCCTATCTGCGTTCAAAAGTTATGCGTGGACATACATAAAAATAAGGCAAACGCATACTTTTTCCTAATTTTCCATAGGAAAAAAGCTTTTCCTATGGAAGTCGGTTAAAAAGGCTATTTTTTGCTGGGATTTAAAGTTTTAACTGCCGCAAATTTCTAACTAGAAGTGTAATTACTGCATGGATTGTATTCAGATACTTATTTTCTCCAACTCAAGATTCCGTCGAAATTGATTTGCATGATTCACTCTTTGATGAGCTTATTCAAATACATCTTCACATAAGAGGTTCTCCAGTTAGGGCTACGAATGCACTTATAACCTTGAACCATTTAACAATCTATAATTCACTCCTCGGGTGAAGCAAAAATAAAATAAAGAAGACAACAACCCCGTTTTTATCTTGCAACCACAGCCCACAATCAGCAGCTTGTATTATTGAGCACCTTTTGTACAAAATAGGTGATGAGGAACGCCAATACCTCGTTTGCTGATGCTGATACCACGCCAGCCCAACCATTCAATACAGAACCCATGCTGACTGCGCGCCACAAAGATACAAGTATCTGTTGCATTCATTTCGCTGCACCACCGCAAACATTGAATGCATCTTACAATCTCAGATCTCAAAACCCAACTCGAATCTTTCGTTCGTTTTGAATTGAAAATTGTTTTGTGTTTTATTTCACCTTTGAATTCACATCCAGATTCAGATACCTAATATACGAGTAATGTGGCTGCGGTTGAATAAATTACATTGGAGCTTGTTGTTAGGCTCCACTTCACGATCATTGATGATATCTCTGAGGTACGATGGCAATCACTTCTTATTCTTTATTCCACAACTAGCAACAGTCTGGATTGAGCCGAAGTTACTTCTTTTCGAGGATCTTGGACCTTTTCAGAATGTGTTGCAGGTATGGGTGCATGCATTGAAGTCGGTTCGAAGCATTGTTCCGATTTTTTCCTTCTATCCAAATCGTGTTGCACGAATGCTGGAATTCTTTTTATTTTTTATTGAAAATGAGATTGTTATGGTTTTTATTATTTGTTTGTTTCTTTCTAGACCTCCAAAACTCTTTAGCTTCATGTTGTGATTGTGCTTAGCTATTGGAGAAATATCATGCGGAACAAACTTATAGGAATTTAAAAATTGAGCATAGCATTATCTACGCTTTTGTGGTATTTTCTTTTTGAATCGGAAGAGGAAAGGGAAATACGAAAGTTATTGAGAGAGTAATCATTCATTTTTGCAATGAATGGATGAACTTCTTATTGGACATGCAAATTAGTAGCTGGTTTTAATATTGCAAGGTTGATCCCGAAAGGATTGACCGCTCTTAGTAACATTCTCTTATCCCGCTGAAAAATGTCCTTAATAATATGTATATAAAGACTATTTAACCAAAAAATGCTTGAGGCATATTACCTGATCATATGTTTGCTTAACGAAAAAGATTGATTTGTACATACCTGTAAGAAAGAAAAACACATGAAAAATTTATGAATTATTTGATTTTTTTTTTTGTGAATGAACTTAAATTTACAGGAGATTCCAATTATTTTATTTATATCCACCTTCTATTCGAAAACACATTTGAAATCACACAAAAAAATGTTATCAGATTTTTACCAGTTACTCAATTAAGTTGACTGAATGATTTCTTATGCTGTTACATCGGGACAAAGAACTTTAAGCTCCGGATGGCACAAGGGTTTAGACAACTTTTTGAAGTTGAAACTAAGTCAATATAAAATAAAATCATTCCTAAACTTAATACCTTTGAGAATGGAAATTGGATTTCTTCCAGGATAGAGGAGAATTTTAGACCTGAATTGTGCTCAGAAGAAAGTTAATAGACCTAACATACTTTGATTATACATCAACTTCATAATAAATTGAACAAAATAATAGGCTGTAGCGGTCACGACATATACGACAAGTAGATGTCACTGACCACAGTAGCGGTGTTGCGGAATCGCTGTCAGAGGATCGCTGTCAAAGTTAACTCACTCTTCATCTACATCTAGTTGAGTCCGGACGTTCGAAACGTACTCCGTAATCAATTAATACAAACGGTACCAGTCATTTTGATTCATACTTAAAAGTTTATACACGCATGACGCTATAGCTCCGTACAGTTTTGTTATAATAAAGTTTATTTCTGTTTACAAACGAGAGTTCATACTATTGATATTTCGTATACTCAATAAGGCCTTTTGGAATACATCACATTCGAATTATAAGCTGAGTGATGCGATCCAACCGCTATCTATCGGCGCTGAGGGCGTCATTCTTCTTTGAACCCAAATAGGATCGGATTCTAATAGTCCGTGCTAATTAAAGTCTCGTACCGCGAACACGTCTGAAATTTTCTCAACTTTGTAATTGCTTAATATATATATATATATATATATATATATATATATATATATATATATATATATATATATATATATATATATATATGTTAGTTCTGAAAGTTAGTGTCGTTGATCTTTTATCAATAGGCTATGGGCCAACAGCAATAAAGAAAATAGTGTCGACAATAAACGCATGTGCAAGAACATTCACGACGGCCATTTGTTTCCAGTCCTTCCGATAAATAAAGATTAACACTGCAGGTTTTGAGAAAGGATAACTATGACACAAGGAAACTTCAGATACGCGCATTCTTAATTAAAAATGATGCTTGCTTGCGGCTGCGACAAAGCCAGGGATGGACGCAGACTTGAAAGCACAATTGGATATAAATTTTTGCAATGAGCCCGTCTGAGATGAAACAGGTCAGGAAACTGCTTAGGAAATACTAAGCCAGTCGAAACGCATTGATATCGCCAAAAATGACGATTATGTTCGGGAACATTTTCATTCGTTTCTAAATATTGTTGGTAAGCTGGCGAAACTTAACATTGAAATCAATCAAGAATTATTGGTTGTTATGCTCCTACGCAGCTTGACAGAAGACTTCGAGGATTTTCCATGCGCTGTCAACTCGAGGGACGAGCTACATGATTTCGAAACGCTTTGCAAAAAAATTACTGAGGAGTTTGATTCATGTCATGAGCCAAGTCGAGACTCCTCATCGAACGCTAAGTTTGTGAAGCAAAAATCCGAGAATTCGAAAAGGAAGACGGCCGAAAAGAAGAAGACAGAAGCTCCTTCTAAAAACAAGGATAAGAAAATAAAATGCTACAAGTAAAGGGTGATTCATCATGAGGTTTGTTTTTCAATAGGCTTTTTTGACAGATCATGCGTGACTCCTGTCAAACTGTAAACAAATCATCATGAAAAGACTTACACCGCAACAACGTATCCAAATTGTTCAGCTGTATTACGAAAATCAGCGTTCTATGAGAAATATTTTTCGTGCTCTTAGAGCAACTTATAGTGTGCATCGTTGACCTACCGAAACCACTATAGCCAATAGCATCCGCAAACTTGAAACCCAACATACATTATTAGATAATACTCGACCGATTGGACCACATCCAGCACGTAGTGAAGAGAATATAGCAGCTGTAGCTTAGAGGGTGACTGAATACCGTGAAGAATCGATTCGACGTTGTTCTCAACAGCTTGTTTTGTCACAAGCAACAATTTGGCGTATTTTACGTAAAAATTTTGGTTTTATGGCATAAAAAGTTATACTCGTGCAAGAATTGTTGCCGGGCGACAAAGGCTTGCTTCGTGTTTTTGGTGAATCGAATCTGAATCATCTCAATTAAAATCAGCTGTTTAATGGCGAAATTTTGTTCAGTGATCAGGTGCATTTTTGGCTCAATGGATACGTCAATAAACCGAATTGCCGTATTTGGGCTAATGAACCCCCTGAAGGGCTTCAAAAGCTACCACCACGCCAAAAGAAATTCACAGTTTGGTGTGGTTTATGGTCCGATGGAATCATCGGTCCATACTTCTTTAAAAATGAGTCCGGTCAGAATTAACCAAACTCCGCCGTAGATGGTCCTAAGCCCGTTTGAGAAAGGAGGAGGGAACCCCCTTGTCACCCCAACCCACAGCTTCCATGATTCCTCATCCCAAACCCCCCAATGATTTCGGGATCGCATATTACGTTTACTGGTTCCCCAATAATGGGATATTAAATGCCGAGATATGCTAATCGAAGTAATAACCATGCCGCCAGAATGGATGTTGGGCAAAGTGCTAACTTCCCATTCCTGTAAAACCCTAACATATTTCGAAACCCGCACATGGGCCTCGGAATGGATTGGACTCACGGCAATGACCTCGCAAACGGAAAAAGGACTATGGCATTGGATCCTGTATTGTCAGACCACTCAATTACCCTGGCGATGTTAAGGACCTTTAACAACAGGCCAGTCATATTGAAATACTGGCAATTCAGGAAGCGAACTGGAATGGAAATGATATTCAAGACATGAGATTGCAAACAATATTCAAAAGTGGGAAGTCTACTAGAAAACAGGTATTCGGAGTGGCTTTAATAGTGGATAGGGAGTTCAAATCGCACATTATTGATTTTAAAGCAGTCAACGAAAGGTTGTGTCTGATCCGTATAAAAGCGAAATTCTTCAAAATCAGGCTGATTAATATTCACCCCACGACCGAAGAAAGGGATAAAGAAACGAAGGAAACGTTCTACAATCACCTGGAAAGACTAGTCGACTCTTTGCCTACAAACGACACAAAAATAATTCTGGGTGATTTCAACGCTAACGTTGGCAATGTGCTATCTCATCGGGTAACGACTGGTTGTAATAACCTCCACGATGAAACAAATGACAACGGCCAGCGCCTGATTGGCTTTGCATGTAGCAGAAATCTAGTCAAACATTCGACTTGCTTCCCACATCCACGCATTCATGACCAGGGTATCACCGGATGGCAACACACAAAATAAAATCGACCATGTTCTGATCCAACAAAGTTAAGCCTCGAGCATATGTTACTTGACCTCTGTACATCCCGAGGAGCCCATTGTAACTCAGATCATTACTTGATCAAATTAACCTATCGTTGTCGTACGTCAAAGAAATCAGCTGGCTCCCATCTTATCAGACGCATCGTTAAAAACAAGCAACGAGCTCCGGATGGAAGCGAACGCGGCTAGTAAGACTTTGGCAGAACAGATAATTGGACATCAAGCCCAGCGCAAGAAAAATGACTCGTTCGATGATGAGTGTCAGAATGTGTTAGACGAAAAGAATCAGGTGTACAAAGAATATGTAGGTAGGAAAACCAGGACGAAGAGAGAACACTATGAAAATCTCAAAAGAGTAGCGAATATGATAATTGGAATCAAGAAAAGAAAATACTATGTCAACCAATTGAGAATTATAGATGTAAGTTTAGCGAGCAACAACACAAGACAAGCATACAGAGTAGTGAAAAGCCTGAAATGTGGTTATCAGACCAAAACAACGCTCTGTCGTGATGACATCGGCAATATCATCGCTGATGAAACCAAGATGAAGGAAAGATGGGCATCATATACTTCGAAAACCTCCTTAATCCTCTGCACAGCTCCACAACATCGGAGCTTATAGATATTTTCGGAGAGCTTTCATTGGCGCCACCAACTCTGGATGAAGTTTGTTCCATCATCAAAGCCCAAAAGAATAATAAAGCGCTGAGCATCGATGAGATTCCGGTGGAGCTCATCAAATATGGTGGCAGCAGTGTTCATAAAGCTATTCACAAAGTTACCCAGCACGCCAACAGTATTGTTGGGGAGTATCAAGGTGGCTTTAAAGCAGGTAGATCGTCAATAGACCAATTGTTCAAAGTCAAGCAGATACTTGACAAATGCTACAAGTTTAGCATAGAAGTACATCAAATTTTCGTTGACTTTAAGCAAACAAACGACAGTATTGATCGTAACGTACTGCTCAGAGCAATAAGAAATGGAGGGGACAGTCCCATACAAAGTGTATGGGGAGATTTGAGAGTCACTTTTCGTGTCGGGCTGTCAAACTGGTACGATATTGCTCTCTCGTATTCTCTCTCGTGTCGTAACATCAAAGTTGACAGCCTAGTTAGACGCTATTTCCTTGCGATTTTGCAAGCTGGCGCACCGAATTAAGTGATTTTCTTGCAAACTAAACGGCTTTGAATTGTGTGTGTGTGTGCCTATAACATTTAAGCCTTTCCACAACGCCCTTGTACTTTGTGTAAAATATTGTTTACTTTTGCTGGCAGCCATCTTATAGTCTATGCTAGGAACTGTGCTCTCTCTTTCGGAGGGTGTGTTTTTAGGAAACTATCTTGCCTGTAGCCCCTCCATTTCTTATTGCTCTGAGACGTACTTTACCAAATAATGCTTTGCTTTGGCATCCCAGCCAAATTAATCCGTTTTACCAAAATGACAATAACGTCGACGATCTCCCAAGACCACATCAACAACAAACTCACCGAAACGCAGTGGACACGGTTAATGGATCGAGAAAGTTGGAGGCGCTATTTGCAGGAAACAAAGTCCCGAGAGGGGCTATAGTGCTAAGAAGAAGAAGAAAACGAAGATATATATATATATATATATATATATATATATATATATATATATATATATATATATATATATATATATATATACGAGGGTCATCCAACAAGTAGTAGTAGTAGTAGCCTACAGAAGAAAAACGAACATTTTGGAAAGGTGGAAATTTATTTTTCCACATAATCTCCTTCAAACTCGATACACTTGGCCCAGCAACGCTCTAACTTTTTCAACCCGTCCAAAATATACATTTTCTCGAGGGCTGCAAAATAGGCCTCCGTGGCGGCGATGACCTGCTCATTCGACCCAAATCTATTCCCGGTGAATGCTTTTTTCAGGTTTGGAAACAAAAAGTAGCCACAGGGGGCCAAATCTGGAGAGTACGGTGGATGGGGTAATAATTCGTAGCGCAATTCGACCGAGTTGGCCATGGCGACGGCGGAGGTGTGAGCCGGCGCATTGTCGTGGTGGAACAGCACTTTTTTCTTCACCAAGCGGGGCCGCTTTTTCTTCAATTCAACATCAAATCGGCCCAATAAGCCTGCATAGTAGCGCCCCGTGATCGATTCACCCTTCTCGAGGTAATTGATGTGGATCACACCATGTGAATCCCAGAAAACGGTGGCAATCACCTTTCCGGCCGGACGAACAACCTTCGCCTTCTTCGGAGCACGTTCGCCGGTGGAAGTCTATTGTTTCGACTGTTCCTTCGTCTCTGGTGTGTACCAGTGAATCCATGTTTCGTCAACGGTCACGAAACGACGCAAGAACTCCGCCGGAATGCGCTGAAGCAGCGCCAAACACGTCGCCGATGTGGTCTGACGGTTGCGTTTGTTTTCCGGTGTGAGCAAACGCGGCACCCATCGCGCCGACAGCTTTTTCATGCCAAGTTCTTCGTGTAGAATATGATGTCTCAGCTATCTAGCGATATCGTGGATTTTTTTAACGTTTTCCTCCGTATCAGCCGTTTTCGGGGCATCTGGGCGTGGCTCATCAAAAACCGACGTGCGGCCACGAACAAACTCGTTGAACCATTTCTTGACGGTCACCATCGAAGGAGAAGAGTCACCGTACACAGCATCCAAGCGACCTTTGATTTCGCTGCGCGTTTTCCCTTCCAAAAACAAGAATCTAATCACTGAACAATATTGTTCTTTTTCCATTTTTTTACAACCGACCGACACGCTCGCTTTCAAAGGCTATCAAAACAAAACTAATGAAGGAAATTGACTGAACTTTGACAGTAGGCTACTAAAAGAATGTACTGCACAATGCTAAAACTCTTTGAAATAGCAGCGCCATCGGGCGGTGAGGCTAAGTACTTGTTGAATGACTCTCGTAATTTGCATTTACATTTTAAAAATTTTAAATCATGTAAAAATTACAAAAAAAAATCAAAATCTATCCGGAGCATCACTATTGATACTCTCTTCTTCACAGTGAAGTGTAATTGAAGCACTTTTTTGACAGTTGTCAGCGGAACATGTTCTTCATATAGAATTGCAAAACAAGCCGACTTTTTGTCAGGTGCATGTGAAACCTTGTCCTTTTTTACAATTAAATAAAATCATGACTAATACTTTAATATAATTCTTGTAACGCAGGGATTTTTTTCATTTTAATCGGATAAAAAGAATCATCGATATTCATCCAACCCCAGTGTGCAGAATTAATATCTTTATTCCCATGCCAGACCTGGGCTTAGTAGTACACTCTTTTAATGGTCTCATCGAAGCATCTGTCTTCGGAACAAGTGAAAATACAATAACTTGACAGCAGTGTTTTTTCTAGTTACCTTGATAAAAATTGTGTAATACAACTGCTCACGATGTACAGAGCAATTATCTATACTTATCAGTTTATTAATCTGCACATTTTTAGCAGCACCATATAATAATACTGCGCAGTACCTGCCGTCTTTTCATTCAATTCTGAGGTATCCCTGAAACAAATCTCGATATGTGTTTGTGTACAATTCAAAATATACTTTTAATGGGTGTTTTTTTAGAAGCAGAGAACTTAAAAATGTCAACATTATTTCCTGTAACAGCCGATATCAAGGTTCTCGATTGTTTTGAGGCCGATTCTGTTTGAAAATTGATAATGAATTAACTTTCGCCGCAGCAACATATGCAAATTGTTCAAAATTATTTTGAAAAACACGATTCAGTCATCTGAAAATTTTGTTCAATGATGAAGTACACTTTTGGTTAAATGGGTACGTCACAAGCGGATTGCCACATTTGGAGCGATGATAGTCCACAAGCAGTTGTAGATACACCATTATATCCAATATAGTCACCGGTTGTTACGCTTTATGGGCCGGCGGGATAATTAGTCCATATGTCTTCAAAAATAATGATGGTCACAATGTTACCGTCAACGGTTTTTGGTGCATCAATTGGAAGGCATTAATGCTGCTGATATGTGATTTCAGCAGGACGTTGCCAGCTTGCGATACAATTAATTTACTGAAAGACACATTTGGCGAACGATAAATTTCACGAAACGGCCCTGTTAACTGGCCACCACGTTCGTGCGATTTGGCACCAATAGATTATTTCTTTGGGGATATGTAAAGTCGATTGTCAACGCCGATAAAACAGAAGCAATTGAGCACTTAGAAACCAAAAATCGACGTGTTATTGCCGAAATACATCCTGATTTACTGAGAAGAGTGTGTGAAAATTGGACCTTCAGATCACGCGACGTACGTGCTGGCCGCGGCAGCCACATACCCGAAATCACCTTTAAATATTAATCACAAAATCATCTTTCGCATAAAGCCAATTTCATATATGTCTGTTCAAAAAGTACCCGGAATTTTTAAATTTCGCGGGTCTGGAGAGTCCGATTGATAAAATTTTCAGCCATATTCACTATTTACTTTGTCTGTGGTAGTCGCTTAGTTCGACGTGTTTTTATGCGCTCGGCGATTTTTGCTTGTTTAAACAATGGCAGAATTGAAGAGTCAAAGAATTTGTATTAAATTTTGCATAAAAAATGAAATAAAGTGTAACAAAGTGTGTGAACTGTTACAAAAAGTCTATGGTGAATCTGTTATGAAAAAAACAAGTGTTTACGAGTGGTATAAGTGTTCCCAAGATGGCCGCGAAGACGTTGAAGATGACGAACGCTCCGGTCGACCCAGCACGTCAATAATCGACGAAAGTGTGGAAAAAGTGGAAAAAATGGTTTAAATGATCGCCGAATAACAATTAGAGAAGTTGCTGATGAAGTTGGCATATCAATTGGCTCATGTCATAGCATTTTTTCAAAAGTTTTGGGCGTGAAACGAGTGGCAGCAAAATTCATTCCAAAACGGCTGAATTTTGACGTCAACGACGATCCAAGTTTGCTTGAAAGGGTCATAACTGGTGACGAAACATGGGTGTACGGTTATGATGTCGAAACCAAAGCACAATCGTCCACCTGGAAGCATTCAACGTCACCAAGAGCGAAAAAAGCACGTCAAGTTCGATCAAATGTGAAGGTTTTGCTTACTGTTTTCTTCGATGATAATGGCATAGTGCATCAAGAGTTCTTACCACAAGGTCGTACGGTTAATAAGGAGTATTACCTTGAAGTAATGCGACGTTTGCGTGAAGCAATCCGAAAAAAACGCCCCGATTTATGGAAAAAGAATTCATGGCTTTTGCACCACGATAACGCACCTGCTCACTCGTCGTTGCTTGTTCGTAATTTTTTGGCCAAAAACAATACCGTAGTCATGCCCCAAACTCCATATTCACCAGATATGGCTCCGTGTGACTTTTTCCTGTTCCCAAAGTTGAAGAGACCCATGAGAGGTCGGCGTTTTTCCTCGATTGAAGAAATAAAGGCCGCATCGCTAAGAGTGCTCAAGGACATACCAAAAAGTGAATATCAAAAGTGCTTCGAAGATTGGAAAAAACGCTGGCATAAGTGTATTATATCTGGGGGGGACTACTTTGAAGGGGACCACATTGATGTAGACGAATAAATAAATATTATTTTGAAAAAACGAAAATTCCGGGTAATTTTTGAACAGACCTCGTATATTAAAAATATTTTTCATTGTTTGTAATGATTTTCTTCTTTTTTAGTCCAACGCGGAACCGACCTCTCATCGGTTCTAGACGTTAAGTCTGAGTAGTGCCAACGGATGGTACCAACAGGTCAACCAATCCGTGCACCGTAACCCATTCACGCGGTGGCTGCTTGTCGGCCAGCTAGTTCGGAGAGGATTTCGGTCGCGGGTCTCCGAATGGGTTACGCTCAATTACAATATTGCAGCCACCTGAACATGCCCGTTTTCCAAAACGCGTTATCAAAACAAACCATACGGAGAAGAAACCTACTTTACGTTACTCCGTATTTATTCTTATAACCAGTCAAGAATTCAAAATCTAATTTTTATTTCACGTTCCCGAAGTTTCGACGCGGTACCGAAAAGTATACTACTCTAACTCAACCCGACGAAGACTACTCTAAATAAAATAACGAAACAACAAAGGTACCGCGTACCGCGCGCGACGCGAAACCGACCTCAGCGGATTTGGCGAAACCCTACCCTCGCGACGACATACCTACCCTGCACTCTTTCTTCCCACTGAAAAAGAAGAACCGCTGAAAAGGAAAGTCGTGGTTAAATTTAGCAATTCATTTTGATATGTGATTTCATTTTAATTTATTTTTCCCATTCTAGAACCTAAATAGAAATAAACATCGAACTTAATTTAATAGATAATCTACACATACATATGTTTATTATGAAAATCTAAGCTTATGAATAGTTTATATAGAATATTAAGTCGAATATGATTTATTTGCATCCTAAAACCTAAGTCCAGTTAACAATCTCTTGTGACATTCTAATAAATTCGTTAAAGGTTGCAATTTTTGTAGTGTGTCCTGCACTATATAAGTTAAAAGTTAAATGCTTTGAAAAACAAAACAGACATTGGCACTTAATATTTAAATAGAAATTATAGAAGTTGTAAACATGTTGTTGCCATCAATGAAAGGAATGAATAACTTGAATAGAATATAAATATGACACAAGGAAAAATTCAAAGCTCTCATAAAGTTTAAGAAATAGACTGAGAGTCAGGAACGTATTTACCTTGGTTAATTCAAAATTCTAATACACTTAATGAACAAGACAGTCAATTCTGATAGCTTTCCGCAACGGGAGCAATTCCAGCAAAAAATTTCAAAGAGGCCTAAGAATCTGGATGCTAAATTATGATAATTCTGAAGGTAGCATTTAATTATATTTTCTATCATACAAATTATTGCCAGCAATTACTACCCGTATTTTTTTTTTTTTTTGTAAAGCCCAGCAGTGCTCTGGCAATTCGTTAGGAATGCGAACACGTTCTGGGAATAATTTTTACCCGGAAAATATTATCAAATGCTGTCTCTTGGATTGTAGCGATTCTTACTTTTAACTCGAATAAACCTTATTCCTCAACCATTTCATAATGCTATAGGGTTACAACCCGGCCGTGCAGGGATGCCAGAGTTGACTTTTCCTATTCAACAAGTATACGAGGATAAGGTTCGGAGTATAAATTTTTACGACTTACGAAATTACCAATACAAATACATTGCTGAATTCCGGTCTATGACAGAAGGATTTAATAAAGTTAACAAAAAAAATAATGTTCATATTATAGTTAAGTCATATTTATAATTTCTGTTTTCACGATACCCACTCTTTAATGTATGCTTAATACGTGTATGGTAAAATATTTCATCTAGATACAATCAATCTTTTTTATACTATAATTTAATTTGTATTTTTGTTTTCAAACATTTAATTATAATGTGCAAGTCTAAATTCATTCGCTCATGTTTACCGTCTAAATTAAAGATAGGCGATTTTCTAATATTTATTGCGTATACAAATCAATCATCAAACTTTTGTTGAAATCTTCAAATTTAACGTACACGGGGGTATTTAAATAGAATTTGTGACCCTGAATCTCACATATCAAATGTATTCATTGCTGCAAGGTTAATCCGAAATTCTCTCTAATTAACGATGTTTCAAAATATTCAGATTACATTCAAGTACAAATCTACTATGCGCACAGTATGATTACTTGTAACAATGAACAAGTAGTTTCAGAAACACTGGTATGTGTTTGTATTGAAAACGGATTTTTTTTTTGTTGATTGACTAAGTATGAAAAAAAAGAATATACAAAAACTGGACTGTAAAACAATGATATAAAGATAAATGTCTTTTTCCTTTATAAAAAATTGGTGAGTGCTTCGAGCCAACCTTATCTTGAATAATTTTAATGAGTTTAATTACATAATGCCGTAGCACGACGCTTACATTTGAAGCGATGGATTGAACTATAAACAAAAACTTAACTCATTGGATTATCTTAACTGAAAAATGTGAACGGGTTATATTTAAATGGATTAAATCCTCTTAAAATGCAGCCAGATGTCTCCCTGCGATAAAACCCCGAAAGCTGCGATGGCCTGCTAAGTGAAACAAATTGCGAGTACTTAAGTACTCGGTGGTAAAACTGAGGGATGATGCCAGTTATAAAAACCCAGGAAGCTCAGTCGTACCGCGTGGAAAACAAAAGTGTATCCCGATTCGCAGTCGGAGAAGATGACACCTACGGGAAAACAGGGCTCGAGATAGGCTATAACGCTATGACGGCTACGACGGAATGTTTTCAACAGTTATCTGAACGCAAAACAACATACATGAATGAGATCACTACTTCAGTCCTGTTCACATACCTTGATGATTCCAGCTCCCAAGATTTCCGAGTTCACGCAATTCGAGTACTGACGTTCATTCCAGATTAGCCATTCAAATGTTTTCCTGAATTAGATTCAGCATTTGGAAATCATATCCGGAGCCTGCGAGTCCGGTGCACATGAATTCCAATTCCTTGATAGTTCTGAGGCCAAATGGTGGGAACTTTCACTGGCACACTTTGAAGGTTGTGTCAGCATTCAAATTTATGGAGCGATTAACTGCAAGCAAACATGGTAATGCATTCGTCGATGTAAGCCGAACGAAAAATTACCTCTTAATTAGATTTAATCCAATTAGTACCGCGCCAACATGCTGCTACCGCCACCTTTTTTTTTCACTCGCAGCCAAACCTCCTTGCACTCCCATGTGGCTGTCAAATTCTACCGGTTTTCTCATCGGACAAAACAGATGTGTGTGGAATGGAACGCCACATGGCGGCAATGTGCATCTCCATTTGTCGCCAGTGGCATAGTTTTTCGATGGCCACGGTGGAGGGGGCATTCCCAAATGGATATGTCTCGAAATGCGTCGGGGTTTTGATTAATATTCTGTTTCAAATATTTATATCCACAGATCTAAATATTTGGAGATAAAAAAAAAAATATTTTCTGCGCAACGATATCCGCACGAAAGATGAAGTCCGCTTGCATTTCGAGGTCATACCCATCTGGCCGAGTGCAAGGGTTCGGGATCGGAATCACTTCGATTCCCGGGCGTAGGCGTCACATTACATGTTTTATCTCAATTTAAACTTCTCCACCTTTAATAAAACACCCTTTATATTGTTTTATATTTTGGTGAAAAACATGTGTTTGTAATATGTAAACATGTATGTGTATTCTCTACTAAGCTTCAAATGAATCTGAAAGTTCTCTCCATGATTCTGGTACATAGTTGAGTCTAAGGCAACCTTTAAATATCACCGGATGTCAAGAAATAGCCAAGTTTACCATATATTGTACCATTGCTTGGATGACTTTGCGTAGCTAATGACCTACCTTCTTCCCTCCATGCCTCGATGTTTCTATGTATGATCTTCGCTAAAGTAAATGAAATGTGGTGTTACCAAATTATTTTAAGACCTCTAGAAGCCTCTGCACTCATTTTTGACAATAGAATTGATTTAATTAACAAGTAAAACCGATTTACCTTTCATCGGTTTTCGGGCCATCCTGCAGATGCGCTTTAGTATGGAAATGATAGCCCGTTGGAAATTAGATCACTAATGTTTCCGTAGTTCCTGGAAAGCATAATTTTGACACAACTAGTAATTTCTGAACTTACACTTATTCCTAGCTGCTAGGAGTGACATAGCAAGTTTGTAAGAACAAATTGACAGAATGTATTGCATATTTTGGAAACTCTTATATTTTGGTTATCAAATCTTATAAGGATTCTCCTCGGGTGACCCATCCAATTTCAAATTGATTGATTTCTTTAGCTATTTTCATTCAATTCAATAACTCAAATTTTACTTGTAAACAATTTCTGCATTAAGCCGAACTAATTCGTGATACAAAATTAACATAACCCTCCATCTATGCAAACGTTCTGATTGCTCCATAATAGAATAATTCATTGCAAACAAGTAACCTCAATTCCTGCACTAACTACATTACAAACCCACTTCAGACCAAGCATAACTAACCGAACAAACATGGAAATACTTATGTATTATTCATATGCACATGCGCGCATGTATAGCATTCAGAAGAAAGAAATGCATTAGGAAAATTGAATATCGTGCAGTCCGTCAAACTTGAATGGAAGTCAACAGCACATACAACACTCTTCGGGGATCTTGTTGATGTTGCTAATGAGCCTCGACAGCATCTCATATGAGCTAAGTCAAAGAAAAATACACGAGTTGGGAGTTGTCGAATAATGGTGCGGTTAGTACAGTGAACTAAATTTATGTTTGCCTTAAAAATACTTCACCCTTTGCTTTTCAACATGAGCATGTTTTCGACATGTACAGCCTCCGGGCTAGCATTTACCTTTGAGCTAACAATTACCATGCTCTTGTTCTTGTACTTATTTGGTTCTTCTTGGTCTTGTTATTGTTACGATCGCGACTGGCGGCTGTTGATCGTTTGCATTTTAAATTATTCAGGCTATGATAACGTTGGTGCAGTTTGGTGAGAGTGGTCCTGAAACTCGGGTTTGGGTTCGGCAATGAAGACAAAAAGGATAGATTGCAGCTTAACTTTACGAGTAGCTGAATATGAGCAATAATTGTAAAAGGGTATAAGTCTAGACCTCATTACATCACGTCTTAGGCAAGAGATCTTTAATTAATCTGCAGTCGGCAAATTATTCGTTAAATATGAATTAAGAACATAATTTTTCACTATAGACCTATCACCTAAGTTCTTTACATTTTTGGTAAGCTACTACTATGTGCGCGTCGTGTAAAAGCGAGACTATACTTATGGTCTCGAGAAACCTATATATATTTTCAATAAATTTTTATAGCATAGAATGTTCTAATATATTATATATGTATATATACAGAGTGTGTCAGCAAAATCCAGAAAGAACACGCAGTTTATAATAATTATTTATTACTTATAAACTAACATTTACCACAAAAGTTATTATATCTTAATTCTTGGTATTCTCCTTAAATTTACAACTCAATTTAACCCCCGCTTGTTATAATCACCGCTTTAAATCTCCGGGTGAATTGCGAGTACGCCTTCTTTAACTGCTCTCATTGTAAATTGATGAAAGCTACTTCAACAACAGCCTGTAGGGATGCCACATTAGGATGTCTGGACTTGTTAGTAACCCACTCAATAACGCTCTGCACGTAATAGTCTAGGGAGTTTAAATCTGAGCTGTTGGGGGGCCAGAATCAGATGCGAGGCGTAGCTTCGTTCTTCAGTGAACACAGAAGCAAGTGACAGCGGGCAATTCTTTTTGTTTTAGCAGCCTCGGACAGCATCTGTCGCACCTTTATGACGTAGGATGTGTGCCACAGGTCCTCTTCGGCGATTCGGTGCATGGAAGCCTAACTTACACCCAAAATAGCCACCATTTTTCTGGGCGAGCTCCCAGGACCCTCCGAAATGAGGTTTTGGGCCCGTTGAACAACTTCGGGGGTCCTTTCCGTCTTCTCCTTCGCATGAGTTTTCCTTGCTGGACTAGGAGAATCTTCCTCACAATTATCCACGGCCACATACTTTCGAGCAATATCGTTAACTGTGAATTTTGGATACCCGGAAAACCTTATAATTTCGGTTGGCGACCGCCGAACGCGAAGACTTTCAATAACCGCCGCTCTTCGATTGTATTCCGCACTCTATTGCACTAACTCCGCCATGCACACAAGTCTACTCAGTTGAAATTATAATAAATGACTGCTGTGTTTGAGACCCACTACAGCCACAAATTAATGTGAAGTTTCTCCGGATTTTTCCGACGCATCCTGTATAGATATTATAGATATACAACTTCGTTTATATATATTGGTTAGTCTAAAAAGTATTGAGCCTTCCTTTGACATTTTTCGATTGAATATTTCTTTTATTTAAGTACATATTGTCCATTATTATCTGTGACTTTTTGCCATTTTTGGGGTAGAGCGGTTATTACATCTGTGTAGAACTTCTGTGGTCTATCGTCGAAAAACTTGGCCAAATGATTTTCACAGTCCCTTTTTGGAGTGAATTTCTTTTCATTAAGGAAGTTTTGCAGAGACCGAAACAAATGGTAATCTGATGATGCAAGATCTGAACTATATGGCAGATGCATCGAAACTTTTCAGCCAAGCTTTGTCAATTTTCGCCGGGTCATCAAAGATGTGTGTGGTCTGGCATTGTCATGATGGAAGACAACGCCCTTTCTATTGATAAATTCTCGCCGGTTTTTTTCAATTGCTTGTTGCAACCTGGTTAATTGCTGACAGTACAGAGCCAAATTAAGTATTTGGCCAGGTTCTAGTACCTCATGATGAACAATTCCCTTCCAATCCCACCATACAGACGGCATAACCTGGTGTCAATCCTGGATTTGAAGTCGTTTGTCATGATTCACCTTTTTTTGACCTTGATCTCTTTCGAACGACATTTTCGTATCTTACCCATTTTTCATCGCCAGTAATGGTTTGTTTCAAAAATGCCTCGATTTCGTTGCGTTTTATTAGCATTTCGCAAATGGAACTTCAGTCGATCAAATTTTTGTGTTAATTCATGCGGCACCCAAACTTCGAGCTACTTTGTGTATCCAGCCTCACGCAAATGGTTCAGTTCCTTAGCAATATCATGGCTGGTTATGTGTCGGTCTTCTTCAATTTTCAGTGATTGATCGACCTGAGCGAGGTGCATCTTTGACATCAAAATTTCCAGGACGAAAGCGAGCGAACCATCTCTTGGCGATGGCTTTAAATAAAGTATTTTGACCGTAGACAACAAAAATTTTTTCACGAGCCTAGGATGCATTTTCACCATGATTGTAGTAATATTGTAAAATATGTCGGATTTTTTTCAGAAATTTCACTCATTTTTCAATGAATATAACTTTTGATATGAATGACGAAATACAAAACTGTAGACTGGAATGTCATCTTTCAAATGCATGTCAGTTTGACTTAATCTGATTAGAGTTACCCGATATATAACAATGAACAACATCAAGTGGCAAAAAAGGCACAGTACTTTTTAGACTATCCTATACTCGTATATTGTCGCGTGTTATGGTTCGCGGCCGATAATTTAAATGTTCCGGGAAAGTGAAAACGCACTGTCTTTTAAATTGAGTTAAAAGAGTTTATTTACTAAGGATGCACAATCATCAATTTAACTACTTTACAAATAATTAAAATGTCATTCACTTGTCTATAGATTTTTTATTTCAACTGTCTGTATCACGAGCATCACTTCACTCACATCACTTATCAATCAATATCGCCTTTACTTCGCGCTCCACTTTATTGCAGTTTTTTTTACTATCTCCTCCCATTCATTCAGCTCGGCTTTTTATAGGGTCTCTCGTCATTCAATCCGTTTCTCGTACATTGGCGAATGTTCTGACTAGAACTATCTGGAATATTCGAGCAATTCTGAATGGCCGCAGTGACGTCACTTTCAGATATTGATCATGCTTGGTGGGTTCTTGTGCTTTCAAGTACATTCGTTTATTGATCATGATGTTCTTAATAGTTGCGAAAACAATTGAGACAGTAGCTCGCAGAATTATTTGCACATGTAACAGTGCCCCCACCTCAGTTCTTTTCGCCCCAAAAAGATGTGTCGCCAGTTGTAGTCAAGTCTCCCTGGATGTGATATGGGCATGACGGTCCAGGTGCACGATTTTCATTTTGGCTCTCGGCTTACGGTGTTCCTGTATGCGGTATACGACGTCGTTGATTCGCTTTGTAACTTGGTATGGTCCCTCCCAATTTTGCTGCAACTTAGGAGAACTTCCGCCGTTGTAGGTTATATAGCCACACAAAGTCATCTTGCTGAGAGCCAGTAGAATTTGCCTTTAGTTCATACCTGGTCTTCATGCGGTCTGTAGCCGATTCGAGGTGTTTTCGCACTGTCCGATGTATATGGTTCAACCGTTGCCTTAGCTCACTTGCGTACTCCGAGATCGTTTCGGGTTTCTCGGGGGGTGTTCCGAACTTTATATCAGCCAGCAGACGAATAGTCTTTCCAAAAATTACTTTGGCTGGGGCTTGACCCGTCGATGCATGTTCGGCAGCTCTGTACGCCATCAAAAATAGTGGGATGTGTCGGTCTCAGTCCCTTTGGTTTTGTCAACCATCTTGGCCAGGTGTTAATTGAGTGTGCTGTTGAAACGTTCGACCATTCCATCGGCCTTGATCCGAATGTAGTTCACAAGGTACGCCGTACCTATTGACCCAATTTAACACTTGCTGTTCGGCTACAGTAGTTACTTCCTGGTTAGGAATGGGGTAGACCCCGGGCCACTTGCTGAAATAATCGGACACAACCAGCGTGTATCGATTTCCCCATTCGGATTCAGGAAAAGGTCCTGCGATGTCACCAGCAATCCTTTCAAACGGTACACCCACGTTGTAGGTTTGCATTTGTCCTCTTAGTCGTCACTTTGGACCTTTGACGGAAGTGCAAATTGTACATCTTTGACGCCAGTCCTCTACGTCTTCTCGAGCGTGGAGCCAGTAGAACCGTTCCCGCAACTTTGCTAAGGTCTTGTTAACACCAAGGTGGCCTCCCGAGGATCCTTTGTGCATTTCCTTAACTACATCGTTGATTCGGCTTTTGGGAAGTATAGTTTGCATCCTATAGGAGCTGCCATCCGCCGTTTCCCATTTCGCCTTGAGTACGCCAACCTACATCTGAAGGGAGTTCTATTGTGCCCAATAACTTTTCAGGGTGACGCCATGCAACGAAATGTCCTTCCACTCAGGTCGCCCAGTTGCCTCCTTCCATACGAGCAATAGTCCAATGTCTTCATCGGCTAGCTGGGCGTTTCGAATCTCCTCCAATGACCAAACTTCATCGAATTCGGCCGTTATCACTCGCAGATCAACGGTCGGCTCCTTTTCCTCAATCCGTCGGAAATGCTTGCAGTTAGCTGGACATGGACGACGAGATAGGGCGTCAGCATTTCCATGAACTCCACCCTTCCGATGAACAATTTTGTAGTCATATGACAGCAATCTTTCGATCCATCTCGCAACTTGTCCTTCGGGGTTTTCGAAATTAAGTAGCCATTTCAGCGATGCATGGTCTGATCGAAAAACAACTTTTTGGCCATATAGGTACTTGTGGAACTGTTTGGTGGCCTCTTTAATAGCCAATAGCTCCTTCCTGATCACGCAGTAGTTTCTCTCACTTTTTGAGAGAACTCGACTGTAATACGAGAGGACTCTTTTTTCGCCATCGATCTGCTGGGAGGGGACAGCTCCAATATCGCCGTTGCTCGCATCGGTGTCAAATACAAACATTTTTCAGGGTTTTAGGCATGCCAGCACGAGTGACCCGCAAAGCTTCTCCTTCAGGGTCTCAAAGGCTGTCTGGCATTGTTCATTCCAGATATACGGATGATTTTTCTCGGTTGACTGATGGAGACACTTAGCTTTTTTGGCAAAGACTTTGACGAATCTTCGATAGTAGGTCGCCAGACCCAGAAAACTTCGTAGTTGGCGCCTGTTGTTTGGTGTTGGCCAAGTTTTTACGGCTTCAATTGTCTCAGGGTCTGTTTTGACCCCTTTGGCTGATACAACGTGGCCCAGGTATTTTACTTCAGCTGCAAAAAGGGTACACTTGCCGGGACTAAGTTTCAGGTTCGCCAGTCGCAATCTGGAGAACACCTCTTCTGAGTTCCGCACATGCTCTTCGAACGTTCTCCCGATAACAATGATGTCATCTAGGAACACCAAGCAGGTCTTCCATGTAAGACCTTGTAGCACGTATTCCATCAGGCGTTCGAAGGTGGGTAGAGCGGTGCAAAGCCCAAACGGCATCACCACGAATCGCCACAATCCGGTCCCAACTGAAAATGCGGCCTTCTCTCGGTCCTTTTTGTCGATTTCTACCTGCCAGAAGCCACTCTTGAGATCGAGCGTGGAAAACCATTTTGCGTCGGCTAAAGTATCCATGATGTCGTCGATGCGTGGAAGTGGGTAACTATCTTTCTTAATGACGTTGTTAAGCTGCCTATAGTCGACACTAAAACGAGTGGTAGCATCCTTTTTCTTTACTAGAACTATTGGCACATCCCATGGACTGATAGAGGGCTCGATAGCACCTTGTTTTTCCATGTCCGAGATCAGCACGCTCATTTCTCTTTGTTTGGATATAGGAAGACGTCTCGGTGCTTATCGAATCGGCTTGGCTCCCTGTGTATCTATGACGTGAGTTACCATACTCGTTCGGCCTTGATCATCCGGGCTTGTTGAGAAGATGTCACTGTACTTGGTGACCAGATCAGAAGCTCGCTTGAATAGCTGCATTGGCAATTTGGTCTGCTTCAATACTGTAGTGAGATCCCGGGCTTTGTCTGGGTCTTGCTTCATCCGGGCTTGTTGAGAAGATGTCACTGTACTTGGTGACCAGATCAGAAGCTCGCTTGAATAGCTGCATTTGCAATTTGGTCTGCTTCAATACTGTAGTGAGATCCCGGGCTTTGTCTGGGTCTTGCTTCTTTTTCAAATGATGGTCGTGAGTAGCTTCCAAAGAAGCGACGGTGGAAACAAACTAACAGCTGCCGATGACTTCTCCCGCTTTGATGCTCGTGGTTGAGTCTGTGGTGTGATGGACTCGAACTGGCACGTATCCGTTCCTTAGATATCTTACAAGGCTTCGTCCTACAATCAAACAGCGCAATGCCGACGTCTTCGTTGGCTCTATCAGATAAGATCGGTGGTCTCCAGAACCATCATCAAGCTTGGCCCATACAATGCTCTCGGAAGAATTCGGTACATCAATGTCGGTACATACAACCACGTTCATTTCGGAAATTCAGACGCTGGGATCTCCAATCAATACTTCGACATTCCGCCATTTTAATACCTGTTTGCCCAAATCCAACGTAATTCCGTGTGGTCGCAGAAAATCCATTCCAAGAATGCAGTCATCCATAATGTTCGCAACCACAAAATTATGTCGGAAAGCAAGGTCTCCCAACTGTATCTGGAGGTTGACCTCTGCATGGACAGGTGCAGTTTCTCCCGTAGCTGTCCGTAGTTAAAAAATCCTGCCCTTGTGAAGTAGTTGCTGCCTCACTAGGTCTGGTCGGATAATCGATGGGGTTGCACCAGCGTCGATTGTTATGGTACAATGTTCTCCGTCAACTTGACCCGGAAGGCATAAGTCTACTTCTTCACGATGTAGTCTTGACACGGTGATGGAAGTGCTAGGGACGTCGCTCCTCCTAGCCAGCTTTTGCCCCACGAAGTTGTCCCCCTCAGTTTGAAGGGCTTCCATTCTGGGCTCCTGACTTGGTCTTGATCCTCTCCACCCTGGACAATAGCTCGGTTGTCTTCGCTTCTTGCGATCTCTTTGCAGGTGCCCCTTGTCATCGCAATTCTAGCATCTAGGCGCACCATTTACCTGCGGCTCTCATTTAATTTCTACGCGCACACACCTGCACTCGTCTGTCACTACCTCGCGAAGCCGGGCACATTTTTCGCTGCCCCAAAGTTCAGACTATAAGCCAATGCGTCCTTAACCGTTTGCTTTTGAGCTAAACGCACGGCTTGTTGCAGTTCCTGGTCCTTTAATGCGTTGATGAAAGCTTCTGTTGCTGCGTCATCTTGATGTTCTGGGTCATAAGCTGGGTAAGTCAAAAATGCCAGTCGCTCTATGTCTTGGGCTAGCTGCTGTAGAGTTTCGCCAGACTTCTGCATCCCATGCCGTAGCTGTGACCGATCTGCTTCAGATGATCGTCTCCATAAGGCATGTCAAGGGCATTCATTATAACAGCCGAGTTTGAGTGCAACTCAACGAGGATAGACTGCAAAAGCTTAGCAGCTGGGCCTCTTAGAGCAAGAATTAATGCAGTTGCTCTTTCCTGTTCACTCCAATGATTTGTCGTAGCGGCGGGTTCAAACTGGATTTCGTAGATACTCCAGACCGTTTGCCCGTCAAATATTGGTGCGTTCACGTTTCTGGATTTGCTTTGCGCTGCGCTTATAAGCGGGGCTGGTGAGGTTGGTACTACTACCATCGCTGCTTCCAATTCCTTTTTCATTTTTTCCATCTCATGGTTGATTCTCTCCTCGACCTGGTAAACCTTCTCTTCGACACATTTGATTTGGTTGGTCAGACTACCAAGCTTCGGTTTAATTTCGGTTGACTGTTTTTGCAAATCTGCCTTCAAATCAGTTGACTGTTTCGCCAGCTGTTGTGTGATGTCTGCCTTGATTTCGAGTGCTTGTTTGTCAAGTTTCTGGTCTAGCTTTGATGATTGTTCATTCAGCTTCGCTGTTAAACAAGATGACTGTCGTCGCTCCTCTTGCTGCATCAGCATCAACATTTGCATCAGTGCAGTTTTTTACTCTCTCCTCCCATTCATTCAGCTCGGCTTTATATAGGGTCTCTAGTCATTCAATCCATTTCTCGTACAATGGCGAATGTTCTGACGAGAAATACCTGAATATTCGAGCAATTCTGAATGGCCGCAGTGACGTCACTTTCAGAAATTGGTCATGCTTGGTGGGTTCTTGTGCTTTCAAGTACATTCGTTTATTGATCATGATGTTCTTAATAGTTGCGAAAACAATTACGACAGTAGCTCACAGAATTATTTGCACATTCTAGCTTTTTTAGTTTCTGAGGTAACTTGCTGTGACGCACAGACAGACGGAAGCATTGATAGAATGAATAATTGATGAAATAATTGAAAATATATTTCTACTTTGCAAGGAAAAGTCTTTTATTTCAGTATTAAGGCGCGATTAACACTTGCATGTCAAAGTCACAGAACGTAGAGTGTTGAAGTTGATAGGGAGCGATCAAGTTCAGAAAAAGTCAAGACAGAGTTGAATAAAGGCGCGAAATTCAAATTATGATTTTAACATTCTCCCTGAATTCAAACCTTATTTCATTAATTACATAATAACATACATGATATAAATTAATGATTATTTATAACAAGGAGTTGTGCAAGTACATGCCAAGTTTAGACCTTATAAAATGAAATTTATCTTTTGACAATCCTTTTGTGAATATATCGGCAAACTGAGAGTCACTGCTTACAAACTTTAATACGATTATTTTTAATAAATATTTTTCCTTAATGAAGTGATATTTAATGTCAATGTGTTTGCACCTCTTGTGAAAGTTTATATTTTTAATAACACTGATGGCACTTCGATTGTCTAAATGAAGACATATTGAGTCCTGTTTATATTCACCAATATCACTTAGCAATTGTTTTATCCACATTGCTTCTTTAGTGGCGGCACAAGCTGCCATGAATTCAGCTTCAGTTGTCGACAGAGCCACAGTTTGTTGTCTTTGACTCGACCAAGTCACGGCTGCCCCGTTCTTGAAGAAAACATAGCCAGTGACGGAACGACTTGTGTCCAGATCGTTTACATAGTCAGAATCGCTGTAGCCATGACTTCAGAAGCTTCTGGTGTATGTGAGTAGCATAGTCCATACTTTTTAGAATCTTTTAAATATTTAAAGATCCGTTTGACTGCGTTCCAGGGACTCCGGTTTTAGCAATTGAGGAATCTGCTCACCAAACTGACTGCGAACATTATGTCGGGCCGACTCACTGTAGCCAGATGCATAAGAGCGCCCACAGCTTCTCTCTATTCTGTAGCTTCATGTGAGGGTCGACTGGGACAGTATTAGGATTAGCATTATTCATTTCAAATCTGTTTAGTATTTGTTCTATGTATTTAGTCTGATGTATGAATATGCAGTTACTTAATCTTTCTATTTACATTCCCACAAAATTACTTGGAGTTTCCAATATTTTAATCTCAAATATGTTTTTCAGTTCTCTTATAAATTCATTCAATGCTGATTCATCACTTGAGAATAGGAGACCATCATCAACATAGAGACACAGATAGCATTTCTTCTTATTGACTTGACCAATGTACACACATTGATCGACTTTACTATTTACAATACCAAATCTTTTCAGTGTATAGTCAAATTTGGCATTCCAGCAGGGAGGGGCTTGTTTTAACCCGTATAGTGACTTGTTCAGTTTACATACCATATTTTCACCATGGTCCAACCCTTCTGATGGAGTCATAAATATGGTCTCTTCAAGTTCCCCATATAAGAAAGCTGTCTTGACGTCTAGTTGCATGATTTTGAGATTATTTTGTACAGCTACAGATAGTAACAATCGTGTTGAATCATACCTGACTGTTGGAGCAAAAGTTTCTTGGTAATCAATACCTACAGTTTGTGCATATCTTTTTGCACATAGACGTGATTTATAACGTGGACCAGTTGGTTCTTCTTTTATACGGAATACCCATTTGCATCCAATTGCTTTAGCGTTTGGGGGTTTTCTACCAATGTCCATGTGTTATTCTTCTGTAGAGCATCCAGTTCTTCAGTGATAGATTTTCTCCATTTTTCTTTGTTTACCGATTTTATAGCTTCGGTGTAAGTCGTAGGCACATCTGACAGTACCTCTTCGCGATGACACAGGTAAGTATTTTCTACGGAATCATCTAGATTAGTCTTTTCCTTATTTTTCTTTCTTGGTCTCAGGGTGATTTTGCTGACTGGAGGACTATCAAGATCAATGCTGGTGTCCGGAATGTATTCACTGTCTGAAGTAGACGGGTTTTCGCGAACAGTGTCATTAGTATTTGTAGTTGAATCCATCTCTGATTCAGAGTTGTTACTATTAACTTCTTCTTTGTTTCAGGTTTCTTCTCAGATATTTCTACAGGAACATAGTCCCTCTTCACGGTAGATTCAAGGAATGTAGCATCTCGACTGTTTACTACTTTTCTTGTATTTGGTATTATGAATCGGTAGCCTTTGGTATGATCGCAGTATTCAACAAAGATCATCTTTTGTGCCTTTGGATCCCATTTCTTGCGTTTCTCTTTGGGCAAGTGTACCATAGCTTCACATCCGAATAAACGCCTATGGTTCACCTTTGGCTTTTCACCAGACCACATTTCTTCTGGCGTTTCAAAAGATAAGGACTTCATTGGAGAACGATTGATTGCATAGGCCGCAGTATGTATGGCATCAGCCCAGTACATCTTGGGTAGATTGGCATTTAGGAGCATACACTTTGCTCTCTCTACTAGAGTTCTGTTCATGCGTTCTGCTGTCCCATTTCGTTCAGGTGTATACGGTGTGGTCGTTTGATGTACGATGCCAGCGCCTTTTAAGTAATCTGAGAATTCCTTGTTGACGTATTCCAAGCCGTTATCTGTCCGAAGGATTTTTATACGAGCACCCAGCTGGTTTTCGACTTCATTTCTGAATGCCTTGAACTTCTTCAGAGCGTCAGAGCTGTTTCGGGGAAAGTACACGAACACCTTCTTTGAATAGTCGTCAAGAACCGCCCATAGTCTTCGTTTCCATTGGCCCACATACGTCGGAGTGAACCGTTTCAAGAAGATTTCTAGCCTTGGAGCCTTCACTTTTGAAAGGAAGTCTTTTTTGCTTGCTTTTTGTACATGTTACACATGTGATTGCAGGTGCTTTTGTTGAGAAAACGACATGGTCAGGTTTTTTCTGTCATCTTCCGTAGACTATTAAAATTCAGGTGTCCCATTCGTTGGTGCCACTGGTAAAAGTCTGGTTCTTCGACATCAGACGTGTATGCATAGCCTTTTCTTGGCATATTCAGCCGGTACATGTTTTTGATGACACTTATTGTTGCTACTATCTCATTTCTTCTGTTCATAATAACACAGCCGGTTCTGTCAAACTTAACTTGGCCACCAATGCGAATAATTTGACTTACGGACAATAAATTTGTTGCGAGTTCGGGAACACATAATACTTTTGTAAAAACACCTTCTTGTTTTGACCTTCGTCGTCATAAACATCTAAGTTCACTTCTCCTGAGCATTGCACGGGTATTACTTTATTGTCTGCGACTCTAATTTTCTGTATGGCATGAGCCGTCACATTTTCAAGCATATTCTTATGTCTTGTCGTGTGTGAGGATGCACCGGAATCCACGTACCAGGCGTCATCTTGGCTGGATGTTGCCACAAACACAACAGCATAGGAAGAACTGCTTGTTTTTCGTTGAATATCCTTCGTCTTTGATTTGCATTCAGAGCTTTTATGGCCATACTTGTTACAAGAGTAGCACCTCGGACCCTTAGTTTGCTTCTTATAATTGTTTTTAAATTTCTTAGTGACTGAGAGCACTGTTGAGTCACTTTCTGTTTGTCTAACGTCTTGCAAAAGTTTTGATTTCACAGAGTCTGAGGTTATCTTCATGCCTGAGCTTTCAATAGCAATTATCATTGGTTGATAGGAATCTGGTAGACCGGAGAGCAGCAGTGTACCCAGCCATTCGTCGTCTACTTGGAAACCAATGTTTCTGAGCTTGTGAGCAGTGCACATAATTTTGCTCACATATTCCTCTACGTTTTGACATGCAGTAAGCGAGGTATTACAGAGATTACGCAGCAGCCCAGCACGGCGTGTCAGCCCAGAGTCATCGAATACTTTCGATAACTTGTACCATACTTGCTGTGCACTGCTAGCCTCTTGTATGTGCACATAATTTATTGGGTCAACTAGTAGAATTATCTTAGTTTTTGCCCTTGTTTCTCGTTTTGTGTCCACTTCGACACCTGTGGCGGGTTCTATGCAGTCCCACAGCTCCTCATGCTGTAGATATGTTTTTACAGCAAATCGCCAGGTTGCATAATTATTTCGACCGGTTAACTTTTCAATTAATGCCAATTGATTATTTGGTGCCATTTTTAAGAACTCTTAGTCCAGTTATCACGAATAAACAGAGAAAACACTTTGCAGTTGTTAAATTAGAAGTCACGTTTTTGCGTTTTAGGTTATGTTCACTATTTTTCACTGTAATGTTTATTCCACTGAAAGTTTTTGCATTGATTCTATTTTTGGGCTTTGCTGGGCTTTACTGGGCCCATAACCTGATGAAATAATTGAAAATATATTTCTACTTTACAAGGAAAAGTCTTTTATTTCAGTATTAAGGCGTGATTAACACTTGCATGTCAAAGTCACAGAACGTAGAGTGTTGAAGTTGATAGGGAGCGGTCAAGACAGAGTTGAATAAAGGCGCGAAATTTAAATTATGATTTTAACAAAAATTAATTAAAAATATACACGTAACAAAAAAACCATGCCATTGGTGATGCTGGATCATATTTATCCGCTTTAGCTTGACACACGTATAGCTCGCAACGCAAGTGGTAGCAGACTGAGTTTATCGACGGGTTAGGGAGGGAAAATATCTACCTCCTGCTAAGCGAATAATCAAAAGGAACCACAAATACAAGAAAAAAAAAATCGCCACCCCACCTCGAGTCAATATGACCCAGCATCATATTTGCCAGGTTAAAAGTGTGGAATCACGAGGAGGGAAGGCATAAATTTTGTGAACCTTTTGACTTTTCTTGGCGCTCCTGATTCACAAACTAACTTTATTATTTCAAATTCTTAAAAAATTTGAGGCCAAAACCTCTGGTTGTTACCCTCCACTTGACGGCGCTGCGGTTGAGAGTCCTGCGGGCCCCGGTTTCGCTGGCCAGAGATGGGCGTGGGCACCACTCGCTTTAATTCTAAACCCTTGCTTCAGTCGCCAAGCGAGCGGACGATGGGAAGATAGGAAACAACCCGAAATGTTACCCTCCTGGACAGCAAGCCACCTGGAGCCCTTCAGGTATGCTTACCGATAGTAGACCTATTTTTTTTAATTTTATCGTCTTGCGTCACTTGCGAGCCAAGTTAACATCGCCAATAATATAACCACTTTTTCAAATATATATACATGTATTTTCAGTTTTAATTCAATAACAGTTTAAATAATTCAACTTCTATCTTGGTAGTTACTCGGTTCGACGCAAGTACGTGCGCAGTGGGATTTGTACCACCTCTAAATGCGTGCTGATTGTCTCGTAGATGTGGAAACGACGAAGGTCGCAACTTTGCCAGATACATAAGCAACAGCGCTAGTAGCGAGTTCACCTTGTAATGTGATGAGATAAGTTTTGTGGTACTGCAAACGCTACGACAGTTTCTGTGTCCTGATGTTCGAGGGCGCTGAAAATTGAAGCTATGAAGCCGGAGGAATCGCAGTAGACGGCCATTTGTTCCCATTGTCCAAACGCTAAACTGGAACTGCGACTTCCTTCTCATGAAAGTCTATGTACAGAGCCAATGCTGCTTCCCAGCTTCGGTTTCTTAGACACAACGCTTATGGAGGAAAAAGCATGGCACCATCTATCTGAAGCCGAGCCTCCTTTACTGAAAGACATAAAATTCCTTTTATTTACTCGACTTGATGAAGATTTCGCGCCTAGTTCACTACCAGCATGCGGCGCAACAACTTTACTTTTCGGTGATCGAGAGGCTGTCGGAGGCGATCCATCTTTGTTCCTATTTAAGAGTCAATTAACGTCACTTCAACAGTAACTCTCCTCCCTTCGCTGGCACTGCACAGCTGATTGTCCTTCTCGTTGATTAACTTGTTCTGGCATCCCATCAGAGGAAGCTTTTCCTTTCCCTGGGCTGGTGTTAAAGTGGATTTCTCTGCAGACTTACGCACTAATTACATATATTCGGACATCTACTTTACTTACGCTTTACTTTCAATTCGAAAAACAATCTTTTATTTTTAAAATGACTAAAATTTATCTTTTACACAATCATTCTTGACTTCAAACCTGAGCCTCGAGGTGGTTACTGTATTCCGGTGCTCAAAATAAATTCTTCATTTTCTTACGGACGCGCGTTAATAGTATACGCGAGGGGTTCCTTCTAGGTGGTAGGGTGGGAAACATGGCTCCCTCGTAACATGGTATTTGCACCAAGTTTTGACCGCTGTAGTTTCTACACTTTCTGAGTGGCCCATGGACGGACTGACAGACATTGCCAGAAACACATAGGTCTTTGCAATGTTTGTGTAACAAAGCGCTAAAATTGGTTTATACATTTATTGGCATCGTGTAGTAATCGAGGAGTAGTACTTGTTGTGGAACGATTCGTCGCCTGGCTTTCGCCGTCATTGTGAAACGCTGCAGAAAAATGAAGAAAACTACAAGCCCAATACATCACGTCAAAAATGTTCCGTCAATTTCTAGAAATCAAAACTGTGGAACGGCCAGATTATTTCATCATTTGAATGAAGAACAAGTTAATAATCATTGGTCATTTTTCTCTAACATACATCCCTGCATAGCCTCTGTTGGTGATCAATTTAAAAACAAAATTATATGGGGGTCCAATGCCCGCTGTATGGCTTTTCTCTACACTATTAAAATGATAATTCAACGCTACGTTATACCCCAAAACGAAGAGTTGAATATGAACCTTGAGATGACAACTATCATTCGTTGTATCCACTCGAACCCGACACACTACATGCGAAATTAATACAACCATCGTCAACGTACAAAGCGACAAACAGTTCAACGGGTATAAAGTACTGTTTGCGCCGATTACATGGTTTCGTTTACAATCAACAAAATGCATGACCGTTGTTGAGATGTGGAAGCAACTGCAGCATTCGAACGTAGTACAATTGCGTTAAGTATTTACGACAAATGCTTTCGGCGATAACTCATTAGTATTAGTCTACGATTATCATCCAGGCTCACATACACTGTTAGCGAAATATTCTACGCCAACACAAGATACTAATGGTTACACAGATTCGATTCCGCGGTGAAGCACGACCATTCAGGCATAAAAGTAATTTACAAGGGGAGTCGACTTACAGCCGGGAGCGAGAAAGACGGGTTGGGCACGGGACCGCGGTGCAAAATACGTGCGGAGTGAAAATAGTGGAACAAGTGAATCTAAGTACGAACAAATAATCAAATTTTAAAAATCATCCAAGTGATAAATATCTTCAATATTATCCCTGAAGCGAACAGCCCGTTCACGCCTAGAATGTGTGAAAAGTTTGAACATTATTTTTCTATAGAAGAAATGGCAATTCCAATTTCATAAAGTTCAAATGCATTTGTGCTCTTAAAATTCCAATGAATTCTGGTCAACAAACAATTTTACAGAAAGTATTTATCCGAAACGATAAGCAATGATCTAAATCGTATTCCATATAACAAAAGAAACGCAGTAAAGAAAAGTATCAATAATCTTCAAATTTATTATTTATTATTCCCTTAAATAATGGTGCAAAAAACTTCAATTATGTGTGTATTTGCAAATACGCTTACTTTAAAGTGCTTATAAGGATTCTGCATTTCGTACAACGGAATTTGATTAATATGATGATTGTTACAAGGTATTGAACAGTTATTACTAAGGTCTTTGAGCTCGCGATTGTAATTGAGAAGGTAGAAGAGATATTTTTGCGAAAAGTATTATATACATACAGATGTTATGCGTTGCATATAAATTAGCAACGGAATATAAATTAGCAACGGAAGAGGTTATCTTAGGCAGAGCAATATTCTGTTAAAAGTGTAATGGAAAGTGGAATTGGCAATCAGAGGACGACAGGCTGATTAATTCGGGAAATAATCGAATTTTAACATGCGACCTCCATTTGACGTTTTGCTCTGAAACTTTCTTGTCTGCTGCTACTGCTGCGGCCTGCGACCATCCGAGGGATGGATGAATGCATTTTTCTTTGATCGGGAATCTTGTTTAGCTGGTGTTTCGATAATTCAAAATAATTGAGCCGCGAGTGCAGTGACGAAAGCGGGAAAATGAAAACAAGCGGAAAGTGATTGAGAACGAGTGAAATTGTTGCGGGGTTTCGCCGTGACTATCGAATTAACAAAATACAAATGCGACTGTGAATAGGAGAGTAATTTGGTTTCTTGAAATTGCATTGAATACAACTCCACGCTTTTACAATAACTCTTGAAGATAGTAAAGTGAAATTAGGCATTGACAGTGGCTAGCGAGACCGTGGTGGCCGTGCTGCAAGAGCGAGAAGTCTTTGCGTTCATTTTTGATTTTTTTTATCCTATGAGTCATTTTTGATTATCTGCCGCTTTGCGGACAAAAACAAAAAAAAAACAAAAATCCGATTTGGAGTGGACTAAGAGCAGCGACGAATGGAAAATTGTTCTGAGCCAACTGTGTGACTACTCTCGTTGAAACATCCGGAAGTGAATGAATGAATGAAGCACTTCAATAAGTCGCCGGGTTTTTTAGTATTTATTTTTGCATGGACGGTTTTAATGATTAATAATCTTTGTTATCCCTTGGCTTGTGAGTCGAGGAAAATTTTATTTTTGGATTTTCCCGAATTTAACAGAGGATACCTGCACCCATCGAGCGCTCGACGGAACATGCAGGTGAGTACCCTTGTATTAATTTAAATTTTTTTGCTGTATATTTTATATTTCCAATTTTTGAGAACGGATATAATTTAAATTTTTATTACTTTAAAATTTTCCTGTTGTATGTACATTTCAAATTTCTTGGGCGATATAATTTAAAGTTTGTAGCGCAAATATAAAGGATGGATGAAATCAAAATTGGAGTAATAACGTACCCGAGGGTCTTTCCTTTCCTCTAATTCTAATCGGGTATAGGACCCGGTACGGTGGCAGGCTTCCACCCCAAAACATGAGCCAGCCGCCGCGTACAAACTAATTCCTTTTTTTTTGTTTCAGGTGACGTAATGGGTTGAGTGGCCCCAGCAGAGTGCCTGTTTATGGCATAGATTTATGCAATCCAATTGTATAATTCTATGACATAAATTGGTCACCGGGGTACTCCCCTTCTGATGGGAATGTTCATACAATTCAAGTTGTATGAGTTTTCCACTCAGAAGAGGAATACCTGGCCACTTCAACAAGCTATCAATGGATTTATTCCGGTTGGGTGGGTATGAAGGGGCTCCACCACCACCCGGTTGCCCCTCTTTCATTTGTGGGCCATGAACTTCGTTGGGTAACGACGAGGTCACCCCAAGTTCGCCTTTCTTCTCAGGTTTCACTTGTTCTTGTAACAAGTACATCTCCTTCGGTGAGGTCATCTACAGTTTTTGCGACTTCAGTCGCCTCTCGAGCTATCGACAAATTCGTGAATGCGAAATTGTTTTGTAGTGAGTCCTCGTGCCGGGGAAACGAACCCGCCCCACGACACCGCAACGCTAGCCTGCCAGCGCATTCACGCGTCTCCGGACGAGGGCATTCTCGGAAGATCCCTCCATCTTCCTCTGCCGAGGCAGCAGACCATCACTGCAGCCCTTCACGGACTTATTGAACTTCCACAATTCACTATAAATGGCGCCCAACGTGGGGCCCGAAAAGCCCGGCTGTATCATCAGTCGTGAGCACGAGATAGTCCATCGTCTCTAGGTGTCCCCACAAGGTGTTTGTATTATTGGCGGGTAGATAACTCCCGAGGGTAATTGCACTGATCGTGCCCCAGCAAGTAATAACTGTTTGGTCCTGCTTTTGAATTATACTTTGGTGGTTTACCACCATTGTATAACTAGTAAGGCCAAATGATATTAGAGTCCCTTTTTGTGTTCGGAAGTTATTATCCCAACAACTTTTTGCGGAGGATTCTGATTCGCTCCCCAAACCAGCGGTGCCTAGGTGTCTTAAATTACATGGATTTTGATTTCATGTGATTGGCTGATTAGCTAATTCATGACTATCCATGACAAGACACGCGCTGCTTGTGGATTAGAATCCAACCCTGGGCTGACAAGTTGTAACTTGAGGAAATTTGCGGATGAGGGATCACTTCTGAACCCTGATTTTCATGGTGCCACAAGAGAGTGTCCCTGAAACGCTTTAAAAGGATTGTGCCATGGTGTCCATACTTGGGAGGAAGGACGGAAAGGAAAGACCGGTTATTTTGTCTTGGATAGCGTAAAAACTTTTTTTTGATAACGTAATTTTGAAAACTAATTAAACATTTTAGCATATTTTTTTTGTGAGGATTTTGAATAGTTCGCCACTTTCGGCCACTTGTGATTGTTTTCGCAATAGTCAAATTCAATTTTAGCATCTAGTTAACATACTTCGATTATTCTACCAGTACTTTTATTATTCTATTTATTATTTAGTAGAGTCCTAATTTTTAGGATGGACATTTCAAGCACATGTCGACTTTGCCTGAGGATTGGCGATGAAATGTACCCGCTGTGTGATAGTTTGGTCGACGAAGTGAGGAGGATTGCTGTTGTCGACGTTCTGAAGGAGTCCATCAACGTTAACATCACATTTGAAGATGGCTCACCAGACCACATCTGTGGTGATTGTTACACTGAAGTGGAACGTATATACGCCTTCATACGGCGCTGTAAACAAACTGAGTCAACACTACAACGACTTAAATCAGCACGACGATCTCAAGAACCAGTTATCGACCAGCGGAACAAGATTCGAAGAACAGACTACCATCCGTCTGAGGATCCGGATCCACCATCTCGATACCAGTCTTGGGACGCATGGGATCTTCCGCCACGACTCAACCAAATACCACCACCGACTCTAGGTCCAGTGGCTCCGCAGGAACAACCCTATATGCTGAAACCGAAGCATATCCCCAGCATTGTACAGGGTTGGAACCTTCATTTTAGCGGGGAGCCAGACGGCCTGAACTTGGAAGTTTTCATTGGTCGGGTGGAGTCCTTAGTCGGAGAGATGTTGGCCGGCGACTACACGGTGCTGGCAGGATATTTACCAATGCTGTTCAGGGGAGCAGCACTCGAGACTTACTGGCGGACTCATTCGGCCCCACCATCAATACGCTGGACACGGCTGAAGGAGGTACTCCGCATGGAATACTCGACGGTCAACATGGATGAGAGTGTCCTGGACAAGATCCATGCCAGATGGCAACGTCCGGACGAGCCCTTTCATCAATATCGAGCCGATATCCTTCGGTTGAATGACCAGTTGTCAGAGCCTATGTCTTCCACTCAACTGCTGCGGGTGTTGAAACGGAATCTAAAGCCGGAACTTCGTTGCCATGTTGTAAACTCGGACCCGCAGAACATGGAAGCACTACTGAGGGTCGTGAGTCGATTGGAGAGGCTTGAAGAAGACCTCCAAGAACGGCCTTACCTACATGCGAGGGCGGGTCCGCGACGTGAAATTGACGAAGTGGCACTAAATTGCAACAACCCAGATCGGGAAGAAGGCACGGAGTCAAACACCTGTGTTCCGCACTACCCAGATGATGCCACATCAAAAAACGGACGAACGAGTACCCTACCACCTCAGCGGTACTCGAAGCCTCCGCAGTAGCTCCTCAGTCAGCTGCTCACCCCTACAAACCTGACGTTAACCCTCCACCCGGTTGCCCCTCTTTCATTTGTGGGCCATGAACTTCGTTGGGTAACGACGAGGTCACCCCAAGTTCGCCTTCCTTCTCAGGTTTCACTTGTTCTAGTAACAAGTACATCTCCTTCGGTGAGGTTATCTACAATTTTGCGACTTCAGTCGTCTCTTGAGTTATCGACAAATTCGTGAATGCGAAATTGTTTTGTAGTGAGTCCTCGTGCCGGGGAAACGAACCCGCCCCACGACACCGCAACGCTAGCCTGCCAGCGCATTCACGCGTCTCCGGACGAGGGCATTCTCGGCAGATCCCTCCATCTTCCTCTGCCGAGGCAGCAGACCATCGCTGCAGTCCTTTACGGACTTATGAAAACTCATTAATTCACTACAATCGATGTAAACTAAATTTGTCACCTATTTATCCTAATAGCATTTCCATCACTTTCTATTGTAGGTATAATCCTCTTAAACTACGCCCTTGGTCACTTATAAAATCAACTTCATTTCCACATTTACTTGCACAATATAACACATAAAATTCTTCATTCTCATCACAGTCCGCCCTTAATCTACTTTGCAAACACATTCATGGATAATGAAAGAATTAGAATGGATTCTTTAGATTTATCTGAGCGTACAGGCATCTAATTAGCTTATGCAATGTTAAGCGAACAATTCAAATAATCCCTATTATGTAGAAGCGTGCATTTGTGTTTTTCACCACCATAAAAGGCGGCAAATGCTTTAGAAGCTCGCTAAATAGGTTACTCTTAATTAAATACGAGTAAAAAGGTAATGATGATTTCCCTAAACGTTTCACATGCATAAATCTCCTCGCATTGAATATGTTTGAGAAAAGCAAGAACACTTTCCGGAAAAAATCCCCGGGTAAAATTAAGAACAACACCACTTACGGTCTTGTTACCAACAATTAGAATCAAGTCTTCAGAGCTCTTCTAGTCCGCTATACATAAACGTACGAAAGCCGTTTGTAAGAAAACTAAGAAAAATAATAAGATGAATTTTGTTGAAACAAAGCTACGCTTAAGCACAAGTAAAGTTTAACCATCGTTTACCTTATTTCTTGCTAAACATTCAGTAGACTGACTACCACGAGAATTCCTTGTGTGATCATACCTCCATATTTATCCGCTGGTAGGTGCTTGAGTTTATGCACCTTTACCGGCGATGAAAAAGGATCGTGTCTGTCGGCATGGCATGATATCGCCAATCTACCGTGCCCTCTCGCCGCCATGTGGGAACAAGATCCTATTGTTTCGCCTACCAGTCTTTCACCTCATGGCATTGTTTAAATCGAAATGTCCCTTTGCCTTTGAAGATCCGCTTTTTGTTCGATGTCACGATGTGATAATCATTTCCCATAATGAGCTGATGTTGCTGCTTTATTGTGCGAACAAATACTAAACCCGTATAGGACGATTGCAATCTGATGGTTCTGGTATTAACCCTGTGATTAAGAGGATTTGTTGGCTCAGTAGGATCTCAGAATAGTTATTTTAACATGAATCATGTTTTATGTAACGACCAATAAAAGTATTTAATCTCTAAAGGATTTCAAATTGTTTTCCTTGATATTATGTCCATGTGGAAATTTAAATTACAGGCTCCTGTAATTCTTTTAAATGCAACAACAAAGCTATTACAATTATTTCAATTACATTTCTTTTGTGTTTAAACTCCTTGTTCTACAAATTACACAATTACATTTCTTGTACTCGAAAACTCATATCCTAAGCTCTTATCCCAAAACCATATGAAAAGGACACAAGGATTGAAATACCCGTTCCCTGAACCCAAATGGCTTTCAACGTGAAAAAGGTAAACCACAACATATGAAAAAGGAACGCATTAACCCATAAAGGATGTAAATGAAGTACTTCTTTGTGCTTATTTCTTCTACATTATGTTGTTGACTTCTCAAGGATGTTATGCAAACATGTGTTCTAAATGCTTTGTCTCTCCAAGAGTTGGATTTTAGAAACCATTTACATATTGTCTTCTTTATCCATATGTGTTAAAGCTTGGGGGAAAACGAAGATTTTAAGGATGGGAATTGAAAGCTTGGTAACATTTTTATGCATCCAAGAAATTGAGTCATTTGAAGGGATATAGCTGTGGGACAATTTAAAATTAAGAAGGAACATGGTTTTACTTTAAATTAAAAGAGCAACTTCAAAACCACAGAATAGATAAAGACAGAAGGAGAACTTCGAACTAATTCACTTAACTAGCCCGATGACCTTGAAATCATTGACATTTCACGGTCCCATATAAAACCTTGTTTTTAACGAATAAGTGAATTTGTAATAACCAAAGCTGCGTAGCAGATTTAAGCGGAATCGGAAGCTTATTTATCCATTTATTTGTTTTCTATCTAACAGATGAAAAATCCAATTATAAAATAGAAACAAGTTGGGTAGAAAGACCTATGCTCATGTCAGAAGGGTTTTGTACTCAACTTACAAAATGCAGTACCCAGTAACGAATAAAATCAAGAAAGATGTCATATTCGAGGATCATACTATTATTAGCAGAGTTGAAAGAATTTTGACTTCTGAGTTATTTGTTATAGTTATACCCACAAATATCTCCCTTGATAATTATTTCAGATTTTTTAAGATCACGGGTGTCCATTCGCGAGGGAGGAAACACATGTTTCATGTATTCCCCCCCACCTATGCCCCCACAGAAGCAAGAACTGTTTTGAAAAGCTCTCATAGAGAACTTTCAGTTGATACTCATATCGACTACCTTTCATGAAAATTTTTTTTCAGGGGCCACTCCTCTCTACTGTAATCATCGATTCATGGCCTGTTTTTTAGAATCTTAGAATGGTTACAAAGCCCTTTTGCTAGGAGCTCTCTCCTGCCTTTCCAACTTATTTCAATTGTATATACTCATCTTCATGATACCCATCATTCCTGAAATTTTCATGCAAATCCTAGCAAAGCTGTAGTTTCTAAGTCGGTAAAAAGCGCATATGGCTCCATAGCCGTATGTTTCCATAGTAATAGAGGGCATATTGTTCCATAGTAATGCAGGAAAATTCAAATCGCTATAACTTCGTTAAATATTATTCGATCTTTATGAAACTTGCAGAGAAGGTCAATCTTATAAATAGTCATCTGTGTGCTAAATTTTATTGAATTTAAGGGTACCGTCTAGATTTTATTTAAGAAAACTTAAAATCAATAAATCATACTATTACTAACAAAGTTGAGTGAATTTCGACTTCTCGTGTATTTGTTGTTGTTGTACTCATTAAGGCCTACATCCATGATTTTTTTCAGATTTTTCGGATGGAAGGTGTCCAATCGCGGGGGGGGGGGGGGGTACGCGAAAAGTTCGTACATTTCCCCTTCCCCTGCCCCCCTCGGTACTCATAAGGCAATTTTAAGACTTGTTTTGGAAAGATCTTGTTGAGACCTTTCCAATGACACCCTACTCGACTACCAATGGTGAAAGTTTTTTTTAGGGGGGTCACTTCCCTATATGGGGAGACCCCCCTTAAACCCCTTTGAAAATTTTTCCCACCATTGAACTTTCAAGAGGTCACCACTTCTGACCTTTCCACAAAGTTTCATGGCTGTAGCTTCTATCGTTTCGGAGAAAAAGTGCTGTGACATACAGACGGACGGACGGACGGACGGACGGACGGACGGACAGACGGACAGACGGACACAGGTCGTGATTGCAATAGGGTTTTGTATTTTAGTACAAAACCCTAATAAGTAAAAAATAATATAAAATCAAAAATGACACTTCAAAAAATCACAGAAAAAGGCAACTCAAACAAGGTGAGAAAGTAAGCAATTTTTGAAAACTAAATACGATATAGCAAAAGATCCAAGTTGAAATTCATCATGTTTTCTTGGAATCTAAAGCATAGGAGACTGGAAGTAGATTTCACTACGTACAAACGGAATGTCGAAAATAAGGGAAGCCCTAGAAGAACGAACAGCCAGCTTAATCGAAATTAGATTGACTAAGCGAGTATTTAGCGTCCAATGACAAAGTCTGTACAAAAACACTCATCAAGATAGATCTGACGATGTTCTAAAAAGGGAATACCAAGGAAAGACAGACGAGATTCATAGAAACAGTTTGGAATGCCGAACTTTAACAATAGGATTCTAGTAAAATTTCACTGGACGGATTCCAAAGAGCACTTAAGGTAAAGGAAATGGGGACAACAAACAGGAGAGCAGTATTCCAGCAAAGAGCGAGCTAAGCTTGTAAATAGCTTAGCAGAAGGAGCTGGGTCAGAAAAGTCAAGGAATGACGGAGGATAAAGCTAGTAATCCATGAAGCCCACCAAGCAATGTCTAATATATGAATATAAAATTTAAATTTAGAACCAAAAGTAACACCTAAACTTTTAAAATGTATCACAGCGTTAATGCACGTATTATTCATTAAACATTCAAAGGAAAAGGGATTGGATTTTGAAGTTAAAGAGAATTTGGTACACTTAGAAATATTTAGAGATAGCTCGTTAGTGTCACACATGTGAGACAAAGATTGCAGATCAGCCTGCAAAAGATCATGATCCATGGATGATTTAATAACCTTAAATATTTTGACGTCATCCGCATACATAAGGCAGGTATAATTAACGAGACACGGAAGATCATTCACTTAGAGAATAAATAAAAGAGGACCGAGAATGGAGCCTTGGGGAACACCACTGGAGGAAATAAAAAGAGAGGACACATATCCGTTGAGTGTCACATGACAAGAACGACTGGCAAGATAGGAAGAGAGCAATATGAGTAGGTGATTGGAGGAGCCAAAACGATCGAGTTTCTTTAAAAGAGTAGCATGATTTGCTGAGTCAAATACCTTGCTCAAGTCCAATCGTAACCTGTCCTCAAAGGCTTTGGCTACAATACTACTGAATTCGAAGAGGCTAGTCAACTCCGCCCTAGACGGTCCCAAGCCCGTTTGAGAAAGGAGGAGGGAACCTATTGCTTCCCCAACCGATAGCTTCCATGATTCATATTCACATTCGGCGAAGACCAGCCCGCAAGGCTCCAAACGGCATCAGTGGCCAAAAATTTTACGGAGACCTTCGACAACCAGCTGGCTCCTACCTTATCAGACGCATCATTAAAGACGAGCAACACAAGACAAGCATACAAAGTAGTGAAAATCCTAAAACGTCGTTATCAGCCGAAAACCACGCTCTGTCGTGATGACATCGGCAATATCATCGCTGATGAAACCAGGATTCAGGAAAGATGGGCATTATATTTCAAGAACCTCCTTAATCCTCCGCACAGCTCCACAACATCAGAGCCCATAGATGCCTGCGGTGAGCTTCCATTGGCCCCACCAACTCTGGATGAAGTTTGTTCCATCATCAAAGCCCAAAAGAATAATCGATTCCAGTGAAGCTCATCCAATACGGTGGCAGTAGTGTTCATAAAGTTTGTCACAAAGTCATTCAGCACATTTGGCAACAAGAACATATGCCGAGCTAATCAGTTATATTCCCTATCCACAAAAAAAGATGACAAGCTACGGTGGGAATATTATACTTTGTACGGCGTACAACATATTTTCTAAAATCTTAGAAAATAAAATCGGATCATACGCTAACAATATTATTGGGAAGTATCAAGGTGGTTTCAAAGCAAGTAGATCGACAATTAACCAATTGTTCACTGTCAAGCAGGTACTTGAAAAATGCTGGGGGTTCAACATGGACGTAAACTAAATTTTCGTTGACTTTAAGCAAGCATACGAGAGTATTGATCGTAACATACTGTACAAAATAATGCTTTGCTTTGGTATCCCACCCAAATTAGTGCGTCTTACCAAAATGACAATGACGTCGATGACCTCCCAAGTCCGCATGAACAACCAACTCTCCGATGCCTTTGACACAAATATCGGACTAAAGCAGGGAGATGGGCTGGTCCCATTGATATGCAATATGGCTCTGGAGTACGTCATAAGCTACCTGTCGATACGCGAGGTACGTTACTATTCAAGTCGAGCCAAGGAGAAGCCTATACGGACGACATCAACACGGTCATTAACAACTGCCAAAGAACTCTTCCGGAAACTCGACAGCGAAGCGAAACTAGTATGGCCACAAACCAATAAGAATAAAAAAAAGCTCATGACGCAGTCGAGGAAAAATACCTTAAATACACAAAATATCACACTTGGCGAATACAGTATCGAAACTTTCGGTGAATTTGTGTACTTAGGCGCCAATATAACGGGCAATAAAAGAGACGAAATACGCCGAAGAATACAGCTCGCAAATCAAATATTTAATTTAGTTTTGACGATCTTGAAGAACAGCTGCATGCACAGGAAAACAAAGCTCCAAGTATACAAATCAGTGATACGACCTGTGTTATGCTATGGATGTGAAACATAGACCCTAACCCAAGCATCCGCAAATATATTGAACACCTTTGAACGACGGGTTCTGAGGCGAATAATCGGAGCGAAGCAAGACGGGGACCAATGGCGAATTCGATGCAACCATGAGTTGTATGAAATTTTTGACGAACCGGAGGTCTCAACGATTGTATGGCTGCGGAAACTGCAATGGGCTGGGCACATGAATCGTATGGACGAACAACGGATACCCAAAAAGGTATTCGTTAGGAGGACTGAAGGTCGTGGACCAGTGGGGAAACCGAGGAAACGCTGGGCTGACTCGATCGACAAAGACAGTTCATCGCTGCTCGGATTTCAAAATTGGAGGACGCGGTCAATGGACCGAGACAGTTGGAGGCGCTATTTGCAGGAAGCGAAGGCCCGAGAGGGGCTGTAGGGCTAAGAAGAAGAGATTAGTCAAAGTAGAACGGCCTTTTATGCAACCACGTTTGTTTGGAACCAACAGATGGTGCAGTGAATTCAACAGTTTATTGTATACGATTCTCTCTAATAACTTTGAAAAACTGGACTGCAAAAAAAGGGGGCGATAACTAGTAATATCACTTATGTATATCTACTGTTTTAAAAATTGCAGTTAAGAACGCACTCTTTCAACAGAATGGAAAGCAGCCGGCCATCAAGTCAATATTGAATACAATAGATAATGGAGAACAAAACGATTTAGATAAGCATTTAACGAAGTGGTTCGAAATACCATCAGGGCCTACCCAAACAAAACTGATAAGAGCATCAATAAGACTTTCAACATCGTCGGGGGAGCACAAAGTAGAGGAAAGGGAGGGAAATTGAGAGTCCAAAGTACAAGAAATATAGGAAACGGAAGGTGGAGAGATGAAAAGAGAGGAGAAATAGACAGAAGTAATTGAGCATTCCGCATTGGCAAACTGCTCGGGGAACTTCACGAAAAGGACCATAGAAGTAGATGAGAGGGCTAACGCTCAAATGCAAATAAATAATCTCCAGTCAGCATTGGCCAATGCTAAATCTGAACTGATGCAAATGAGCAATAATAATAATTTGCAAACAGCATTGGGTCAAGCCAAATAAGAGCTTATGTTAATGGCAACAAATTCACAAAATCATGTTCATAATTTAACGTCTCAAATTGAAGACCTGAACAGACAATGTATGGAACAGACTAGTGAATTACTAGATTTACATAACATTCTGAATAAAATTGAAAAAATTAACATCTAGTCTTCCATCAACACTAGTTTGGAAGAATATCCATCGAATAAAAGTATTCATATGTCGGTTAACAAAAGACTTTACGTTCGTTGGTTTTGAACCCTTTCGTGCAACTAAAATGAACTCCATGGAGGTCTGAGAAAATGGAGAAGAACGAACGATACATGTTTTGGAAAAGTTCCAGGACTTTGAATATCTAAACTGTCTCTTGACGCCTACGATGATAGCAAATATAAAGCTTATATCGGACTAGGCAAGAACCACCCAAGATTTGTCATTGCACACTTCGATGCTATTTGAAAGAAGATAAACCTGAGGGAAAACGGCGAGTGCAAGTTATATGGCTATGCAAATGAAACACTAATACATTTTCCAACTCACTGCGGAACGTTGTCTAGTAAGAGAAGAGACAGTCGGAGAGCGTACTGCTTGATTGAGGAAGAGTTGGGTCACATGTAGCCAAAGAAAATCATCAGTTGTCAAGGGAACCAAGTTAATACAACTAATCTAGGCATACTGTAGGAATGGGAACACAATAAATCAGATACAACCCTCAGATACAGCAATATACTAATCTTCAATTCCTTGCTCTTCATTTTCATAAAATCACACTGGGCTATTTAATATTTTATTAGAGAATTGAGGAAAAGTGGCGGGACGTTTAACATCATGTGTCTCTTCGGCAACGAAACTCATTGCGCGGGCTTGGAGTGACAATCATAAGATGATCTACCAAATACAAATTACTCGACTCGCAAAAAACAAAAAGTTTCAAGAAACATACTAGGGAATGCACTGAGCTCAGATGGTCAACTGGGGTTTTCAGGAAGTGTCATACTCGTAAACATCTACCTAACAGGCAACCGACTCCAAAATATCTTCTCCAATCTTAGTCCTTCCAGTAGGAACGTAAAGAAGACTAGCACAAGTGATAAACGGTTGCTCATTTGTTTTTACAAAAGCGCTGCAAAATGCTGAACGAAATAATTGGAAGAGTTTCAGCAATCCAATTAAAAAAGCGTCAGAAAAATCCCACATCAATGCGGGATCTGAGGAACATGGATCACATCTGAGTGAAAGTCAGCGGGGAATATCTTAAGTCATTTCTTCGGCTGCTGTGTTCCAGTCCTCAAAATGACCTCGGGAATAAAGGATTGTCTAACTTTTCACACAGTCCAGAGTGACATGAGCTGTAAGTCTTTTCGAACCATATCAGTCTCTAGGGATAGATGGAAGGGTCCTATGGATTTTTCAACTGCTCATGAAGAGTCTTTAAGAGTTGCCTCAAACTTAGCTACAAACCAATAACTTGGAAATAATACCGAATTGAGTTCTACCGATGGTAGGAAAGAGTAGTCGTATAACCACCAGAGAATATTGCTATTAAGGTTAATGTCTTTTATTTTAAAAAATTTGGAAAAATACTGGAATGAGAATTGAGATCACAGAGAAAAGTCCATGAATGGTCGCTGTGAGTGAATTTCGCGTATATCGGGGTGCAGATAAAATGCAGTTAATCATTTTTTAGAAGTATTTAAAAATACGGTAAGTCGAGTATGTAGATACTTATGCATTGGTATATGAAAGAACGAATCAATAGTTTTCGAATTGCATTATGTTAACATTCTTGCAATATATATTCATAGCATGGAACCCTACTTTTTACCGGCTGAGATACATTAAAAATACGAGCATCATTATCATCCAGACTTTGCAGCATCTCCAAGCTTGAATACATTTTGAAAAGTGCGTCCTGTAGCCCACAAGAAGATAAAACTTCCGTTCTTAATTGTTCTTCCTCATTGCTCTTTTAAATTCTCATTACCTTGAGATTCACCATGTGTTGTTACAAATTTTTCGAGGTCTTCGATTGCAAGATCCTCGAAATCGGAGCCTTTGATCATTGCAGTGATATCTTCAAACACTTGTCTATCCCTCTGCACATTTCTACTAAGAAATATCTACCACATCAGGCCCAAGTTTACGCCACACGCCGTTCATATAACTTTTTCCAGCTATTTCCTGACTTCGTCAGGATTATAACAAGCCATCAGGATATTTTATGACTTCGACCACTCTCGCATTGATTGTCACCCTTCTTCATGGGTTTCATGAATCAGCTGACTAAAAGTACGACGATGCTAATAAGCCTTGAAGTTTGTTATTGCTCCATGGCCCATGTGCTGCCAAATTGACGTAGTGTTTGGTGGAAGGAACTTCATGAAGACTTCCAAATCTGTAGGTGTATTGAGTGCTGTGGGATGTCTAGGAGCATTACCTAAGAGCAGCAAAAGTTTACGCAGAAGTCTGATTCTGTCAGAGTAAGATTTGACTGATGGGCAAAAGCTGTTAGTATATCAATCTTGGTAAACTTCACATTTGAACCGCGCCTTACGGTTAGACCGTCACTCAAATGGTAGGCTAGTTTTATCTATTCCTTTCAACGCACGACATACCAACAAAGGCTTAAGTATGTAGTCACCATTAGCATTTCCACCCAGCAGGAGCGTAAGTCAGTTTTTCGCAGCTTTAAACCCCTAGCATGTCAATTTTCTTAAGATATAATATCCGTGGGGGCATTTGTTTCCAATAAAACCCAGTTTCGTAAACATTGAAGATGAGTTAGGCAGGCATTTTCTCTCGTGCTATGAGCTTTTGAAATTTCTCTGGAAATTCAACTGCAGCTTCAATATTTGCGTCGGATGGTCCATCTTTTATTTAGATATTGTGAAGATTTGATTTGCGCTTAAACCGATGAAGCCAGAGTAGTAGAATTTATCTCGCCTTCTTATTGCTTCTGTATGGCTGTATGGCTGTATGGATATACTAATCTACTATCCAGATTGCCAGTAACTTCTCCATTTTTTCCCAGAATTAAAAACCTTGAACGACTATATTTAATTGCACTAAATGTCGATGAACACGATTTTTCACAATCGTCCGCTCAGTCAATTCTGATGGTTCAAAATCTCGGCTAACAATTGTAGCGTTGCCATCATTTTCCATTCTTTTGAATACCTTGAGTGTCACTTCCAAAGTCAAACGGTTGCACTCTTTTTTGTTAACGCGTGGTATTTTTACGTTGCGTTAAGCTTTTCACACCAAATGTTTAAATGTAACTGAATGTTGACAAAAACAAACTGCCCCTGACTTAAAGAACTTACGGGAATCCCCTGGCTTCATAAGCAATATTTGCATGTAAAGTTAGAGAAAGCGGGAATTCCCCGATCAAAATCATGACATAGCACTAATTTAAACAAAACGGTGTTACCAGTCATGTAAAACAAGATATTAAGCCTAGTCTGCAGTATGCTGGTATTTTATTTATTTATTTATTTATTCCATCTTACAGACTAAATAATCCAATAACAAAATGGAACGCAAAGAATAATTACAGCAATATTTAAATGAAAAAGAATAATAAAAGGTCGATAGTTGAAAGTTAAACTACTAGTAAGTCCTTTAGTTTTTTCTTAAATGCTATGTAAGAAGAGGGGAAAGGACCAAGCTCGAGATTATTATGATTTCGTACGATTCTTAAAATTGGTGAATGGAAATATAAATCAGTTCTACCATATGGGATAACGAAATAAGAATTCATCCGAGATGAACGAGATGTTTGTCGGAAACGCAGCTCAGAAAAAATATTTAACGGGACTTGATAGTAGCGGAGTTTATACAAAAAACATTGGCCTAAATAAGTTCGTCGGGATATTAGAAATAGAAGAGATAGGAAAGATAAACGACTTTCAAAGGGCTGATACGGCAAATTAAACTGATGGAAAAGAAAACGCGTGAACTTTCTTTGGACAGTTTCTAAAGAAGACACGAGACAAGAATATCGGAGGGACCAGATAACAGAGCAGTATTCAAGCAAAGGGCGAACCAGACAAACAAATAGGCGGACATAAGAAGAGATGCTATTGAATTTATGTACATGTCTAAGGATAAACCCGGAAACTCTAGACGCCTTAGTAATCACATTTAAAATATGTGCATCAAATTTGAGTTTTGGATCAAAAGTTACTCCAAGGTCTTTATGACTGAACACTTCAGAGAGCAAAGCATCATTTAATATATAATTAAAATTAATTGGAGAGTCCTTGAGAGAAAAAGTCATTTTATGACATTTAGTAGTGTTAAGACATAAATAGTTTGAAACACACCATTCATTTAGAGCATTCAGATCAGTTTGGAGGAGCTGACAGTCTAAATGGGATTTGATGGAGTGGGGTGTAATTTAGTAACTAAACGTGTCTGAGCACCAAGAATATAGTTGAGTTGATTAGTAAGTAGTTTAGCTGTGTCGATTTTTTCATTATATTTTTCATCGGGCGAATAGAGGTCAATGCTCACTAGTTCACCGATTAAAGAAAACGGAGCCCATCAATTTAGTCGAGTATTTATAGTCTGTAGTACAATTTTTAAAGAAATTTAAATAGTTTTATTCTTTTTTTTAAATTACACTACTTACATTGGAAAACTATCATTAAAAACCTAACCAGTTATAAAAATAATAAAAATTTTGCTACGACAACTGTTCCGGATATAAACACTTTGAATTGACAAACAAACTACTATTTATTTCACTTTAATTTATTTTATAATTTAAATTCAACCACAACTCGTTATTTTTGTTGAGAAGTAGGATGAAATACAAGAAGATCAAAATTAGAGGAAAACCTAACCCAGCGTTTTCACGCCGATGTAATGGCTTCGCCCCAAAAGGCTGAGCCGTAATTTAAAATAAAAGGTCAAAGTTTGTTCGTAGCAATACTTACGGTGCTCTTACTAGTGCACTCGCAAGCTGTATATTTTTGACTGAGACGTTATTACATTTTCCTAAACTATTTATACAAATTTTCACATTACAAAAATGGTCACACACGATGTGACCCTTTTTCCATGTTCTAAAAGCAATAACTGTCACATAAAAAAGCAATAACTGTCACATATCTCAATTTACAAAATATTCAATACCCAAAACAAAACATTCAACCACAATATTCATTCCTCATTACCTCATGACATTAGTCACTATTGCATTGTTTTCATTCGACATCGAAAACAATGCAATCACATATGATGCATTCGCATTTGCTTTGGTTTAGCCGCTATGCCACTTGAGAAGACTCGTGCCATAGGGTAAACAGATACATGTAGTGACATAATATTCATGTAGGTCGTGTATCCTCATTCATTGAGTCACACCACGTGTAGTCCGTAAATGAGTATACGTGAAATACGATACTCTCCAGAATGGATGAAGCGCGACATTGGTAATTATCCATGCACATGTTTTGTGTGGATAATTGTGTCAGCTTAAGAATGCTTATGGAATGTTTTATGGAATGCTATGAATGTTCTACGGGTTTGTATTTGCATATGATGAGAATGCGTATTTGCATATTCAAAGTGAAATGCAATTTACGTAATGTATGTATGTACTACATTTTACTCATTTAAATTCAACTATAGAGCTTACTGATTTACTTTAAATTTATCTTTGTTTTTACTTTCGACCGTTCACATTCACATCCAACAAACTAATGAGATAATATGAACAGATTTTTCGCTGTACCGCAATTTTCAAAACAAAGGAATTCGGTACTTTCTAATTCGCTATCAGTGAATTTCAAACTGACAACATCGTAATTCTAAATTCACAATATATCATTTCTGATAAAATCATCACCGTGATCTTCAGTAATTGTTGACAATCAGATGTCAGAAACATCTGTCAATGTTGATTATGAGTGTCAACAACATCCAATTCAGGTAAGTTTTCTAATTTGAATAGAAAAGAAAAAACGATTCTTTGTGCTTTTTTTTTGTTTCAGGTTTCAGCGATGGATTGGCAGACAACTCTAAACATACTCCCCCGGATGAGGAGTTTATTGAAAACTCTCATCAGCCTTTACTCTCAAGTGCAGTTCCTGTAAATGTAAGCATTAGTTTGATAGTTTCATTATTTGATATACGTTTGATGTCAATTAGGCTCGGATGTTTGGTTTCAGCGTTCTTTAAGTTTGGATCCGTGGTTCGATGCATTGGCATGGTGAAGTTATCCCACCTTATGCTGGGCGTCCACCTACACCGTCATCGCGCTTTAGTTTGCGGTTATGGTCGTAGTGGTTACGGCAAATCGGTTCTGAAAACATGGGAAATTGATAGAAAGGTTGGGAAACGAGGAAATGATAAATTGGAATGTTTGGCTATGATGTATATTGTGATGGTGTCGATCTTTGTATAGGCAGTAATGCTATTTTTGTGATGGATCGTTTGTATGTTTTGCCATTTGCCCAAACCGTAACAACGCGTACTATTGCATCGGGACCCGGATGTACTTGCGTGATCCGAGCTAAAGGCCATCGGTAGGATGGCAGCTTCTCATCCTTTAAGATGCATAAATCACCGACTTTCACGTTGGTTTCTTTAATTAACCATTTCGGCCGACGTTGGAGACGACTCAAGTATTCCTTCTGCCATCGCTTCCAAAAATCTTGGGTAAGTTTTTGAGTCAGTTGCCATCGGTCTAAGTGATTGATATTGGCCATTTCGAATTCCTTTTCAGGTGGTACTCCCATAATATCACCGATGAGAAAATGGGCTGGAGTCAATGCAGTGATATCACTAGGGACATCAGTTAGAGGGCATAAAGGACGAGAGTTAAGACAAGCTTCTATTTTAACTAACACTGTAGAAAGCTCTTCATATGTTAAAGGTACGTTGCCTACTGTTCGACGTAAATGCAATTTAATTGAACGCACTCCGGCTTCCCAGAGCCCACCGAAATTAGGGGAAGCTGGTGGATTGAAATGCCATTTTACTCCATCATTTGCTAAGGTCTCAGCCGCATCAGTATTTATTTTCATCATGATTTTTAGTTCAGCAGCTGCTCCAACAAAATTTGTCCCAAAATCGCAATAAATGTGTTTGCAAACTCCTCTTCTTGCCATGAATCTGTGCAGCGTTGGTAGAAATGTTGGTATAGAAAGATCACTAACGACTTCTATATGTATAGCCTTCACAGCCAGGCAGATAAATATTGCCACATAGCCCTTTGATATTTTGCATCCTCTTCCACGGCGATCTTTGAGATTGAATGGGCCACAGAAATCGATACCTGTGTGTGTGAACGGGCGTGATATGGTTACTCGAGCTTCTGGCAGATCTCCCATTAGTTGCGTCAAACCCTTTGCATTAGCACGAAAACAGCGGACACACCGGTGTATGAATTTTTTAATTTGTTTGCGTCCGTTTATTAGCCAGAATTTTCTTCTCAAATTATTTAGCATTAACTGCGTTTGTCCATGCATTCATTGTTGATTGGTGTATCTAATTTAGAATTTGTTCAGTAAATTTTCCACTCTGAGGTAAGATTATTGGATATTTTTCATCGAAAGAGAGTTGAGCGTATTGTAGGCAACCTCCAACCCTCATTATGCCCTTTTTATCTATAAATGGATTCAGATTAGCTAATTGGCCTTTATTTCCAACTGGTTTCAATTTTTGAAGATTTAGTAACTCTGCCGAGCATTCCGTTCGTTGAGCATGTCTGTCCCAGAATTCGAAAGCATGTTTTAGTTCATCGCTAGTGAGATATGTTTGAGGGATTAGTCGATTCAATTTCGGTTTAATCGCACGAAAACAATAAGCGGTGATTCTTATTAACCTTGTTAGAGTCGAGTATTTTTTCAATAGATCATCCAAAAAATTGTCCTTTATTATTCCAATATTAACCATCGTCCGTTTACGTTGCTCGATATCAGTTTATGGTATATCTTTATTTTCAGGCCAATCATCGATCGATGCAGTTAACCAGCTTGGTCCGTGCCACCATAGTTTATTATTGACCAGCTCGTCGGGTTTAATTCCCCTCGAAGCTACATCAGCTGGATTGTATTTTGACGGCACATGACGCCACGGCACGTTGCCAACGTTTTCAACAATGTTAGCCATTCTATTGCTGACGAAGATAGACCATCGGGTGGGATGACCTCTCAACCAAGTTAAAACGATCTCCGAGTCGGTCCATTACCAGGTGGATATCTTTTCCAATTCTAATGCCGTTGTGACTTCCTTTACTAACCGAGACAATAATACTGCTCCACATAACTCTAAACGGGGAAGAGTCACTGGTTTTACTGGGGCCACCTTGGTTTTGGCTGCAAGAAGATGAGAGGTGATCGTTGGACCTGATTGTATGACTAAGTAAACCGCAGCCACGTAAGCCCTTTGAGAAGCGTCACAGAATCCATGGAGAGATACAAGTGCGTCTGGTTGATATGTCACCCATCTTGTTATTTTAATACGTTCAATTGCAGGTAGCTGCTTCCACAAAGTAATCCATTCGGTGTTTAGATGACTTGGTATTGGGTCGTCCCAGTTTTGCCCAGACAACCAAAGACTTTGAAGTAATATTTTCGCCACTATTATGATAGGTGCTATCCAGCCTAGCGGATCATATAGACGTGCTACTTCTGATAGAATAGCGCGTTTTGTATACGTTGTTAGTTGTTCACGCTTCTTCAGTCGATACGTGAAGTAATCCGTCAATGGAAACCACATAACTCCTAACGATTTGTACCCTTGATCCATATCGAAGTCGATTGCTTCCTTCATCTCTATATCCTGTGTTGGGACTCCTTGCAAAATTTGTTTGTTATTTGCTATCCATTTTCGTAATTGAAAACCACCAGAGCTCAATAGTTCAGTCAATTGATTTCTTTTGATGATGCATTCTTGTAGGCTGTCTCCTCCAGATAGCAAATCATCCACATAAAATTCGTTTAGTACCGATTCGCAAGCAACAGGAAATTTTTCTTTTCCGTCCATCGCCAGTTGGTTTAGCGTGCGTATTGCAAGAAATGTGGCAGACGTGGTTCCAAAAGTCACTGTTGTAAGGCAGTAGTCTTTCATTGGTTCATTCGGTTGAGATCTCCAGACAATCTTTTGAAAAGGAGGATGCATGTTCACCTGTCTATACATCTTTGTGATGTCAGCCATCATTGCAAACTGCTTCAACCTCCATTGGATGATGATTGACGTCATGCTCTTTTGAATAGATGGTCCAGTCAACAAAATATCGTTGAGTGACACTCCAGAACTCGTTTTCCTCGACGTGTCAAACACTACGCGTAATTTGGTTGAAGTACTTTCTTTATATACAGCGTGATGTGGGAGAAAATTGGCTGTGGTGATTTTCCTTCCAGCTTCGAAAACTGACTCTTCACAATAAGGAACTTCCTTCATGTGGCCCAAGTTGATCTATTCCTGGATTACGGTTGAGTATTCTGCGTAAAGTTCTTTGTTCACGGCAAAACGTTTTTCTAATTTCAATAAGCTTGTTACTGCGCTTGTTCTAGAGGTTCCTAACTGATGCTGGCAATCCATATTTTTGAAAGATAATCGGACCTGGTATCGTCCGTTTGACTCCCTTTGTACGTGAGTTCGATAGTGTTGCTCGCAAGCTTCTTCTTCCTGCGTCATGACTCGGCTTGTTCCAACTTCTTCAATTTCCCAAAATCTCTTTAATTCTTCGCTGATTTCTAAGTTTCGGTTTGTTTCAATTGCAAATGTATGTAATATTTGGGTGTCGCCTATGTCAACTTTCCCAGATATTATCCAGCCCAATTTGGTAAATTGGAGCACTGGCCCTTGTTTCAAATTTCTAATACCTCCGAGGATTATTTGTGCATAAATGTCTGCTCCTAATAGCAGATCAATTTTGCTGGGTCTATCAAAGTGAGGATCAGCGAGGTCTAAGTGTTCAATTTGTTTTCTAATGGACGTAGAAATAGTCTGTGATGGAATAAAGTTAGTCAATTTATTTAAGATGATAGCCTCTATGGTCAAATGTTCGTTATTTCTGAGATATAACTTCATTCTCAATTTTCCATTTGACGAAATACCCTTTGATTTCCCAATGCCTGCTATAGTGGTGTTTGTGGATCTTCGTTTAAGTCCTAATCTTTGGGCTGCGCATTCCGAAATGATTGACGTTTGTGACCCTTGATCTAGTAAAGCACGGAGTGTCATGTCTCCATTTTAAGTCTCTACGTTCACTAAAGCTGTCGCTAATAATACCGTTTGCATATTGTCCAAAATCGGAGTGTCCATTATAGCGGCTGTTGGTGATTTATTCGATAAGAGGTTTCCGGACACATCGAACATCTGTGATTGTGTGCTATGTGTAAATGCCATTATGGGTTGTTCATTAGGTGCTGCCATTCGTTGTTGCTCATTAAAAATTCCAGAGCTCGATCCCTGAGTTTCGTATCTAGGTGACATGTATGTTCGATGACTGACGTCGGTATTGCTTGTCATTTCAGACCTGTGGAGTAGCGTGTGATGTGCTTTCTTACAGCGAAAGCATCTAGTTTTGCTAGGGCATTGCCCAACCAAGTGTCCCTTTTCCAAACAATTCAGACATAAGCCATTCCTTTTAACTGTATCAAATTTTAATGAGTGACTAGCTTGTTGAAACTCTGTACATTGTCTGAAATGATGTGAACCCTTACAGAGGATACAATTCAATCGTTGACCTGTCTTACTTATCAATATATTATGAACAGTTCTGTTTGGTCTTTGTTTATCCACTCCAGCAGCCTCCAACGCTCTGAAACGAGATTGCATGAAATCCTTCAGCTTTTGAAATGACGGTGGTTCAGGAAGAGAGGCTTGCTGTTGTTCCCACAATTGGCGTGAATCAGTTGCCAAACGTTGTGTGGTGAGATGAACCAACATCGCATCCCACTTATCGTCAATTTTTAAGTTGTTTATTGCTTGAACACAATCAAGCGTTCTATCCAGTAGTAGCTTTATTGACGAAGCGGATTCATTAGCGTTGCTTAACGTTAGTAACCTTTTCAGCTGCACGTTCAGGAGGACCTGTTTGTCATCGTATCGTTCTAGTAGAAGCTTCCATGCCGAGTCGTAATTGTCATCGGTGACTGAATAATGTTTCAGTAGCTGCTCGGCTTCTCCTGCAAGACTACATTTCAAATAGTGCAGCTTTTCCACTTTGGCGATATTTGTTTTGCTATGAATAAACGATGTGAATAGGTCCTTGAATGCTGTCCAATCACTGTATCCCCCACTGAATTTGGGTAAATTTATTCTCGGGAGTCGAACGTCTGTCTCTTCTGAAGCCTTTGAGGGTTGATTTTGTGTATTCTGATTGCCTTGCATTCCTTGCGATTCATGCTCTATACGCAATTCCTCCAACTCCGTTTCGAAATTCAAATTAAACTCTTCGAAGGTAACATACACATTTTTCGTAAAATATTCCAGTGTCAAATCTTCCTTCCCTTGAACCAATGCGAATATTTGATCATGAGTTTGAATAAATGATCGACGGACCTCTTGTACCCGTTGTATTAATTTATTGACGTACGCCAACGTTTTACGGGCTTTGGAGTCCTTTCGGAAATTATTATACATTTTATATATTTGCTCGTTTAGTACGTCTTGTTGCGCTACTAAACGTTCCATTTTTGCAGCTTGCCGTAGTTTTAAAATACTGTACTAGGAAGAGTACGTGTTAAAGTCGGCAGATTGCGTTCGGCTTACAATTTCTTGTCTGTGACGACCGAATTTGACCTGTAATATGCTATTTCCTATGATCAATATTCGGTCACTATTATTCAAACGGTTGATATTGCTTATGTAAGTGCTTGAACACTACGTCAAACACTTTGCACAGTTTAATTCGTACGTTTTTAACACCAACTGTTCAAAATTAAAATTGAAGCAATCACCAGTTTTCACAATTATGTCCAACACTGCAAACAAAGTTTGCTTGGCGTCTTTTAACGCTAAGAATTGAGAAACTTTCAAACAGTTATGTATAATAAATAAAATTCGAAACGTTTATATTTTCGTCTCATTGACGCACAGCAGTATGAAACTTTCCAAACAAAGGATAAATAAGGAAAATGGAAAAGGACTTACCAGACCTCCTTGCCGTTAACCATATGTCTTGGGTTTAATTCACCGCGCGGCCCGGAATTTAAATAATACCACGGAATCGATTATTTATACGAATTCTTATATCCGGCTCGACGGACCAAAAATGTTCCGCATATAAAACACTTTCAATTGAAAAACAAAACTACTATTTTATTTCACCTTATTATTTTATAATTTAAATTCAATCACAAACTCATTACTTTACTAATTTAAATTCAGCTACAGAACTTATTGATTTACTTTGAATTTATCTTTAAATTTACTTTCGACCGTTCACATTCACATCCAGCAAACTAATGAGATAATATGAACAAATTTTTCGCTGTACCGCAATTTTCAAAACAAAGGAATTCGGTACTTTCTAATTCGCTATCAGTGAATTTTAAACTGACAATATCGTAATTCTAAATTCACAATATATCATTTCTGATAAAATCATCACCGTGATCTTCAGTAATTGTTGACAATCAGATGTCAGAAACATCTGTCAATGTTGATTATGAGTGTCAACAACATCCAATTCAGGTAAGTTTTCTAATTTGAATAGAAAAGAAAAAACGATTCTTTGTGCTTTTTTTTGTTTCAGGTTTCAGCGATGGATTGGCAGACAACTCTAAACAACAACTTATAATTAAACTTAAACCAAACAATGCTGTACAAAATCAAGGTATTCTTTGGATTTTTTAATGCTCGTTCCTATCGAAAACAATTCATAGCTCATAGTTCATCTCTTCTATTGATCTATTTTCTTACCCATAACATCTTTTTACTTATCACACTAATTTCCTCACCCGCCTTTCCTAAAATAGCCATTCCAACAAGCTAAATCAGCTTAGGGTAAAGTCACGAGATGTGGCGCATCATTTGTCAATATGTAATAACTTTTGAAACATAGGGATTCTAGCGCACTCTCGGGCCTTTGCTTCCTGCAAATAGCGCCTCCAACTGTCTCGGTCCATTGACCGCTTCCTCCGATTTCGAAATCCGAGCAGCGATGAACTGTCTTCGTCGATCGAGTCAGACCAGCGTTTCCTCGGGTTCCCCACTGGCCCAACGAACAAATTTTTGGGTATCCGTTATTCGTCCATACGATTCATGTGTCCAGCCCATTGCAACTTCCGTAGTCTGAGAATCGTTGAGGCCTCTGCCTCGTCAAAAATTTCACACAGCTCATGGTTGTATCGAATTCGCCATTGGTTCCCGTCTAGCTTCGCTCCAATTATTCGCCTCAGGACCCGTCGCTCATAGGTAGTCAATATATTGCGGATGCTTGGGGTAAGGGTCCATATTTCACACCCATAGCATAACACAGGTCTTATAACAGATTTGTATACTTGAAGCTTTGTTTTCCAGTGTCTGCAGCTAGTCTTCAAGATCGTCAATACTGAATAAAATATTTTATTTGCAAGCTGCATTCTTCGGCGTATTTCGTCTCTTTCATTACTGGTTCTTGTTATTTTGACACCTAAATACACAAATTCACTCACATTTTCGATACTGTATTCGCCAAGTGTGATATTTTGTGCGCCTGAGGTATTTTTCCTCGACTGCGTTATGAGCTTTGTTTTATTTTCATTAATTTGTGGCCCTACTAGTTTTGCTTCGCTGTCGAGTTTCAGGAAAAGTTCTTTGGTAGTTGTTAATGACCGTGACAGAATGTTGATGTCTTCCGCATAGGCTACTACTTGGCTCGACTTGTATAGTAATGTACCTCGCGTATCGCGCATCCTTATGACGTACTTCAGAGCCAAATTGAATAGCAATGGGGCCAGCCTATCCCCCTGTTTTAGTCCGATATTTGTGTCAAAGGCATCGGTGAGCTGGTTATTGATGCGGACTTGGGAGGTCGTCGATGTCATTGTCATTTTGGTAAGACGGACTAATTTGGGTGGGATGCTAAAGCAAAGCAATATTTGGTACTGTATGCTGTCGTATGCTTGCTTAAAGTCAACGAAAATTTGGTGTACGTCTATGTTGAACTTCCAGCATTTTTCAAGTACCTGTTTGACAGTGAACAATTAGTCTATTGTCGATCTACCTGCTCTAAAACCACCTTGATACTCCCCAATAATACTGTTGGCATATGATCCAATTTTATTTTCTAAGTTCTTTGAAAATATTTTGTACGCCTTACAAAGCAGTGATATGCCTCTTTAATTTTCGCACTGTAGCTTGTCACCGAACTGACTCTTCATGAGCAGTTGAAAAATCAATAGGGTTCTTCCATCCATCCCTGGATACTGATATGGTCGAAGAGACTTACAGCTCATGTCACTCTGTTTTGTGTGAAAAGTTAGACAATCCTTTATTTCCGAAGGTATTTTGAGGACAGGAACTCAACAGCCGGAGAAATGACTTAAGATATTCCTCGCTGGCTTTCATTCCGATGCGATTCATGTTCTTCAAAAACCGCGGTGATGCGGGATTTTTCGGATGCTTTTTTAATTAGACTGCTGAAGTTCTGCTAACTATTTCGTTCAGCGTTTTTCAGCCCTCTTATAATTACAGATGGGCATCTGTCTATCGCTTGTGCTAGTCTTAGTCATCATGTTACTGAAAGCGCTAAGGCTGAAGAAGAGATTTTGAAGTCGGTTGCCTGTTCACTGTCTGAGCTCGGCGCCTTCCCTAGTAGGTTTCGTGATACTTTTTGTTTATTTTCAAGTGGAGTAATTTGTGTTTGGTAGATTACTTCTTAGGGTTGTCACTCTAAGCCCGTGCAATGAGTTTTGTTGTCGCCTAGTGTAGTGAAGTTCAACATCCGCCATTTTACCTCTGCTCTCGTGTAGAAACGAAAAGCAAGGATTGAAAATTTGTAGATTTTTGTATCTGAGTATGTATCTGATTTATTGTGCTCCTATTCCTACAGTGTGCCTGGAGCAGTTGTATAACATGGTTCCCTTAACAACTGATGATTTGCTTTGGGTCTCTTCAATTAAGGAATCTAGGTAGGGAATCATCAATGATCTACAGTTTAAACAATGCCAGTTTAACAAGTTCTTATTAAATTATTTTTAACAGTGAGTCCACACCTTTCTATTCATAAAGTCCAACATCTAACCAAGCATGGAACTAATCACTAAACAATTTTGTAACTTCACACTCATAATCAGTATCAACAAATACCGTTTACTAGTAAAAACTCTGATGTCAAGTTTTATGGAGCATTATTGTGCGGTTTTTGTCGACTTTTTTCTCTCGATAAATCAAAATTCCTCAGTTACATACATTTTCATACAGTTACGTATTAACGTGTTTGGTTTATCTTTTTTCCCAGTCGACATGCGGAGGAAATCGCTTTTCACGATCCTCCTTATCGCAGTAATATTGACTTGAAGGTATTATCAGTCGATGAAAAAGAAGAAAAAAAATCGGCTCGTTATCAATCCCAGTATCACCTTCATTATTACCGGCTTGTTCGTTTGTTTTTTTTTGTCCTCTCACTCTACTCTAGAATTTGTTTTGTTTTTATATCATTCTCCTTCAATGTTTTTATTGCAAGCGGTTTTATGGTTTATGCGATAAACTTACCAGTAGAACTATCCAAATATCAACAATATTGCTAACCGAACGCGAGAGAAGTTAGCCAGACGTGTAGCCAAATGGGGGTTGACGGGGTGGTGGTTAAAGAATAGATTCTAGTCTAATGGAACAATTTTTCCCGACTTTGTTTGCAAAGGGTATTTTGTTTGGAGAACAGTAGATTAGACGGGGATATAAATTATGAGTGGATTTTTTGGAAGTCTTACCCTCTTCAATTTATTTAATGGCATATGCGATAACTGATTACATGTTCCTGGTGTCGATAGGCAAAAGCAATATTTGCGACTTAGCGAAGATAAAAGATGATTAAATATTTAAGATTCGATTAAGAGGATAATGTTTCCTTATCACTAGGTGTGTGTGTGTATGTAGTTGTTTGTGCGTGCGGGACTGTTTCGATTGAGGTGTATTTTCGTACGTATTGATTGATTGTACTCGTATGTCACTGATAGGTGTGGAAAGATTGATTAGGGGTGGTTGGCGTGTGAAATGTTGATACGAAAATGTTGACTAGCTTATCTTTGAGCCATTCAAAATAATATTTGGTACAAGTTTTAATTACAAACATAATTCCATTGTTTGAGATTGTTCGATTGAAATAGATTCAGGAGATTGGTACGAGAGATGTGACGAAAATCAATGGTTTGAGCATATTCTAGTGGATACTAGTTTCCACGAATGATTTTTGATACGATAATTAATATTTCTACGGAAGATAATACCCTTGTTATCATCAAAGTTAGGATGAAAGTTAGGTTATCTACGGGCCCGACTTGTTATTTTTCTGTAAATGAGTGCAGTATTTCTTTAATTAAATGTGTTCATCGTCCGTTAAGGTTAGCAGCGATCGAATGCTGCCTTAACGAGCTACAGGTCTGAGCTCGCTGGACTGGCGTTGCCTGAAGACGCGTAGGTACGCTGGTAGAGCGAATGAACTATCAAGTGAGTTCACATAGAACAAATTCCCAACATAACGGTATTCAACCTTCAAATAACAATTTGAGTATGTACAAGCGCTCGCAAACGCTTTCATGCGGAAATGTAAGAAAAAGATTGAATCGGCAAATATTGCCCTGCATAGGCGCTTGAATGGAATGCAAGACGATGAACTTTCATTTTGATCAGATGGGCAACTGATTCCCCTTTCATTAAGTGTACGTACATGCAAACACAACCACAAACCGATTTTCTGCATGAAAGCCTAGTAAATAGCACTTTCACGTTTTATCTCAAATGGAAACAAATGATGTAAACGCGCTCTCTATCTTGCGCCAGTTTATCACTTGTTTCATCCAAACATTTTGCCTCTCTTTTAATTTGGCCGATCAGCTGGTGAAATTGCTTGTTAGTCTATATGGTCTGACGCTGGCAGCTAGTTTTTGCGGTGTCTTAGGGCGGGTTCTTTCTACCAGCACAAGGGCTCCGTACAAAATATTTCGCTGACAGAATTCTCGACCAGAATCGTAAGTGTACAGCTAGCATTTGTTCTTTGACAGGCGTTTAAATTTGTTTTCAGTTGGCATTATGGATAACAGAGAACGCAAATTAAGAAAAAAAGAAGAATGTGTTTAGTTTTCAGCAATCGTGGCAGAGAAATTATAAGTATAGAAAGTGGGTGAGAAAAGTTGATGAAAAACACGCAAAGTGTCTTATTTGTAACGTGAATTTTAAAGCGAAGTGGGATGGTGAAAAGGCTTTTTCAACTCACCATAATACTGAATTTCGTAAGAAAAGGTGAAAAACCTAGAAAAAATTTATTAATCACAGCATTTGTGCCAAAGAAAAACACTTCTGAAGAACTAAATATCACCATCATTGAAATTTCATAATTTTATCACGAAATCAACCATCACCATAGCCATTTGAGCACCGACTGCGGCATCAAATTAATTGCCTTCCTGCAGATTCCCCGCTAGCTCAAAAAGTTACTGCAACAGAACCAAAGCTGAAGCCATTTTGTTAAATGTGCTTGCACCAAACTCAAAAGAATTAATACTAACGGTTTTCACTATTCGATTTCTATTGATGCACTAAGTAAGGGCACCCAAAAAAATGTTTCCAGTAGCCATCCGCTATTTCGATAAAGAAAAAGGTAAAGAGAATATCAATCCTTTTTTATATTGATGACAAAATATATTGGACGTTTTTGAAAGTTCCGCTTCGACCTGAGACGAAAACTGTCGGCGACAGGCTTGTGAATGCGGAACTCAAGAAAAAGGAATAATTAATAAATAATTTTTTTATAATACATGAAACTTTACTAAATGGTAGAATAATTATAATATCAAAGTTATTGAACAATACTTAAAACTTCATTACATTTTCTTTGTATTTATGTTAAATTCCACACAAATACAAGTCACTAGGAATTTGTTTTTGTGTGCCATTGTGTTTATGTAAAGCGAATTAAACGATGTGCTGAATGAATGGGGGTAATAGGAAAACCGCGATAGTAGAAACTGCGATAGTGTATAGCGCAAGTTGAAGGCGATATTGATTAATAGTGAAGTGATTTTCGTGATATGGGCAGTTGAAATATAAGTTGATAGACAGTAAAAATTAAATCTAAGTGCGATTTGTAAAGTAGTTAAATTAATGATTGTGCATTCTTAGTTAATAAACTCTATTAACTTAATTTAAAAGACAGTGCGTTTTCACTTTTCCGGCACATTAAAAATTATCTGCCGCGAACTATAACGCGCGACAGTGGTGTCAGAAGTGAGAATGCAAATTCCGAAAGTGAAAACTTGAAAACATTTCTAAAGTGCACAATAGTGAAATTTAACGTGGGAACTGGTGGACACAAAAAACAATAAAAACGCCACGAAGCTTACATCTAAACATTAGTGAATTGACCATATCGGAGCTTAAGGAGGAGTTATAACAGCGAAATCTGGCTCGGCAAGGTACAAAGGCCATAATGATTGCATGCTTGCTTGACGCGATCGAGTCGGAAGGCGTATGTCTGGATTCGGGTGAGCCCTGAGATGCGGAAAAAGGAGCAAATCAAAGGAACCAGAAAATGTGCTGATGCAAATGTTGATGCTGATGCAGCGAGAGCAGCGACAACAAGCAATCGAAATCAAGGCAGACATCACACAGAAGCTGGAGGAGCAATCAACGAAGCTAAATGAACCGTCATCAAGTTTAACTGCGAAGCTAGATGAAAAATCAGCGAAGCTAAATGAACAATCAGCGAAGCTGGACCAACAAGCGATCAAAATCAAGGCAAAGTTGCAAAAACAGTCAACCGAAATAAAAGCGAAGCTTGGTAGTCCAAACGAACAAATTAAATGCGTTGAGGAAAAAGTTTACCAGGTCGAGGAGAAGGTCAGCCAGACCGACGAAAGAATCAACCATGAGATCAGCCAGATCGAGGAGAGAATCAACCATGAGATGGAAAAAGTGAATAAGGAGTTGGAAGCAATGAGGACATTAGTAACCACATCACCAGCCCCGCTTATAACCGCAGCGCAAAGTACATTCAGAAATGTGAACGCACCAACGTGAACGCTTGCTTGATTCGACGGGCAAACGTTCTGGAGTATTTACAAAACCCAGTTTGAAGCCGCCGCTAGGACAAATCACTAGGATGAGCAGGAACGCTTTTGTAGACTATCCCCGTTGAGTTGCACTCAAACTCGGCTGTTATATTGAATGCACTTGACATGCGTTATGGAGACGATCATCTGAAGAAGATTTATCGGTCACAGCTACGGCATCGAATGCAGAAGTCTGGCGAAACCTTACAGCAGCTAGCCCAAGACATTGAGCGACTGCCACTTTTGGCTCACCCAGCTTACGACCCAAAACATCGAGACGACGCAGCAACAGAAGCATTCATCAGCGCGCTAAAGGGCCAGGAATTGCAACAAGCCGTGTGTTTAGCTCAAAAGCAAACGGTTAGGAACGCATAAGCCAATGCGGTTTGAATTTTGAGGCAGCGAAAAATGTGACTCGTACCACTGGCCGGATTCGCGAGGTAGTGACAGACGCGTGCAGGTGTGAGCACGTGGAAATTGAGCGAGAGCGGCAGGTAAATGGTGCGCCTAGATGCTGGAATTGCGGTGAGAAAGGGAATCTGCAAGGAGATCGCAAGAAGCGAAGACAACCGAGCTATTGTCCAGGGTGGTGGAGATCCAGACCGAATTAGGAACTCAGAATGGAAGCCATTCAAACTGAGGGAGGCAACTTCGTGGGGCAGAGGTTGGCTAGGAGGAGCGACGTCCTCAGCACCACCATCATCGTGTCAAGAATACATCCGGAGAAGCAGACTTATGCCTTTCGGGTCAAGTTGACGGAGAACATTGCACCATCACAATCGGCACTGGTGCAACCCGATCGATTATCCGACCAGACCTAGTGAGGCAACAACTACTTCACAAGAGCAGAAGTTTCTCACTACGGACAGCCACGGGAGAAACTGCACCTGTCCATGGAGAGGTCATCCTCCAAATACAGTTGGGAGACCTTGCATTCCGACATAATTTTCTGGTCGCTAACATTTTAATGCTCCTTCTTTATCTTGGAAACTATCTTCTTGCTCATATATCGAGTCAACCAACCGTCTCTCTGAAGTTTTTTCTTCTTTCCTCTCACTTTGCTCACTAAATCAAGTAAATAACATCACAAACGTTAATGACCGCATTCTTGATCTGGTTTTATCAAACTGTTCAGACAATCAGTCTACTATTTTGGACTTAAAACATCTTGAATTTGCCTATGTTGCATCCGATCTCAACAATCCACCATTAAGTATTGATGTTAAACTGTGTAACATGAGGTGTAAGAAGACTGAACAGCCTTCAAGGTATAATTTCCGTAGAGCAAACTTTGCAATTATTGCGAACAATCTCCAATCGACTGATTGGGACTCCTTCTTTGCTAGTGTATCTTGCGATGATGCTGTTTCTAAATTCTACATGTATTTGAATACGCTGATCAGCCAACATACACCAATAGTTCACACATTAAAAAGTAATGACGCACCATGGTTGAACGCCGATATTTTGACCCATCTAAAAAGTAAGGATCGAGCTCATCGAGACTTCAAACGTACTGGGTGTCCTGCAGCTTGTACAGATTATCAAAGACTTCGTACTCTTGCTAAATGTCGCATTAAAGCATCCATGCGTGATTATTATCTCTCCATAGAACAATTTCTCTTGTCTAACCAAACAAAACCTTTTTGGTCTTTCATTCGTTATTTGAACACTTCCTCTCGTATTCCAGATTCAGCACATTGGAACAGCTTGGAGGCTAATGGGCCTTCTGCTATTTCAGATCTTTTTGCCAAATTTTTCTCTGAATCTTTTAGTGCCTCGTCCTCACTTACAAACGCGCCAGTAGTTCTAGTAAAGAAAAAGGATGGTAGCACTCGTTTTTGTGTCGACTATAGACAGCTAAACGGCGTCACTAAGAAAGATAGTGACCCGCTTCCACGCATCGACGATATCATGGACACTTTGGCCGACGCAAAATGGTTTTCTACTCGTACACTCGATCTCAAGAGTGGCTACTGGCAGGTAGAAATCGACAAGAAAAGCCGAGAGAGGACCGCATTTTTATTTGGGACCGGATTGTGGCGATTTGTGGTGATGCCATTTGGGCTTTGCAACACTCCAGCCGCTTACGAACGCCTGATGGAATACGTGCTACGAGGCCTAACTTGGGAGGCCAGTCTGGTGTACCTAGATGACATCATTGTCATCGGGAAAACGTTCGAAGAGCATGTGCGGAACTTAGAAGAGGTTTTCTCCCGATTGCGACTGGCGAATTTGAAACTTAGTCCCGACAAGTGTACCCTTTTCGCAGCTGAAGTAAAATACCTGGGACACGTTGTATCAGCCGAAAGAGTCAAAACAGACCCTGAGGAAATTGAAGCCGTGAAAAGCTGACCAACACCAAACAACAAGCACCAACTACGAAGTTTTCTGGGTCAAGCGACCCACTATCGAAGATTCGTCAAAGACTTTGCCAAAATAGCTAAGTGTCTCCATCAGCTAACCGAGAAAAATCGTCCGTATGTCTGGAACGAACAATGCCAGGTGGCCTTTGAGACCTTGAAGGAGAAGGTGTGTGAATCACTCGTGCTGGCATATCCAAAACGTAGAAAAATGTTTGTAGTTGACACCGATGCGAGCAACGGCGGGATTGGAGCTGTACTCTTCCAGCAGATCGATGGCGAAGAAAAAGTCCTCTCATATTACAGTCGAGTTCTCTCAAAAGTGAGAGGAACTACTGCGTGACCAGGAAGGAGCTAGTGACTATGATAGAGGCAACCAAGCAGTTCCACAAGTACCTATATGGCCAGAGTTTTGTTCTTCGAACGGACCATGCAACACTGAGATGTCTGCTTAACTTCAAAAACCCCGAGGGACAAGTTGCGAGATGGATCGAAAGATTGCAGTCATACGACTACAAAATTATTCATCGGAAGGGCGGAATTATTCATCGGAAGATCTCGTAGTCTATGCCCACCTAACTGCAAGCATTGCCAATGAATTGAGGAAAAGGAGCCGATCGTTGATCTGCGAGTGATAACGGTTAAGTTGGTCATTAGAGGAGATCCGAAACGCTCAGCTAGCCGATGAAGACATCGGACCATTACTCGTATGGAATGAGACCACTGGACGACGTGAGTGGAAGGACGTTTCGATGCATGGCGCAACCCTGAAAAGCTATTGGGCACAATGGAACTCCCTTCAGGTGGAGGGTGGCGTACTCGAGCGAAAATGGGAAACGGCGGATGGCAGCTCCTATAGGATGCAAATTATACTTCCCACAAGCCGAACCCACGATGTGGTTAAGGAAATGCGCGAAGGGTCCTCGGGAGGCCACCTTGGCGTTAACAAGACCTTAGCGAAATTGTGGGAAATGTTTTACTGGCTCCACGCTCGAGAAGACGTCGAGGACTGGTGCTGTAGATGCACGATTTGCACTTCCGCCAAAGGTCCAAAGCGACGGTTGAGAGGACAAATGCAAACCTATAACGTTTGAAAGGATTGCTCTTGACATGGCAGGACCCTTTCCTGAATCCGAATGGGGAAATTGATACACGCTGGTTGTGGCCGATTATTTCATCAAGTGGCCCGAGGTCTACCCCATTCCCAACCAGGAAGCAACTACTGTAGCCGAACAGCTAGTGTTAAATTGGGTCAGTAGGTACGGCGTATCTTGTGAACTACATTCGCATTAAGGCCGAAACTTTGAGTCACTAGTTTTTTGCGAGATGTGCGAGCTGTTGGGAATACAGAAAACGAGGACAACACCGCTGCATCCCCAATCCGGTAGAATAGTCGAACGTTTCAACGGCACACTCAGTGAACACCTGGCCAAGATGGTTGACGAGAACCAAAGGGACTGGGACCGACACATCCCATTATTCTTGATGGCGTATAGACCTGCCGAACACGCATTGACGGGTCACGAAAAATTCGTGTACGTCCCCCCCTCCTCTCGCGATTGGATATCTTTGGAGAGAAAAATCTCAAAAAAGCATGAAAGTAGATCTTAATGAGTACAAGGGCAACAAATTTGTTAATAATAGTACATTTTACGAATTTTACGTTTTTATCTATAAAATCGAAACGTTACCCTTAATTTTGCCAAAAATTTGCATCTAAATTTTCTGATGTCAAACACGTGTTTTCTGAAAGGTTCATAAAAATATATCCATAGGCAGTTAAGTTATAGACAATTGAAAATTTACCAATTGCAACAGCAATTACACGTGACACTGCTTCAATACACGTTCGGAAAACACTCAACCTCTACAGATATGTAAGGATTTTGATGAAAATTTTAGAAATAATTTCCAACATTGATATGTCATCAAGACAACTCAATCATAGAGGTCAGCAACGTGAAAATGAGATGGTGGTAAATCAAAATACATAACAACCATATGTTAATTCCTCGACCTTAATTTATGGATTTTATGTACAATGTAAGTCAAGTTTTCATTAGCTAAATTTTTTTTTTTTAATTGGATCATTTCACCCTTTTCACATCAACTTAATGTAAATCTATCCGACAAATTTGCTCTACATTTGAAGCTTATCTAACGTCGCGCGGATATCGATCACTCTTTCGGATGGCTCCGATAGCTTTTTAAATTACTTTTTATGGAATTGTTTGCAGCTACATATAAATGAGTTGCATATTTTGAATAATAATTTTTCTGAAAAATTATTAGAGAAGAAAAATGTTAGGAGAAGGTGGTTTCGACGTGTGCACTAATTCTCCTCAGGCCATCACTCTTAGATACACACCGGTGATGGCGACCACCATGCTCAGAGGTGAGGGAGTTAATTTTTAATTTTTCTACTTATGCAAACTCAATATGTTTTTGTATCTGCAAGTTATATTCAAGGTAAATTTCTTACTTGTACTTGTATTAGCTAAACTTTTTTTTTTAATTGGATCATTTCTCCCTTTTCACATCAACTTAATGTAAATCTATACGACAAATTTGCTCTACATTTGAAGCTTATCTAACGTGAAAAGGGTGAAATGATCCAATTAAAAAAAAAAGTTTAGCTAATACAAGTACTTACAAGAGAAATTTATCTTGAATATAACTCGCAGATACAAAAACATATTGAGTTTGCATAAGTAGAAAAATTAAAAATTAACTCCCTCACCTCTGAGCATGGTGGTCGCCATCACCGGTGTGTATCTAAGAGTGATGGCCTGAGGAGAATTAGTGCACACGTCGAAACCACCTTCTTCTAACATTTTTCTTCTCTAATAATTTTTCAGAAAAATTATTATTCAAAATATGCAACTCATTTATATGTAGCTGCAAACAATTCCATAACAAGTTTTCATGTTCAGAAGTTTGATTTCTAGTAATTTTAGAATATCTTTCTGGCAGTAGCACTCTCTTGCTACTTTTACTTGTTCCACACCTACGAGACCGCCCAGATTGAATAGTCCTCCAAATAACAACTTTTTTAGATCTACAGGGCCACCTAGCGGTATTAGTAAAGAATTATTCAATATTACAGAAAAGGAATCGACGGACAAGTCTAACTACCCTAATTTGAGGGCACATTCCAACCTCTCCAAATGACTCTTGCAAACAAGACCTGGACGAGTGTTATAATTATATGGATTCTAGATCTACCTGCAATCACTTTAACGGGCAGAATCAAGAAAATTATCAAGACTAAAACCAATATCATGCCAGTGAACAGGAAAATCTATGTTTTTTCCAATCCTCGTCATGGGAGCGGAGTTGAACCTCAGTGGCGGAGAATATATATAACATAGCTGCTTCCTTTTAACTTTATCCCTCATCTTACTTATCACTATAATTACATGGTTTATACTAATATTAACTCTACTTGATAAATTAATCCTTCTTACCAGTCCTTCAACGCGTGAAAAGGTTCCTTGACGATATTCCGATTAAAATGTTGGAGTACACTCCCTTCCAGGAGCGGTTCCGGGTTATTTTTTTTTTATTCTACATTTCGTAGTATCGGACTATAATTTGGGAATTTTTGCATGCGATAAGTGTTTTCAGCCAGTGGTGTAATCGCGCGTGGAGCGTAAAGTATTGATGGTAGCCGTAAATTACACCTGGAGTAGCAAGAATGCTTCTTGACGGGATTTCCGAATTGTGTAGATGGTGATTGTATGGGGAATTTCAAGTTGTTTTTGTGAAAGTGTTGATAGACGGCTCAACGAGCCGAGAAAGAATCAATTAGTGGCTAGGGAATATTAGCCAGTCAGGATAAGGTGTACGAGTAGGCTTGGTGTGTGACACAACTCTGGACCTTAATAGTGTACTAAACATTCCCGGGAGCCTCAAGCTTGTCAACTGGCTCCTGGGGGCAGCTCAAGCTACCCCGTCTCCATAGGTTAGCCGGAACCCCAAGGTCCTCAATCGGAATTGTTTGGAGTAACGTAACAAGCGTTCTCCCAAGAATCCTCTTGCGTGATTCCATCCTAATATGTTAGGGTGCATATGAATCAGGTTCGGATAGCCTAAAAGAAAGTCTTAACACTTCCATACACATGAAGAAGAAAGGCTATTCCGAAAAGCGGGAGATGTTCTGAAAAGAATACAATCTGCATGCGACTCCCCAAAATTAGCAAAGCAGTAAAGATTGGGCTCCTTGAACATTATCGGAGGAGCTGGTTAAAGACCAAAGACGAGCGGAAGGCGAAAGAAGTGCTGGGGGCGAAATCTAAAGGCCACACGCAGATAGCTCCACAATCAAACATCAATAAAAGAATGACGTCTAGCCCAATCGAAGGAGACCGGGATAAAAGAAGGAAGGAAGACGCACTTGATGGGCGTGGATCACGGGTTCCAGACAGTGCTTACAAAAGGAGCGAAGAAAACCGCAAAGAAACTCCTTCAAAAAGTGCCAGAAAGTAAAGTTCGCACGGGCGTCCAACCAGAAAAAAGACCTGATGCAAAGCAAGAAAGACAGAAGCCCCGACGAAGACCCCGGCAGCAGTCACTGCTCGTAAAACCCCAAGATGGCCCATCCTACGCGGAGGTGCTGCGGGACATCAGGGGAAACATTAGGCGGAAGACATTAACACTACCATTAAAGCAGTAAGACCAACGCGGTCGGGACACATACTGGCCGAATTCGGAGCAGAGGCCGACAATAAAGAAGCATTCTGCGACGCACTAAAGCAAGTCTTCGGCAAAAGCGCAACTATAGCCTCGCTTGAGCCGATGGCAAAGATCGAAATAAGAGACATTGACTGCGTCACGGATCTGGCCGAGGTAGAAGAGGCCATCAAAAGGGAATTCCCTAGCGTGGGAAGGATCAAAGCGAGACTGACACCAGAAAACAACAGGGGACAACGCCTGGCCATAATTGACTTGACCGAAAAGGACGCCGAAAAATTCCTGAACAAGGGCAAAGTACGAATGGAGTAGGTTGTCTGTAGGATACGGCGAAGGGCAATGCCTCTTCAATGTTTCAAATCCCTTGGCTATAGTCACACCGCACAAACATGCAAATGACCCGATAGGAGTTCCCTATGTTACAAATGCGGTGAAATGCGACATAAAAGAATCAGCATCCTAGCATTCTTTGCTAGGATGCTGATCCAAGACCTAATTTTTGACACGTCTTGGGATCAGGAAAACGCCGCGTTTTGCAGGAAGCCCTAGCGAAGGCAAAATCAGAATTCGAGCACCCGCATCCTGCAGCTAAACCTACACCGCAGTTCAACCGCCCAAAATCTACTTGAGCAGTTTGCGAGGGACATGAAAGCCGATAAAAGTTCTGCGTTATGGTATCCTGACGAAACTGGTACTGCCACCATCTGGGTTCGGAACAGTGATTTCCAAGCGGAGAGTTGTGGGGGGATGGTTTCGTGTGGGTTCGGTGCTCAGAAATCACCTTCCTTAGTGTGTACCTAACGCCTAACGAATCGATATTATCTTTCCAAGCCAAGCTTAATGCTCTGGAGAGCACTGTCCGGAACACAGAGGGCAACGTGCTCGTTGGGGGAGACTTCAACGCTAAAGCAATCGAATGGGGCATGCCTCAAACAGATCCGCGAGGAAAACGAATCCTGGAAATTGCGGCCAGGACGGTGCTCGTCGTACTAAACACCGGAAATACGCCCACTTTCCGCCGTATTGGGTGTGAAGGAACCATACCAGACGTGACATTCGCCTCAGAGTCCTTACTACGGAGGAAACACAATTGGAAAGTATTAGCAAACTACTCAGCCAGTGATCATCAGTGCATTCTGCTTGAGATCAGGGATGTTGCCTCCCGACGTCCGTGCTCTCGGCTTTCTCCAACTGGACGGAACAGCGGAAGGATGGACGTTGAGGGGTTCGTCAAGGTGCTCGCGGTAGGTGAGCCGCTGCAGGGAGCTTCGGAGCGGACGGGAGAGTTGGCGGCTCAAGACGTGGTGAACTCAACTATGAGCATCATCACGACTGCTTGCGATGCTTCTATGGTCCGTCAAAAACCCCGGCATGGCAAACACCGGCATGGCAAACTCCCAGTGTACTGGGTCAACTGTCAGCTGAAATCGTTGAAAAAAAAAGGGAGTGAACCGTGACGAGGCATGCAACCGGGTGGCAGCATATAAGTCAGCCAGGAAATGGCTTCGCAAATTGATCAACAGTAGCAAGGCTCGCTGCTGGCAAGGCCTAGTGGACAATGTGAACATGGATTCGTGGGGCCTTGGCTACAAGCTGGTTATGCGGAAACTTGGCGCCCTAAGGAAGCCTTATATACATGATGCGGAAAAGATGGACACGATAGTGCGGGGACTCTTCCCCGCCCATCCCGTCCGTGTTGACGCTGTCCATGGTGAAACAGCAGTCGAGTGTCCACTCTTCACACAGCCGGAACTGGAGGCGGCAATCCTTTCATTGAAAGCGAGGAAAGGTCCAGATCCAGATAGTGTTCCGGCTGAGGTGTTACGGCTTGTCCATCACCATTGTCCTGACTTACTACTCACCACTTTAGCACATTCAACGCTTGCCTACGGGACGAGGTTTTCCCGGTACGATGGAAGGTAACGAGGCTCGTGCTGATCAGCAAGGGGAAGGGAAATCCCGAATCGCCGTCTGCATACCGCCCGTTATTCATGCTAGACACGGTTGGGAAAGTGCTAGAGAAACTCATCAAGGGAAGACTCACTGACGCGATTCGTGCTGCTGGGGACCTATCTCCTCGGCAGTACGGCTTTAGAGCAGGACGATCTACTATCGATGCGATTGCACAGGTGGTGAGCGCGGTCCAAAAGGCAGAGGCACATAGTCGCACCAAGCGAAGGATCGTCCTGTTGGTGACACTCGACGTCAGGAACGCCTTCAACTCCGCTAGATGGGTGGATATTCTGGATACGCTGGAAAACCCTTTTCAATTTCGACACGACTCAGGGCCAACGAAAGGTGGCGGTTACGTGGGGTGTCGCGCAAGGAACTATTCTTGGTCCAGACCTGTGGAACGTGTCTTACAACGGGCTACTGAGACTTGAGATGCCAGATGAGTCACGCTTGATCGGCTATGCGGATGATGTTTCGGCTCTTGTCGCCGGACGCACCGTTGAACAAGCTCAACTTAGGCTAAGTATGCTAATGCGCCGAGTGAGAGACTGGATGACTGCTCGCGGGTTCAGTTTAGCACTGGAGAAAACCGAAGTGGACATCTTGACAAAAAAGAGAATCCCTAGAGTAAGGATGATCAGTATTGGAGACTTGCGAATCGAATCGAAGCCCTCGGTAAAGTACCTGGGGCTTCTGATCGACTCGAAAATGAGTTTCCTTGAGCGAATCAGGGCAACGGCTGGAACGGCGGCTTCGGGAGTATCGGCTCTGGGTTGACTTATTGCCAACGTACGGGGACAGAGCCCATCAAGAAGACGCCTCTTGATGAGTGCTGTAGGATCAGTGCTACTGGACGGTGCTACTGCTACTGGACGCTCTCAGTAAGGAGGTTTACCGAAAACGCCTGGCACAGGTGCAGAGAAGAGGAGCGCTGAGGATTGCATCTTCGTATCCGACAGTCTCTGATTCAGCGGTGAGAGTTATTGCAGGCGTGATACCTGTCGCCCTCTTTGCCAGAGAGCGCCGCTCTTTTAAGCTGCGTCGAAACGAGGATGCGAGGGAGATGGTTGTCTGTGAAGAGAGACAGCGCTCACTCAACGTTTGGCAACATTCTTGGGTGAATTGTACGAAGGGAAGGTGGACTGCGCGCCTCATCTCGGATGTGAGACCGTGGCTAAATCGAAAGCATGGTGAGACAGACTTCTATCTGATTCAGCTTTTGAACGGGCATGGGTGTTTTCAGTCTCACCTGAACAAGATTGGTAAGTCACGGTCCCCCGATCGTCGGTATTGCCCAGGAGAGGAAGACAATTCCTGCCAAAATTTTTTTGCGTGCATAAAATGGGACAGGTTGCGAAGGGCCCCCTACAGGGAGACGGTAGAGCCCACTCCGGATAATATAGTCCCGGTGATGCTCGAATCGGTTGACAAATGGAGCCAGGTGGCACATTATGTTCGGGCAGTCGAAAAAGATAAAAGGGGCACACAGCAGCCGGGGGGTTGGGGCTGGGGGATCGCTTGTCTGGCACTTCCTCTTCCCCCAGCTTGAAAGCGCCTCACGGCGTAACAAAATGGGATCTGGCCCGAAGTAATGTGTCAAACGGTTCCAGGCTAGCTTCTAAGGTAGACAGGGGAGGTGTTTAGAGGGTAGTCCAGTCGCCTTCTTGCAAGCATGGAAGTCCCACAATCTGTACGTAAAAGGGCATTCACCTACCTACCACTAAAAAACAACACTTCCATATTGCAAGCTCGACAGGTGTTATTCGTTGCTCCTATGGCATATGAACCCCAAAAGGTCATTGTCAAGTAATCACGCTATAATGGTTATTATGCCATTTCTGTTTTTGTTTAGAAGCTCTTTTTTCTTCCGTTCATTAGGGTGAGGCCGAAGATTTCGGCTTATCTTGCAGTCATTATAATTACATAAGAATCTAATTCTATTTTAGTCAAAATATAAATTAATAATCATATTGATTCAAATTAACTGAATAAATTATTTAATTAAAATTTATGTTATACTTAAACTGAAGGATATCCTGCCTAGTTGCATCATTTGCCATTCATGTGCGTTCAACAGATATGAAACACACAAAATCAAATCCAGTTAAATATCTACCATAAAGCCTGAGTTACTACGACAGCATTTTAATATTAACAAACCACTTTTGCTAGGCAATATCCATTGAAACGCGAAGAAAACAACCGGTAGACGCTGAACTAAGCAGCAAGCGCGAAAAATCTAATCTTGCAAGGTATAAACCGTAAAACTTGAACAGCACATCCATTCAACCGAAAGATATACGACCCTCTGAGAATCCACCTAACTAACTACGCATCAATAGTACATTCGCATCAATCCATCCCATGTACGAGAATCTAAGTTCAATAAATAGCCATCCACTCTACGAGTATCTAATCTGCTTTGCCGAAGACATGGTTTAAAAAATTCTTTCATCCACAAGATACACTTGTTAAGACCTTCGCACGCGGAACATACATGTATGGGTGCGTGTGTGCTAAGAGCTCTTTGCTTCAATGCTTGCGGGGTAATATAGTGATCAATAAGTAGATTGACTTCCGGCATTATAATAAAATCATATTTCATCGGATTTATTCTCATGAAAGATGTTCTACGCATACACGCTTGCAGTCATCCTATCAGCCAACGAGCGTGGTCATGAAAACTGTTTTGGTTCTCATACCAAGAATTTCATCTTACTTTGCACTTCTTATGGTGATTTGTATAATTCGAAATTGGTTAATGCTAAGTAGATAATGTGTTACATTAAATTCCTTTCAGCCTTGGAACGGAATTGGAAGAGTTCGATTACCTCCTTAGCTCGCACCTGTAGCGTACTTACCTGTACAAGCAAAATTTAGCTGAGCATGTTTTGATTCGTTTTGGAGGTAAGTCGGATCCATCAAGTGTGCAAAGTAATTGATTAAGTTGTTTAGTCAACAGCTTTGAAGATTTCAAATGAGCTCAACTATTCTGCCCCTAATTGGCTTGTTTTGCTCGCAACATTTTTAACGTTTCCAGCGGATTAAATAGATAAACTAACAGAAATCCGTCGAAGGTGTCTCTGCCGCATCCCGCGCTCGTAGCACGGGATTTTGTAACATTCGCACTTTAGTCGAGCGGCTGACAGTGACAAGTCGATTGATGTTTCCGATTTCTTAGTAATATGCTAATTTAATCACCATACGTACTCAATCCCGGGCCAACTTATACCGCGCACGTATGCGATACATCTCAGATAATTTTGAAAGCATGTTAAGCCTATTTACATATGATTATGACCGACAAATCAACCGTTGTTGCAAAGATATGCTTTCGACTAAAATCTGCCCAGCAGCAAAAACTATTTTTAAATTTATCCGCCTTTTTGAGTGGGCCTCGAAAGGGTGCCAGATTTATGTCTGATTGATTTTTTTTTCTTCGTTTTTATTTCAGCGAAGTTAAAAAAGAAATTTCTTTCTAATTTAGTGATTTATAACCGAAACGATTTTAGGTGAAATGCGAAACGAGCGAATTGTTTTTGGATAGTCGACACCAACACATAATTAACAAACTGTGATGTTAATTTATCAATTCGCTACGCTTTATATATGGTATAATGTGCAGAAACTTTTGATTGAAATTTTAATTTTTCAGTGATGAATATTTATCATTCGTTCCAATTAATAACAATAATTAATTTGAATGGAATCCAGAAATTTGACGTAGCTTCGTTATAAAGATATTTTTAATAATTGATTCACGCGCGGAATATTCTATTTAGCAGAAGTTCAATCATATCGAAATTAATTTGTGCATATCATAATTTAAGAACATATGTAAACTTCAAACCACTTTTGACTGTACGGTTAATGTTTAAACCAAGCTTTTTTGATATACTTGAAAATTAAGAGGATTCGTTGAAACCTAACTGTAATATCCTAACATTTACGTTGTAAGGAATTGATTGTGCATAGAATTTTTTTTTTGACAAAAATGGTTTGTACATTAGATGAAACTCCAAAGTTTCGCATTGAATAGATGGTTCAAAAAAGATTATTATTTTCAAATAATTTTACATACTTCAGACTATACGATTATGCCAAGTTTTCTAGCATCTAAACATTCAAGGATCCTTAATCCTTATCAAAACTCAAACTGTTATATTATTTCGGGTTTGTTGATATTTTGCTGCACATTGCTTTATAACGTCATCTATTGACAACTTTTTGCAAGATCCTTTACTTCGAGGAACACCTTTATGATAATTCAGTACATTGTCAAGGATGGCTGAAATGGTAGATAGCTTATTGAAACACGATATATTATATTATGTACTTATGTTTATTAGCAACTTGTGCAAGACAAGAGATAATACGACCACTCGCGACGACGGCTGGTTACTCAGTCCCTGAAACCGTGAGTTGCTCGACACTCTTCGGCGAAGTCAGTGCCGCCAGATTGGCTGAAGTTGACAGCTCGGCTACTTCTGACCCATAATCGCCCCATTGATGGTTATCGTCCTCGATATTAATACAGTCAATTTCCGGACTGAGGTGACACCACGGCTTGATCGGTTGGCGGTATACGAGTATACTCCGCTGTATTTTCGTCTTCGATTTCACAAATCGGGCAGATTTTCCACTACGTACCTATCATGGTGAAGAACCTTCGTGATTTGAACCGGTCCTGTACACTTCGGCTCGAGTTTTAGCGAATCTCCACATGCGGCTGAACGTTGTCGACCGCGACGAGGTTTCCTTCTCGGTATTGGTGCGGTTGCTTGTATTTTTCGTCGAAACGTTGTTTCCAACGCTGTTTCGCGTGAAGAATTTTGGATGTTGAAGTAGTCTCATCGTCGACATTCAGAGCTGACAACTTCGTACAATCCTCCTTCGTGACAACTTCGTACAATCCTCCATCGCATAGCGGCAGGTACAACGAACTTAAGACTGCCCTCACAATTTCACATGAGTCGTCCTCCCTTCATTAACATACGTAGTCCTTTTTTATTTTTTTCGCTTGCAGACTAGTTTTCTGGTTACCTAAGATGTTGATATCGTTTTACTGGTAATCATGTTTTTGCATTGATAGCAACCAATCGTCTTCGTTCGTACCAATCAAAAACATATTCTGAGCAACGGATTTTAGCTCTACAGGTATGTCGGTCGGGCTTCGGCTTAAACCGTCTACGTGAGACATACGATTGCCTGCTCGGTGTGTGACTTCAAAGTCAAACTCCTAAAGTTAAAGCCACCAGCTTTTAATACGGTTGTTCACCGGAGTGAACAGCTTGGTTGTGGATACGGCTTGGGAATCTGTCACTACTTGAAAATGTTTACCCAGTAAGTAAAACTTAAACCGTTCAAGTGCCTCGACAATTGCCAACACTTCCAATTCGTGACTAGTGTATCGTTGTTCTGCTTCGTTACATTGGCGACTGTAGTAAAAGACGGGTTTCCACATCACCTGGTCTGGTGATTGAACAGTGCTAGCGTCGGTGAGGATGTGGTGAAATTCTGATGGATCGTATAGTGCTAAAATCGGTTCAGCACTAAGGAGAGTCTTCAATTTTTCAAAGGCTCTGTCGCATTCCGGTGTTCAGTCAAGTTTCGGTTGATTTTTCGTTTTGAACAACGCAGTTAATGGCCGGGCGATGATGGCGTACTCCCGGATGAACTTTCGAAAGAAGCCAGATAATGCGAAGAATCCTTTGACTTCACTTGCGTTTGTCGGTGTATGGAAATTGATGACAGCGTTGACTTTGACATTTCCTGGTTTAATTCCAGAACACGAGAAGGTGTGCCCCAAGAACAACACCTCGGTTTCAAAAAAATGTACTTTGATGTCCACAAAGTCAATCCTTTCTCTTCGAGTACCGTGGGGAATTCCGTTAACAGCTCGATTCCTTCAGAAATGGTATCACTTGCAATAACCACTTCGTCCATATAGCTGACGATTTTTTTTTTAACGAAGCTTACGGATGATCATCGTTGTCATCTGCTCAAATACTATCGCCGCGTTCACTAACCAAAACGGCATGACGGTGTACTCGTAGTGACCACTGTGTGCCACAAAGGCTGTGTATCGCATCGAGTTTTCGTACAACAGTATTTGGTAATAACCTGCTTGTTCCCAGCTATTTGCGATAATCGGAATCGGGAGCGGAGTCTTTTGCGTGACTGCGTTGAGGGCGTTTTGCTTCTTCACAAGCACGATTGGAGACGAATATGTAGATTCACTAGGGCGGATGATATTGTGTCAGTAGTTCGTCGATTATTGAATCTACGGCAGCTCGTTTGGCAAATGGATTCAGGTACGGGCGGCTTTGAATCGGCTTCTCAGACGTTAGCTGAATAGTCATCACCGATGACTTACTTCGTCCTATCTCGGATGCTTTGTCGGCAAAACACGATCGAAATTTGGACAACAGCTGTCCAAATTCGAATGACTCGGATTCCATCAGCTCGGACTTAACGGTAACGAGCGGCTTACGTATATCCTCGATCAAACACATTCCAGATTGTAAGATGACTCGCTTCGAATGGTGAATGAGCACATCGGTTCACAATAATATCGGCGAGGGAATTAACTAATTCTCGACAACAAGTAGTTCAGTTGGTAGTTTGCAACTATCCACCTTTAGTTGTGTTCGCATTTTCCGTGTGCACGTATAAGTATCTCCTCCAAAACCTTCGATTGTGGTTGGAGCACATTCGATTACGCTGGAGTCACTTTCACATATCAAAGAACGGCTACTTCTCGGATCGATCAGTGCATCGATATGTTTATTGTTCAAAAGCACCTTCTTAACGACACGGTCGGATTGCATCAGCACAGCATCTACTTTGTTGATTTGTCCATCACGACACGTAGGACAATTATCAACGGAATGTCCAACTTTCTGACACTTCAAACAACGGGCGCGACGCTGCGGGCTCGGGCAACTAATTTATATGTGCCCCGGTTTGAAACAACTATAACACAATCCCTTTGTCGGGCTTATACGTTTTTGCCCTTCGACCGTTTGTTGGGGTACGGACGGAACTATTGGCAGAGATTTCACTAGTTTAACTTCGGGTGGTTTAATAACGTTCACGAGAAATCGTGAAATGGACATATATAGTACGTTTGTGTCCTGGGGATTCAAGGAGGCTATCGAGTTTTGTAGTGTCGGATAATTCGATCCGCGGCGAATATACCGTACGATGGATCGTTCCGACAATCCACCCCTTTTACCCTCGGCACACATTCGGAAGTGATATTCCAATACGGGTTAACTAATTTTTCCCTTTGTCGGGCTTATACGTTTTTGTCCTTTGACCGTTTGTTGGGGTACGGATGGAACTATTGGCGGAGGTTTCACTAGTTTAACTTCGGGTGGTTTAATAACGTTCACGAGAAATCGTGAAATGGACATATATAGTACGTTTGTGTCCTGGAAATTCAAGGAGGCTATCGAGTTTTGTAGTGTCGGATAATTCGATCCGCGGCGAATATACCGTACGATGGATCGTTCCGACAATCCACCCCTTTTACCCTCGGCACATATTCGGAAGTGATATTCCAATACGGGTTAACTAATTTTTCTCACGTCAGCGGACATACGTAAATGAGCATCTGACTCATCGTCATTATCCAGGAATGCTCGCTAGAATTCAATTGTAAACTGTTCGAAGTTTACAAACAGAGTTTTGCGGGGCCCTTCAACTTGGCCTGAATCGCGAAAATCACAACGGTCTCGTCCCATCTGTACGCACACATTAACTTTCAAGCCCGATATACGAAAGCACTTGCGGATAAGGAGCTGGTTTTTCGCGGGTCGAAGTCCGAAAGGAGGTCAATTACTTCCATCACGTTGTGAAACATTGATCAGCAGTCGGTTCGCTCGCCAACAGACAAATTCGATGTGGCGCCTGCATTTTCGGGGAGTGGAGTTGACGTTTGAGCGGGTCGTTGATTTCCACTCAAAATACGGATGTCGGCACTAAGTTGTATAACAATCGCTGTCAGATTCGCGATTGAGTGCTACATTTCCGACATTTCGGGGTCATCCACCTCGTCAACTTCGATTTCAGCACCTCCCACGGCCTCAATGAGCCGCAATACAAGTGCAACCTTGTTGCCGGAGACATTAAGTCCACGTGACCTTAGTTGATCCTTTATCGATGACACTAAGAGCTAATCGATTTTCGGTGGAAAACGTTACGTCAAAATACAAAGTAATCGAGAATCGCTGTTGAGTGCGTATCGACAAAATCCAAAACGCTGGTGTGGCGGAATTCACAGACAGCAAACGAATACACAAGGGATGACAGCGTGTATAAGCAACAGCTGAACACGGACGAGCGCAGCAACAAGATGCGAAGCACGGCGGTGGTGATTCACGCGACCATCAGAGGCGGTGCTGTGTTGACACAATGCGGAAAATGGAAACGGTGGTTGCACACGAGTATCAACAACGACATCAACTTGATGAAAACAGCGACGTGTGCAGCTTAAAACGATTACTGCACAAAACGATAATTGCTATCGCCGACACGCAGGTGTAGCTGCTGCCAACAGCACCACGATGAAATAGCGGCGTGTGCAGCTTGAAACGATGGCTGCGTAGAACGATGTGCACACAGGGAATCTATGTAGAAAAAACAAGTTGGGTAGACAGACCTACGCTCATGTCAGAAGGGTTTTATACTCAACTTCTCAGAAACGAGATGTGCACGTTTAGAAGAAAATCCATTGTTTTTCTTCGAACCAACGAAAATCACGCAAATCCTGAAATCTCAAAAATATTAATGTTATTGACCTTATTTGAAATTAGCTAAACTTTTTAATTGGATCATTTCACCCTTTTCACATCAACTTAATGTAAATCTATACGACAAATTTGCTCTACATTTGAAGCTTTATCTAACGTCGCGCGGATATCGATCACTCTTCCGGATGGCTCCGATAGCTTTTTAAATTACTTTTTATGGAATTGTTTGCAGCTACATATAAATGAGTTGCATATTTTGAATAATAATTTTTCTGAAAAATTATTAGAGAAGAAAAATGTTAGAAGAAGGTGGTTTCGACGTGTGCACTAATTCTCCTCAGGCCATCACACTTAGATACACACCGGTGATGGCGACCACCATGCTCAGAGGTGAGGGAGTGATCGATATCCGCGCGACGTTAGATAAAGCTTCAAATGTAGAGCAAATTTGTCGTATAGATTTACATTAAATTGATGTGAAAAGGGTGAAATGATCCAATTAAAAAGTTTAGCTAATACAAGTACTTACAAGAGAAATTTACCTTGAATATAACTTGCAGATACAAAAACATATTGAGTTTGCATAAGTAGAAAAATTAAAAATTAACTCCCTCACCTCTGAGCATGGTGGTCGCCATCACCGGTGTGTATCTAAGTGTGATGGCCTGAGGAGTATTAGTGCACACGTCGAAAACACCTTCTTCTAACATTTTTCTTCTCTAATAATTTTTCAGAAAAATTATTATTCAAAATATGCAACTCATTTATATGTAGCTGCAAACAATTCCATAAAAAGTAACTTATTTGAAAATTTTAACAAGATTAAATCAAAACTGCAGTGATTGATTCGATGTAAAGTCCATAAAATACCAAAGTCATGTGTTATTGTTATTGTAATTGGAGAAAGTTCATATGGCTGTAACTTCCGTGTATATCATGCGATTTTCATCAAACTAATAATGTTTAAGGATCTTTTGTAGGACTACTTAAATATTGAATTTCGTTCAGTTTAAGGGTACCTGTAAGATTTTATTGGAGAAAATGTGAAATTCGAATATCATACTATTATCAACAAAGTTGAACGAATTTCGACTTCTAAGGTATTTATTGTTGTTGTACTCATAAAAACCTACCTCCATAATTTTGTTCAGATTATTCGGATCACAGGTGTCCAATCGCGAGGGGGGACACAAATTTTTTATTTATTTCCCCTCCCTGTGCGCCTCTTGAAGCAAACGTGTCAAATTAAGACATGTTTTGAAAATTTCTTATCAAGGCCTTTCATTTGATATTGGCTCCCTTTGATTAATTTTTTTTTCGCGGGCCACTCCCCTATATGGGGAGACCCTCCTTAAATACCGTATAAAATTTTTTTGTGGTTGAACTGTGAAGAGAGTATCACTTTTCTAGCTTAAGTAGTTTGCAAAAAAGTGCTGTGACACACGGACGGATGGACGGACAGACAGGACGCGATTTTAGTAGGGTTTTGTAAAATTATTTTACAAAACCCTACACTGCACACAAGTAGACTGCGGCGGAATTTTACAACAAATTCCTACGCGTTGGAACTTGTTGAGCTGATTGATGTCGGCCCGCAAACGTAATGGATGACAGCGTGTGCAGACAGCAAAATAGCCAACAGCACAGACGGAACTATACACTTGTGAAAGGCGGTAAAATTTCGCAACAAATTCGTTTACGATGAACCTCTCACCCGGAACAGATCGAAGAGGACACGAAGACGTAGTCGATGGCGGTATACGCAGACGATGACTGCCCAACACGATGGCTGCTATCGTCGACACGCGATGCTGTGCAGACGGAAACGATGTCTACCCAGACACAGTGTGTGCGGGGAAAGCCACACACAAGTTAACGGCGGCTAAGTTTCGCAACAAAGTCACTTTACGATGAACTTGTCACCCGGAACGGATTGAATACACTGTCGATGGCAGTGGGCTCAGACGATAGCGACGGGCGGGTGACACAATGTGTCTAGATAAAGCCACACACAAGTGAACGACGGCACGGTACGCGACAAGTTTCTGTACATTCCAACTTGCACCGAACGGTGGACATTTTTCAGGACTGAGTAACTCGCGAGTTTACAAATTTAAACGATAAATATTATCACTATTGTTACACATCCCAATTCTGAACTGTCAAGGATGGCTGAAATGGTAGATGGCTGATTGAAGCACGATATATTATATTAAGAACTAGTGTTTATTAGTAACTTGTGCAAGACAAGAGATAATACGACCACTCGCGACGACGGCTCGTTACTCAGTTGAGTTGCTCGACACTCTTAGACGAAGTAGTGTCGCCAGATCGGCTGAAGCTGACAACTTCACATTGAATATCTTTATTCTGATATAAATATCAGGATAAAGATATTCAAAGTGAAGTTTTTGTTAGTTGTTGTAGTAAGTGCCGCTCAACATCATCCATTGTTTACAATTCATCAGCGCCCACTTAACAAATTCACCCCGCCCCACCTCAACAATTTATCACTGCCCAAGGGAATACAGCGTATATGATGCCAACGCCACAATTATTCAACAGCAGTCAATGCCCCTGGCGAATCCTACTACTACTACTAGTCAAGAACAAACGTAAATTGCAACACCGAACCAAAGTATAATTTTTCAACCTTCGCAATAACTACAACAACTGTTAAATTCAGCCAGTGGTGTCGACGAAAGTATTGAAAAACTTATCAGCAGGATCCTACTCACCAAAGAAAACAATACAGTCCAATCTCCGATAAACGAACGCAATCCCTATGAAGCCCCTCAAGATATTAGGCTCCTGATACGGAGGAGGAAATAACTACGTAGACGAGCTAGGAACATGGGTATTCCCAGGTTAAACACCAAAGCCAACCGGTTAACTAACATAATACGTGATCAGATTCACGAATTTCGCAACACCATATGGGAAGAACGTTTGCAGAGCCTCGAACTTGGTGACAACTTCTGGCGCCTCTCAAAATATTTTACGTTCCAAAACAAAATAAATACATCTTCCATTCATGGGCCAAATAGCCTTAAATACGGCAGAACAGAAAAAGCTGAGGCCTTTGCAGACACTCTTGGACTAAAATTCCATGAGGATAATTTCCCTGAGGAGAGCCCTGAATCTAAAGACAAAGTTGTGCGCTCCGTGCAAAGACTGCTAGTCTCCTAGATACCAGACACTAACGAAATTTTTCCACAAGACTTCCTGAATTTAAAGACATGATAAGCACGCAAAACAAGCTGACAGCCTCAGGCCTAACATCAGAAATGGGTTGGATCGCAGAAAGTCAACAGGCCTAGTTATGTTCGGCATAGCAAAAGCCTTTGACAAAATCTGGCATGCAGGGCACTAAAGCTCTTCGACAGTACCCTGAGCCCATTAAGATCAACCAATAACGAGCAGAGGCATCAGATCAATTACTTTGTAATATAGGACTGACAGAAACTAGTTCATTATTTGCTATAGGCTAGTTGGGTATAACGATATCCACAAAAATGGAACAAAAGTGCTAAATCGCACTAGCTCCACGTAACCACACACCTCAAGAACAACTACAACAAGTGCAAGTCACACAAGGAATTCCCATGCAAAGTATGCACCTACACTGCAAGCTACTCCAACATAATTATACGAGTACATCAAGGCTCACAACGCCCTTTTTAATCTTGTAGGACTGCCCGAATATAATGTACCACATGGTTCCATTTGTCAACCGATTAAAGCATCGTCTCCTGGGTGAAACCGACAGTCGGGGGACCGTGACTTACCAATCTTGTGCAGATAAGGCTGAAAACACCCATGCTCGCTTAAAAGCTGGTTCAGATAGAAGTCAGTCTCACCATGCCTTTGCTTTAGCCACGGTCTAAGATCCGGGATGAGGTGTGTAGTCCACTTTCTCTTCGTGGAATTCACCCAAGACTGCTGCCAATCGTGGAGTGAGCGTTGTCTCTCCTCCCGGGGCAACCGTCTTCCTCGCATCTTTCACTGATACTATGTAAATATATCTTTTATAGGTACAACATTATACCTACAAGAGGTATAAATTATCTGTGACGAGCACAAAGGTCATGCCGAAATTATATTTACTACAGATATATTATAGCTAATCAAGCCATTCAATATATCCGGGAGAAATATATTATAGCTGGCCAGACAATTGAATATTAGTTATCACCTGTTCTCGCATTTCGTAGCTATGTCCGCACTATTTCTCAAAACAGGGTAATGCATTTTCTCACAATGCATGAGAACCAGTAATTTCTGTCGATGCTGCAATTCTAGATTAAGCAAAATTGTAATTATGTATGTAGATTTTAAGCCAGTTGTAATTGTTCTCTTAAAGAATAAACATCAGGCCATGCTCTGAAAATATTTTTTTTTAACTAAATCCGGGTTGATTTATTAACTTATATCTACCACAGGTATATTATATCCCCGTCATTTTATAGCTGCCTTGGATATAATTGTTCTTTCAGTGTAGTTTCCTGTATATTTCGGTCAATACTCGTCCAGGCATACAAGTAAGTGTATCTTTTTTGGCACAAAAGATCTCAGCACCAAATCAGAGGGATTGAACCGAATTAAAGCGCATCGTTCGATATTTTAAAGCAACAACGGATTTGAAATTGACATTGGGATTCAACAGCGATGAAAAGAATGTTCTTCTTGGTTACGCGGATGCTAATTGGGCTAAATGCAGCAGCGACAGGAGATCCAATAGCGGATGTGTTCATAATGTATGGCAGAACTATCAGCTGGACATGTAAAAGACAGAGTTTTCCGTTGCCTTATCGACAAGAAAGGCACATAGATACACAATGTCACTTTGTGGGAGACTACATCGAGCGAAGAGAAGTTCAATGTGAATAATGTCTATCAGAGACGATGCTGGCAGATATGATGACCACACCACTACCAGCATCAAGATTTGTACAGTTGTGCGAAAGGTTGAGAATCATATAATTTAATTGAGGAGGAGTGTTGGAGCATGCAAAGAAATGATTCATTCAGCTCACTCACATTTCGACGCTTAAGAAGAGCACCACGAATTAGAATTAAAACTGAAGTATACTACAATTAGTATCATATATCTTCTATTTCTAATGTACTAGAATATACTCATCATTACTTTAATGTAATAAATCTAGCATAAGCAGTAGTAAGTAGGAAGTCATGGAATAAACTTGATAGTAAGCTGAACCGCTTGTATTTAATTTTTAACTCAAGATCCAAGTAAGATATTACATGGCGCAGCCGTAGACAGACTTACTCCAGAAAGTATTGTACATCGCGAAAGTTCTCCCAAAATACAAGTAACCCAACAAAATGAATTATACGGCAGATCATAAAACGTGATGAAGATTTAGTATACATAATTATTTTAAAATTTGTGAAGAAATAGCTTTAAATAGTACATGCAACATGTGATTAAGGTGAATGAATTTGTTAAGTGCAATTAGAAAAAATAAATAAATTAAAAATGCATACTTAAATGCAATTGTGAAACTGCGAACGCAAGCGCATGGGTATTGCTAGGAAAGTTGAAGATAAACTTCCAAAACCCAAAGGTAGGCCGCCGAAAAGTGTGAGATACATCACAAAAAGTGTCGCCATGGATTATGTGAGGAAAGTAGACCCACTTAACTTGAACACAAGCGATTTGGCGGAAAGCTGAAGAATATTTTGGAAAAATTTTAAAATATTCGCGAGGACAGCTGAAATTGACAAGAAGGGCGAAAATGTTAAAGTTGTGGTAAACCCGAACTGCTTCAATCAACATCTCTTAAAGCTCGTATTATGTGCAATCTTTCTTTACTCTGACTGCTCGATCTAACCGCTCTTAAAGCTCGGAGGATTCCTATCTTTCTTCTACACGGACCGTCGAGCTAAGCTTGGGCGCGAGGGATTTTGGTCTGTCAAACCGGATCGGGGTTCATCGGGTTGGTTGCAGCAATCACGAATATTATATTTAGTTAAGTGTTATCAACAATTAATATTAAAAGACTGTAGTGAAAGCTTTTTGAAATAAAACAGAATTGTAAACCTCTTCTTTGAATACATCAACCTACGGTTTACAACATTGGCGACGAGGAATTACGAAAACACGTGTGTCTAACCTCAAAATGGACTCAAACCAATTCAAAGTTTTCTGCGATTTATTTCAAGAGCAAATGGCTCTACAAAATCAGCAAATGCAACAATTGCTTCGACAACAGAACACGGCGGCTGCACCAGGCCAAGCGCCAGCACAAGATTCAACAGCTTTCAAAGTGAAATGTCTTGCCGATTCCCTGGTGCAGTTCGATTACGATCCGGACAACAATCAAACATTCGAAGCGTACTACAAACGCTACGAGTCGCTGTTTACAACACAAGCAATCGACCTCGACGAACCAACAAAGATCCATCTTCTTCTTCAAAAATTTCCACAAGCGCAGTACCAACGCTACGCAGACTCAATTCTACCACAGAACCCTCAAGACCGGACACTCGCTCACACAGTGAGAACTCTCAAGCGACTCTTCGGTTCGCAATGCGGCACAAGTGCTTCAAGCTTGAAAAATTCGACAGTGAAGATTTTAGTGAGTATGTAGCGCGCATTAACAAAAATGCTGAGAAATTCGGAATCGCTCGATGCTCGCCTGACGACTTCACGGTTTTGTTATTTGTGAGTGGTCTCACGTCATCACAAGACTCGCTGATCCTTGAAAAACTTCTCACAAAAGCCGACAATCAACACATCGAACTCGAGAAAGCAGCCAACGATGCGGCAAGAGCTCTTATCCACAAGTTGAACCTTCAGGACTTAGTGAATGAAGCTGAACGTATCACCTGTTTGAAGATCGATAAAGGAAAAGTGGGTGAATCGTCGGGTTCTTCTGAAGTTCATGCTGTCCATCATTTCAAGGGTGAAGGTGGTAAGCCAGGTAAAAGCCATTGGGGTGATAAAACCGGTCATCCGCCGTATGCTTGCCCCGGCTGTGGCGAAGGGCATTGGTTGGCAGATTGCCCCTTCAAGGAGAAGACCTGCAGCAGATGCAACGTGAAGTCACATAAGGCAGGTTACTGTAACATTTACAAGGATTTCCGAGAGAAACGCAACACAAAATACAAAAAGATGGGCGACAACAAGCAAGCAAGCGAACCAAGTAAAATCAGAAGTCAACTTGTTTCAAGCAGGAAGTTTTTCAAGCCGATTGTCAACGGTGCTCAGCTGAAGATGCAGTTTGATACAGGTTCAGACATGACAATCATCTCTGAGGCAAATTGGGAGACGTTGGGACGTCTGAAACAAATTGCATCAAATCGAACGAACGCAACAAGTGCTTCAGGAGACGTGATTCCATTATTGGGATACTTCTGGTGCAACATTACTCTGAATGTCATTCAAAAGCAGGGATGCTGTTTCATTACACCGCTAAATCTCAACCTTTTCGGCATTCCCTGGATCAATGTGTTCAATTTGTGGAGTGTTCCACTCGACAACGTCTGCAATCAAGTCAGGTCAACATCTTGCGATGACCTGACCACAGAAGTACAATCAGAGTTTCATGAACTCTTCTCAAATGGCCTCCGGGAGCTCAACCAGTCTTCCGAAAAGCTCGTCCGGTTCCACAAGCAGCTCATTCTACTATAATCACGGAGCTAGAACGTTTGCAGCACTTGGGCATTATCAGCCCTATCAAATATTCTCAGTGGGCAGCATCCATTGTCGTAGTCAAACGAAAGGATGGAAGAGTTCGAATTTGTGCTAATTATTCGACGGGTCTTAACGAAGCACTTGAGCCAAGCAAGTATCCTTTGCCATCACCCGATCAAATTTTCGCAAGTTTCGCAGGAAAAGAAGTTTTCAGCACAATCGACTTATCAGACGCTTTCTTTCAAGTGGAAGTCGACGAAAATCAAAAAGGTGATGGCCATCAACACCCACATCGAATTGTTTCAGGTCAATCACCTCCAGCAAAGCGTTAAAACAGCCCCAGGAGAATTTTAAGCAATTGCCGACATGATGCTCAGTGGAATCTCAACGTTCGGTTTCATCGACGCAATGGTTACTAGCGGTGAGAATGCTGATGACCACAAGCAAGAGTTGAAGAAAACACTGCAACGCCTGCAGAAATTCGGGTTCAAACTCAACATCAACAAGTGTTAGTTCGGTAAGAAATCTGTGCAATTCTGTGGACATGTCATCGACGACAAAGGCATCCGACCACAGCCTGAAAAAATTCTTAGGTTCAGTCAATTACTATGGCTAGTATATCAAGTCAATGAAGACGCTGAGGGGTCCCCTGGACGAACTTCTCAAGAAAGATGTGAAGTACGAATGGCAAGATGTTCACCAGGAAACTTTTGACAATCTCAAAAAGATCCTGGGATCAGATCTGGTACTTACGCACATTGATCCCAACAAGGCCATCGTTCTAGCGACAGACGCGTCAAAAGACGGCATGGGAGCTGCCCTCATGCACCGTTTCAACGACAATTCACTGCATCCTATCATGCATTTCACCGCAACATTCAATTCAGCGGAAAGAAATTATTCCCAAATTGAAAAAGAAGCGCGAGCACTCATCTTTGGCTTAAAGCGATCACATTTCTACATCGCTGGGCGACAAATTACCGCGCAAGTCGATCACAAGCCTCTGTTGTCCATCTTTGGTTCGAAAAACGGAATTCCCGTATAAACAGCGAACAGACTACAGAGATGGGCACTAATCATCATGGCTTATGATGTTAAGTTCGAATTTATTGGAACCAACAGCTTCGGATATGCTGACGTCGTATCTCGCCTTATGTCAAAACAGATGAAAGCTGATGAAGAGACAATTATTGCTGCGGGACAAGTCAAGGGAATTGACGAGAATGACGAACAGTTGTTAAGTTTCGCAATACAGTCAGCAAAGGAGCTTCCTGTCACCTTCCAACAAGTACAAGAAGAAACGAAAGCCTGCGCAAATCTTCAGCAAATGATCAAATTCATTGTGACTGACAGCTGGCCCCAGCGCAAAAGTCAGATCGACGGAATCGAAGTCGCTTCTTTTTTTCGGACACCGCAATGAGCTAAAATTCGTACAAAATTGCATTTTCCGTGGCGAACTAATCATCATTCCATCAAAGCTGCGAGCACATATTCTTGTGTACCTACATGAAGGTCATCCAGGTGAGTGCCGAATGAAGCTATTGGCAGCCGACAAAGTCTTCTGGCCTGGCATAACGAAAGCTATAGAAGTAATCGTTAAGACTTGCGAGCGTTGCGCAAGGGAATCAAAAGCACCACGCAAATGTACCTTGCAGCCCTGGCCCATGCCATTGGAACCATAGATGCGCCTTCACCATGATTACGCCGGCCCCGTCAGCGGCTCCTACTTCCTAGTGGTTGTTGACGCCTATAGCACGTGGCTAGAGGTTATAAAAACGGCGACAATAACCGGAACGAAGACGGTCGAACTTTTTGCTGATGTGCTGGCCCGACAGGGTCCGTGCAAAGTTTGCGTCACGGTCAATGGACCTCAATTCGTGTCGAGCTCGTTTGAAAACTTTTGCGAGACACACGGTATCAAGCATCTTACGACCGCCTACTACAGCCCTCAGTCAAACGGTCAGGCGGAACGATTCGTTGACCTTTTCAAACTTACAGAAGGCCGAAGGAACCATCGAACAAAAATTGCGAGAATTTCTGATGACGTATCGCTACACACCATCATACAATCTCGGAATGAAATCGACATTCGAATTGATGACCGGCCGTAAGATGCGCACAAAACTCGATTTGTTCAAGCCTCAAATCGATCAAACTCCTTCAGACAAAGCAAAAATGGAAAATCAATTTAACTGGTATCACGGCGCAAAGTGGAGAGAGTTTTCACCCGGAGATGAAATCCTTTACAAACTCCACACAACCAGTGATAACTGGAATTGGACGCCTGGCTTCGTGAAAAGCCGAGATGGAGCTGTCAATTACTCGATTGACATTACAACGCCGTCAGGAAGTCGAACCGTACGAGCTCACACGAATCAGCTCAAACGCCGATATATGAAAAACGAATTGATTGAATTCTTTGACTTACCCGAGTTTAGTGACGAAAATAATCTGCCAGTTGGTGAAGTTGAACCGATTATCACACCTGGCAACAATCCTCGAAATGTCGACCGTTCTGACGCTCACAATGATGAACAAGCCGGAAGTGAGGATGAAACTCAAGAAGAACCTGAAGCTGAAGTCGAGCCTCGTTACCCAATTCGAACAAGTCGGAGAGTCACATCAAAATTCAATGATAGCCCAGTCATATTAGGGCTTTCACCTCGGAATGAAAGATAATAAGCTGCAAATTGGTATGAACCTTTGTTTTGTCATTCTAAATGTTGTCTCAAAAGTCTAAATCGTTATCGTGTTCGCGTCTCAAGATATTCAAGGTCAAAGGTCACAAAAATCGGTTTTTCGCGAATATCTGGCTTCCTATCGGTTAAATGAGATTTGCATTTATTATAAAAGTTGTAGGCTATAAAATTCCCTACAACTTTTGTTTAAACTTTTTTTTCATACGACCAACCGTTTTGAAGGTAGAGCGCGAAGAGTGCACATCGTACAGTCATATACGGCCTAATGCAAGGTCAAGCGTGAGTTATGGTTATCAGTACGTTATAAAGTCAATTATTTACTTGGAAATTATAATTATTAAACAATGCCTATTATTTATGTACTAACTATTAATTATTTATATTTAATTAAAGTAAGTAACTTGATTATTTATATATAATTATTCATATTTAACTATTTGACAAAACAAAGGTTCATACCAATTTGCAGCTTATTATCTTTCATTCCGAGGTTGACCCCTTTTTAGGGTTTTGTGCTAAAATACAAAACCCTATTGCAATCACGACCTGTGTCCGTCTGTCCGTCTGTCCGTCCGTCCGTCCGTCCGTCCGTCCGTCCGTCTGTATGTCACAGCACTTTTTCTCCGAAACTATAGAGGCTACAGCTATGAAACTTTGTAGAAAGGTCAGAAGTGATGACCTCTTGAAAGTTCAAGGGTGGAAAAATTTTTCAAAGGCGTTTAAGGGGGGTCTCCCCATATAAGGGGGTGACCCCTCAAAAAAAATTTTTCACTATTGGTAGTCGAGTAGGGTGTCATTGGAAAGGTCTCAATGAGATCTTTTCGAAACAAGTCTTAAAATTGTCTTATAAATACCGAGGGGGGCAGGGGAAGGGGAAATGTACGAACTTTTCGCGTACCCCCCCCTCGCGATTGGACACCTTCTATCCGAAAAATCTGAAAAAAATCATGAATGTAGGCCTTAATGAGTACAACAACAACAAATACATGAGAAGTCGAAATTCACTCAACTTTGTTAGTAATAGTATGATTTATCGATTTTGTGTTTTCTTGAATAAAATCTAAACGGTACCCTTAAACTCAATAAAATTTTGCAAAGAGATGACTTTCTATAAGATTGATCTTTTCGGAAAGTTTCATAAAGATCGAATAGTATTTACCGAAGTTATAGCGATTTGAATATTCGTATATTACTATGGAGCAATATGCCCTGTATTACTATGGAAACATATGGCTATGGAGCCATATGCGCTTTTTACCGACTTAGACACTACAGCTTTGCTAGGATTTGCATGAAAATTTCAGGAGTGATAGGTATCATGAAGATGAGTACATACAATTGAAACAAGTCGAAGAGGCAGGAGAGAGCTCCTAGCAAAAGGGCTTTGTAACCATTCTAGGATTCGAAAAAATAGGCCATGAATCGATGATTACAGTACAGAGGAGTGGCCCCTGAAAAAAAATTTCATGAAAGGTAGCCGATATGAGTATCAACTGAAAGTTCTCTATGAGAGCTTTTCAAAACAGTTCTTAAACTGACAGTTTTTGTTTCAGTGGGAGCACAGGGGGGGAAATACATGAAAAATATGTTTCCTCCCTCGCGAAGGGCACCAGTGATCTAAAGCATCTGAAAAAAATATCAAAGGAGATATTTATGGGTATAACTATAACAAATACCTCAGAAGTCAAAATTCGTTCAACTTTGTTAATAATAGTATGATCCTCGAATTTCACATTTTCTCCAATTAAATCGTCTTTGACATGTTTCTTGATTTTATTCGTTGCTGGTTGCTGCATTTGTAAGTTGAGTACAAAACCCTTCTGACATGAGCATAGGTCTGTCTACCCAACTTGTTTTACCTAATATGACTGGGCTATACAACTTTTCAAAAACTTTGGTGAAAGTTGGAGCCGAATTGCGACCTCTAACGTGGTCAACAATCTCGTTATATACATACACACATATACAGATATATCCATATATATGCATATATATATACATATGTGTATATATATATAGATATATATATATATATATATATATATATATATATATATATATATATATATATATATATACACATATGTATATATATATGCATATATATGTATATATATATGCATATATATGGATATATCTATATATGTGTGTATGTATATAACGAGATTGTTGACCACGTTAGAGGTCGCAATTCGGCTCCAACTTTCACCAAAGTTTTTGAAAAGTTGTATAGCCCAGTCATATTAGGTAAAAAAAGGGGTCAACCTCGGAATGAAAGATAATAAGCTGCAAGTTGGTATGAACCTTTGTTTTGTCAAATAGTTAAATATGAATAATTATATATAAATAATCAAGTTACTTACTTTAATTAAATATAAATAATTAATAGTTAGTACATAAATAATAGGCATTGTTTAATAATTATAATTTCCAAGTAAATAATTGACTTTATAACGTACTGATAACCATAACTCACGCTTGACCTTGCATTAGGCCGTATATGACTGTACGATGTGCACTCTTCGCGCTCTACCTTCAAAACGGTTGGTCGTATGAAAAAAAAGTTTAAACAAAAGTTGTAGGGAATTTTATAGCCTACAACTTTTATAATAAATGCAAATAGGAAGCCAGATATTCGCGAAAAACCGATTTTTGTGACCTTTGACCTTGAATATCTTGAGACGCGAACACGATAACGATTTAGACTTTTGAGACAACATTTAGAATGACAAAACAAAGGTTCATACCAATTTGCAGCTTATTATCTTTCATTCCGAGGTTGACCCCTTTTTTTACCTAATATGACTGGGCTATGACTTCGTCAGATTTTAAGAGGGGAGGAATGTGGTAAACCCGAACTGCTTCAATCAACATCTCTTAAAGCTCGTATTATGTGCAATCTTTCTTTACTCTGACTGCTCGATCTAACCGCTCTTAAAGCTCGGAGGATTCCTTTCTTTCTTCTACACGGACCGTCGAGCTAAGCTTGGGCGCGGGGGATTTTGGTCTATCAAACCGGATCGGGGTTCATCGGGTTGGTTGCAGCAATCACGAATATTATATTTAGTTAAGTGTTATCAACAATTAATATTAAAAGACTGTAGTGAAAGCTTTTTGAAATAAAACAGAATTGTAAACCTCTTCTTTGAATGCATCAACCTACGGTTTACTTCAAAAATTGCTATATTTAAAAACGCAATAGGCCCAGAAGCTGTAGACATTTTTAATTCCTTTAATTTAAATGAAGATCAAAAACAAAAATTTGATTTGGTTACCAGTTCATTCGAAGATTTCTGCAAACCAAAGAAGAACGAAGTCTATGAGAGCTATTTGTTCCATACTCGAAAACAAGAAATAGGCGAACCATTTGATAATTTTCTAATGCACATGAAGAAATCAGTACGCACTTGCGGATTTGGGGAGCAGGAACATAGGATGATTAGAGATCGGATTGTGTTGGGAACGTCATGTAGTCGATTACAAAAGAAACTTCTTGTGATTGAAAACTTGGACCTGAGTAAAGCAGTGGATATGGCCAGAGCAGCGGAGGCAGCATCAAAGCAAATTAAAACTCTTCACCGGGCAGTAAGAAAAATTCAAAACAAACAATCATTTGCTTTAAGGAATTAAAACTGAACAAAGAGCAGCAAAAATACAAGTTATGGAAAAAAAATGTATATAGTAAAATGAAGGATTTTAATGTTGTTTATCATAAATAATAACAGAAGACATTCATATGTCATGTGAGTAAATCAATCCAAAAGAAGGGAGATGAAGTATACTACAATTAGGATAATAGGTATATCTTCTATTTCTAATGTACTAGAATATACTCATCACTACTTTAATGTAATAAATCGAGCATAAGCAGTAGTAAGTAGGAAGTCATGGAATAAACTTGATAGTAAGCTAAACCGGTTGTATTTAATTTTTAACTCAAGGTCCAAGTTAGATATTACAAAAACCACCACAACTTAGAATTACCACCAACTATAATTCAAACAAAATATTCATTTAAGCATAATTCATAATTGCATTTTGTCTTAACTTAGTGGTTGAATAAGTGGACAGGCCAACTATTTCTACCCCTCTCTGAACTCTACAAAGCTGTTAACACTATTTGAAGATCTGTTTTAAAAAGCTCTCGCCAAAACCTTTTGTATGATACCGCCGAGTGGATACCTTCGGTTAAAAAAATTTACAGAACCTTTCCGATGTGGGGAGAGCCGCCCTCAAAAACCTTCCGAAAACTCATTTATACTCAAACTATGAGCGGGTCATTATTTTTGATCAGCTAACCAAGTCTGGTGTCTATAGTTGCAACAGTTTCGGAGAACACTGCTGTGACAGGCAGACGGACGGACGAAAAGACAAACCCGATTTCAATTGGGGTTTTTTAGTAGTACAAGCCCCTAAAAACGCACCTTAAGAAATATACGTACGAAACTGATAACCTACTCTCCCATGGAACTCGGTTAAAAAGTAGTAATAAATGATCCAGAAATTATTTTTACCAAATTTATAACACGAGTACTACCTAACTTGGTTTATTCGTTCAAGATCATATATATCCACATTGCAAGAGATTATCTTAATCGATTATTTTTAATTAGAATTGCGACATTGCAGATAACATTATCTGGATAGCTACGATATGGCTAATCTACTTTTTACAAGAGCCAAAACTGCAACGTAACTTTGAACCTGTTCCCGTTTGTTTCAACCAGATAACATATCACGTTCCATATCATACGTGTAGAGAATAAGAGCGTTTACCTTAAATATTATAGCTAAAATAGGGAAGGAATTACAACAATCGATCGATAACGCGATATAGTAGGCGATAAGTTGCAATATGTGTTTGTTTTTTCTAGATCTATTACAAGTATGTAATTAAATCGTAAAAGGCTGCCATATAAACTCATAAAATTGGGGTAAAACATAATTAATTGCGTATGACGCAATTGGAATTAGTAAATGTTAAGGATAATTGAAGCTACTCACCAGACTCCAGCAGACATTCCGAAATAGTATCTCAGCAAAAACGTTGCAGCACATGGCGCGTTCGACAGTCCATCGATCAACAGTAGCGAAACTCCAGGCAGTTGTGGATCATAGCCACAAGCTGTTGCATTTCGTCCTGCAACAAATCGTATAGTCCACCCTACAGCCACTAAACTGTGGCAAGTCACCAGTGGCGTTAGCAGTTTGTCCCATTTCGCGTCCGAAAAGATCAAACAGAATGTCGCGATAATTGCTGTCCCCAGCGCGGCGTAACTCCACGCGGTTACCCAAATTTCTGCAATATGTTTTTCGTTCTGATCGAAAAGGATATCCGCCTCGCAGAGCGGAGCGCATCGTCCCGAGCGATTTAGCCTAACGTACAGATGCGACTTGGTCAGTCCTTGGCAGCTTGCCTGGTACGTGGATGTGATCTTTGAGATAGGGGGCGCGAAGTGAGTTCCTGCTCCCCCCGGACCGATCCCTGGACCAATCAAGGTATTTCCTCCTGGCTCGCCAGGACCTTCCATACACATATGCTCGTGATTGTTCTCTCTCGGGAAGCGATTGCAATCCAGCGCGGTGGGCCAGGGAAAGCCGAATCCTTGCAGGACAGGATGGCAACGATCGCGAACAGTTTCGCACAGTCCGCGACAAGGACCAATCGGCTCAGGAACTTTCGACGTGCACATAGGAACGTACGCGGAGCAGAGGAAGAAATGTAATTGTGCACTGCAGCCGTACTGTATTAGGGGAGAAAAAGTTTTGAGCGTGAAGTCAGCATCTGCTTGCAGCTCGTGTCCAACCAAATTCGGCATGGACGTCTCATTATAGCCAATCCCGCGACATAGTTCAATCCTGATGGGCTCACAAACTCGAGGAACCAAATCAACTCCAAGCTGAATACCAAACGCAACCGTTGCAAGGGATATTATTCCCAGTAATTCAGCCACGATTTTTATTGCACTCATTTTCAAGACACTAATTGGATGCCGCGAAGATTCTTTACAAGATGCACCGATAAACTTCGACCCCAATCAAAGGCGTAAACCGCAACTCAATGCCAACAGTATCACCCGAGATAGCAACACGCGGCTCGCACGCCTGCACAATATCGCGGTGATGGATTCCCACCCGAAGCGATTAGAACACTTCACAGATAGTACTCGCACTCAATAGTCGCCTGCACTTGATCTTTTCGCGCCCGCACTACCGTTCAATATTCACACTCTTGTTGCAACTTCAAAGCCCAATTGCTTCGACTCTCACGCCCGCCGGCACCCACGTCCACTGCCTCTTGGAATTCCTCCGTGTCGGATACGATCCGAGTCAAGCAAAAACACTTTTCCCACGCACTATTTCCAATCCCCTGTGCATCGTCCGAATTCTGAATGTCACGTTATGCGCCCAATATGCAACCATTCATCTCAGGAATTCGACCCATCGCGAGATTAATCACGGAGCGCCGCGCAAAAACACTTCACTAGCCAAAGTATCTTAAGATATTTTCACCTGATCTTAAGAATGGTTTCGTGTCTGATAAGACGCGCCTCGGTATTGTTATGCGTACGAGAATCTTTCGATTTCGGATTGAGACCGGTCTAGCCGCATCTAAGCCCACTTCTCGTCGTCGGCTGACTGAACTGAACGAGTGAACTGGCTAACAAGCCGTTAATATGTTTTCATGTGTGGCGGCGGTGGTTCACGACACGGCTCACCGTTCCTCAACGAGAAGAACAAGTCAGCGCTGTGCTGGCTGTGGCTGCCGTGGAGCGTGAGTTCTTATCCGCCTCCTGTGACTTTTCTTCCTCGAGAGGGTTGCCGTTACCGTCAGCGCCGCCAGGACTTGACTTGCGTGCTTCGAGTGATAATCTGGTCGCATAAATAAAAGATACTTTTCTAATCTTTTTATCTGTGGCAATATATTCATATTATTTACGGATGTAAGTAGTTGTAGTTGGTGGAGTAGTTTAGCGCTATCAATTATTCATTATTATGGATAAAATAATGTAGGAGCTCGTTTGGAGAAAGGAAGTTGATTTGGAATTCAAAACGAAAAAATTATTAGTTGTAAATCAGAGGAGTTTTGAAAATTGAAAAGAAGTAGCACCCAAGATCCCACTAAGAAAAATCTGAAGCAATCCTATATTGTTGAAAAATGGAGGTCTCCATAATAGCTCCAACAAGAGTAGTAGTCGAGATAAATATTGCCGAGTAATGCAAGAGGTAAAGTATTTCATTGGAGCAATATGGGATATTGTTCTCTGAAAAATGAGGACCTACTTACATGTTGCCTGTCCAATTTTTATATGAAAATGAGTTTGATAGCTTATTCGAAAGCTGAAAGCTAAAGGTATGTCTCAATTCGCATCAAAAAGGATTAATTGCCCTTCATTTTTAAATTTGTAAAAAAAAACTCTGAACGTTTGCATCAAATCACATCGTGTCAGAAGGGTTTTGTACTTAACCGATATGCAGTCATACGAGTATAGTTTAAATCAAGAAAAACTTTAATGACATGTGTAGTGAATTGGGTAGATGAAAATGTCCGTAAAGGACTGCAGCAATGGTCTGCTGCCTCGGCGAAAGAGGATGGTTGGGTCCGCCGAGATTATGGGCCACACAATTGCTCTAATTGCTGCCTCATTTGCTCCATGCTGACAGTCATTGCCTGCGTGACGCCTAGCAACTGGGACATCTCGGTGTGTAAATGGTGATAAGGGTTCACTATAGGGTCTGGGGAAAAAAAACTAGTTGAAACTTAAAAACGTGGCCATCAGTGGCGAACTATAAAATAACTCCTCACAAACAAAAATATATAAAAGTAAATTAATAGACTTAAATTAATATCGTGAATTTTAAAATAGATAATAACTTTTTATAATAAATATGAAAACAAAAAACAATTTCAATATGAATATCTAATTCGATCTTTCCATTTCGTTATCCCCTTCACAGGCAAAGACACCAATGGTGAGCTCTTCCTTTGCGTTACAGGCACTACTCTCTTGAGGCACCATAAATATCACGGTTCGGAAGTTCGCAAGTTTTAACAAGGGGCAATTGGTCAGCTCAGGTTTGATTCTGAGTCGCAAGCAGCGCGTGTCTTATCATAGATAGTCACGGACTAGCTAAGCAGCCAATCACGTAAAATTAAAATCCATGCAATGGAAGACACTTAGGCACCACTTGGTTTGGGGTGCAGATCAGAATCTGCCGCAAAATGATGTTGAGTAATAGCTTCCGAATACACGAAAGGACTCTAATATCACTTTTCTTGCTAGTGATACAATGGTGGTAAACCACCAATGTATAAATTAAAAGCAGGTCCAAACGATATTGATGTCCAAGGACAACACACGTCAGGAAGTTATTAAGTTGCTGTGGCACGATTAGTGCGATATCCCTTAGTAGTTACCTACCCGCCAAAAATCTGGACACCTAGAGACGTTGGACTGTCTCGTGCTCACGACTGATGATACAGCCGGTCTTTTCGGGCCCCATGTTACGAGCCATTTTATAGTGAAATGGGTTTAGATATAATGTCCGTAAAGGACTGCAGCGATGGTCTGCTGCCTCGGCAAAAGAGGATGGTAATATCCGCCGCGATTGACCATGCCTAAGGACGCGTGAATACGCTGGCAGGCTACCATGGCGGTGTCATGGGGCGGGTTCTTTTCTCCACCACTAGAACCCACTGCAAAAAAATCCACGACTTGAAAGGGTTACAGAAATATCGACCGAAGTCGAGAAGGAGATAGCCTACTGAGGGTCAAAGAAAATTGCTGACTGAAAGGACAAACTGGGCCTGGAGAAAACAGACAGACTTGAGTGGGCTTCGTCGTTACCGACGATACGTATGGCCCACAAATAAGAATGGGGCATCCAGGTGGAAGCGGTGCCCCCTCGCATCCTTCCAACCAGATCAAGATTCAATGTAGACGCTGCCATATATTTCTCATTTAAGTGAAAACTCATACAAGCATAATTTCTATGAATTTTTCCCTTACTCTTACTATGTAAAAGTTTCAAAAAATCGATTTTTTTTAAACATTTTTTCCATCTAAATAGTGTTAGAAATATGCTGGTAAAAGGATTTAACTGTGGACGGGCTTGTTTGGCAGTGACAGAGCGTTTTTCACGGTCACGCGAGTCATGTATACGCTTACTCCGAATTCCTATAAAAATAATTCTCACATAAATCAATTACTGCAAACGTTGCATTTACCCAAATGCAACGAATCTGCAACGGAAATGACATGTGCCGAACCTAGACAATAGGTAAGCAATTTACGCGGCGGCACATGTCCCATCGTAATCAAAATTACTTTCGCATAATTAATTCACGTGTCGCGAACTCATCATTTTTCGCATAATAAATAGAAGCGTATCCATGAACACCTTCAGTTTTTGCTAATTAGATGTAGAACGTTACGCTGTCCGAGTGAATACTCAAACGAAATTATAATCAATAAAGTTCTTAAAGTTAAATGTAAAGTTCGTGTTTGGATTTCTTGATGTGCGCGGAGCACTTTCTTATTTTTTTATAGTTCGGTCAAACTAGACACAAAACTGGCACAGTCGGTAAACGCCACAGTTCGAAAATCCGCGAAGGAACTAACGAAAAAGTGTGGTGACTATTTAAAAATAAAATCGGTTAAGTGCCGCGAAGGTGCCGATAAACTAAAAACACATAAATATTAAACAAAATAATAATCGGGAAAGCCGCGAAGGTTAATACGGTTATTATTAACCTATATAATAAGATCAGAGCAGACACACGAAGCATAAAGGTCCGCTTAAAACTCGCAGTGAGGCTGCTGTAGAGATCTGATCGCCCATAAATTAATTTAAAAAGTGTGTAAAACAAACAAAGTTCCTAATAAGAAGTGAAAAGCAACATTTCAAACCGAACAAATTAAACCGGACAAATTGAACAAAGTTTCACAAAACTTGGAAACAGGTAACATAGCCTAAGATTTTTAAAAAACCCCATATAAAACGTGGATCCTGCTGGACGAAGAACAAGAAGAAGGAATATCTTCAACCAAGGACGGAACGACGCATACAGAATGGAAGAACTGGTTCAACAATTCCAACAACTTCAACTACAACTTGCTCAAAGGGAGGAGCAGGTCCAACAGTTGGCAACAGCTCTTCAACAAATTTCAAACAGACAATCATCAAACGATCATAACGATAAAATATTAAAGGAAATCAAATATATGAACAACTTTACCGGCGTCGGAGATATTACCATCAACGGCTTCCTGAGCAGTGTTGAATACTATTTGAGCAAAATTGACAATGAAGATTCAAAGAAAACAGCAGTAAGGACCATCTATTATGAGAAAATCCAAGGCGAGGCTAAGAACGCAATCATCAACATCCCAGAAACAGATAATTGGCAACTCATCAAGGATCAGCTAAAGCTACGTTTCAGACCAGACGTTCAACCGTGGGAAATCTACAAAAAAATCAACGAACTAAAGGTGCACAATGTAAGCGAATTGGCTGAGGAAGTACAAAAAATTAAGTATAAGGCAGATGAACTAATAATCTATTATCAGGATAAAATGTTTATTGACCTTAGTAATGTTAATTCAATCTTAACAAATGTAGTGAAAGAAATGAGTCAGGGTGTTCTATTAGAAAAGATATACAGTGAGACAAATATTGATAAAATAATAGAAATTATGAGATCAAGAAGATTTGAAGATGAATGTATCAGACCAGAATTTAGAAAGGTCAAAATTTTCAAACCTAAATTCCACAATAATAATTTCAAGGATTCTAATCCTAATTCCTCACAAAACAGACAGACTGACAAAAATTCTGACGGAGAGGATAATACAAAACAAAACAGACAATTTAATAAGTACAGACAAAAAGACAATGACAGTGGACAACAAAATAGTGGTCAAAATCAATTTTTCAGATCTCAGAACTCAAACAAATCGGGGCAAAATAAAGCCAATAACTTTTCAGGTCGTTCAAAACAAACATGGAAGTCTAAACTCCAACCGGGTATTGAGCCCATGGAAGTTGAGAATGCGCAATTCCATAGATCAAATATTGAAAAGGTTAAAAACCAAAACCAATCAAATAATTTATCTGATGAAGAAACCTTCTCTGACTCATCCCCTGAAATTAACCTAAATGAATATTTTTTTCGCAACTAGCCTCGGAACAATTGCCTTTGATTCAAATTACTATAAATAATGTTAAATATGTAGCTTTAATTGATACTGGGGCATCATTCAGTGTAATTGATGACCGAATTAATACATTTAATAAGGTGAAAATCAAGCCAATCATATTTTCAACTATTACAGGAAAAGATAAGATCGAGTATGAAGTTCATACTCCATCGCCAGAAGAAATTGATCCTCCACCCTCACGAGCCTTGGTTCGGTGGAAGGTTAATAGGTTACAAAACCGAAAATATCAGTTCATAATCGGAACTGATTTACTAAATAATCTCGATACATTAATAGATTTCGAGAGAAAATTAATTATTTTAAATGGACATGCCATTAAATTTATTAATAGCCCTTATCCTTTTGATGAAGTAAATTCTTTAGAAGAAGTGCATGGTGATTATCTAAAAAGATTACAGTTAGATCACCTGAACAAAGAAGAATATGCCGAAATAATAAAACTGATAAAACGGTATGAGGGAATATTTTTTAAGGAGGGTGACAAACTCACGAGTACCCCCACAATAAAACATGAGATAAAGACTACAACCGAAAATCAAGTCAACTCAAAACTGTACAGGTATCCTCCTAAGCACGAAGCGGAGGTCCGAAAACAAATTGCGGAACTTGAAAAGCAAGGAATTATTCGAAAGAGTAATTCAATGTATTCAAGTCCTCTTATTATAGTACCGAAAAAATCGGACAACTCGGGGGAAAAGAAATTTCGTTTAGTGGTAGATTACAGAAAACTAAACGAAATAACATTGGATGATAAATTCCCATTGCCAAATATTGACTCTATCCTCGATAAACTAGGTAGAGCCCAATATTTTTCAACAATCGATTTAGCAAAAGGTTATCATCAAATTCTAGTCAAAGAGGAAGACAGGCATAAAACAGCCTTCGTAACACCTCACGGACTTTATGAATTTGTAAGAATGCCGTTTGGTCTAAAAAATGCACCAGCGACATTCCAGCGCCTAATGAATGACGTGTTAAGAGACTTCGTAAATAAATCATGTGTCGTTTATTTAGACGATATTCTGATTTTTAGCACCTCTTTAAAGGAACACATTAAATCGTTAACAGACATTTTTCAAACTTTGAAAGCACATCAACTTAAAATCCAGATAGATAAGTGCAATTTTATGAAGAAGGAGACCACATTCTTAGGTCATATTATCTCAAAAGATGGACTGAAACCAAATCCCGAAAAGGTTGAAATAATACAAAAATTAGAATTGCCAAAAACGCACAAACAGATAAAGAGCTTTCTAGGATTAACGGGTTACTACAGAAAGTTTATTAAGGACTACGCAAAAGTAGCTCAACCTATAACAAAGTATCTGAAAAAGGACCAAAAAGTTAATTGTAAAGATCCAAATTATATTAGCGCTTTTGAGAAACTAAAAGCCCTTATAATATCACATCCTGTTTTAAGATTTCCTGATTTTCAGAAACCCTTCCAATTAACAACGGACGCGTCTCAGTATGCAATTGGCGCCGTTTTGTCACAAAACGGGCATCCAGTGTGCTTTGCCTCGAGGACATTAAACTGTCATGAGCGGAATTACGCCACTACTGATAAGGAATTTCTTGCCATTATTTGGTCGGTCAATTATTTCAGACCGTATCTCTATGGTAACAAGTTTACTATTTATACGGACCATCAACCTATCAAATACCTTCATGCTAAATATAAAGGGAAGGACCTTTCACCCAGGCATCAAAGATGGCTCTTAAAACTAGGAGAATATCATTTTGATATTGAGTACGTAAAGGGAAAAGAAAATAAGGTAGCGGATTTTCTCAGCCGTACTAATCAACCTAAGGAGTGTGATGAAAAGTCGACAAGCTCATTTAAACATACAAACTCTTTTTCAGATTTAGGAATAATATTTAACTTGGAAAGTCACGATAGTACAATAGCTACAAAACATTCTGCGGAAGAAGATCTACAAGATCATATACCTATTAAGGAGGAAATTGTAAATAAATATAGGACACAGTTAATATTGACAAATAATAAGATCCAAGAGTTAGAAGTTATTCATAAAAAGCGAATAATTTATATAGCGGAATACGATTTCGACAATTTACGCGAAATCCTTAGAAAGTACATAAAGAAGGGGATAACCGGCATTTATACGGAACTTGAAGACAGCAAATATAACATCTTGCAACAAACAATAAGGGAAATGTACTCAAATGACAGCCAAGTCAAGTTTATTCGATGCTCTTTTAGAGCTCAGGATATAAAAACGGAAACCGAAGCAGTAAAGCAAATATCTCTGTATCACATAAAGGAAAGTATGCACTCCGGCATACAAGAAACTTTCAATTCTATAAAAAACAAGATCTATTATCCAAAATTACAGGAACTAATACAAATTGTACTCAACCAATGCGATGTCTGTCAAATGGCGAAATATGACAGAAAACCGATCAAACCTAAATTTAATTACACAGAAACACCCGACAGTAAAAACGAAATTATCAATATAGATATTTATACCTTCATGAAATATGATTTCTTAACAATAATAGATCGATTTTCGAAATTTGGCTCTGCTTACTTCCTACCTGACAAAAATCATATAACAATCATTGAAACTTTAGAAGAACATTTTGCAAAAATAGGAAAACCCAAGAAAATTACTGCAGGAAATGAATTAAATACTATTAACGTAAAGGAATTCTTAAAAGAAGAGGAAGTAGAACTACACATAACAAAAGCGCATAGCCATACAGGTAATGCTGACGTAGAACGTTTTCACAACACATTACTTTCGATATGCAGAACTTTAATATTAAATAAAACAAATTTTTCACCAAAACAAATAGTACAACAGGCTGTTAGAAACTACAACAATCGCTATCATTCAACTATCAAGTGTACCCCTATCGATGCTCAGGAACAACGAATAGACGCTTTAAAAATTAAAAATAACATCAACGAAGCAAAACAAAAATATTTGGAAAAAATAAATAAAAAACGTGAAAACTACGAGGAAACTAGGACGACTGGATTCATAAAGGACTATAAAGCTGTAAGACACAAAGAAAAACCAAGATATAGAAGGGCAAAATTACATAATGTCCATCCCACAAATATCAAAAGAGAATTAAAACATACAAATTTAAACGATTATTCAGAAGACGATATCGTTAAAACAGAGGATAAAAGAATTCTAGAAGCAGAAATAAAAGCTAAAGAAGGTCCTAACTCCGAGGTTTTGGTAAAGAAATTTAATTTATCAATAAAGAGGAGCGATGCAGCCACCTTACTAGGAAAAGAATGGTTAAACGACCAAATAATTAACTTTTACCTAAATTTGCTAGTAGAAAGAAGCTCACTAGACAATGCAAATAATCTTCCGAAAGTGTATGCAATGAATACATTTTTCACGCTGTGCCTAAACAAAACAGGATATAGTGCAGTTCGAAGATGGACACGGAAAGTGGATATATTCTCCTATGATTTAATAATAATTCCAGTTCACATAAACCAAACACATTGGTGCTTAGCCATAATAAGCCCAAAGGAAAAATACATTAAATATTATGATCCAATGAGGACTCCAAATACCGAAGTTCTAGATTTACTAGAAAACTATGTCAAGGAAGAATCGATGGACAAGAAAGATGAGGTTTTAGATTTTTCTGTTTGGAAAAAGGAGCAAATTCTAAACGGTCCACTTCAAACAAATGCATATGACTGTGGTGTATTTAGCTGCACATTTGCTGAACATATAACTCGCAATTGTGAACCAAATTTTTCCCAAGAGGACATGGTTTATTTAAGGAAGAAAATGCTCGCAGATATTTTGCAAAGCAAAATTCAATAGTTTCAATAATTTAACCTTAACTTAAGTCGTTTAAATCATTTACCCTTAACAAATCAATTACTTTTTATTATGACATATCCAAGATTAAATACTTATTTTAGGTCATTATCATCATATGGTTGCTTCTAATCTCTATGGTAAAACAAACAACTGGGACATTAAATATACAACCAATATCGACTGAAAATGGCTTTACAATAATAAATATGGGAACAACGGAGGTTATTCAAGATGCTAGGACAATAATTCACGTACTCAATTTAACAGAATTTAGGCAGGCAATCGATTTAGCAGAGGAAAACATCAAACGGTTGAACCTTGGGAATGACTTGACTATTAGACAAGAACTAGAAACTATTCGTGCAAAGTTTAAAACTATTCAACCTAGTCCTAGAAAGAAAAGAGGTTTACTCAATATCGTTGGTACAGTAGAAAAATGGCTTTTTGGTACCATGAATGACGACGATAGAAAGGAAATCACTGAACACATTAAAACAGTAGAAATTAACGAAGACAAAACTATCGGTAACCTAAATAAGCAAATAGAAATCAATTCGCATATCAGTGACTCGATAAAAATTCTTAAAAACACCATTGAATCAGATAGAAATCAAATTACAAAAACTTACGAAGAAGTAACTGCTAACGAAAGAAAAATTATAGTAAAACAACTGCAGTTAGATCAAATGATAAGATTGCAGATGCTTAAAGAAAAACTAGACCAAATTATGGACAGCATAGCATTTACCCGACATGGTATTGTTCACCCAAGTTTATTGACAACTACTGAAATCTTGACAACAGGACTAGACTTTTACAGACTTAAAAACGCTAAAACAGGACTTTTGCAACTAGACAAGGACGAACTAACCCTTGCCATCAAAATTCCCAATAAATACAAAATAGTCGACCTTAAATTGATAACCCCAATCCCAAATAAAAACTTTTTAGAACTTAATATAGAAGATCAATTTGTTATTGAAATAAATCAAACAAAATATCAATATAGTGGAGAAATTCAATATGAAAAAGATCTCAAAATTGTAAACAATTGCATTGAAAAAAATAATTGCTTTACACAAATAAATAAACTTCAAGAAATTAAAAAATTGGATGATCAAACTATACTTTGTAAAAATATGAAAAATCAACAAATTATAAATTCTTGTGATGACAGAGATATAAAACTAAACGGTAATTACTTAATAACATTCAATAATTGTACTATTCAAATCCTAAATGAAACCTTTAGTAGCAATGATATCAAATTTGTTGACAGATTTTATTATGAAGCAGACTATAATTTTAATTTTACCAAAAGAATTAATTTTGAAAATATTACCATACAACATATTGAAAATTTGGAACCTTTAGAAATTCTTAAATTCTACAAAACTATAAGTCCAATATTAGGAATAACAACAATTTCAATACTTATATGTATCATTTTTGCAATACTTACCATTTTTTATAAAATACATAAAACAAAAGAAATTATGAATGTAAACAAAAACATTAAAACAAATTGTAATGAAAAGGTTAGAATTCAGGAGAATTCTTATTGTAAGGGGGGAGAAGTCATGTATACGCTTACTCCGAATTCCTATAAAAATAATTCTCACATAAATCAATTACTGCAAACGTTGCATTTACCCAAATGCAACGAATCTGCAACGGAAATGACATGTGCCGAACCTAGACAATAGGTAAGCAATTTACGCGGCGGCACATGTCCCATCGTAATCAAAATTACTTTCGCATAATTAATTCACGTGTCGCGAACTCATCATTTTTCGCATAATAAATAGAAGCGTATCCATGAACACCTTCAGTTTTTGCTAATTAGATGTAGAACGTTACGCTGTCCGAGTGAATACTCAAACGAAATTATAATCAATAAAGTTCTTAAAGTTAAATGTAAAGTTCGTGTTTGGATTTCTTGATGTGCGCGGAGCACTTTCTTATTTTTTTATAGTTCGGTCAAACTAGACACAAAACTCGCGCGGTCGTTTTTCGCGTTTCTGCTGTAGTGGGTGGGACCGTTTTTCGAATGCAGAACTGATTTTGTGAAGAGTTCTGAAAACCATTTTAGATTTTTCCCATCAGCTAGTGTTTGAGATGCTCTTTTGAAAAAATTCTTTATTTCTTACTTTTCATTCAGTCTGAAAATAACCTTGGCACCTTGAACATCTCGCTTATTTCAAACGTGCTTCGGTCAGAGTTTTTATTCAATTTTTTGGCTTTTTTTCATTTTTCGTGGAAAATGGATAAAAAGGATCGCGAACAGTGCCTGTCTTAGTCGTGTTGGCGGTCGTATCAAGAAAAGAAAAACCCCGAATCCGCATGTTGCGGAAGAGTAAACAGCGTATGCAAGCACGTCCGCGAAAAAACTCAAGACTAGGCAATCAGTGGAATTGAAAATTACACCTGATTTTTTTGTATTGCATTTTAAATTTCATGACTGTTTTTTCCGCCATTGCGGAAAATGCAATATGCAATGTATGCAAGGAAAAATTGAAATTTTCCCAGAGTTCGAAACTTGGCGCGGGATTCATAATTATTATGGAGTGCAAGTGCAGTGAAAAATCTATTCCTTCATGTCCATATATAAACAATGCGTATGAAATTAACCGCAGGTTAGTTTTTGTATTTCATTTGCTGGTACTCGGTCGAGAACGCATTGACAAATTTTGTGGTTTAATGGAGATTTGTAGTGGAATTTCGGTCTGTGCTTATTACGCGTGTCTGAAAAACATTGAAACCGCGGCGTCGGCTGTATACGAATCTGTTTTAAAAAAAGCTGTCGATGAAGAAAAAGAACTAAGTGTGTTGCGTGGAAACGATGAGAATATTTTGACAGTTTCGGGGGATGGAACGTGGAAGAAGAGAGGTTTTTCTTGTTTGTTTGGTGTCTCAACACTCATTGGAATCTACAGCAAAAAAGTAATAGACGCGATAGTGAAATCTAGTTTTTGCCAAGCCTGCACATCCCAGAAAAGGTTGACAAACGGGAGCTGATTTCGAAGAATGGTATAAAAGCCATGAACAAGATTGTCACACAAACCACGAAGGAAGCTCTGGAAAAATGGAAGTTGACGGAGTAACGAAGATGTTCAGACAATCCACAAAGGAGTATGGCGTGAAGTACGTTACGTATGTAGGTGATGGTGACAGCAAAACTTACAACGGAATTGTTTCATCAAAACCATACGGAGACAGTTTCCTCTTTAAAAAATAAAGAATGCGTCGGCCATGTGGAAAAGCGGATGGGCACAAGGCTTAGGAACATGAAAAAATCCAAGAAAGGTCTCGGAGGGAAAGGAAAGGGAAAGCTGACAGACAAAATCATCGGGGAACTTACGAAATTTTACGGTTTGGCGATAAGAAGAAATCCCGATTCCGTTCAAAAAATGAGGGAGGCAATTTGAGCTACGTTAGATCACTGCAGCTCAAGTGATGATAATCCTAAGCACTCAAAGTGCCCACCAGGCAAAGAGAGTTGGTGCAAATGGCGTCAGGCCGAAGCAACCGGAACTTTGGCGGAACACATACACGTGTTCCTCTGAGTCCTCAAGTCATAGAAGCTATCGAGCCGATTTACCGAGACGTCCTCGACTGATTTGCTACAGCGGTGCATCGGAGCTTTCACGCAGAACAGCAACGAATCCTTGAATACTTGCATTTGGCTAATGGTACCCAAACATTTGCACTCAGGTAAGCAGGTTGTCGACATTGCTACCTGTTTGGCAGTAATGGTATTCAATGAAGGATACCAAACGATCCTCAAAACCATGAATACTATGGGAATCACATTGGGGCATGAAGCAGAGGCGTGCGCCGCGCGACTTGACGAGCAACGCATAGACCGCTCGGAGCGTAGGGTGACTGATTCAGCGAAAAGGGCCAGGATCGAGCAAAGAGAAGAGCAAGTGGCTCAACGCGAATTCTTCCTCGAACAAGAAGGTAAACTGTACGCAGCTAGGATCGTAGATTGATCGTAAGAATTTTTAACAATATTTGATTACGTTGTCAATCTTTAGACGTGTTTTTCCGAAAGTCGTCTTTTTAGAGGTGCGGTGAACGTTTTCGAAAAATCTACCTGACCGATCTTGTCATACTAAACATTTTTATTATAAGAAAATATATCGCAACAGATAAACACGAGCTTTTTTTTGAAATTCTTGTCCAAAAAGTGCCAACAAAATTTTTTTTTTTTCAAAATTCTATTACTTTAAGAATTTTTTGAATTTTTAAAAAAGCTCGTGTCCATTCATAGCCAAGGGGATGAAAAAAATAAATTTCAAAGGTTTTTTGGTTTCAGATCATCTGATCGGTCAAAATCGTTCACCCCGTGCGCCCTGGACACTTTTGACGAGGACGCAGTGAAGGATGTGTAGCGGTCACATGCGTTATTTTTATGTAAAACCAAAAAACTATGTAAAGTTCAATAAAGAATGATAACATTACAAAAAACTTCTTCCTGAAATCATTTGTAGTTTTCTAGTAATCAATTTTTGAATATAGCGCTCGGAAATGAGGTATCACATAGTAAGACCCCCTTAAATGAAAAATATAAACGTGGCTAATTTATGCTATAGTATTATATGATGGAATCACATAACACTATACCATAAAAGGGCACGAAAGCGGAAGGCCACTCTGCACATGCAAGAGCATCTGAAACGCATAAAAAAGGGAGAGCTCGCCCGATGGCTAGCTAGGTTCTACCTGAATGGAAAGACCGATTCCTCGGGTTTTATTTGTTATTTTTATTCATCATTTGTTTTTATTGAAATATTTACTTGAAACCACAATATACTCTTATTACCGAGGTAATACTTAGCTTCTTAGTGAAAATGCAAATTGAAGTTTAAAATTAATTTCAAATAAATTTTCCCTTTTCATATTTAAATTGCGCAAACTACAAACTAAATACAATTCATTGAATGACAAATTAAGAACATCATTACACGTATCATCTCGGCTGGATTACCTCGAAATTCGTATTGATTGATTTCACATCGTTAATGCATGTTTTTCGTTTTGTTTTCTAATCAATCTTTTCTTTCTAATTTTAAAAAATTTCTGGTATATTTATATGCTTTGAAAATGAATGTAAATAGATATAAATACGTTTGATAAAAAAATATAAAAAAAGAAACTAAAAGGGTACTTACCCAACATCCTCACCTGGCGCCCGCTGGGGATGTGGGTGCACTTCAATAATGCTGAAATTTTAAAAACATTGCTAATTCAAATTGCTGTTATGTTACATCTAGTAACAATCGGGCAGAACATATTAAAATTCACGTCAGGCTGTTCTCAGAGACACGATATATTAATTCTGATAGATTATACAAATTGGCACTGCTAGATGGATTCTGTATTCACTTCCAACATAAAATTATCCCAGGACGTTACGTTATATTGCTTGGTAACGTGTACATGACTAGTTGTAAGGTGATATGAGGACCAACAGATTTTGACCAAATTGTTCTTACAGCTACCGGCAGTTCAGCCCGGTTTTTTGATATCCGGTCTTAGCACTACCACAAACAAAGACAAACAAGACAGCCGGTTTTACTATAAAACTTCATCAGGTTCTTCACGATCACTTGTATATTTAAATAAATTGGAGATAGTTCACTTTTAAGAATTTTCAGCAAATAGCATGAATCAACCACTTTTAATTTGTTGCCATTGAAAATGCGACGCACATTTATAGGCGCTTTTCTACTCGGACAGTGAACGGCGCACTTCAAGTTTCACTTGCATTGTACTTAATTGAGTTTCTCACGTCATTGCGTAGTTCCACGTTTAAGATCATTGTTACCAATGAATTAATTTTTCCTTTCGAAAGAGAGAAAGTGAGTGAGGAAATCACTTCAGCCACGCAATATAAGGCATTGTAATTATGGCATTAGTAACTCGCGTCAGGACAATGCATTTAAAATTTCATCAGGAGTTTTATTGCTAATGCATAATCATATCATTAGCATGAAATGAAATTACAAATAATATTATCGTGGCACATGGGATGTTGGAAAGGGTGTTACAAATCAAATTTTCACGTTAAGAGCTCTGGCACTGTGTGATTTTTGAGAATTCAGGTACCATTTTTCTGGTTTTCAAAACATTTTCGGGCAATTTATGTAGAGAGTAGTGAAAGCAATCATGCTGGTGCTTCATATTTGGATCGATTTGCAAAGAAAATTGACTCTGAGCAGGATTGGTGCGAAATGATGTTGCAATTTTTGCTGCATTCAAGAAGCAATGCATTAGAATGATGAACTTATTTCAGATGTAGGTGATGAATTTTTGTCGCTAATGTAATGTAACGCCTACGCCCGGGAATCGAAGTGATTCCGATCCCGAACCCTTGCAACCGGCCAGATGGGTATGTCCTCGAAGTGTCAGCGGACTTCATCTGTCGTGCGGATATCGTTGCGCAGAAAATATTTTTTTTTTCTGTCCAAATATTTAGATCTGTGGATATAAATATTCGAAATATAAAATTAATCCAAACCCCGACACATTTCGAGACATATCCATCTGGAAATGCCCCTCCACCGTGGCCATCGAGAAAACTATGCCACTGGCGACAACTGGAGAGGCACATTGCCGCCATATGGCGTGCCATTCCACACACAGCTGTTTTGTCCGATGTGACAACCGGGTGATTTTGACAGCCACATGGAGGCGTGGGAGTACAAATGGACGACGAGTGAACAAAGCGTCATTATGACACTTTGAAGTGTTTTTATTCATTTTCTGAACGAAATTGCTTCGGAAACCATCAATAAATACCTCAGCATAAAGACCAGATCATTCTTCGACGAACATAGCAACTATTGTGATATACGTAATAATTGTGATGCAATTTTTCGTCAACTAAAAGTTTAAGGGTTAACCTCTCTCTCTAGGTTGGTGTTGTGTCTAAAGAAAAAGAACGCGCGTCCCGGCTGTGTATAATGAAAGAAAAAGACCGGAGGAAATAAACAATTGGCTTTTAAAGGCCGCTCTTTATTGTGAATAAAGAGTTCCTCGCCCCATGAATTGGATGCGCCGAAAAACACCGACTGGCGAAATTCGTTGCGACGAGTGTAACAAGGTATTTACAAAAATTTGCTATTTAACACAACACAATAAAACATTCCATAAGGGCGAGCAACCATTCCGTTGTAATCGATGTGGCAAACGTTTTTCCAACGAAGTCACTTTCGACACGCACTATGCGAAGCACAGTGCAGCACAAAAACCCCATCAATGTCAATTTTGTCCGAAACAATTCCATCATAAAACCGATCTGAAAAGTTGAAAATCATTACAAATGGCGCCCAACGTGGGGCCAAAAACATCCTAAGGGGGAAAGAACTTCGCGTCTTCTGACGAGTTGGTCCTTTACGGAGGATGTAAGGTACTTTGGTACTCGAGTCCCACTATCAGGAGCAGTGGAATTGTGTGATACACACTAGAAGTCGCTTCACGTGAGTTGTATCTTCCGCTCTCCTTTGTTTGATTTTTTTTTTTCGCGACAGAATCCTTCCGATGTGTTGTCCCAGGCTAACCCCTGTAAGGACCTTCTATTTTCTTGATGGAACTGCCAGCCTGATGGGTTTACCTATCAGCATGGACTCTCAAGAAAATAGAAGGCTACCTTGCCTTTATGTCGCGGAAGGATTTTAATTATTTCGTATGCGTGATAGACGAGTGGTATCGGTTCAACGTTCGGTGGCGTATGCTGGAGTTGCGAAGCCCGGAATGCTTCCACGCGTCGGGAATTTTGACCGCGTACTAAAATCGTTACGGTAGCTCTACTACTTGTCTCGTCGAGTCACTTTAACGTAGTTTAGAGACGGTTTTTTTGTAATGTATGTGGGTTTAGGGGATATAATTTCGTAAATCGACCGAAAGCACCCTTTCTTCGGCAGATTACCACGCACTCTCTTTTCCCGTTGGAGGAGTCGACCACTGGAAAGGAAAGGTATATCAAATAAATTTTTTTTTTCTATTTCCTATAAATAGCTCGCCACTAACGGCCACTAATTTAGTGATAAGTTTATAAACCAATAGAATAAGTATATTCTCTATATTTTTTTTATTTTTTTATTTTAGCACCACATTTAAACCAGCAAGAACAAACATGGCAACGAAGCGGACCCCAGATAAGCGTTGGACCCGATCTAAAACGGTCCAACCAGCTAACTGCGGGATCTGCTTCGAAGACGTAGTGGAGGGCGTACACAGCGTGCGATTGGATTGTGGACATTTATTCCATCGTGCCTGTGTACAACAGCTCCTCCTCACGTCAGAGCTGTGTCCCTTATGCCGGCGACCCATAGATCGGTCTGCCCTAGACGTCCCCCTCGGAACGCCCCTACCAACGCGTGGAGCAGTGGCGAAAGGAGTTCCAGAGGCCGAACCGTCACAACCACTTTTAGACCTGCAAGGAGCCGTAGGCGGTGAAGTTCCGGCCACAAGTGTCGTGTCCGAGGTGACACCCATGCCTTCCGCCCACTCCATTGACACCCTCGTGGCGTTGATGAGGGATATGTCGGAGAGGATTGGCAACCTGGAGGGAAAGCTCCAGAATCTCCCGTTGAGCCAACCACCCAGCCGCGTGAGAACTCCGCTTGGCTGGGAGCCAAATCCCAGTGTGGCGATGCCCCACTCCCGACAATCCGAGCAATGGGTCCCACCTCCAAGGAACTCGGGAATGGATCCCAGAGCTCCCGAATACAGACCGCGACACAGTACCGGACCTCCGTTGGTACCTCCAGCCCCCGAGGCAGTACAGTACAACAGGTCAACAGAGGATGTGATTCCCCCCGGGAACGCATTGGCACTTTTTCGAGACCCGACGCCTCGTATCATGGAGAGTTGGCGCCTGAACTTTACAGGGTTCAACGATATGATATCGGCGGACCGGTTCCTTTTCCGGATTCAGGCGTTGGTATCCAGCACCCTGGGAGGTGATTCCTCGGCCTTCCTCCGGCATGCACATCTTTTGTTCAGCGGCGACGCTGCCGACTGGTACTGGAGCTTTAAAGAATCAACGCCACGTCCCACTTGGCACTCTTTCAGTGCAGCCTTCCGCAATCGATTTGAGGATGGCTTCACTGAGAGAGAGCTAAGGGAGCAAATAAAGAAACGGAAACAAGGCGCTCACGAACCGTTCGACCAGTACTACACAAGTATAGTGAGATTGAGCACTCGCTTGCGAAATACCATGCCCGAGGACGAACTGGTAGAAATTATCAGAGAGAATATGCGCTGGGATCTCCAGAACAGCCTTCTGCATTTTCCCATCAACACCATACAGGGATTGCGCCTCCATGCCCGTAGGCAAGAACACTTGGCACCGCGGAGTTGATGGCAGCGGACCACCTGCTTGCTGATCCAGTACCAATACCGAGGAGCGGGGCACCACCGGAGTTTGAGGACCCAGCATTGATTGATCGACCCTCACTTGAAGCAATTACAAGCCCGACGGTCTGTTGGAACTGCCGACAACCGGGACATCGGTTCTATGCATGTCCAGCGGAGCCGACGCTTTTCTGCTACCGCTGCGGGAAGGCCGACACATATGCACCTGACTGTGCAAATTGCAAAGGACGAAAAAACTTGCCACCGAGTGCCGCGACCACCCGTCGGCACTCCTAGACCCCGGACGAACCAATCCAGACCCCATCACCAGCTATGACCCAGCTCCCAACAGGACTCCAACTCTGCTGACTCGCACCGCTAAACACAGTTCTCCCGAAGTTCCACAACCGACGCCGTCCTCCGGTGAGGCCAACGCGCAGGGAAATGATAGCGAGACGAAAGTTCCTTGGCATGTAAAACCTTTTCATGTCAGGCTGCGGAATTACTTGGCTACTCGCCAGCGCATCTTCCATGAGGAGTTGGCCACAACTGTCCCACCAACGAACTGCCGTCTATTCACCACAAGCCAACGCATCCGAACGACTGAATCGTACGCTCATTGCGGCCATTCGCGCCTATGTCCACCCGAATCAGAAGGACTGGGATCGCAAATTGTCCGCCATCACTAGTGCGCTGCGCTCGTCGTACCACGCCACTACCGGCGTTTCGCCATATTTCGCATTGTTCGGGCAGCTTACCGGCTATTGCGGCAACTGAAATCGCTAGAGGACCCAATCGTGGTTCTGGAACCGCACGAAAAGCTCCAACTTCTGCGAGAGCAACTGCGGGAGAAGATTGAAGAAAGTCGACGGATGGGAGAGGAGCGGTACAACTTGCGATCTCATCCTTCTGGCTTTAAGGCAGGCGACGAAATATATCGTCGAAACTTCCGACAGAGCGATGCCACCCGACATTACAATGCCAAACTAGACAAGAAATTCGTGAAATGTCGAGTCCTACAAGTACTAAGCCCCACCCGATACCTCATCGCGGACATGACTGGTAAAACCCTGGGAATCTACCACGCAAAAGACCTTAGACGATGAAGTGCAACTATTTCCCACGAAAAACCTTGGCGTACCCCAATCTTTGCCTAGACGAAGACCTCCGAATAACACCCGACTCCCTACTATATAGTCACTGTCGAGTCTTCACGAACAGGGTTGTAGCCTATCCTTCGAAACCGACCTTCGACCCGCCACGGCCCTAACCAAGACCTTTCATATAGGAGACGGGATCGTAATTACTTCGATTTTGGGCATTTGTAATGATTTTCAACTTTTCAGATCGGTTTTATGATGGAATTGTTTCGGACAAAATTGACATTGATGGGGTTTTTGTGCTGCACTGTGCTTCGCATAGTGCGTGTCGAAAGTGACTTCGTTGGAAAAACGTTTGCCACATCGATTACAACGGAATGGTTGCTCGCCCTTATGGAATGTTTTATTGTGTTGTGTTAAATAGCAAATTTTTGTAAATACCTTGTTACACTCGTCGCAACGAATTTCGCCAGTCGGTGTTTTTCGGCGCATCCAATTCATGGGGCGAGGAACTCTTTATTCACAATAAAGAGCGGCCTTTAAAAGCCAATTGTTTATTTCCTCCGGTCTTTTTCTTTCATTATACACAGCCGGGACGCGCGTTCTTTTTCTTTAGACACAACACCAACCTAGAGAGAGAGGTTAACCCTTAAACTTTTAGTTGACGAAAAATTGCATCACAATTATTACGTATATCACAATAGTTGCTATGTTCGTCGAAGAATGATCTGGTCTTTATGCTGAGGTATTTATTGATGGTTTCCGAAGCAATTTCGTTCAGAAAATGAATAAAAACACTTCAAAGTGTCATAATGACGCTTTGTTCACTCGTCGTCCATTTGTACTCCCACGCCTCCATGTGGCTGTCAAAATCACCCGGTTGTCACATCGGACAAAACAGCTGTGTGTGGAATGGCACGCCATATGGCGGCAATGTGCCTCTCCAGTTGTCGCCAGTGGCATAGTTTTCTCGATGGCCACGGTGGAGGGGCATTTCCAGATGGATATGTCTCGAAATGTGTCGGGGTTTGGATTAATTTTATATTTCGAATATTTATATCCACAGATCTAAATATTTGGACAGAAAAAAAAAATATTTTCTGCGCAACGATATCCGCACGACAGATGAAGTCCGCTGACACTTCGAGGACATATCCATCTGGCCGGTTGCAAGGGTTCGGGATCGGAATCACTTCGATTCCCGGGCGTAGGCGTCACATTACACTAATTACCAATAATAACTCTTCCTTTGAACATTTCCATACGTAAAGGTTTTCTATTCAAATCGCTCGAACGAAATCGGAACCGACCTCTCATCGGTTCTAGACGTGAATTCTTTGAACGTGACAACGGACTGTACCCGACAGGTCAACAAGTCCGGACACACTTAGTCTACTCCGAGGTAGCTGCTGGCTAGCTAGCTAGTTCGGAGAGGAGTGCAGTCGCGGGTCTTGCGCGAGCAGAATAAGTTCGAAATACAACAATTCAGCCACCGGTTCACATGCCCGTTTTACTAACGCGTCAAAACCACAACTATACGGAAACGAAACTTATCTCTACCTTATTCCGTATTCCTTCAGACAACAACAAAAACTAGATTTAATTTCGCGTTCCCGAATATCACCGACGCGTACCGAAAAATATCCTACGTTAATCTGAATCCGAAAAAGCCTACTCTAATAAAAAACGCAGCACAACTTATGGTACCGCGTATCGAGCGTGACACGAAACCGGCTATCCGCGGATTTCTACAACCCTGCCCTCGTCCCGGCATACTTACTGTATGAAAGAAGAGTTAGCTGGAAAGGAAAGTCGTGTTATAATTAGCAATTCATGTTATTTCATTCCAACATTGTTAATTATACGAGTATTCTATGACTTACAATATTAAATATTTGAGTTTCCAAAGATTCTATGAAATCATGGAATTTATCTAAAATTACAATTAAACTTTTAACTTCTTCTTTCAGCCAAAAAATAAGTTTCCACATTTTCAAATTACTAAACATTTAGAATCTAAATTGTGGCACATTACAACACGTCATTTTATCAGGCACAAGAAAAAACTCTAGGGTAAATACAGTTCCTTTATTTTTGTGATTGTAATGATTCACTATTTTCAAATAAATCGATCAATATAATGTCATTGTAGATAAATCTGAGGCAAATTTTTCGATAGAGTCCAAAGCACAATTGTGTCTTATTTTGCCCTATATATTTGAACTATTTTAATAGATTGTTTTGCGTGGATTACTGTAATTACTTTTATTTAGATATTGTTTCATTGCCCTTGCTGAAGGTATAAATATTTGTGATCATTTTTAGTTCGTTCTCCAAATTGTGGAGTTGATTAATGTAAATTTTTTTGTTACTCTAAATGGTTACTTTTAAAATTCAATAGAAGACAATATTTTGCCAGACATGAGGATGTTTTTACGATCGACTATTTTGTATTCCTCGACTGAGATGGTTAGGATTAAAATGCGTAAAGATCTTATTTAGTAGATGTCAGACATGCACATGGATTGAGTTTTGTTCAAGGTAACGTTGATCAATGGAGGTTGTATTTAATGAGCGGGGGCGCGGCTAAATTGACTCCAGAGTTGATATGAGTGTGAAGGCAAGCGAAAACGATGAGCTCGTAGAAAAAAATAGAAAAGCCTAGCGAGCAAATTAAAATGAATCCGGTCTAAAAGCTTATTCTAATGAATGAAGATCTTAAGAATAACTATTCAACTATTAAGATATAATAGGGGTACCGGTTAATTCGTGCGGTTTTTTTTCGCTTTTTTGTGAAAAATTGCTTTTAGACGATCAAAAATGGTTTTTTGAGTGACGCCGAGTGATTTTGCAAGTTTGGGATGGATCTTGGTCGAGCAATGTCTCCAATTCGTGATCTTCAAACTTTTTGGGTTGTCCGGGCCGTTCATCGTCCTCCAAGTCAAAATTGCTATTTATAAACCGTGCAAACCACTTCTGGCACGTACGCTCAGCTAGAGCATGCACACCATACACTCCCACCAAAATACGATGACCTTTGGCAGCCTTTTTCTTCAATGAAGAAGTACTCCCCGCAAAAACACTTTATTCGGCACAAAATTCGACATTTTCAGAGTAAAAATAAGTATTGTTGTTTACGCTTCAGCTAAATGACATATACTGATTCTGAAACTTTATGATAGTAGCTTTCCAACACATATTTGGAAAGGTGAATCACTGGAATAAAAATCAAGTTACGCCATCTGTTAGAAAACCGCACCCCTATTATTTCGTGAGGGATTGTTAATTTATTAGACCAATCGAGTATCCTTATTTTGGGGTAGGTTGTAAGCAACTTATAGTTTAATATCGCTCAGTATGAATCACAGTATAATAAGAGAGACCGATTTCACAAATATTGATCAAGATATATCCAGAAAAAAAGTATTTTACCCAAAATAGCCAATTTATCGATTGTGTCAAGAACTAGCGTGGTAAGGTTCGTTGAGCAAACAACTTGAAACGGCCTTGATTCTACTCCGTGATAATTCAGTGGGACTACATTCTGTGTAAGTGTCTTGTATGAGTCAACTTCCAAAGCTTAAATACAGAAGCAGTATGGAAGGCGCCTAGGCGCAACAACTATCAAATGTTGAAAAAAAAACGATGTCTTTTCTGACGCGTCAAGAGCTTTTATCGGTGTTCGGCGAATTTTGAAATATCCTACATGCATATTACGGAAATGAAGTCAACAAGAAATGGCGGAGACACATTATTTTGCGAAAGTAAGAAAATAAAATTCGTGCCCTAACATTACGTATGCTCACAGAAGAGCTCACATTTTATATTTGTTTGCAAACTTTTATCAATTTCAAGATGTGCCAGTCTACGTTCTATATTCCTAGATTCATCTACATCTCTTATGACATCAGGTAGTTTTGACAAAGGTAACTCAAGAATTGGACGCAGTTCACTTACGCTTGACAAATAGTTCAATTTCTTTTTGAATTTTTCACTAATGAAAGGACGAACGTATCTCCAAACGATTTTAGTGAAAAGTGTAGGATGCGGATTTTGAAGGTTTTTTTCTAAAACTTCTGTCCAATTCCTTGTATGAATTTCGAAGGAATGGAATGGGCGGCCGATTGCTTTCTTTCAGACCTTGATGGAAATAATCTATGTTGTAATCGTTTTGGACATATGGTTCCATAAGTCGTTTGTTGAATTCCACAAATAGTTTTAGATTGGCTGGTAGATAGCAGGCATATATTGTGAATGTGTGAATTCCTTGTCCATCAGTTCCCAAGAGTTATATAAACGTAGTCTTCATTGATGTGGATTCGCCAGATGGCTCTCGCAAGCGCAGGGGGTATGTTCCTACGCCTAATTATGATTGCTGGTGAACCTGTCCCACTATAGGTAATGCTGATCAAATAATAATAATAATAATAATAAATGAATGAAAAGCGAGGTAAGGATATGGCAATAGATAAATTTGACAGCTGTTGTTGAGAGAAAGGATTACTGCATGTTTACGCAAGCCAATCCTCCCAATCCTGCTCCGCACATTCAACGCTTGCCTACGGGACGGGGTTTTCCCGGTACGATGGAAGGTGGCGAGGCTCGTGCTGATCAGCAAGGGGAAGGGAAATCCCGAATCGCCGTCTGCATACTGCCCGTTATGCATGCTAGACACGGCTGGGAAAGTGCTAGAGAAACTCATCAAGGGAAGACTCACTGACGCGATTCGTGCTGCTGGGGACGTATCTCCTCGGCAGTACGGCTTTAGAGCAGGACGTTCTACCATTGATGCGATTGCAGAGGTGGTGAACGCGGTCCAAAAGGCAGAGGCATGTAGTCGCACCAAGCGACGGATCGTCCTGTTGGTGACACTCGACGTCAGGAATGCCTTCAACTCCGCTAGATGGGTGGATATTCTGGACACGCTGGAAAACTCTTTTCAAGTTCCAGAATATCTAATGCGGCTTTTGAGGAACTACCTAAAGGACCGAAGCCTGCTCTACGACACGACACAGGGCCAACGAAGGATGGAAATTACATCGGGTGTTGCCCAGGGATCTATCCTTGGTCCGGACCTGTGGAACGTGTCTTACGACGGGCTACTGAGACTTGAGATGCCAGATGAGTCGCGCTTGGTCGGCTATGCGGATTATGTTGCGGCTCTGGTCGCCGGACGCACCGTTGAACAAGCGCAACTTAGTCTAGGTATGCTAATGCGCCGAGTGAGGGACTGGATGACTGCTCGCGGGCTCAGTTTAGCACTGGAGAAAACCGAAGTGGTCATCTTGACAAAAAAGAGAATCCCTAGAGTAAGGATGATCAGTATTGGAGATATACAGGTCGAATCGAAGCCAGCGGTGAAGTACCTGGGGCTACTGATCGACTCGAAGATGAGTTTCTCTGAGCAAATCAGGGCAACGGCTGAGAAGGCTGCTTCGGGAATATCGGCTCTGAGTCGACTTATGGCCAACGTAGGGGGACCCAGCCCATCAAGAAGACGCCTCTTGATGAGTGCTGTAGGGTCAGTGCTACTGTAGGGAGCAGAGGTATGGGGCGACGCTCTCAGCAAGGAGGTATACCGAAAACGATTGGCACAGGTACAGAGAAGAGGAGCACTGAGAATTGCATCTTCGTATCCAACAGTCTCCGACTCGGCGGTGAGAGTGATTGCAGGCGTGATACCTTTCGCCCTCTTTGCTAGAGAGCGCCGCGCTATTTACCTGCGCCGAAACGAGGATGCGAGGGAGATGGTTGTCCGCGAGGAGAGACAACGCTCGCTCAACGATTGGCAGCAGTCTTGGAGGAATTGCACGAAGGGAAGGTGGACTGCGCGCCTCATCCCGGATATGAGACCGTGGCTAAATCGAAGGCATGGTGAGACTGACTTCTATCTGACCCAGCTTTTGAGTGGGCACGGGTGTTTTCAGTCTTACGTGCACAAGATCGGTAAGTCACGGTCTCCCGATTGTCGGTTTTGCCCAGGAGAGGAGGACAATGCCTGTCACACATTTTTTGCGTGTACCAAATGGGCCAGGCTGCAAAGGGAACTCTACAGCTCACCCCGGATAATATAGTTGCGGTGGTGCTCGAATCGGTTGACAAATGGAACCAGGTTGCACATTATGCTCGGGCAGTCCTAAAAGATAAAAGGGACTCACAGCAGCCCGAGGTGCTAGGGCTGGGGGATCGCTCTTCTGGCATTTCCTCTTCCCCTCTCCCCTCCCGCTAGGAAACTCCCCAGCTTGAAGGCGCCCCACGGCGTAACAAAACGAGACCTGGCCCGAAGTAATGTGTCAAACGGTTCCAGGCTAGGTTCTCAGATTGACAGGGGAGGTGTTTAGTGGGTAGTCCAAGGGTATCCTCCATGGGAGTCCCACACTGCCAGACTCGGCGGGCGTAAATGCCTTCACCTCCCTACCACAAAAAAAAATCCTCCAAATCCGAATCGATGTTATTCCATGGTGCTGGTTTTAAATTATGTGGAACTGGATTTATTTTGAGACCGGCATCAACAAGTAATATCAGCAAATTCAAATTTGTCGTTCAACGTGCTAAAAAAAATTATCCACAATATTTTCACTGCATCCTTTATTCACTTCCATGTCTTCTTTAATAAAAACCTCCGCGATTTTATATTTATCCCATATTATAGCCAAGGTTGTAGGCGTTTCACACCAATAATTAAAGTCATTTATCAATCCACCATGAGCGATTAAAACGCGCGCGACTTTTGTAAACTGTTCGACACTTTCCGCGTTTTGTACGACAACATGAAGTTCCTGAACAACATTATCATCACGATCAAAAAGTTGAGCACCGTTTTTCAGTAAAAAATTCAATCATACTCTCATTACAATGTTCCAAGATATATTTAGGATCGGTCAAGTTTTGAAGAGCAGTCATATTAAATCCTTATCTCCATGGATTTACTCTGAAGGGATCCTCAGGGTGGGTGGTCAAATTCAACATGCACTCATTGGAGAAACAGCGAAATACCTATCCATCATCTTGAAAGGCCCATTAGCAAGCTATTAATACAACAGGCTCATCAACAAACTCATCAACACATGCTAAATTTTCGGTGGTTATGATGCACCACCAAAATGGCACTGCAATTCACGAATCAACACCATCCAGTTTGCCCCAAATATTGCGACGAAGAAATGTCACCACCACCATCACCCAGAATGTTCTTCACAACTCAAGCGATTCCCCATCAATACCACCTGCGCTTTTGTCAAAAATAATACCACACCTTCAGCATCCTCAAACATCAGGAATCTCAGCAACCTCCTCTTCACATTGGCAGCCCAGCAAATCGGCTACATCAACCAGTTTAGAAGAGAAAATATATAATAAATACGTAGATGTCAGAGAGAATGGATTCGAAATGCATCGCGAGAATTACATTGGCGCGTTATCAGCTGTTGATTCGAATTTCAAATAAATTTGACGTAACGTCTCCCACTAATTTCCACATCTTGAACTAAATCGATTTCCCGTGCAAGTATTCTTACTAAAATGATATAAAAGATTCAACATGACACCCTACGAAGGATACGTCCCTGACATGCTTCCTATAGCTGTTTTTACAATCCGACACACATCACTACATTTTCGTTTATTAAAAAAAATTGTTTTGTGTACAATTTCAAATTCGATTTGATTAGATGTTTCCCGTCATTGTTGAATTTTCACGAATCATATGTTTTCAATCATTTGGTTGATATTTCGGTGACAATTCGGGGGCTAAAGCACAGGAGGAGTGGGATTTTTATGAGAGCAACAAGAGAGCCACTTGAATGTGTATATGTTCTAGCGGCGTGAAAGGCGGGGGGGGGGGGGGGGGGGTTTAAATTCGTATGGGAGAGGAAGGCATGTATGTAGTAAAAATGCTTCACTCACGTATGGATGAAAATAAGCTCATTTCGCATCCGTTACTTTATATGCCTTTGAATGAATATGATAATGATGAAAGTGTCCGCAACGCCTCGATACGAAATGCCCTTCTTAAACACTGAAGTTAACTCAAGCGCCCCTTCTGGCTGGAGCAAACTCCTACCCACACAACTTGTTTTATATAGTGAGCCATTCTACAGTTAGCATTACAGAAAATTTTCTATTACATCGTATAGCATACCCCTGGTTAGAATGCCTTGCCATAAAAAAAATCAATACTCACATTTATCACATATTCGACTGGCACCCCCAATCCGATACTAAACACTGCGCACTCATATGTTGAATCATCTGAATCCAAAACCATCTGAAGTCAATTTGAAATTTCTTGAATTTCGTACTATACATTTATGCTACATATTTCTCAGCCTCACGTGTATGCTCACATTTGAGATGTTTTCATGTGGTTGCTGTTCTTCGTCTTTCACCTGATGATGGTAGCTGGTGATTTCGGATAGTACACACCTCCATATGTCTGCGTATGTTCTTAAAGATTTCGCCCAAGACGAATTCTCTCTCGCATCGCATGACACGCACCTTGTTGATCATCTTAAAGTCGTTAGCCCATCTTTAGAATGGGATTCGGCGATGGATTCAACGACCGTACTATCTCACCTTTCTCGCCTAATGGTGGTTTCTTGAGATGTGTGTACATTCTTTCGTTTTCGGACTGTTATCCAGCAGCAGATTGTTATGGACCAATATATTCAGAAGAAGAATGTTTAGTAAGTAGATGCAGGAAGGAAAATTGGTAATGTTTACTGTATGTTCTGCAACAATGTGCTGTATTAAATTAAGGAAAATATTTTTATGTAAAAGTCATCTATTATTTAATAGCTTTCTGTTTTCTCATACCGGTATTTTCTTGCTTCTCTGATTTATTTTAAGTTTACTTAACATATGCCTGATAGAATATCATAGAAAACATATGGAAGCTGGAAGTAACGGCTTAAAATATTTCTGGGAAAAGACATCGCGTTTCAATATTCATTATAATTTGTATGGCTTTTGCGTTAAAATGCTTTAAGAAATAATCAGGGCCTTAACATTATCTAATTACTTTTTTTACATTCAGAAGTCCAAATTTGGGCATAATTGAATTTAAAATTGTCTCAAATGAGCCAAAAAACTGATGAATGGACTTTTTCGGGCAAATATACCTATACATTTTTAACCCAGTCAATAGAGGCTTAAATATCGCAATTAATTCGGGGAGCGCTAAAATTTCAGGGTTCACATTTTTTTTACAAAACTACTAAAATCGTGGCTTGTATGTCCGTCTTCCCGTCCTTGCATCACAGCAAGTTTTCTCGCAACTTACATAAGCTAGAAATATGAAATTTTGTGAGTAAGTCAAAAATGATGCCATTTTGAAATTTTCAATACAAAAAAGAAACATTACATGGTATTTAAGGAGGAACTACCCATATAGGGACTCACCCTTAAACAATTTTTTTAACGGAACGTAGCCAATATGGGTATCAAATAAAAGGTTTTGATGAGAAGTTTTCAAAACAGTTTTAAGCTAACCCTTTTTTCTTCCAGGGATGCAGCGAGAGAAAATATACGAAATTTGTGTTCTCGCCGCGATTGGACGCTTTGAAAAAATTCGAAAAAATTATGGAAGTAGATCCTCATGAGTGCAACGAAAACAAATACCTCACAAGTCAAAATTCGAACCATTTGTTAAGAATAGTAAAATCATTTTTTTTTTACAAAATACCCTATATTTCACAATATTTATTTTATTTTATTGCAACAAATACGTATTTCGGGAACTATTTGTTCTCTTCTTCAGTGTTCTTACTTAACAAACCTTTTGTTGCACTTTTACAAAATATAAACATATATCGATTACTTTTTTGCTGTGACATTTAAAGGGATAATTTTAAGTAATAAAACTAATTAGTTTTGAAGGTATATTTCCTAAATCAGTATTCAATCAATTCTGTTCAGGTAGTTGGTACATATTTATGCTTTCGTAAGCGTCTAATTTAAATAGGGCTCTTAATCTTTTTATTGCTTCTACGTACTCAATTGATATTGGGTGAGCCTCCTCGATGATGTGCCATGCGACTATTGACATGATACCTGTTGTGTCCTTTTGTTCTATTTTTCTGCCATGTGATGACCACAGATTTGTATACTTGGAGCTTTGTTTTCCTGCATATGCAGCTGGTCTTAAACACCATCAAAACTGAATAAAATATTTTATTTGTGAGCTATACTCTCCATTGTATTTCGTCACCTTCCTTACCGGTTCTCGTTATTGTGGTGCGTAAATACACAAATTCCCTCACATTTTTGATATTGTATTTACCCCGTGTGATATTTTGAGCACTTCAAGTATTTATCCTCGACTGCAGCATGAGTTTTGTTTTATTCTCATTGATTTGTAGCCCAACTGGTTTTGCTTCCCTGTCGAGTTTCAGCATAAGTTCTTTGGCTTTGGTTGTTAACGACCGTGGTAAATTGTTTACGTCATTTGCATGGGCTACCACTTAGTTCGACTTGTATAGTAATTTTCTTCTTGTATTGGCAGGTAGCTTTCTTCTGACATATTCCAGAAACAAATTGAATAGCAATGGGGTCAGCCAAACTCCTTGCTTCAGTCCGATATTTGTGTCAAAGGCATCGGTGAGTAGGTTATTGATGCGGACTTGGGAGGTCGTCGACGTGATTGTCTTTTAAGTAAAACGGACTAATTTGTCTGGAATACCAAAGCATTATTTGGTACAGTACGTTACGATCAATGCTATCGTATGCTTGCTTAAAGTCAACGAAAATTTGGTGTACGTCTATGTTGAACTCCCAGCATGACTGTGAACAATTGGTTTATCATCAATATACCTGCTCTGAAACTACCTTGATCATCCCCAATAATACTGTTGGGTATGATCTGATTTGATTTTTTAAGATCTTTGAAAATATTTTGTACATCGTGAAAAGTAGTAACTTCTATAATGTTCACACTGTAGCTTGTCACTTTCTTGTGGATAGGGAATATAATTGATTGGCTTCACGCATTCAGCATATGTTCTTGTTGCCAAATGTGCTGAATAACTTTATAGATGGCTTTCTGAACACCACTGCTACCATATTTGACGAGCCCCACTGGAATTTCATCGATGCGCTATATTATTCTTTTGGGCTTTGATGGCAGAACAAACTTCATCCAGAGTTGGTGGTGCCAATGGAAGCTTGTAATGAATCACTCGACGCCGCTGGCGACCACTACTAATGCACCTTGCTGCCATGTGGCTTTCCATCTCGTGTCCGTTGTGACGGCTTCCCATCCCACGTCAGTTTTGTTGGGGCTGTCAAAAGTCGAGTTGACACAGCCACATGGCGGGTGTGTGTCGAAAAACGAAAAATCCGTTTTATGTGTGAGGAGTTTCTAACCTTGTTTGGAGGGATTCTACAGTGAAAACTCAATTAATTTCAAATTCATTCTTTCTCGCCATCTTCATAAACAATTTTTTAATCGATCCCCCTTCTAAGTGTCCGAGTTTGACTTTGAGCCACTGTATATGTAGTAAATTTTGTTCAATATAACCTACAAAACTTTCCTTGTCTCGTTTGGGAGAAGGCTAGACTGCGCGCCGGCAGACAATTTTTTCCGAACTGTTTAATGAAGTGCACGTTCTCTTTGACGGTTATTCATTTTGGGACTCGGAGGATAAAAATGTAATGTGTGCCAATGGAACATGTACTTTAGTCAAAGGAAATGAAAACTTCAATGTTATTGTTGATACGATGACTCCGTGGGACAAAGACAAGTTATTAGCAGTTTCTCTAGTTGTTAGAAACGCTGTTTTCTGATTTATGCTCCATACGTCTGGAATTTGATTATTTGATAATTGACTATCATTAATCAAGATTTAGTGTCTCTGACAAGTGTTGAGCTCCAGTTCTTGTGGTCAAGGAAATAGCCACCTGAAGCAGCGGTGAAACATTTATCAAGATATCGCATAATTGTTTTTAGTAAAATTTTCAAATTTATGAATTTGTGATACCAATTTAGGATACCTCTTCAACTAGTTATGCCTCATTTCAATTAATAAATAAATTGATGGATTTGATCAGTCGTTGTTATATGACAGGTAGTGGGAATATAAATCAAAGAGGGATTGTAAACAGAAGAACGAAGTACGGTTGAGATATTATTTAATTACATTTCAGTGAATGAGGGGAAATAATAAAATTAATTTTTGTATCGTAATGTAATACCCCTCAGTTTAAACATCCCTTTTCAATGCGAGAATAAACAGTTGATTTTTTTAAAGAAAGATAAAAATATGTTGAAGATAAAAGGTTAAGGTAAACGTTTTAACAAAATCGTTTTAATTCCAAATAATACAAATGGGAAACCAACCAAGAAAAGATGTCGACATATAAGTTATATTATAAACATAGAGTATTTATCAAAAAATGTTGTCAAACATTTACTATTATAATTACAAAGACGATATCACCTTTTTTATTAGAAATGAAATTACTTTAAATCAAACCCTTTGTAACATAAATGATTTGTAAATTAGAAGCATTAACATTAAGATTGTAACTATTCAAAAATGTATGTAATATGAAATCGTTTGATATAAAAGGTTTAAGGCCTGATTTCTTTGAAACCTCAAGTTGTAATTATATGCTTAGCCGTTATGAAGCAAGGATATTTTGTTATTTCGATTTAGTTCGCTTTAAGGTCTTAAAGGGTGAAAATTAGTCAGACCAGTTTTCCCCCCCGTTATTTTCTTTTTCGATTTATGTAAAATTGAATCGCGTCTAAATTGTATATGAGCATTGAAAATATGCAAAAATATCTAAATAATAACATGAATTGCTAAATTTAACACGACTTTCCTTTCCAGTCGCCCTTTTTTTTCAGAGGCAGTGGGAGTGCATGGTAAGTATGCCGGGAAGAGGGTAGGGTTTTGAAAAATCCGCGGAGGCCGGTTTCGCGTCGCGAGCGGTACGTGGTACCTTTGTTGGCCTTGTCTTTTTTCTTTAGCGTAGCATTCTTCGGGTTCGAATTAATGTAGTGTATTTTTCGGTACCGCATCGGTGAAATTCGGGAGCGCGAAATAGAATGTAGTTTTTTTTAGATTGACTGGAATAATGAAGAAATACGGAATAAAGTAAAGTAGGTTTCTTTTCCGTATGTTTGTATTTTTGACGCGTTTGAAACGGGCATTTAATGGTGGCTGAAATATGTAATTGAGCGTAATCCATTTTAAGACCTGCGACCGAAATCCTCTCCGATCTAGCTGGCCCCACCGCGAAATGGATTACGGTGCACGGACTGGTTGATACCATTCGTTGGCACGACTCAGACTTCACATCTAGAACCATTGAGAGGTCGTTTCCGACTCGTTCGTACGGAGTTGTGACGGAAAATCATTACAAGCTCTCCAGGAATGTCTATAGGCTCCGATGTTCTGGAGCAGTGCGGAGAGTTAAGGAGGTTCTTGAAATGTGATGCCTATTTTTCCTTAATTTTGCTTTCATCACCGATGATGTTGCCGGTGTCATATAGCAGAGCCTCGTCTGAGGCTGATAACCTCGTTTCAGGCTTTTACTTTGTATGCTTATCTTGTGTTGTTGTTCGCTAGACTTACATCGATATTTCTCAATTGGTCGTCATATTATTTTCTTTTCTGATGAATAATCTTATTCACCAGTCTTCTGATATTTTCATAATATTCTCTCTTCATCCTGATTTTCCTACATGAGTATTGTTTCTACGCTTGATTCTTTTTGTCTACGTATTTTGGCACTCATCATCAAAACAATAATTTCTTTTGCGACGGGCTTGATGTCCGATTATATGTTCTGTCACTATCTGAATTGTCACTTTTACGTGCACATAGAGTTTGTTACTTGTTTTCAGGGATGCATTTGATATGATGGGAGCAAGCATTTTACCACAGACGCCGTTTGAAGCCTTTCGATGTTGAATTTCTGTAGAGGGTGAGTTATGAGCCAGGTTACAATCGACTCCTCGGTATGTACGGACGTCAAGTATGCTCGAAGTCAAACGTTGTTGGATCAGAACATGGTCGACGTGATTATGTGTGCTGCCATCCGATGATACCCAGGTCATTTTATATATGCGTTCATGCAGGAAGCAAGTCGAACATATGCCTAGAGTTCCGCTACATATAAAGTCAATCAGGCGGTGGCCGATGACATTTATTTCATTGTTGAGGCTTTATCCTGTTGTTCCCAGATGAGATAGCCCATTGCCAACCTAATCATTGAAATTACTCAGAATTATTTTTATGTCGTTTGTAGGCAATAAGTCGACTAGTCTTTCCAGATGATTGTAGAACGTTTCCTTCTTTGGTCGGACGCGTGTACGTTTATTAGCAAAATTTTGAACAAAATCAATAACATGCAATTTGAACTCCCTATCCACAATAATTGCCACTCCAGTTTCTCGCTTTCCAACGGGCTGCTCTCTTTTGAATATTGTATGCGATACTATGTTTCGAATATCACTTCCAGTTCAGCTCAATTCCTGGATTGCTTATATGTTTAATTGATATTGACTGGCGTATCGTAAAAGGTCTTTAATAGCGCCAGGGTTGTTCAGTGGTCTGACATTCTTGGGTCTCATGCGAAAGTCCTTTTTTAGGTTGCGAGGTTGTTGCCGTAGATTCAATCCATTCCAAGGCTCTGTTGTAGGTTTCGAAACAATGTAGAGTTTTCCGGGGACGGGGAGCTAGCCCATTGCCCAACCTCCATTCTGGCGGCTCAGTTATTACCTTCAATTCCGTTATCAGATGCAGAAAATTTGCCATCACCAACGTCACCACAAACGACGTGTAAGTAGTACTTGGTAGCAGAGCTGTATATAGACTATAATTACCGTGTTAACAATGCATACTACATATGTTAAGAAAAAAACAATACATACGAGTAACAGAGGAATAAAACAAGCAACATATACATAACTCATCGGGAAAAGTTTCAGAAAAAGAACATGCTATAGAAACTGAAGTGAACGCTTGTTGACAATAACTCAACTACGAATTGTCAAATGTCCGTCACAGTAACAAATCCGAAAGTCGGGATCTCCGGAAACAGGAAGGGTAACATGAATGCTGGAATAAATTTCCCGATGGTGCGAGCCATTTGAAATTTTTTGAAAGGAAAAGGGAAAAATAAAAGTTAATAGCTAGAATTTGTGAGCTGAAAAGTAAAATTGGTGTCAAATGGAAGAATAGTTAGAATTTGCGAGTGGAAAGGTGAAAAGTTTTGAAGTGCGAATTACTGGCAAAAGCAAGAGTGTCTTTTTAAGAAGTCGAGTTTGGGTGATCTACTTCTACATGGCTCTGATGACAGAATTTTTTTCTGGGAGGCCTCTTATTAGGTAGTGTTAAGTACTTAAGAAAGGATAGTTGGAAGTTATATTGTAAGCCTTGCAAATATATTTTGAATTGAATTTTTATCAGTCAAATGTCGTTCCTTTTGATTTCCATATAATCTGTTTCGGGATCACTTTTATTTCAGGACATTGAAACGGATTGGCTCCAGGGACTTTGTGGGCAATATATAGAAATAAGTGATATGTTACGAATAGTATTTTACGTTACGAATAGTGTTTTGCGTTATTTCGCAACAAAGAATAGTGTTCAATCACATTCACCATGGCAGTGCCTGGTTGGACGGTAATTGGAATGCAGCATGAGGAACGTAGCGTTCCCTTCTGTTAAGCTGTTAGTATTAGGAACAAAGATCAAGGTGTAGGTGTGAGAGTTGTCATTCTAGCTCTTCGTATTGTTAAAAATTGTACTAATCAAATAATACTTTCGAATATACGACAAAATTTGTCTGTCATAAAACGTACAGAGGGACCAATTTTCGTAAATCTACTTCCCATGCATACGTGATTTCAGTGAAACTACCCTGAGAAACAAGAGTGATCAATAGTTACACTACTGGGGTTCATATAGGTGGCAATGGGTTGCCCTTATAATCTAAGACTTTATAGTTTTTATTCATGTTGAAAGCCCGTGAAGGGCAGTAGTGGCAGAATGCTGCCTCAGCGAGCTAAAACAATCAGCTCCACTTGCTGGCAGCTAGCTCTCTGCAGTATCACAGGGCCGGTCCTAGTCTCCATGCGCAACGCACAATATAAAAGTATTTCTCAAGCGTACCAATTAAAAGCTAGAAAAATCCAGGTCAAATGGCCTCGGCCAGAACTGAAGGTCAGCTAGCAAGATTTTTGAAAGAAATAAAAACAAAATCCTCAAAAGTTGCCTTTGCTCAACCACGCAAGATACCGAACCTACTTCTTCCTTACTAAAGGAAGTTGATTACTACTGGAAAAGATGGGGTATCCGTTTGATTTAGTGCCGCCCCGCATCTTTCCCAAACGGACTACTAGATCTGATGGTGTGAGCCGAAATGTGACGATTCTAGGCAAAAGGCCGTGAAACTCAGAAGTCGACTACAGCCTGATGGCTGAGTAGATGGCGGAAAATCCAATCAACATTCCGGTAGTCATACCCATGGAAAGTAATCCGAGAATATTGATCATTGAATTGACCCTACAAAACACAATTGCTACACATTCGGCTAGTTGTTTTTTTTACTCAAACCAAACTTTTTTCAACTATATAATTGTAACGTTATAATGTTAGAGCTAGGAAAAATAAAATTTGTGAAAATTAGCGATGCATTATATAAGTATACTTGTTGCTATGCATACTGAAATGTTAATAACTCAAATAGGAATACTCAATAGGAATACCATTTCGTCTACCTAATAACTTTAACTTTGTGGTTATCAAAACACATAAGAAACTACAATGAGCCTAGCTGTCGTAAATAAAAGTAAGTTATTCAAAAAATTGTAAATATATATATATATATATATATATATATATATATATATATATATATATACATATATATATATATATATAAAGGGTGGTCCAACCACGATGTCAATTGTGAGTCACAACTTAACGTCAAGTTTTTCGCCTACTTAATTTTAAATTTCTTTATTTCGTAGCACCGCAGCCCCTTTCGGGCTTTCGCTTAGAGATAGTTAGAGTATCTCATTGTCATGATCGAATGTATCGGCACTCCACAAGGTGATATGATCATTATCACGCTTTGGCCATGTGTCCATCCACCCAGCTGCGATACGTTCTGATTTTAAACCAAAACATTTCATAACTGAACAGGCTTATAGTCCTTCCGAAGAATCACTTGAACTAAATCTCGTTGGCGCTAACGAAACTCGAACCAGAGACCCTCGGCTTACGGGCTAAGTGCTCTAACCACTACACCACGCGGACTACATTTCTCTGTTTCAGCGTTTGCAAAGTTCAACCATGAAGAGGCACACAATTGAGCAGCGCGTTAAGGTTGTTGAATCCATTTACAAAAATGGGCGTTCAAATCAAAATGCATTTTGTGCACTTCGTGATTTTTTTGGTCAGCATAATCGACCAAATGTGTCCACAATCGGGAGAATGGTGCGCAAATCGCAGCAAACCGGGTCTCTAAGAAATGAATGTTAAATTACCTGTGCATGCTCGCCTAGTTTGTTCAGCGGAAAACATTGCTATTTTTCGCTATAGTGTGGCAGAAGAGCCGTCAACCTTGACTCGTCGTCGTGCCAAACAATTGGACATCTCACGAACATCACCGATGCGAATTTTGAATAAAGATTTGAATTGACACATTTACAAGAACTGAAGCCTACTGACCATTTCAAGCGCCGGCAACACGCCAAATTTTTTGTTGAACAGACAGAAGGGAATGGTGACTATACAAAGAAAATCATCTACAGCGACGAGGCACACTTTCACCTCAGTGGATTTGTTAGCAAGCAGAATTTCCGCATTTGGGCAAATGAGAATCCACGAGTGATTGTTGAAAAGCCGATGCATGCACAAAGAGTGACTGTTTGTTGCGGTTTATGGGCTGGCGGCGTCATCGGGCCATACTTCTTCGAAAATGAGGACGGCCAAGCAGTTACCATGAATGGTGTTCGCTATTGCCAGATGATAACGGACTTCTTTTGCCACTTGCCACACAACCAACGAAACAATGGCTCTTTTGCGCGAGAAATTCAATGTCCGTGTTATCTGACGTTGTGGCAATGTTAATTGACCACTACGATAATGTGATGTGACACCGTTGGACTTCTTTCTCTGGGAATATTTAAAAGAAAAAGTGTACGTCAATAAGCCAAGAAAAATTCAAGAGCTAAAGGATGAGATAATTCAGCACATTAAAGACATTGAACTTCAATTATGTCGGATAGAAGTATGCCACTGTAGTGGAGGCGAGCATTTGGGCAAAATTTGGTTTTACACATAATTGTCATAGATCTTTCTATTATAACAAAAAATATTAACATAAATCTCTGAGAAGTTGTTGTTTTATTTACAATTAACATCGTGCGTTTTAGTTGCACCACCCTTTATATATATTAATGTGCGATTATAACAACTACACCATTATTACGCCGGTAAGTAATGACTCCGCTGTTAAGCTGAGCTGTTATTTTTTTTTTTGAAAAACTAATCCCTCTAATCTCGTTAGAGGAATTATGCCATTGACAATTTTGGTATTTAGTTTTCGAAAATCGACTGCTAAACTCCATTTCTTATCCTTACCATCGCTTTTATTGGGTACGATAAGCAAGGGCGAATTATATGGGCTATGAGGATGGCTCTATGATTTTATCATCCAGCAATTTCTGAACCAGATTTTATATTTCTTTATTCTGCATATGCGGTAGTCTATAGTTCTGAATATAGACGGTGTGCTATCTGTGACTTCCGAATGCTCCTTATAAAAGTTGTTAGCTGTTAACTTTTCATCGCCTAAATGATAGATATTCTGATATTCTTGTAAGGCATCCAAGAGACTGTCTTTAGCCAATTGATCATTTAATGAAATGTTAATTTGGTCAAGGATCTGCTTTGGTCTTAAGTCCTTATTCTGATGATTCAGTTTAAAACGCTTGACTTCATAATTTTCCAACGGTTGAATCTCAAGAAGATTTTACACGTCGTCAATAATAACATGTGAACCATCAACATGCAGAATTCGAATGTGTTTTATACCTTTTGCTGGTATAATTGTATTATTGACAAATACGTTCTACTGTATTTGTTTGCTTAAGACAACATGATCTGTATCAACTTTTCTATCAACTGGTATTACCGCTTTCGACCTTGCAGGTAGTATGATTTGTTTTACATCGCCATTTCTGAATTCCATATGAATAATGGCTTCATCTTGGTTTATATAGAATACAACCGTGTAGGTCTCATAGTCGATATTGTACATAAATCGTTCAAAATATCCCTTTCAATAATACCATCTGTATAGATTGGAAACTTGTCATCCGACATAAAAAAATTTGTGGATGATATCACATGTTCCTATCTTTAACCTGAGTTTGATTGAACCATATAATAAGATAGCTTCATTAGTTATTCCAGTTAAATTACACTTATTCCTAATGGATTTCGATTTCGTCTTTTTTAATAAAGAGAGACATCAGTTCCCGTATCTATTAAAACTTTGAATTTTTGTCCTGCATTATCGCAGAAAAGAATGACGTTATTACGCAGTTATCCGAGATTTGGTATATTTTAGGTACGACCGGATCATTTATTCCAACCTGAAGGCGTCTGCGTTTCTCTGATCCTGTACCAGGTTAACATTTCTATTGCTCCGCAGCCTACATATCATTCTGGTCATTATTGCTTCTTTATAAGTTTTGAGAGGTATTTTGACCTGTATTCGATCGTCCTCTATTTCTATTATTACTATTATCATTATTGCTAGTATTATTATTGTAATTACTGTAATTGCTATATTTTCTCTTACTACTCTGGTTCCTATTGTCCCTAGAATTCCTATTGAACCTATTGTTCTTTTTACTGTCTCGGTAGTGAAACACATTTGCCGTTTGAGCAGCTTCTTTTTTCTCGAGCTCAAGACCCAAAGTAATTGCGTCAGCAAGGGTATTTGGTCTAGCTGCAAATATGGTTCCTCTTAATTGGTCATTCAAGCCGTTTTTGAAAACTGTCAATGCGTACGTGTCATTAAGTTTCGTAATCATCATTAAATTTGCGTCGCACCTGAACCTAAATCTGCAATTTGCAATGCGTTGAGCTCTTACACTAACGTTAGGATCTTATCTTTGTAAGCAGTAATATTCAACTTCTTTTGAGAGAGGTTGTTTGTATTGAGGAATCGTGTTTACGTTTTTATACCTCTGCTTTAGCTTACTTTCTAATTGTGGAAAATTTGTGGAGATACCCGAACTAGCTATTACCATTTGTACATAAGCTGAAAATTCACAATAATATATAAAATCATTAAGTGCTGTTTTCGCTTCGGGATTGTGACTTCTTTCAATGATTCGTACTATTTTCAAAAATGAATTCAAGGTCTGATAATCAATGACTAGTACTATTTTAAAAATGAATTCAAGTTCTTATAATTGCTGTTGAAAAGTGGAATATTTTCCATGGTAATCTCAACGTTAAACTCAGCCATGTTTGTTTTAACTGTACTTTAATTTGGGCTTCAATACTTTCTGCCTCATGTTTAAAATTACTTCTTAACTCAAAAATTTCCGCGTCATCTACAAAACGGGAAATTTGACACAACTCTTCCCTGAATTCATTCAATCTTTCTAATTTCAAATGTAAAGATTCCTCAGTGTATAGTTTTTTGTCCTTTTTCTTCAAATTTACAAAAATTTTGTCAACCTCTTCTACTAAATCCCGTGCCTCTTTCATTTATTAACAGAAAAAATATTTTAAATTGAAATAAATTTTTATTATTGTATATTTTTTTAACAGCTTTTTTATACATTTTGTATGATGCCTATTGTAAACGTAAATTATAGTTAAAACTACTAAAAACACTGCTCCCATGAAATACCTTGTGAATATTTTTCAACAAAGGACCCGTGGAAGCTTGTACTGCAGCTATTTCCCATCTTTGAGCACTCGTAATTTTCTGAATAGTCGCTTTTGCTCGTCGCCTTCGGCGAATGAAAATAATTGTACAGATCTTTCAACTCTCGCCATAATTTCACTTTTCGACCACCATTTCGCTTCATGTTAATCGCTGGTTGTACCCCTTCTATCTTGGCTTTGATTTTGCTGTTCTCTTACTATACTCTTCTACCGTAATTTGCTTTGATCCTATATGTTTAAATAATTCAATCGGTGTTAGCATGTATTTCACAGTTGCCGCTGGTCCACTCAGGATGTACTCCTCTTCCTGGGAGACGTCTGCTTTGGTTATCTCTTCCTGGGCAAGCCGTATTGCACGTTCAAATAGCTTACTAAATTTTTCCATCTTCCAGGTTGTGATCAAAATCTATCCTGGCAGGATGGCCATAATGTGATTTGAAAAGGGGTTTGCCTAATATGACGTTATTACGCCGATATGTAATGGCTTGGCTGTGAAGCTAGACCGTTATTTCTATTTGAACTTGCGTTATACTTACGGTGCTCTTTGGTAGTGCACCCATAGTTGTCAATTTTTTGACTGTGTCTTTACAAAACTTCTTAAGACTATTTATACAGAAATGGTGTTCTAAACTTAATGTGAATACACTCGAAGATGGCGCTTTCCCATGTTCCAAATGACTCAATTTAATAAATCAATAGGTCACCCAGAGTGTGACGCTATTTCAAAAACAAACCATAAAACATCTGCAATTCAATCTCCCAAACAACATAACTTAAATATCCCAAAAATCTCAGCCACTATTGCATTGACTCATTCATAAACAAAAACAATGAAGTCAAAGACAATGCAATTGTATCACTTACACCTCTTAGCTCGTGCCGGCAAGCCGCCGAAGAGTCACATAATAATAAATGCATGTGTAACGTAATGCACATGTGGGCCGTGTACTTGAACGAAGAAGTGTTGAGTCACGTTGCATATGGTAATGTCGTACGAATGGATACTTGATATACATGACTATATGAATGATTCAAATGTATGATAATTGGTATGTACTTCAATATATACATATATATGTGGGAATGAAGCGGAAGATTCTTGGAAGAGAGCCGGCGACCACTTCGCAGTTAGTCTATCATAAGCGGTTACCCGAAGAGGACGCGTTTTCTTTATTATGTATTTACGCTTGAATTTTTAATTTGTTGCATTTGTATCAAAATACATTCTATTTAACATTGTGTCAGAAGTGGGATGCAGGAAAATGGAAACGGAATAAGTGGTTCGAGCTGCATTGCACAGCCTGTTACACTACGAGTACAGTGTCAAAACGATTTGGTGAAAAAATAAAGCGGCGTGTGATGAATTAGTGAAAAAGTTCACAAAATCTGGTCTAGTGGACGAGTGCGAAAAATGACAGCTCAACACGAGCGGCACAAAGGGAGAGTTGTCCAATCGGCAGTCAGTACTTACAGCGACTTATGCTTGATTTGTAGTGGCTTTTGGAATACCATTAAAGATACGTGTGCCGAGAATATAGAATATTCTGACCTGAAAATATAGGGTTATGGTGAAGAAGAGGTGTCGGGGTTTTCTACAACTCAAGCAATGATTCCAGTGATAATAAATTAAGTGAAGTTGACTATGTAATAACGCCTTCCAATGTAACGTTCTTCCCGATGACCCAAGTGATTTGCACCAAAATAATGTGAAAGAAATTACACTACCAAATGAACCAAAAGTGCTGTATGATGAACATATATTATGGGGATCAAGAGGACAGTAATTATGGTTTGGATTGTCGTGAAAACAAATATGAAGTTGAGGTTCAAAATCTTATAAAAAACCATGTGCCAAAGAAAGTGGAAAATGTAGAAATCCAGACAGTCATTAAACTAGCAGATGAATTTCCCTTCGAAAGAAAAATAGTACGCGGACAAGTAAAACAGTGGTTGAACGTAGGGATAGTTAGACATTTGCGTAGTGGTTTTGCGAGACAAGTCGTGCTAGTGCCGAAGAAAGACGGAACCCATCGAGTCTGCATGGACTTGCGTGAAGTTAATAAAGAAGGCATTAAAGACAGATTTCCGATGCCACGTATTGAGGACAATTTAGAGAAACTAGTAACTGCGGCATTTTCTCCACATTAGACTTGAAAAACCATATTTTCATGTTCCATAAGAAGAACACAGTAAAAAATATACGGCGTTCGTGACCAATGAGGACCAGAACAAGTTCAACAATACACCATTTGAATTGTGCATTAGTGGCAATAGTTTTGGCCGATTTATTGACTACGTTTTCTAAGATTTGTTCGAGGAAGGAGTTATGATAGCGTTTGTTGACGATATCATTATTCGCGTGATAGATGAAGTCGAAGCGATCTCAAAGTTGCAGAGAGTATCGGAAAGGGCTGCAGACTATGGTCTCCAAATAAACTGGACCAAATGTGTATTCTTGCAAAGATCCATCGATGGTCTTGGATATACTACAATAACCGAGGGAAATTACCGGCCAGCAAAAGCCAATGTGGAAAAATTGTTGAAAATTCCGCAACCGACAAATGTAAAGCAGTTGCAGCGGCTATATGGATTAGCAAGCTATTTTCGTTGGATTATCCCTGACTTTGCCGTCATTATGAGACTTATCAGCAATCTTATGAAGCAGAAAAATCAGTGTTCGATAAAGTGAAGAGTATCATGTCACCACAATCTGTTTTGAAGATTTATGAGCCGCAGAGTAAAACCGAGGTCCACGCTGATGCATGCAAGGAAGGTATCGGAGCTATTCCCATGCAACAAGGAGAAGATGACAAAATTCACCCTTACCATTACTATAGCCGGACAACGAATAAAGCTGAAAAAAATTAACATTCATATGAGTTGGAGTTTCTTGCAGTGATCCAAGCATTAAAGAAATTCCGTCAATACTTGCGACGAATTCATTTCAAAATCGCAACGGATTGTTCTGCTTTGAAAATGGCAAAAGAGGAAATGCATGCGAAAATTAAGAAGTATGCGTTTGCGATGAGTGAGTTCGACTACGAAATCGAGCACCGAAAGGCCGAAAGGGTCCACATAAGGAATATTTGAATAAAGGATAAATATATATATATATATATATATATATATATATATATATATATATATATATATATATATATATATATATATATATATATATATATATATGCATATATAAAATAATCTCCGCAATGGGTAGGTAAATTTCTTTCGAGGAACACCACTCAGGCACAGTGTTCATATACCAAAAATCACCATAATCGGTTAATATTCAGAGGTTGTGCGATGCCAGTAAATTATGCTGATACAGCTCATACGTCATTAGTGTATACTACACTTTATTTGTTAATTTTTTTAACAAGGGAGGATAATAAGTTTTACTAGTATGTTATAGTGAACAAGTTAAGCATATTTAGACTTCAAAATTAGTAAAAAAGAGAATTTGGGTACTTGATAAGTTACCTTATGAAATAAAAGAAACGCTTTCTGAAGCTGCTAAATCGACAGGTGCAAAACTACAAGTCATATGGAAGAGAGCTGTTATTCCTGTTGACAGCGGAAAATATTCGAGCCGGTATACAAAAGTTATAAAAACAATACCAATCTTTGGGAAAAGACAAATCGAGAAACTCAGTAGCGGCTAATAGAAAATGGCAAGAATAGGAAAGCAATCTTGATAAATTATTTGATATTGCGAGCCAAAATGTAAGATAAAGTACAGGGTGCGGCAACATAACTTCCTTTTTTGAAATGCCCGCCCTTAAAGTGCTAACTGTTATAGCGCGGCGCTAGTAGTCTCTTTCGAGAGAGGTGATTTTAAAGTTTTGCTCATTCCTTGGTTAGTCGCTATCATACGTTGGAACAGTGCGGAGCGTGCATTTACCGTTGTACCGCTGAAAATTTGTTTTGTTGAATTTTGAAAAAAGGAAGTTATGCTGCCGCACCCTGTATTTATGATAATGCAGAGAGATAATCATATGAGTTCGTCAATGAGAGAGATAGACAAAATTTATTCGTCAAAAATTGCAGAAAAGATGTTTTAAGAAGAAATACCATAAAGAGATAGAAGAATGTAACACAATAGTGCAGCCAGAACGAAATCCTGCTTTATCATCTTCAAACGACGAGGATGACGAATTCACTGCAGTCAGTCAGTCACTCAGTGTCAGTTTTACACCAGCTAAAGTCCCACACCTTATCAGCAGGAAATTAAAACCTCTTGATGAAACACTCACAGTAACATGGGATTGGGAAAAACGATCCAATAAACAAGCTACAATGGTATTTCTTTTACTTCAGATAATTCTATATCACCATCCATTGTTTGCTGAGCTCGAGTTGTAAACAGAACCCACATGGCTAAAGAAATTGAAAAGTCTCCTCTATTAATTCTACTCTGGGACAGTAAGTTACCGCCATCGGTTACTTCCATCAATAATCTGGAGGATAGAGTAGCTGTCTTGATAACTGACAAAAATTTTGAGCATTTACTTGGTGTACCAGTTGCTGTCAAAGGCACGGGAGAGGAAATGACCAAAGTGGTCTTAAAGAGGTGGACAAATTTGATGTATGTATAGTATGTCACCATATCATTGGTATTTGCTTTGACACTACAGCGTCTAACACAGGACTGAGTCACGGAGTATCTGTTAGGATTCAGAATAATTGAAAACGCATATTGTTGTGGTTAGTTTTCCGTCATCACACCCATGAATTAATCTTGAAAGGAGTGTTTGATGAGTGCTATCCTATTCCATCGAGTGCTCCAGGCATTAAAATATTTCGAAAATTTCAAAATATGATTCGCTTGATAAGACAGTGTCTACAACGAAGAATATTCTAAGCAAGGTTTTTCAAATATCAACGCATGAAAGTGGTCCATCATCTTCAAAGCATCTTAAAGAATGGCTCTTATCCAAGAGAAGACTACAAGGAGTCATTACAACTTTCACTGTTAAACGTTGGGGTTGTTCTCAAAATAATTTCCCATTCAGGTTTCCAGGGGCTCTCCATCAAGAATTTTCCCTAAATCTCATACATTTCCCCTTCTCCTGCCCTGCTCGATACTGACAAAGTAATTTTAAGACATCACTGTACAAATCAAGCCAAGTAGTAGCCTATGCGGTGATATCAACATTTTGTCACGGTCATTAACAACTGCCAAAGAACTGTTCCTGAAATTCGACAGCGAAGCAAAACTAGTGCGGCTACAAATCAATGAAAATAAAACAAAACTCATGACGCAGTCGACGAAAAATACCTCAAGTACACAAAATATCACACTTGGCGAATAAAGTATTGAAAATAATAGCGAATTTGTGTATTTAGGCGCCAAAATAACGAGAACCGGCAATCAAAGTGATGAAATACGCAAAAGAATACAGCTCGCAAATAAAATATTTTTTTCAGTATTGACGATCTTGAAGACCAGCTGCATACACAGGAAAACAAAGCTCCAAGTATAGAAATCTGTGATAAGACCTGTGCTATGCTATGGGTGTGAAACATGGACTCTAACCCAAGCATCCGCAAATATATTCAACGGCTTTGAGCAACGGGTCCTGAGGCGAATTATTGGAGCGAAGCTAGATGTGGACCAATGGCAAATTCAATATAATACAGAGCTGTATGAAGTTTTCGACGAGCCTGACGTCTCAACGATTATAAGACTACGGAAGCTGTAATGGGCTGGACACATGAATCGTATAGACGAACAAAGGATACCCAAAAAGGTATTTGTTGGGACAACTGAAGGCCGGAGACCAGTGGGGAAACTGAGGAAACGTTGGTCTGACTCGGTCGATGAAGACAGTTCATCACTGCTCGGCTTTCGGAATTGGAGAACGCGGTCAATGGACCGAGATAGTTGGAGGCGCTGTTTGCAGGAAGCGAAGGCCAGGCAGGGGCTGTAGTACTAAGAAGAAGAATTTTAAGACCTGCTTTGAAACGATCTCATTGAGACCTTTCATATGATACCCCATTTGACCACCTTCAATGAAAAAATTGTTTTTGATAGTCACTCCTCTATATGGCGGGATCCCCTTAAAACAATTTGAAAAATTTTTTCACCCCAAAATTTTCTAGAAGCCATAACTTCCTACCTTTCCACAAAGTTTCATGGCAGTAGCTTCTATAAATTCGGAGAAAAGCTGCTGCGACACAGGGACAGACGGACGGACGCAAGTACCGATTTCAATAGGGTTTTGTATTGGCCCTCGCAGCAGCCAAGAGACACCTTTGGTATTCATCTGAAACTAACGAAGCATTAGCGTTTTTAGACAAACGTATCACTCAAGCAGAATAAAATGTTTCTAGATTTAGAAAAACCAGCAATGAAAAAGAAATTGAAATGACCGGATAAAAATTCATAAATGACTTTGTTACTAGTAAAACCAAAACTTTCTTCGAATTGCTCGATATTCACGACAAAAGCGAATATTTTAGCACTACAGTTAGAACTTAGTCGACGGTTTCAAGGTAATCAATGATACTGCAGAAAGAGGTATAGCTTTAATAAAAAAATTCAGCTTATAAATTTAAATTTATGTTAGAAAATGAATATTTATATTGTATTCTAGGCAAACTTGTGTCTTTTTACTTGAGATTAACGTATTTCGTTTACTTGAAATTAACACATTTCGTTTTTCTCACTCATAGTTTTCATATACGCAACCCCTTAACATTGTCCAATCTTCTTGGTTTATGGAGACTTCAAAACCGAGCAAAGCCTGGAAAAACATAAAGTTGTTTTCTCCTAACAAAGTAAAACACGCTTATATATATGTATACTCGTATATATATATATATATATATATATATATATATATATATATATATATATATATATGTATATATATATATATATACATATATATATATATATATATATATATATATATGTATATATATATATATATACATATATATATATATATATATATATATATATATATATATATATATATATATATATATATATATATTATATAATAGGGGCACCGTTTAATTTGTGTGGTTTTCTAACAGATGGCGTAACTTGATTTTTATTCCAGTGATTCACCTTTCCAAATATGTGTTGGAAAGCTACTGTCATATAGGTTCAGAACCAGTATGTGTTTTTTTTTTTCGTAGCACTACAGCCCTTTTCGGGGCTTCGCTTAGAGATAGTCACAGTATCTCATTATCATGATCTAATGTATCAGCACTCCTCAAGGTGATATGAACATTATCACGCTTTGGCTGTGTGTCTGTCCACCCAGCTGCGATACGTTCTAATTTTAAACCAGCATATATCATAAACTGAGCAGGCTTTTAGTCCATCCGAAGAACCACTCGAACTATGTCTCGTTAACGCCAACGAAACATGAACCAGAGACCTTTGGCTTACGGGCTTAGTGCTCTAACCACTAAGCCACACGGACACGTATGTGTCATTTAGCTGAAGCGTATACAACAAATTTTTACTCTGAAAATGTCGAATTTTCTCCCGAATAAAGTGTTTTTGCGGTAAGTACATCTTCATTGAAGAAAAAGGCTGCCAAAAGTCATCGTATTTTGGTGGAAGTGTATGGTGTGCATGCTCTAGCTGAGCGTACGTGCCAGAAGTGGTTTGCATGGTTTAAAAGTGGCAATTTTGACTTGGAGGACGATAAACGGCCCGGACAGCCAAAAAAGTTTGAAGATCACGAATTGGAGACATTGCTCAACCAAGATCCGTCCCAAACTTGCAAAATCACTTGGCGTCGCTCACCAAACCATTTCCGATCGTCCAAAAGCAATTTTTCACAATAAAGCTTCAATTTTTGAAAAAAAACCTATTATATATACAGAGAGAGAGAAGAAGAAATATATTTATGTTAATTATTAGATAGAGAGAGAATTACCGGAGGAGCTGGTTAAAGTCCAAAGAGCACCAGAAGGCCAAAGAAAAACTGAAAACTAAAGAAGCGTTGAGGGCTAAGCCTAAATTCCACGCGGAGAAATATCAATTAAAAAATGTCATCTAGCTCAATTGAAGGAAATCGGGATACAAAAAGAAAGGAAGAGGCTCTTGATGGGCAAACAACACTAGATCAGGGCTGAAAAAAGAGTGAAGTAAGTTATAAAGGAACTCTTTCAAAAAGTGCTAGAATATAAAATTCGCACGGATGCCCAACAAAATTGAAAAAGTCACCACATAGACCCAGCAGCAGGGACTGCTCGTAAAACCGCAAGATGGCTGATTCTTCGCGGAAGTGCTGCTGTATATCAGGGGAAATGTAAGGCCCAAAGACACCAACAGTGCCACATACAGATCAAATTGACAATAAAGAAGCACTCAGCAACGCAGTAAAGAAAGTCCTCGACAAAAGCGCAACTGTAACCTGACTTGCGTCGATGGCAACGATTGAAATATACGACATTAACTGCGGCATGGAGCGCACGAGGTAGAAGAGGCCATCAAAACGGAGCTTCCTAGTGTAGGCAGGATCAAGGTAAGGTTAATATCAGAAAACCATAGGGAAAAGCGCATGATCATCTTTTAAGAGTAGTGCCTTTTCAATGCTTCGAATGCCGGCTTTGATCACACTGCACAGGTATGCAATGGACCCGATTGGAGTTCAGTATGAAACAATTCTTTGGATTGGTATCCCAGCCAAATAAGTCCGTTTTACAAAATGACAGTCACGTCACATCAATAATCAATTTATCGACACCTTTGGCACAATATCGAACTGAACTATGGAGATGGGCATCAGAAAGCTACCTATCGATATAATAAATCATCAGAAAGCTACCTATCGATGTAAGACTCTACGGATGACATCAATATGTTAACACAGTCGTTAACAACTGGCAAAGAACTTTTGGTGAACTGGACAGTGCAGCAAAACTAGCAGGGCTACAAATTAATGAGAACAAAACACAGCTTACGGTTTAGTCAAGGGGAAATATCTCAAATGCCCAGAATATCATACTTGGCGAATACAACATCAAAAATAAGAAGTAATTTGTAATCTAAGGTACCCCAAAAACGAGAACCGGTAATGAAATCCACGAAATACGCCGAAAAATACAGCTTGCAAATAAGATATTATATTCAGTTTTGACGATATTCAAGACCAGCTGCATACACAAGAAAACAAAGCTCCATGTATACAAATCTGTAGTAAGACCCGTGCTATGCTGTGGGTGTAAAATGTGGACACTAACCCAAGTATGCACAAACATAGTGAATGGATTCAAAACACGGATCCTGAGGCAAATAAATGGAGCAAAGCTAGACGGGGCCAATGGCGAATTCGATACAATCAGGTGCTCTATGAAATTTTTGACGAGCTGGAGGTCTCAACGATTATAAGACTGCGGAAGCTGCAATGAGCTTGCCGCATGAACCCTATGGATGAACAATGGATGCCCAAAAAGATATTCGTTGGGAGAGTTTTAGGGCTTGGACCAGTTGGGAAACCGAGAAATCGCTGGTTCGACTCTGTTGGCGAAGACAGTTCAGCGCTGCTTGGGTTTCAAAACTGGATGGACCAAGACTGTTGGAGGAGTTCTTGCAGGAAGTGAAGGCCCAAGAGGGGCTGTGGCGCTACAAAGAGGAAGAATAAGATGCTACAAGTGTGGTGAAATGGGACATAAAAGAAAAAAGTGTACAAAGTAGACACACTGTATCCTTTGCAAAGATGCTGATCCAAGACCAAATCTTGGGCACGTCTTAGAATCAGGAAAATGTCAGATTTTCCAGGCAGCCCTAGCCAAGGCAAAACTAAAACTCCGATTACCCGTATCCTGCAGGTAGACCCACATCGCAGTTCTACCGCCCAAAATCTTCTTGAGCAGTTCGCGAGGAACACGAAAGCTAACTTTTTGCTGCTGAGTGAGCAACAACAGAATGTTTCATGGAGTCCTTATGAAACTGGCACTGCCGCCATCTAGTTTCGGACCAGGATGGTTTTGTGAGAGTTTCGTGCTCAGGGATCACCTTCTTTTGTATGTACCTAATGCTAAATTAGCCGATATCATCTTTTCAAGCCAAGCTTAATGCTTTGGAGGGTGCTGCCTTGAGCATGAATGGCAAAGTGCTTGGAGGGAGAGACTTCAACGCTAAAGCAATCCAATGGGGCATTCTTTTAACAGGTCTGCGGGGAAAACAAGTCCTAGAAATGGCGGCCAAGACGGCACTCGTTGTACTAAACACCGGAAATATGCCGATTTTTTGCCGTTTTGGCTGTAAAGGAACCATACCGAGCATGACATTCGTCTCGGGGTCCTTATTATGAATGATACACAATTGGAAAGTATTATCGAACTACTCAGCTAGTGGTCATCAGTGCATTCTTCTTGTGATCAGTGATGTTGTCTTCTGATGTTCGTGTTCTCGACGTGCTACAATGGGGTGAACATCGGAAGGATGGACGCCGAGAGGTTCGTCAGGGTATGGCAGGTGCTTCGCTGCAGGGTGATTCATAGAGGACCGAAGAGCTGCAGCTCAAGACATAGTGAACTCAACTATGAGCACCATCACGACTGGTTGCAACGCTTCTATAGCCCGTCGAAAACCCTGGTACGCCATGCCCTCAGGATACTGGAGGTCGACTGAAATTACTAAAAAAATGAAGGAAGTGTCACAAGATCTGGCGTGAGGCTCAATGGGCACGGAACCATGATGAAGCATGAAACCGGGTAGCAGCATATAAGTTGGCCAGCAAACACCTTTGCAAATTGATTAACAACAGCAAGAACAAGGATTTGTGTGGCCTTGGCTACAAGCTAGTTATGCGGACGCTTGGTGCCCTACGAAAACCTTGCATACATGAGATGGAAAAGATGGACGAGACAATGTGGGCACTCTACCCCGGCCAACCCAGTCGTGCTGACGTAGTCCATGGTGAACCAGCAATCGAGTGTCCACTCTTCACATAGCCGGAACTGAAAGAGGTAGTCCTATCGTTGAAAGCAAAGAAGACTACAGGTCCAGATGGTGTTCCAGCTGAGGTGTTGCAACTTTTCATCACCATTATCCTGGTTTGTTGCTCAGCACATTCAACGTTTGGCTACGGGACGGCGTTTTCCTGACACGATGGAAGGTGGCGATGCTCATGCTGATCAGCAAAAGGAAGAAGAATTCCAGATTGCCGTCTGCATACCGTCCGTTATGCATTCTCGACGCTGCTGGGAAAGTACGAGAGAAACTCATTAAGGGAAGACTCACTAACGCGATTCTTGCTGCTGGGAGCCGATCTCCTCAACAATACGGCTTTAAAGCAAGTCTCAACACCATCAATGCGATTGCAGAGGTGGTAAGCATGGTCGAAAAGGCAAAAGTCAGGTGGCATATTATGTTCGGGCAGTCCTAAAAGATAAAAGGCGACTCACAACAGCCAGATACTTCGGGGCTTGAGGATCACTTATCTGGCAAATCCTCTTCCTCCCTCACCTCCCGCTGGAGAAGGGATCCGCCAGCTTGAAGGCGCCTCATGGCGTAGCAAAACGAGATCTGGCCCAAAGTAGTGTGTCAAACGGTTTCAGGGTAGGTTCACAGGTTGACAGGAGAGGTGTTTAGTGAGTAGTCAGTTACTCGCGAGAATGAGAGCCCCACACTCAACGCGCAAATGGTATTCATCACCTTATCGAAAAAATGGCTTCGATGGATAGGAAATACAAGCTATGCCAAATTATCGGTCAAATTGAAGCTAATTGCTACAACTTTCCTTGGTAAAAGTCAAGGGTCAATGCTGATATTGCGGTGTTATTTTTTCATTTGATGGGCTCTTGCTGATTTTCATTAAATGTTCCTTCGACTGTATTTAGCCTTCAACTAAATCTTGGGAAAGGTCACCACTTTTACAAAATTCAATGATTTTCGCAAAACTCAATATGCATTGAGCCATAACGTTGCCGCAAACTTTCTGTGATGCAAAAGTAAATCAATGGACGGCCATAGGAATAGGCGGATGGACACAAGTTGCGAGCAAAGTATGGATAACCCAGGTGGTAGTCAAAATTCAAGTTCTTCGGTACACATCAGTAAGAATTTGAACTAATAATGAAATTGTAATCCTAGATAGTGTGGGACTTGCAAAAATGAAAGCGGCATTATATTATTATCTTAGCATTCACATGCAAACTAAGATCATGTTGAAGCTGTTTTCATACTATACTATTGATACAAAACATACTAGTATATGTTCTATGCTGAGTCCACAATTCTCAAAACCTCTATTCAAGTTCTACAAAGCTTAACTAACAAGAATTTCCTCTTATGTGTATGTTAATCACTTCAATAAATTACACATGTCCAATTAACGCTCAACGGACTGACCAACGACCAGCTATCTAACCAACAACATTGGCTCAACCTCACCTCACCTCAACAAGATGCCGAAAAAAGTAATCACCTTGCCCCATCCAGCTTCACTTTTTTTCCATTCTACGCGTCCAAATTATTCCTCTTTCTTATTCAGATTTATCTTTAAACGTCTCTCTTGTTAGTAAGAAAATATTTAACTTTTATATCTTCCGAAACAATGTTGTTTTCTTAAGCGCTTGTCCAAGATATTGTTCCAGATTTATTTATAAGATTACTCGCAAGTGATTGAGCGCGGAGCATGACTGGGACTGGATATGGGCGCGAACCGCGAATGAGTTTGAATATGGAAATGCATGCTGCCCACACGTTGCGTTTTACAGGCTGGCAGGGTGCGAATTCATTGGTCTTCGCGGGGCAATTTCGGAGTGTTTCTTTAATTTGTTAGCACTTCTATTAATCGGCTAGAGTGCGGCTGGAAATGTTCGCCAAATGGTCTTTTATGCAAAACAGTGGTAAATTAAGAATGATGATAAAATTAGAACTGGTTTGCAATGTTCGCCACAAATGTGACAGAATATTGTATTAGAATCATTTGAATGGAATCGAAATGACTCGGAGGCGATAAGCAGGATTAATGCTCATTCTAATCATGCAAAATGTGACGCGCCAAAAATGGGAATGGATAGGAGCTGATCGTAGGATTGCGGCGTTTTTCAATATTTTTTGAAGTTGCGCTGAAATCCTGTTTTATGGCAAATTTGAGTTTGTTTGAATAGAGTTCGAATAATAGCCGATATCGAATATTCAATCAAAAGATTTGTGAAGCGATATTTCATATTAATAAATGTCTTGTATTTTATTTGATGGAACCGCGTTTGAATCTTTGAGGAGAAAATCATGTTTGTTGGAATTTTGTACGAAGCTATTTTCAATAACAAACCATGAAACTTATTCAATTTTCAATATTGTGAATCATAACTGACCACAAAACGTTTCCAATCGATCTGAGTTATATCTTTAGCAATAGAGTTCAATTAAATTTTTCCAGCCATGTGATATAACCATTTGATAATATCAAAATCCAAAGAGTTAGTTTGTAAAAGATTGCATGAGTACCCTTCGAATCCTTTACCTAAAATTTGGTTTGCAGATTTAATGTAAACAACAACCGTTACAGCTTTCATTGTTGCTTCCAATTTTATAACTCGTAGGTAATAAAAATTATGTGATTTAATTAATTTGTATTGTACTCGATGCTCTAAAATTCCCTAATTCCCATCAACTTATTTTTCAGTAATATTAATGGATTTCATCTTCATAAAATTCTCTGCCTAAATTGAAATTTAAGATTTTCCTTTTAATTATGTGAGTTCTTTTTACTTATTGGAGTCTATTACAGTCAAAAATCGATACCGATTAATAAAAACCAATTTCACAAAATTAGAAAAAAAATCTTTAAAGTCTATTTTCAGATTATTTACTTAATTGATAAAAGAAAACACATATAGTAGACCCCGTGCTCAGTTTTCCTCCATCGACCTAAGAAATTCATGGCAAATTATAATATAAGCAAATATGTTGGGTCTCCATGCAATGAAATATAGTAAGTAATATTATAGCTTTCGCAAAGCTGATCTGAAAAATTATAGATTTAGTTTTGGAGATGGAATGATCGTCTTTATCGTACCTATCGGTTTTTTTCGTGGTTGATAGGTGAATGCCATTTGTGCACTGATTGTGGGGCTCCCATGCTCGTGAGCAACTGGACCACCCACTAATCACCTCTCCTGTCAACTTGAGAACCTAGCCTGAAACCGTTTGACTCATTACTTCAGGCCAGGTGTTATGATTTCGTTATTGACTCGTTTGCTCGAGAGACTTTCCTAAGGAAATCTAAATCGACCTTTCATCGGCTCTAGACGTGAAGTCTTGAAACGTGACAATGGACTGTACCCATCAAGTCAACAAGTCCGGATACTCTTAGTCTACTCCGAGGTGGCTGATGGCTCGCTAGCATGGTACAAAGAATAACAAGGTATGCTCACTCACGAAAGCTCCATCGTTATTTTAAGCTTTTGTGACGTCACTATGAGCGATGAGCGACTACATGGGATCGAATGCATTGCGTGATTTTCGCTTGATCGAAAATTGGTCGAATGTGCAATTGCATACAAGTATCTTATTATTGTGTTCGCAGTGTGTTAAATTATAATTCATAATGGTTTATTGTAGTGTAAGTGGTTGCAATAATAGCAATAACCGTAAATCCAAAAACAAATTTACTGGGCGGTTTTATAGCTTCCCGAAATCGGATGCTTGTAAAGATTGGGTTATTGCATGTAACAAAAATAATTTAAACGTAAAATGTGCAAGAATTTGCTCGATACATTTTGATGATCATAGTTACACTTTAAAAAGTAGACTATTGAATGAATGTGTATCTAAAAAAAAATAAGTTTTGGATGCGGTGCGGACACTTCATCTGCCAGTTAAAAAAATTATCACGGAGAGAACAAAACGTGCATCCAGAAATTCTAGGAAAAAAGAAGTTGAAAGAATTCTGAATGAATCAACTGTGTGAGTATATTTCTGTTAAACTATTAGGAGATTTGGTAAATGTTCATAAGTGGGGTTCCACCCTGATTTCTCGAGAAAATAATTCCGAACGATTAGTATCCATCAAATCAGTAATAAAAAGTTGATTTCCTTCAGAGGAAAATAATTTCAATATTAGTTATTAAAACTTACCTAAATCGCAAGGCTATGAATATTAACTTATGATTGGACTTAAGTTGATTGATTAAAGGTCACATTTAAATTCAACGGAAATAGGGATGCACTCCTTCATAGAATTTATATACATAAAGAAGAAAATCCATTTCCCCATCTCCCTCAAGTCATATTTAAATTACAAAGGTATCCCTCTACATATTTTGCATATTTTCAATTGCCAAACGTTAAGATTATGATTAACAAGAATAGACGAATGCCTTTCTTTTTATTTTGTCAAGGTTGGCAGAAAAATTGGAAAAATCACATTCGAATGTAAGAAGAAGGGAGAAACCCGTTGGCAATTTTTAAATCTTTAAATAATAATCATGAAAACTTTCTGCCCCCTGCGTAAAGTAGCTATTTTTGAAAAATCTATAGTTCTTAAGTGTTTGAGATTTGGTTGAAGACCCACTTACGCAAAATTGCAGGAAATTTTAATGTTAAAATTATTCATGAGTTGTTAAATTTAGAACTGATAGCCTATTAAACAAAGAACCAAGTTCGACCATGAGTCCTGCATCACAATTATATGTAGAAACTGGAAGTCAAACAGAGTAAACAATCGCTATGAGAAGATTTCAGCAAAATATTAACTCCAAATTACTTTCTAGAAGTTGTGCAAAAAGAAAATAATGTCCTCTAAAGTGAAAAGGAAAGATACCAAGCACAGCGTGAAGAACTTCATAATTCAATACAACAAATATATACTGCTGGCCAAATAAAAAAATTAAAGAAAGAATCAAAATGCATAAAATGGAGCCTTGATGACATTTCATCTGCTATATGTTTACACTCAGCTGGATCTCGGGCTTACAGATACATGTACAAAAAAGGCTTTCCTTTACCAGGAATGTCAACGCTAAGAAGGTGGACAATGAAAATTAACGTGCAGCCAGGAATTCAAACGGGAGTACTCAAATTAATGGAAATATCCAACCTGAATAGAAACGACAGATTCTGCATTTTATCTTTTGACGAAATGAAAATAAAATCAGAATTTGAGTATAACCGGGGGAATGATAGCATTATAAGCCCATCAAACTATGTCCAAGTTGTGATGGTTAGAGGGCTGATAAAAAAGTGGAAACAACCTATTTTTTACAACTACGACTGCAATATGATGGCTCCTATTTTGAATAATATAATTTGGCTATTGTATGATGCTGGATACATTGTGGCTGCAATAGTATCCGATATGGGTGCTGGTAATCAAGGACTTTGGAAGCGACATATTGAAAATACATCCTTCGCACACCCAAAAATACAGGAGGGCAAAATATTTGTTTTTGCGGATGCTCCCCATTTGTTAAAACTTGTTCGGAATCATTTTTTGGATACAGGATTTATTGTGGATAGCAAGTATATCAACATAAATCCAGTCAAAGAAATTTTTGATGCATCAAATCAATCAGATTTACAAATTACACACAAAATTACTTATGCACACCTAAATCTAAAAACTGCGTCTAGACAAAACGTAAGATTAGCAGCCCAACTTTTATCACATAGTGTTTCTTGCTGCTTAAAACACTTTATACAGAGTGGTAGGCTCAAAAACGATAATGTGATTGAATGTGCTGACTTTATTAAGCTGATAAATGATTGGTTCGATGTATTCAATGCCAAAGTTCCAGAAATTGACATGAGGGATCGAAAAAAAGCATATGGTCTGGCATTAAAAGAGCAGGAGCGGATATTGAAAGAAGTCGATGAGTTGATGTTGAAGCTAAGAGTTCCGAATAAATCTCACCTGCTTCCTTTTCAAAAAGGCATATTAATCAACAACGAATCCTTAAGAGATATGCATGTGTATTTGAGAAGCAGACAAGGTCTTCAGTACATTTTGACAAACCGGTTGAATCAAGACGTGCTTGAAATTTTTTTTAGTGCAATAAGATCCAAAGGAGGACTAAACGATCATCCGACAGCTCTGCAATTCAAATATAGACTAAGATCGTATTTGCTTGGTAGTTTACTTCTATAATTTATATCTCCTTTGTTCGTGATGTTTGAGAACCTTCCTCCATCTTGTAGCCAATATTTTGCATGTTGTAACACTTGAAAATGTTATTTTACTTCATTTTTTAATGAACAGGAAGGAACGAAACAATTCTTCTTCTTTCTTTAAATTTAAATTATTCAGAGCAACCCGAGGCTGTAATTACCCATTCATTACTCGAACCAATCTCTAGGGGTCAAATTGATTGCGATATGCGAGACAATGAAGACAAGGAATTCGATGAGCTACATTTAGATGCTCTTGAAAATTTGGCTGGCTATATGATAAGGAAATGTGGATACGCTAACAGAAGCGAATATTTTGATAGTAGTCACCATTCCTTTACTTGGGTAGACGAAATTTCGGAAGGCGGCCTGATAAAGCCATCTGAGCGTTTTTTGACAGAAATTAAAAAGTTAAAATCCATTTTTGTAGCTGTGTATGCAAATAGTATCACAATTAGATCAGGATCTATTCAACATTTAATTAGTTTATCTACAAACGTTGATTTGGACAATAAAGCCAAAGAATTGTTTTATCGATGCAGAATATATTTTCGATTAAAACATTTGAATGTAAATATTCGTGAAAATAAATACAGTGGCAAGTCAACAAAAATGAGAAAAATATGTACATAACAACTTTAAACTAACAAAAAACTAAACTGCTTCAAATGAATAAAATTTATTTAAACTTGAGTATATGATTTTGGAAATTTCGTAGGTAGATAGGAGGCGTATATGGTAAGTAAATGTTTGAATCACTATTAATTTCATGTTCATAATACAAATTTTGAAAATAAACCCAGTGACCTGAACAAATTAAAATAAAATCGTACAACATATAACATATCGTAGATATTTCCAATTCAAATGGTGTCGCCCACCTCGTGATTGGACACCTGTTATCCGAAAAATCTGAAAAAAAATCATGAAGAGAGTCCTTTATGAGCATAGCAGCAACAAATACCTTTGATGTCGAAATTCACTCAACTTTGTTTGTAAGAGCATGATTTATCAATTTTACATTTTCCTCAACAAAAGCGAAAAGATACCCTTAAGTTCAACGGAACTTGGTATTTAAGTAGTCCCGTATTAGGTTCTTATATCCTGTAAGTTTCATAAAAATTGATGCGTATTTACAGAAGTTATAACCGTTTTAATTTTCTCCAATTACAACATTAACTACATAGGATTTTTCTACTTTATGGGCTTTCCATCGAACCAGACGGTATAGTTTTGAATCGATCTCCTCAAAATGTTCAGATAATATGAACAACATAAATATCTTTCAGATTTAATCCAATCAAAAATATTTATAGTACCACAACAGAATGGCGGCCGCTTAAACAGAAGCAACGTTGGCTTTTCTTGTAAACCAAATTTTTGATGTGTATGTCATTCAAGAGCATCTTGAAGTCATTCATTATTGGTAACTGCAAATCATATTTTGAGTACAAAACCCTTCTGACATGAACGTAGAGCTGCCTACCGGACTTGTTTAACTATTGACAAGATTATTTCCAAACATTGGATAGATTGTAAAATTCATTAAAATTATAATTTTTCATATAATATTGATTACACAACAAATTTTCGTATTTGGATAAGTGGCAAAAACATATGTTGGACGATTGAAATAACACCTGTTTTTTACAATGCATCAATTCCTTCTAAAATATCCAAATGATATCACGAATTATCGAACAGAAGTAGAAAAAAATACTCTCATATTCCGAAAAGTTATGCCTAAAATTCACCGGACCCATAACTATTTGAAATTTTGAACTAACAATCAACAACCGTTGATTGTAAAAATTCACTCAATCAAAGGTTTTAATGTAAAAAATATACAGAAAAAAAACCATTATAAAATACTTAATAGGTATAGAGATATCCTCGTTTAATTTCAGGATGTCATGTTCGCCAGCAAATCTTAGTTGTGTCTTTGCTTCAAGAATTCAGCTTAAGTAACCATGAAATTAGAAATAAAGATCATACGTCGAAAGGTATGAATTCAATGTAATTAAAAATTTTTGAAACTTCACTTCATGCTTTGAAATAAGCCGCAAAAATTATTTACAATCAATATTTCAATACATTTTACATGAAAGCTCTAAGCAATTCGCTCAACGTGACGTCACACAAAAAGCTTTCCTCATGAGCGAGCATACCTTGTTATTCTTTGTACCATGGCTCGCTAGCTAGTTCGGAGAGAAATTTCGGTTGCAGGTCTAAATCAAAAATACACAAAAACAAGTTGGGTAAACAGACCTACGCTCATGTCAGAAGGGTTTTGTATTCAATTTACAAAATGCAGTCACCAGATCGAATCAAATCAAGAAACATGTCAAAGACGATTTTATTGGAGAAAATATGAAATACGAAGATCATACTATTATTAACAAAGTTGAACGAATTTCGACTATTGAGGTTTTTAGAATTGTTATACTCATAAATATCTCCCTTGATAATTATTTCAGATGTCCATCCGCGACGGAGGAAACACATTTTTCATGTATTTCCCCCCTGTGCCCCCACTGAAGCAAAAACTGACAGTTTAAGAACTGTTTTGAAAAGCTCCCATGAAAACTTTTATTTCATACTCATATCGGCTACGTTTGATGAATTTTGTTTTTCAGGGGCCACCCTCCTGTACTGTTATCATCGATTAATGGCCAATTTTTTCGAATCCTAGAATGGTTACAAAACCCTTTTGCTAGGAGCTCTCTCCTGCCTCCTTGACTTGTTTCACTTATGAGCGTTAATTGTAGGTACTCATCTTCAGTCATTCATTAAATTGAATCCAGTGTTCAAAGCATGCACCTTAAACGTTGAAGTTGGGAAGAAATAACTCAAAATTATTCAATCTTCGCATTTAAAACAGCCACTATTTTGTTTTACGATTACTGATACCACTAGCTGAACCGATTCTCAAAGATATACATGACACCTATCATTCCTGAAATTTTCATGCAAATCCTAGCAAAACTGTAGTAGTTCCATAGCCATATGTTTCCATAGTAATACTTGCAGCGCATATTGTTCCATAGTAATACAGGAAAATTCAAACCGCTATAACTTCGCTAAATATGATTCAATCTTTATGAAACTTTCAGGATAGATCAATCTCATAAATAGACATCCACGTACTGAATTTAAGGGTACCGTTAAAATTTTATTCAAGAAAACATAAAATCGATAAATCATGCTATTACTAACAAAGTTGAGTGAATTGCGACTTCTCACGTATTTGTTGTTGTTGTACTCACCAAAGCCTACATTTCTGATGTTTTTCAGATTTTTCGGATGGAAGGTGTCCAATCGCGAGGGGGGGGGGGGGACACAAATTTTTCGTGTATTTCCCCTCCCTGTGCGCCCCTCCAAGCAAATTTTGCCAAATTAAGACTTGTTTTGAAAAGTTCTCATCAAGACCTTTCATTTGATATCCATTCGGCTACCTTCAATTAAATTTTTTTTTCGGGGGGTCACTCTCCTATATGGGGAGACCCCCCTTAAATACCTTATAAAATTTTTTTGTAGTTGAACTTTGAAGAGATCACCACTTTACACCTACACATAAAATTTGATGTTTCTAGCTTAAGTAGTTTCCGAGAAAAACTGCTGTGACACACGGACGGACGGACAGACGGACAGACGGACAGACTGGTCGCGAAACTAGTAGGGTTTTGTAAAATTATTTTACAAAACCCTAAAAAATCAGCCACTGGTTAAAATCACAGATTCAAAACGCGTCGAACAACTTTCACCGCTCTTCCGCTCCTTTCCGATTCGATCCGATCAAAAAAACCACAAAAAACCGATAAGCAAAACTACGCGCTCCCGAATGTTAACGACGCGATACCTAAAATAACCTACTTGAATTCAAAACCGCAAAAATCTACTCTTACAAAAAAAACGCAAAACCCAAGATATGGCACCGCAAACCGTTCACTACACTAAACCAACCATTCGCATATACCGGAACCCTACCCTCTCGGCGGAATAAATTAACAAATCCGGTAAAATATAATTTAAAAAAAATTATTTTTTACACTTTGATACAATAGTTAGTGATCGGATAAAAATTAAATACAGACTGAAAAATTACAATGCGATTACAATTGAATTTATATGATTAAAATGTTTAGGTTGTATTTTCCCGAATCATAGAAATAGTTGATGTTCCTATAGCTAGAATTCTGATGAATTTTGTCTGGTTGGCCAGGTATTTGGTCACGTTGTTTTAAATCGCTAAGTTCGTGGGAAGGTGTTGTTAACTCTTCCCCTCTTAAATGCGATTGACCGCAATCGTCAGAAAGAGGGAAGGTCATTGAATCTTCGGTATACTGTACTCCTACTATTGTTGCTTTTGTTGTTTGGGGTCTTCTCGGATACTGTTGGTAGACTAATATTTGTTTCTGGAAAAGATGAACTTGTTGAAAGGATAGTATTTGGCTTTTGACAGAATTTCTAGAGTATGTAGATGGCAAACAGGATGCAGAATATGGTAAGTGTCCCATAGGGTGTTATTTTGTGGAAATCGTTTTCCGATTCAAGTTGCTGAATGATCTTGGTTTTGTTAATCATCAGTTTGGTCATATTGTTGCTAGTAAGGATAGCTTGCTGGTTCTTGATAGCCAGTGTTGATTGGAGAATCACAGGTAGGACCTCTTCCCATTGATATTTATGGTAGTTTTGTGGAACTTGATGACAAAGGTACCGTTGAGTTTGTGATGCGTTTCATCGACTTCTATTGTTCCCGAAAATTGGTTTAGTTGCAGTCTTCTTCTTCTTAGCACTACAGCCCCTTTCGGGCTTTCGCTTCCTGCAAACAACGCCTCCAACTGTCTTGGTCCGTTGACTGCGTCTTCCAATTCCGAAATCCGAGCAACGATGAACTGTCTTCGTCGACCGAGTCAGACCAGTGTTTCCTCGGTTTCTCCACTGGTCTATGGCCTTCAGTTTTTCCAACAAATACCTTTTTGGGTATCCGTTGTTCGCCCATACAATTCATGTGTCCAGCCCATTGCAGCTTCCGCAGTCTTAAAATCCTTGAGACCTCCGATTCGTCAAAAATTTGATACAGCTCATGGTTGTATCGAATTCGCCATTGGTCCCCGACATATTGACTTTAGTGATGTTGAATATGCGGTCAACGAATTCAGTGGCGATGATCACTGTGATGCCCGATGGCATCGTAGCCGATCTAGATGACTTTTTGGCAACCGCAAATACGGGTGATGACTCTACCCTCAACTGGACGACCGTAGTTGGGATCAGGAGGACGAGGCTTGGCAGAGATATGTTCTCGAAATGCAAGCAATTGCAAAACCCACCCGACTCACTGAAATCAAATTAGTTAACCTCATCGTGGACGGTCTAAAGGTCCGCAATACTGAATCATACTTACTACTGGAAGCACGCACTGTCCGACAGCTGAAGGAGTTACTTGAGCGTCACGAAAGGCGCATTACATCTGCTCTAAAGTGTGTTTCTAACACACGTGATGTCATCGCAACTTCCCGCTAATTTGCTGGAGCTTCCCGTGAACATTCTGCAAAGGAACTCAGATTAACTGTTGCGAAATCTGTCGTCAGCACAATTAATTCAGTAAGTGTTGCTTTTACTTATGGTCGGGGAGAATACACAGATATGGTAAAACTTTTGTCTCTTTTCGACATTGGCAGTAAAATTAGTTTTGTGAAACGATCTGGAGTCCCTATACTCATTAGTAATAGAACCTTTGATACGAGACTCCGCGGCTTAGGAAATGCAATGATAACAAGTTGGGTAGACAGACCTATGCTCATGTCAGAAGGGTTTTGCACTCAACTTACATAATGCAGTAACCAGCAACAAATAAAATCAAGAAACACGTCATGTTCGAGGATCATACTATTATTAACAAAGTTGAAAGAATTTTGACTTTTGAGGTATTTGTTACAGTTATACCCATAAATATCTCGCTTGATATTTTTTCAGAATTTTTAGATCACGGGTGTCCATTCGTGAGGGAGGAAACACATTTTTCATGTATTCCCCCCCTGTGCCCTCACTGAAGCAAAAACTGTCAGGTTAAGAACTGTTTTGAAACGCACTTATAGAGAACTTTCATTTGATACTCACATAGGCTACCTTTCATGAAATTTTTTTCAGAGGCCACTCCTCTGTACTGTAATCATCGGTTCATGGCCTATTGTTTCGAATCCTAGAATGGTTACAAAAGCCCTTTTGCTAGGAGCTCTCTCCTGCGTCTTCGACTTGTTTCAATTGTATGTACTCATCTTCATGATACCTATCATTCCTGAAATTTTCATGCAAATTATAGCAAAGCTGTAGTGTCTAAGTCGGTAAAAAGCGCGTATGGCTCCATAGCCATATGTTTCCGTAGCAATACAGGGTACATTGTTCCATAGTAATACAGGAAAATTCAAATCGCTATAACTTCGTTAAATACCATTCAATCTTAATGAAACTTTCAGAAAAGATCAATATTATAATTAGTCATCTGTTTGCTAAATTTTATTGAATTTAAGCGTACCGTTTAGATTTTATTGAAGAAAACATAAAATCAATAAATCATACTATTACTAACAAAGTTGAGTGAATTTCGACTTCTCATGTATTTGTTGTTGTTGTACTTATTAAGGACTACATTCATGATTTTTTTCAGATTTTTCGGATGGAAGGTGTCCAATCGCGAGGGGGGTACGCGAAAAGTTCTTACATTTCCCCTTCCCCTGCAACCCTCGGTACTCATAAGGCAATTTTAAGACTTGTTTTGAAAAGATCCCATTGAGAACTTTCCAATGACACCCTACTCTACTACCGATGGTGAAATTTTTTTTTGAGGGGACACCCCCTATATGGGGAGCCCCCCCTTAAACCCCTTTGAATAATTTTCCACCCTTGAAGTTTCAAGAAGTCAACACTTCTGACCTTTTCACAAAGTTTCATGGCTGTAGCCTCAATAGTCTCGGAGAAAAAGTGCTGTGACATACAGACGGACGGACGGACGGACACAGGTCGTGATTGCAATAGTGTTTTGTATTTTAGTACAAAGCCCTAAAAATCAATTTCCTTTTTCAACGTTTAGGCCATTATGCTTCAAAATAGTTTGTCATCCAGTCACATTCCCATGGATAGGATTCGTCTCATCTCGATCAACGTCAACTCCATTGTTACTATACATCGGCGTGATTATCTTCTTGAATTCATTGTTAAGCAAAAGCCTGGCATCATGCTTCTCACCGAAACCCACCTCCATTCATGGCACTCCATGACATTCAAGGATTTTGAATTCGTCAGAAACGATAGGGTAATAGGTGATGGGGGAGGTGGCACCGGGATATTGGTTCGAAGACCCTATCGTTTCCAAAATATTGAAAAAGTCGAATTCAAAAGCTTTGAATCTCTTGAAGTGTCCGTTATCAAAATCTCACTGCCAGGTGGGGATAACCTCTTTGTTATCTCTGCCTATGCAACTGGTGGAACTGTTCTCAAGCTCAAGGAGGAACTCAATTCCTTGTTTGAAATACTCGAATTGAACAGGCTGCATAAGTATTATATTCTTGCTGGTGACCTGAACGCCAAGCATACATCATGACTGAACACCACCAATAATCCAAGAGGTGTTTTCCTGAAATCGTGGATAACAGAGAACCAAATTGAATACAGGTGTAATCTATATGGGTCGGAGTTCCCAACATACCCTAGGACAAATTCATATTTGGACCTTTGCATTGCTGACACAAGACTTGAATTCAGCTTTAATAGTCCTCAACGGAAACTGCAGGTGCTTCCTTACGATAGCGACCATACCGCAATTGTAATGGAAATCAATCATCAAACGGATGATTTTTTCGTCATTCCAGTTCAACATAAAAATCATCGGTTGAATTTAAAAAAAAAACAGACTGGGAAAATTTTCAAAAGAAGGTTAATCGGGAGTACCAGAAGCAATGTCCCCCTTCTGATGGTGGCAACTCTTGTTCAATGGTTCGTAATGACAGGAATCTAACTAACGATGAAATAGATGTCTATTTGTCGAATTTAGAGAAGCTGACGTTGGAAACGATTGAGAAAATAGTTCCCAAGATTAAATATCGAAACACTGTGGAAGGATATGAAACACCAACCATCGCATGGTTGAAAAGATTGAAAAGCCTTCTTCTCACACGCGTCAACAATATTCATCGACGATTTTTGGACTACAACCATCCCTCGTTGGCTTTGTTGAAATGAAACCTGAAGAATGTCCGGAACTTAATCCGGTGATACTTCAGGAGTGAGGTCAGCAACCAATGGGCGGAAAAATTGAGGGGCATCAGCCCACAGGACCCAGACCCCCCTTAAACCCCTTTGAAAAATTATTCCACCCTTGAACTTTCAAGAAGTCACGACTTCTGACGGACTAACGGACGGACAGACGGACACAGGTCGTTATTGCAATAGGGTTTTGTATTTTAGTACAAAACCCTAAAAACAAGTAGCAGGTACGAGTAGTATCCTCTTTTCCTATGCAAAATATGCCAATGGAAAACAGTGACTTACAAATCTAATGAAAGTAAAACTATAAGCAACAACAAAGTGTGACAACGAAGTAATGAGACTAATTCCATGAAAACCATATATTTAAAAATTATTCTACAACTTTGCCATCCGCTTCAAAGTAGTCCCCTTGGGCAGCTATACAACGATTCCAGCGCGTTTTTTGTGCTTCCTAACATTTTCGGAACGCTTCGACTGGCATGTCCACGAGTACCTTCGTTACGGCCGTCTGGATGTCCGTAATCGACTCAAAATGGGTTCCTTTGACCACTGATTTTGTTGTAGGGAAAAAAAAGTCACAGGGTGATATATCGTGCGAATAACGTGGCTTTTGCAACACGGCGATCCCTTTAGAGGCCAAATACTGGGACACGATGAGGGCGGTGATGAAGGATCCAGCTACGAGCGATGTCTGGGGTCACCCTGCTGACTCGTTTTCGCAATCTTTCGAGAACTTGGCGATAGTAGACTTGATTTATGGTTTGCCCCGATGGAACAAATTCTTTGTGGATAATTCCACGGCTATCAAAAAAGGCAATAATCATCGTTTTCACCTTCGACTTGCTCACGCGAGCTTTTTTCGGGCGGGGGGCATGCGGAGACGACCATTGTCAACTTTGGCGTTTGGTTTCCGGGTCGTGTTGGAAAAACCAACAATTTTAGCGTACGTTTCCGAAGCTGTTTCTACAAATCTGGCGCAAAATTTTATTGCGATGCGTTGCTCTCGATTTCGTTTCTCCGTTTTTGTGACGAGCACCACGAACACACGTCTACTCAACACGACACAGCAAATAAACAAGCTAGAGCAATGGTAGGTATATTAATGGAGAGGAAAAGGATGCCGGGGCAGGGGAAGGGAATTTCAAGGTCACAGGCTTACCACAAGCGTGACAATAAAATCAGTAGCGCTACTTAATTGTCACATTTCCTATGCTTGTTCAGGAGCTGGGTCAGGTAAAAGTCGTTCTCATTTTGCCTTGGATTGAGCCATTTTCTTAGATTCTCTATTCACCTGATTTTCAGGTTTTAACTTAAGGTTGCTGCCATTATCTGAGTGGGGGTTGTCTCTTCTCTTTAGAAATAACTTCCCTGTCATCTTCATTTCCAGTCAATTCGATATTTCTGCATTCTCTAGCAACAAACGCAATGGGTGTTACTCCCGCAATCATCAACACCTCTGACTAAGAGATTGTTCGATACATGGTTACAAGTCACAACACCTTTCGTCTCTGTATCTATGCTAGTCATTTTAGGTGCAGCTCCTTGTTAGAGCATTGACTCATATTTCTCATCTGCATATGTAGAAGAACGGACTGAAAGAAACTCACCAAGAGTCACCTTCTTGTTGAGGTCATCCATCTCTCACGCGACGTATTACCATTATAGTCTATCTTGTGCTTGCTCTAGTGTCTAGTGCCACATCAGTGGCATAGCCGGTCAAGAGTAACTCATCAGGCAACTCAAGCCTCAGTATCCCATCGTACAAGATGTTCCATAGACCTGGGCAATATATAGAGCCTTCAGCTATACCCGACGTAACTTCTACCTTCGGCGACCTTCTTACGTATCATAGAACAGTCTTTGGCGCTTCAGGGAGGCTTTCAAAATATGCAACACATATTGTATAGCTTGGATACGGTATTCAATGTTCCTAGGATGTGAAACCGTGGCTAAATAAAAGGCATGGTGAGACTGACTTCTATCTGACCCAGCTTTTGAGCGGGCATGTGTGTTTTCAGTCTTACCTGCACAAGATTGGCAAGTCACAGTCCGTCGGTTGTCGGTTTTGCCTAGGAAAGGAAGACAATGCCTACCATACAAAGTGGAACAGGCTACGAAGTGACCTCTACAGAGAGACGGGTGAGCTCACCCCGGATAATATAGTTGCGTTGATGCTCGAATCGGTTAGCAAATGGAACCAGGTGGCACATTATGCTCGGGCAGTCCTTAAAAGATAAAAGGGACTCACAGCAGCCGGGGACGTTGAGGCTGTGGGTTCACTTGTCTAGTAATTCTTCTTCCCCTCTCCCTTCCCGCTAGAAGAGGGATCCGCTAGCTTGAAGGAACCTCACGGCGTAACGAAACGAAACCTGGCCCGAAGTAATGTGTCAAACGGTTCCAGGCTGGGTTCTCGGGTTGACAGGGGAGGTGTTTAGTGGGTAGTCCAGTCACTTGCGAACATGGGAGTCCCACACTCTATACGTAAATGACATTCACCTCCCAACCACAAAAAAAATGTTCCTAGGATATCACTAGACTATGTTGTGGAGTTGAAGACATTCCCAACAGCTATAGTCTATCCCTAGGGTAGTATAGTTGTATTCCTCCACTCATTGGATCACGCGCAATCCATCAATCGTGGATTAACATGCTTTGAAGCTGCGCTGGAGCGAAAATAGGTCCCCAGCTGCACAAATTGCATCTGTTATAAGTTCTTCGAGTACTACACATATAACAGATGTTATGCAGATAGTAGCTAGGGATGGACAAAGCTACATCCTCCAGTTCCATATGCATGAAGAGTATGTATTCCACTGCTATTTCGTAGTGGATAACTTCGACGCAAAAATGGTTAGTAAGGAAAAGAGCCCACTTTATCACTGCTTCAATTAATAGGGCAACCGTAGAGCACCAAACAACCGCACGACAAACTTACAGCTCGGGCCTTACGTTTTTCGATTCACGGCATCCACAGTCTTTCCAGCAACGAGCTTTACTTCGGTTAAATAGTCAGCGAAGGCATTTCCTGTCTAACATGTATATGGCTAGCTTGGGGCATCCCACATTCCGTTTCTGGATCTTTTCTACTTTTTGTCGGAGCTTGTGAAACCGCTCTTCGAAATTAATAAGGATATTAATTAATAGCCAATTTTGTAAAAGTAATTTCGCGGTTACATCGCACTATCACAGCGATTTGAACAACTTATTTTTAATGGAACCATGCAATCAATCAATCATTTTTAAACGAGCTTTCAAAGCAGAACGTTTTACTTTTAATAAAATCTCCTGTTGAAATCCTTATTGTTCTTTCATATTTTAATTTTTCTAAATTGAATAAAATTAACTGTTCCAAGTTGATTTAATTTGTTCAAAATAATTTCTCGCCAAAAAGGATTTTACTGACCCCAGAAGACATCTCAAAAAACTTTTTTATTCGAAGAAATCGAAACTAGCAATGGATGAGAGCGAAGAATCTCCCGCAGTTCAAGATGTCAAAACCGATTCCCGAGCAGACCAAATAGAACCTGATGAAAGCGATTCTGTGCAAGATCATTTTCGTCAAGATGCAACACGCCTTCCGAATATGCCACCGTTACAGCTGCTCAATGATGGAGAAAATGCTGAGCTGCCGGCAAAAGAGCAGGTCAGAATGATGGACTATAACTTTGGAGAGGAAAATCCAAGGCTTTCGATGATGGGGCCTAATATGGCACAACAAATGCGTGCATCATTATTTGGCAGGTCGCCTCGGCCATCTGCTATCAACCCAAATGCTCAAGTAAGATCGACTGAAGTTGTTGAGCCCGCTCCGCGGAAAAGCGATCCAATCGGATCAATGTTTGAAGACGTTCGTAAGAAAATTGAAACTCAAAACGAGTCAATAAACGAACTCAAAGCTCAGTTGGAGATGGCCGAAGCAAAGTTTCCTCAAACCCCCGATACAAGGAATGAGGTTACTAACCTAAAAAAGAAAATTGAAGCTGGGTTGAATCAGCTGAACAATTTGTACAAGGATGCCCGTGAAATCCAAGAAAAAGACCCAGAGCGTCCCTGGCCTGTCCTTGCATTCGCAACAACATTAGAAGAAGACAACGACAAATCTTCAGGCTTTGATTATGACACCGTTTTATCAAATATTGAACCGCTCTCATTTCCTGGGGAAGAAAATCCATTATGCTCCGCATCAACACGGTCAGGTAGCCAAGAATCCTTGTTTGCCAGACCTCGCGTCCGGAGACCAGGTCGGCCACAACCTCAAAAAGTTGCTGATGATAGAGATTGTGAGCGAAGGCGACTCCAAGAAGAGTTGGCCAATCGCGACAAGGCAGTCGAGAGGCTTCACAAAAAGGTATTGAAAATGCAGGCCGAGTTGACGCGACTGTGCAAGGAGAGGCAGCAAGATAGGTTTGATTCGAATAGTGTAAACGAAGATTGTAACGATTCTGTACTAAATACAGGTGCCGACGATGATTGCGAGATGTTTGACGTATTAAATCAACGCTTTCAAAAAATCCAAAAAGATATACTCAACAATGAATTGGAGGAGACTAGCGCATCAAGAAGAACATCTCGACGGGAGCAGCCACCCAGTGAATTCAAAAAGAAATACTGTGAATTATTGGAAGAATACGCGAAAAAGGATTGTAAAATTCAAAAATTACAAGCTCAATTAGATTCTTTGACCAAACGGGTGGACAATCAAAGTGTAAAAGACCCTATTGCTGACATACTGCGCAAGCAACTAGACGAAAGCCGTGATGAAAATGACTCTCAAAAAGTTATCATATGCGAGCAAGCCGAACAAATCGAAGAATACCACGAAAAATATCTGGAATCATTGCAGAAGAATGAAGAACTAAAATGCATTGCCAAACGGTTGCAGATGGATAACCGCAAAGTGGAAGACCAAATCAATATGGAAATTAAACAAATCAAAAATAAATTTGAGTCAAAGCTCGCAGAATATGCAGAATATCCAAAACTATTAGAAAACGAGCAAATGAAACTGTCTCAAGTGACTCAAGAAAAACAGGAATTGGAGCGAAAACTACGAGTTGTTTGTTTGGAATTCAAAAAGCTTCGCGATGAGCATGATACGATGGGTAATGATGATGATTCAGCTTGTCGAAACTGCGATAGTGTGCGTGATGAGTTGAAGGAGGCTCATTCACAGCTCGATGCCATGCGTCAGTGCTACACGGCCATGACAAATCGATTTGACTCCACCAAATTGGAACTTGATACATTGCGAAAGGAGTCGGCCAAAGTCATTTGTCGGCTCAAAGAGCGTGCTGAGGAACAACGTTTGAAGCTTCAAAATCATATTCACAGGCTAGAGACAAATTTGGCAAAGGCACGAGCAGCCGTTTCTATAACAAGTGCGGATAAAGAAACAACTGTGAAAGACATGCAGGGCCAACTGAATTGCTTGGCCATGTGCTTAGACTCATCACAGAAGCAAATAAAGACACTTAAGGATCATATTGCTTATCTCAACAATGGTAAAACGAAGTCTGTGGTGATATGCTGCCAAGCTGATGAAAAGAACTTGTAGCGGATCGGCTGCAAGATTTTTAGATGGATTTTTCCGGTTTTCGGCTAAAAACACCAGCAACATAACACTTTGAGATAGTTAAGTGCTTATTATATTTGTTTTTCAGGTATTTTTGGTCAATAAATTGTAGTTTTTACATGTTTAAATTTTATTTCAATTCTCTAAAAATAATACTTGTGTACACTTTTTTTGGGAAAAATTTGGGTTAGAAATTTTTGGTAGCCTCTTTATTCCTAAATTTGGATGTATTTGAAAAGCAATTTAAATTAATTTAATAAAATTTTGACACGCAATCTTTCATTTCACTAAATGTCAATCAAAGTCAAAGTCAAAGTCAAAAGCGCTTTATTTAATACTCATCGTTATAAATTTTAAAAGAATATAAAGCATATTCCAAATAATAACAATCAAAAAACTTAATGGCCCAAATGGCTCTCTAAATTTGTACGTTATCATTAACTCATTTCATCAAAAAAAAACTATAGCAAATGCAATTAATTACGATTATTACATATTTTTACAATTCAATTGGAAAAAGGAGAAAAAACCAACCAACACTATCCAAAAATTATTTATAATTAATACACAACAGTGAAACTTTGATCCTACACCTAATATGTTGTAACTTATTTCTAATAAAATACAATCAAAAAAACTTTTTCTTATACTAAAAATACTATAACAATGTTCCTAACCTAAGTGTTTAATCTTATCTCTAACGGAATATAGTAAACATTACATATACCTAACCTATACCTGATTTTAACAAAAATATATAACAATACTAAATGTAGCAATAATGAGCTGAAACTCAAAAACTAAATAACGAAAAACACCAAAACTGAAAACAAACACGAAAAATTTAGACATTGTCATTCAGCCACCAATACCTGGATTGCGCCGTCTCAACTCGATCAGCTTCAACGAATCTAGCAAATGAGTATCTCCATTGAAATCGTTGGTCTCGTGAACTCAAATTCGGAGGATATTTTATCTTCTTATCGGTGGCCCGTCGATATATGTGATATATGACTGGGACCCGTCTGTAGGGTGGAACGGCTGTGAAATCCAAGGGTTTTCACTCACAGTCACAGATCTTGCGATATGATTCCGAAGAAGCTTCAATATGAAGATATCGACTCTAGTCACTTCAGCAGTTTGATAAATTCTTCTATTCGATATATAATGTTTCCAATCCGTCTCAGGCTTTCTGTACAAACCAGTACATGCACGAAGACATTTCCTTTCGAAAACTCTTAATTTTTCCATAGTACTAGCACTCTGGTTGTACCAGATCTGATATCCATAGGTCAAAACTGGTCTAACCAGTGTCTTGTAACAGATCATTTTGACCTTTTGATCAATGTATCTGGAATGAAGGAGTTTTCGAAGGGCCATGACTACTTTAAGTGCTTTACTGAGCATGATTTTCACATGTTCAGTATAGTACAGATACTGATCGAGATAAACACCGAGGTATCGAACACAGGATTTATGTGGAATTCGTTCTGAACTACCCTCGCCAGCCATGATGTGGAAATCTTTCCAATTACGTTTCAGGTCTTGACTGACCCCCTGCAGCGTTGTCCGAAACAAGATTGTTTCACACTTCTGCGCATTGATTTTCATTCGCCAATTGTCAGTGTACAGCTGTACATCATTGAACATTTTTTGGAGATTGCTCTGAACTATTGTAGCTTTTCGGTCAGCCGTGAAGATGATCAGATCATCAGCAAACGCTACCAATGATCGCTTTGGCGAGACGTTAAAATCAAAGCCGTTCAATAGCTTGCGAATAAAGATTGAGAAGAGCAGAGGCGCAGTAACTGTTCCCTGCTGTAGACCATTCAAGACCTTGAACTCGCGCATTGTTGTCAGATTTCCATCGGTTACAACAAACGATTTCCCGTATAACATATTACACATCATGGCGACAAGGTGTCTGGGGAACTTGTCCTGAAGAAGTTTAAAAATAAGTCCATCTAACCATACCGTATCAAAGGCTTTCTCCATATCAATGAGACATGCTCCAACACATTGTCTATCATTTAGTTTCCAACAGATGTCTGAGGTTACTTTCAATCAATCAATCAATCAAAAGCGCTTTATTTAATACTAATCGTTATAAATTTTAAAAGAATATAAAGCAAATTCCAAACAATAACAATCAAACAAACTTAATGGCCCAAATGGCTCTCTAAATTTGTACGTTATCATAAAGTCAAAGTCAAAGTCAAGAGCGCTTTATTTAATACTAATCGTTATAAATTTTAAAAGAATATAAAGCAAATTCTAAACAATAACAATCAAAAAAAACTTAATGGCCCAAATGGCTCTCTAAATTTGTACGTTATCATTAACTCATTTCATCAAAAAAAACTATAGCAAATTCAATTAATTACGATTATTACATATTTTTAAAATTTAATTGGAAAAAGGAGAAAAAACCAACCAACACTATCCTAAAATTATTTATAATTAAAACACAACAGTGAAACTTTGATCCTACACCTAATAGCAACCTCCGGCAAATGTCGGAGAACTACATTTGGAATACCATCAGTACCACATGAATTCTTGTTGTTTATCTTGCGAAATATGAAATATGACTTTGACTTTGACTTTATGAAACACAAGTCTTCATAGCTGACAAAATAATCAATAGGATTCAAGCTCGGTATGAGGTCAGGCTTGATTTGAAGTCGGAAACTTTTGCTACAACGACCTCTGAAAAAATTTGGTTCCCTCTCTCAGGGTTTGGTAGATGAACCAATTCAAAATGTGTTCCAATCAGGGCAAGTTTATCCAATCCTTCACAAATAATCCTGTTTCCATTTCTACCCGGAGTCGTACTATCAATTTCGATACCAGCCCTATCGAGAAGATTTATCTCATCACTAGTGACTTCAAGATTCGATACCTTCACTCGAGACTTCTTGCGGAACATGCTATTCACTTTCACAAACACGCCATCTGGGTCCTGTGGGCTAATACCCCTCAGTTTTTCCGCCCATTGATTGCTGACCTCACTCCTGAAGTATGACCGGATAAAGTTCCGGACATTCTTCAGATGTAATTTCAACAAAGCCAACGAGGGATGGTTGTAATCCAAAAATCGCCGATAAATATTGTTGACGCGTGTGAGAAGAAGGCTTTTCAATCTTTTCAGCCTTGCGATGGTTGGTGTTTCATATCCTTCCATATTGTTTCGAAGTTTAATCTTGGGAACTACTTTCTCAATCGTTTCCAACGTCAGCTTCTCTAACTTCGACAAATAGACATCTATTTCATCGTCAGTTAGATTCCTGTCATTCGGAACCATTGAGCAAGAGTTGCCACCATCAGAAGGGGGACATTGCTTCTGGTACTCCCGATTAAACTTCTTTTGAAACTTTCCCCAGTCTGTTTTTTTGAAGTTCAACCGATGATTTTCGTGTTGAACTGGAATGAGGAAGAAATCATCCCTGTGATGATTGATTTCCATTACGATTGCGTTATGGTCGCTATCATATGGAAGCACCTGCAGTTTCCGTTGAGGATTATTAAAGTTGAATTCGAGTCTTGCGTCAGCAATGCAAAGGTCCAAATATGAATTTTTCCTAGGGTATGTTGGGAACTCCGACCCATAAAGATTGCATCTGTATTCAATTTGGTTCTCTGTTATCCACGATTTCAGGAATACACCTCTTGGATTATTGGTGGCGTTCAGCCATGATGTATGCTTGGCGTTCAGATCATCAGCAAGAATATAAAAGTTATGCAGCCTGTTCAATTCGAGTATTTCAAACAAGGAGTTGAGCTCTTCCCTGAGCTTGAGAACAGTTCCACCAGTTGCATAGGCAGAGATAACGAAGAGGTTATCCCCACCTGGCAGTGAGATTTTGTTAACGGACACTTCAAGAGATTCAAAGCTTTTGAATTCGACTTTTCAATATTTTGGAAACGATAGGGTCTTCGAACCAATATCCCGGTGCCACCTCCCCCATCACCTGTCACACTATCGTTTCTTACGAACTCAAAATCCTTGAATGTCATGGAGTGCCATGAATCGAGGTGGGTTTCGGTTTGAAGCAGGATGTCAGGCTTTTGTCTGGCAATGAATTCAAGGAGATAATCACGCCGATGTATAGTAACAATGGAGTTGACGTTGATCGAGATGAGACGAATCCTATCCATGGGAATGTGGCTGGATGACAACTTATTTTGAGGCATTTGAAACCCCTAGACGATGAAAAACAAGATAAATTTTTGTATCTTGCTTATCGATTCTTTCCGATAGAGAATTTAATTGCTGTAAAATTTTGAGAAGCAGCTCATTATTGCCACTTACATTATTTACACTATTTTCCGCATTTTCTGCTGGTCCTCTAGCGGCTTGTGCAAATGATACTCCGGGCTTAACGAAGTTTGGAGCTAAGACACTGCGGTGTATTTGTTTTTGCTTTGGGGCAGATTTCAATCTTGCATCCTGATATCGGGAGCATCCTCGATATGATGCCGGGTGACCAAAAACACGGCAGTTCACACAATATAACTTCTCTTTTGGCTCCGTCTGAGCCAATTTGCACTCACCGGGAGCATGCACGTCTTTGCATTTAACGCATCGGTAATGCATGGCGCAGTTGGCAGCCGAATGCCCAAATCGTTGGCAGCGATAGCACTGGTTGATTTCTCGTTTCTGGAGGCGTTCCCACCTCACCACTCGAAAACTTAAATACCTGATTTGCTGAAGAGCGCTTGGACTGCTCTTATTTGTTATTTGTACCAAATAAAGTGGTAAGTTTTTTTTTCTACCGTCGACCTTCTTGTCGCGAATATTTTCACTGAGATAAACTCGATTTGTGGTGCTGTTTCCTTGAGAACCTGAAGAAGATCGACGGTATCTTCTCCGCAGTCCAAGCCCTTCAGCAAGAACGTCTGGTTCTTCTCGCTTTTGGGGGTATAAGTGAAGTGCGGAACCTCCCTTGAATTCAAAGCATCTTTCGCTGATTTGAAATCAACCAGTGATTTCATTCTAATTGACAGCTTCTCGGAATTTATTCGTTTGATTTCGAAATTTGTCAACTTGTTTTCGGCTGCCAACAGCCGAACCATGTCCTTTCCGCTTTGACCGAAGACATTAATTGGCGGAACTTTCTCGGTATTCTTGGCTACTTTTTGAGGAGGACCAGCAGAACTACGGGCTGGTTTCTTCTCCTTATTTCTACTTTCATTTTTTTTATTTTTTAAATATAAGATAAAATTATCATCTTTATTACCTTCGTCTACCTCCATATCTTGTTGGAGTCCATCCAGCGCCGCAAAGTAGTTCTGGCTTTCGTTGGTGCCACCAGCACTTAATACCTCTTCAGTTATTATTTGATGTGCAGCTTTCTTCTGTTTTTCGATTTTTCGTATCGGATCACTCTCTTGAACTTTTTTTGCCGTCTTGAACATTTCTTCGTACGTTTGAATTCTTGCTTTCAACTCTTCGATTTCACTTCGAAGGCGACACACCTCCTGTCTATCCTCGAGCACTTGTGTTTTGCGACCGGCATCTGCGGTATCCTGGGTGCTCGTGTGTCTCCGCTTGTTGACACTTGCCAATTTCACACCGTCACTCTCCCCGGGGCCCCCCAACGGAGGGAAGCCATCGGGCTCCTCCATATGTAGTAATTGAGGAGTATGGCTCTAAAAGCCAGCGCTGCCACAGGCACACAGCACAAACTCAATTTAACAAGGAGGGACGATTCAGTCACCTTCCCCATCGCAACCCTCACTCTTTTTCTTTTCGCGTGAAAAATAAAGCAAGAAAATTTCTTTTGTACTTAACTCCCGGGAAACAAAATTCTAAAACTGTTTAAAAATTTTAATGTGTAGTGATTTTATTACAATATCTTTTGAATATAATTTAACGAATTGCGGTGTAACGCGGTATACAAATGCTTAGAACGAAACGGTTAACCCCTTAAATTATATGAACGATAAAATCATTGTATCATTTAAACCCCTTAAAATTAGTCAAATTTTACCCATTCCCACCATAATATTAATTAAAAATTTTTGGTTGTCGGTGATTAACGTGTGCCTGTCTAATTCTTCCGATTTTTCTTCCACTTAATTACGCCTAATTCAGCCCTGCACGAAGACAATTATGCGCCAATAAATCAACGATCCCAACATTATCAACTAAACGCGGCAAATTTTAACTCAACAGCCACTCTTCCAACAACCACATCAACAACAGCAGCATTTACAGCAACAACAGCATCATGTTCAGACAACTGAATTCGTACCGAAACAATCAACTTCCACCTCAAATACATGTTGTTTCGGCAAAATTTCAGTGAGTGGATGCTGAAGCAAGCTCCTGGGAAGAAGACAGTTGCCGGCGGAGCGTATTGCAAGTCATTTGGGGGGAGTTGGTACGTTCTCGGTGAAACGCGCGGGTGTCATCTTGTAATTTACGGAGACAATAGTTTTCTCTGCCTACTAAAACTATTTTGTTCGTTGCTTTTTTGTTTTTACTTCACTGATTTTGCGCCGTTTTGTTTGGGTTGCATTCATAATATTTACACCAAGTGTTTCTTAATGTGGATATTTGCGAGCCTTAATTTTAATTTGCCAAACGCCAAGTGACCTGTGCCGTTTTGCTCTGCCGAAACGTAATTTTTGGGCGCGCTACTTTGTGAATTTGTGCTTTTTGGTGAACGCAATGAAACGATGTAATGGGAAGGATGAGAGTTAGCGTAACGGGAAGATCGTGGTCGTGTCCTTATCGTTATTTTAGCGAGTTATTGTGCACAAGAGGAAAGAAACAGGCACTCCGCAACGCAAAGTGGTGTGTGGGTGTGGGACTGTTGTGAGAAATTGTCCGCGTAGTTTGTTATGAATCTTCCCGAAATTGTAGATTCCGATACAGCTTTATTATCAGTACCCCAATAGATCTTTCAAGTGATAATTTGTGTTTACGGGCCCACATTCGTCGTGGTAATTGAAGCGCTGAATAAGGTGGTGTGAAAATCGAGTAAAAGGAGTGTTTCCCCTAAAGAGATTGTGTAGATGGGCTATGTACGTCGACCGCGCGTGTGTTAGTGGTCCTCCATAAACACAGTGAACGAAACACGTTGTGTGGGAAAATACAGTTTTGTTTACCGTTTAGTATATAGGGAATCAGAAAGTGGACGTGTGAAGGGTGGAAGAAAGGGAATACGCAAACAGACCGAATGAAGGAGAAGGTTCGAAGCAAGCTAGGAGCTTCTATTTTTAAAGTAGAATGTTTAGCACGACACTTTAAATTCAATTAATTAACACGAAGTGTAGGATAGGGAATGAAAGAAGTTCATTTTATGAGAAGTGTAGCGAGAAAAAATACAAATGGTTGTTTCCGTGAATTAGTTTTGTTGAGATTCATATATTATTTTAAAATCTGATTTGAAAGACGAAAGTACATGAATTGATTGAAACTAGTAATCGTGAAATATCGGTATTATTTACAATTTGAATTTCGTCCGCTAGTAATGGGCCCGATTTCATGCCGAGTTTGTCGTTTTTTTTTTGTCGCGATCAGTGTTTCCGAGCGTAGTTTACATCGAAACCAGTGAAATTCGTAGTACTGACAAAGTCACAGTTCGAAGACACAATAGAACTCTGAAATCTCAAGTGACGGAAAAGTTGGATCGCAAATTATATTCTGCAAGTGTCGAGAAATCGGAAAAGAAAGTATTTCCCACACAGGGCACGTATCGCGTATCATCGGACGTGAAGGAGCAAAAACATAAGTCAGAAGAGAACAGTCGTTTAGAGTATTGGTCAACTTTAATGTCGTGTAACTCGAGACAATTGCATGGGATCTGTATTCGAACCTCCTTTACTTTCGCTGCATGAACTTGTAAATTTTGTTTTTAAACAAAACATTTCTAGGACTTACACCCCGGCTTCGTCAACGAGCGCTCGTCGTCGGAAAAGGCTATGTAAGTACCATTTTAATTTCTTTGTGTATATATTATTAAAAATATGTTTATTACAAAACGAAACGAAAGCAAAATGATGGCTTACTAGAGTAAAGTAAATTAAATCAATGAACATTTGTAGATATATTGAGGGAGGTGTCTTGAATTAAAGTAAATGTTACACACAACACATGTGCATTATAACATCCATGCGATTAATTATAAACCAAACAATTGTTACAGTAGTTGAAATAAAAAAAAATGAATTATTAAACGGTAAAAATCGGTCTTTCCCTTCCGGTCTTTTCCAATCGGGTATAGGACCCGGTACGGTGGCAGGCTTCCACCCCAAACTATGAGCCAGCCACCGGGTACTTAAAAATTTTTCTGTTTCAGGAGACTTTATGGGTTGAGTGGCCCAAGCCAAGTGCCTTTTTTATGGCATAGAGTTATGCAATTCCATTGTATAATTCTATGACATAAATTGGTCACCGGGGTACTCCCCTTCTGATGGGAAAGTTCATATAATTCAAGTTGTATGAGTTTTCCACTCAGAAGAGGAATACCTGGCCACTTCAACGATTTAACATTGGATTTATTCCGGTTGGGTGGGCATGAAGGGGCTCCACCACCACCCGGTTGCCCCTCTTTCATTTGTGGGCCCTGAATGTATTTGGGTAAAGACGAGGTCAACCCCAAATTAGTCTTTCTTGTCAGGTTGCACTTGTTCTCGCAACAAGTCGTAATTCCTTCGTGGAGGTTATCTACTGATTTGCGGCTTCGGTCGTCCTCTCGAACTCTGCAAGCAATTCGTGAATGCGAAATGTTTTGTAGTGAGTCCTCGTGCCGGGGAAACGAACCCGCCCCGCGACACCGCAATGCTAGCCTGCCAGCGCATTCACGCGTCTCCGGACGAGGGCATTCTCGGCAGGAACCAACATCTTGCTCTGCCGAGGCAGCAGAACATCGCTGCAGTCCTTCACGGACATTATGAAAATCATTTATTCACTACAAATGGCGCCCAACGTGGGGCCCGAAATGCCCGGCTGTATCATCAGTCGTGAGCACGGGACAGTCCATCGTCTCTAGGTGTCCCCACAAGGTGTTAGAAATTTTGGCGGGTAGATAACTCCCGAGGGTTTTTGCACTAATCGTGCCCCAGCAGCCGAGTAACTTCCGAACGTGTGTTGTCTTCGGACATCAATATCGTTTGGTCCTTCTTTTGATTTATACTTTGGTGGTTTACCACCATTGTATAACTAGTAAGGCCAAATTATATTAGAGTCCCTTTTTTGTGTTCGGAGGTTATTATCCCAACATCTATTTTGCGGAGGATTCTGATCCGCTCCCCAAACCAGCGGTGCCTAAGTGTCTTAAATTACATGGATTTTGATTTCATGTGATTGGCTGATTAGCTAATCCATGACTATCCATGACAAGACACGCGCTGCTTGTGGATTAGAATCCCATCCTGGGCTGACAAGCTGTAACTTGAGAAGTTTGCTAATGAGGGATCACTTCGGAACCCTGATTTTCATGGTGCCACAAGAGAGTGTCCCTGAAACGTTTTAGAAGGATTGTGCCATGGTGTCCATACTTGGGAGGAAGGACGGAAAGGAAAGACCGATTATTTTTTTTTGATAACGAGTAAAACTTTTCATACACTTTGGTTTTTTTTGTGAGGTTCTTTGATAGTTCGCCACTTTCGGCCACTTTTATGTTTTTCCTTATTAATATTTAATCATTTATTTCATAGCGTCATTTTAGCCTTTCATCAACTTAGGTACAAATTCTAGGTAGAATAATTATGGACATCCAAAATGCATGCCGACTTTGTCTACGACTTGGCGAGGAAATGTATCCGCTGGGTGATAGTTTGGTCGATGAAGCGAGGAGAATTTTTATTGTTGACTTCCTGAAGGAGTCCCTCAACATCAACATCATATTGGAAGATGGCTCACCAGACCACATCTGTGGTGAGTGTTACACGGAAGTGGAACGGATATACTCCTTCATACGTCGCTGCAAAGAGACCGAGTCAACACTACAACGACTTAAATCAGCACGACGATCTCGAGATCCAGTTATCGACCAGCGGAGCAGGATTCAAAGAGCAGACTACCATCCGTCTGAGGATCCGGATCCACCATCTCGATACCAGCCTTGGAACGCCTGGGATCTTCCGCCACGACTCAATCAAGTACCACCACCGACTCTAGGTTCAGTGGCTCCGCAGGAACAACCCTATATGCTGAAACCGAAGCATATCCCCAGCATTGTACAGGGTTGGAACCTTCATTTTAGCGGGGAGCCCAACGCCCTGAACGTGGAAGTCTTCATTGGTCGCGTGGAGTCCTTAGTCGAAGAGATGTTGGCCGGCGACTACACGGTGCTGGCAGGATATTTACCGATGCTGTTCAGGGGAGCAGCACTCGAGACGTACTGGCGGATTCATTCGGCCCCACCATCAACACGCTGGACACGGCTGAAGGAGGTATTCCGCATGGAATACTTGACGGTCAACATGGATGAGAGTGTCCTGGACAAGATCCATGCCAGATGGCAACGTCCGGACGAGCCCTTTCATCAGTATCGAGCCGATATCCTTCGGTTGAATGACCAGTTGTCAGAGCCTATGTCTTCCACTCAACTGCTGCGGGTGTTGAAACGGAATCTAAAGCCGGAACTGCGTTGCCATGTGGTAAACTCGGACCCGCAGAACATGGAAGCACTACTGAGGGTCGTGAGTCGATTGGAGAGGCTTGAAGAAGACCTCCAAGAACGGCCTTACCTACATGCGAGGACGGGTCCGCGACGTGAAATTGCAGAAGTGGCTCCAAATTGCAACAACACCAATCTGGAAGATCACACGGAGTCGAACACCTATGTTCCGGACTACCCAGATGGTGCCACACCAAAAAAACGGACGACCGAGTACCCTACCACCTCAGTGGTACTCGAAAACCCCGCAGTAGCTCCTCAGTCAGCTGCTCACCCCTACAAACCTGACGTTAACCCACCAGCCATGACCACTACGACTGCGGATGTTCACTCTCTTCCGGAGACCTCACCAACGACAATATTAAAGCGACCACCGCAGTCACTGCCAGAAGAACCGCGGCAGCCTCAGGTACGCACGCTAAAACCTTATCATGTTAGACTGCAGGAATATCGGGTGGCTCGAGAGCGAATATTTGCTTCCGAAGTTGTCACTTCCCGTCCATGCACGACAAAATGGTCAACCCGTCGTTGGCGGAATTTCCGCAAGAGAGTGCGCACCTGCCGTCAAACCTTACACTCTTGTAACATCTCGGAGGTTGCTGAGAATGAGATCAGACCTTATCATCCAATTAAAGTGTTGGGCGAGACCGTGTTTGCATTGATCGACACGGGTGCCAGTATCAGTTGTCTTGCCTCGAGCTTTGGCTCGAAGGTGCTCCAAGAATATCCGAACTTGATTAAATCCTGGCGCACTGAAATCAGTACAGCTGACGGCACCAAACACCCTATACGAGGTAAACTAACAACACCCGTGACGTTCAGGGGTCAGACGAAGGATATTACCTTCTACATTATCCCGTCTTTGACTCAGAATGTATACCTTGGTGTCGATTTCGTCCTTCGCTTTGGACTGGCCTCAGATTTATTCACAGATTTGTCTTTAAAAACCAGAAATGTCAACGAAATCACTTCTACTCCCGATAGGCATGACCTGACGCCCAACCAACGGCAACGCCTGGAAGCATCCATTGCTGCTTTCCCATCTTACGCTACCCAAGGCCTTGGCCGCACCACCCTAGTCTCACACGCCATCGACGTTGGCGATAGTAAACCGATTAAACAGAGACACTACGCCATCTCGCCGGCCATGGAGAAATTGGTGTATGCGGAACTAGATAGGATGCTCGAGTTAGGGGTCATAGAGGAGTCCCAAAGCGCCTGGTCATCACCGGTAACCTTGGTTGTAAAGCCAGGTAAAGTCCGCCTCTGTCTTGATGCCCGTAAGGTAAACGCGGTTACCATCAAGGACGCGTACCCTCTTCCACTCATCGATGGAATACTAGGGAGACTGCCGAAAGCCAATTATATCACCAGTCTCGACCTAAAAGACGCCTTCTGGCAAACTCCACTCGATGAGGACTCGAGGGACAAGACCGCCTTCACAGTGCCTGGACGACCATTATATCAGTTCGTCACAATGCCCTTTGGCCTGTGTAACGCGCCGCAAACGATGACTCGGTTGATGGACAAGGTCATCCCACCTCACCTAAAACACCAAGTGTTCGTGTACCTTGATGATCTGTTACTCATCACGGAAACGTTCGATCAACACCTCCTACTTCTACAAGAAGTAGCCCTGCACATCAGTAAGGCGGGACTCACCATCAACGTACAGAAAAGTAAGTTTGTCATGAAAGAAGTCCGATACCTCGGTCATGTTATAGGATATGGCACTATCAAAACGGATCCAGACAAAACTCGTGCGATTGATGAGTTCCCCTTACCAAAAACTGTGAAGCAGCTACGACGTTTCCTTGGTGTGTGCGGTTGGTACCGAAGGTTTGTTCGGAATTATGCAACAGTCTCAGCGCCCCTGTCAGACATGTTGCGGAAAGGGAAGTTCGTTTGGACCGAACTCAGCCGAAAGGCATTTGAAGAGCTTAAACAAGCCCTCACATCAGCTCCTGTCTTGCACAGCCCCGACTTCACGAAGCCCTTCTCCATTCATTGTGACGCAAGTCAACATGGAGTAGGAGCCGTGCTGGTGCAATTGACCGATGAAGGAGAGGAAGCTCCCATCGCCTTCATGTCCAATAAGCTGAATTCGGCCCAAAGAAACTATACTGTTTCCGAGCAAGAATGTTTGGCAGCGGTAATGGCTGTGAAGAAATTCCGAGCGTATATCGAGGGCCACCAATTCGAGATCATCACGGACCACGCGTCACTACAATGGTTGATGAACCAGGCAGATCTAAGTGGACGCCTAGCCAGATGGGCTCTTAAACTGCAAGGGTTCAAGTTCTCCATCAAACATCGGAAAGGAACCCAGAACATCGTACCCGACACTCTCTCACGGATGTTTTCCCCAGAGGGAGCCGAAATAACAATAAATGACGAGGACCCCATCGAAATAGATTTGGACAGCCCACATTTCGAATCAGATAGCTACAAAGAGTTGAGGCAAACCATAGCGACCCAACAAACACAGCTGCCTGATTTGAAGGTAATAGACGGCTATGTGTATAGACGAAATGAATATGCCACTGGTGATCCATGGCAGGAAGAAGAGTCTTGGAAACTCTGGGTACCGGAGGAAATGACACAACATCTGATCTTCCGCGCACATGACCATCCGTTAAGTGCCCACGGAGGTTACGGTCGAACATTACGGCGACTCAAGAAATACTTCTTTTGGCCTAAAATGGCGTCCCAGGTCAAAGACTACGTGAGCACCTGTGAGACCTGTAAAGGCACCAAAGCACCCAACCAGCCTCTTCGACCTCCTATGGGTCAACTCAACGTCCCAGAACGCGTGTTCCAGCGTCTATACATCGATCTACTCGGTCCATATCCTCGGTCTTCCATGGGACACATCGGAGCTATAGTCGTCCTAGATCAGCTCTCAAAATTCCCAATGGTGGAACCTATCCGTAAATTCACAACGCCACCGATCGTGAAATTCTTAGAGAACCGGGTATTCCATGTGTTCGGTGTTCCAGAGAGTGTGTACTCAGATAATGGAGTACAGTTCCGGTCTCGGCAGTTTAAGAGCCTACTTGAGCAGTATGGCGTTGAACACCAACTGGCGCCCATATACTCTCCTCAGTCCAACGCATCAGAACGGTTGAACCGCACCCTATTGGCCGCGATCCGTTCCTACGTCCACCCATCTCAAAAGGATTGGGATCGGCGATTGTCTGCCATCACATGCGCCCTGCGATCCTCGTATCATTCCGTCACCGGTGTCGCCCCTTACTTTGCCGCCTTTGGACAGCACATGATTTGCCACGGTAAATCATATCGACTGTTACGGCAATTAAAGTGTTTGGGAGACCCCGTCGTTGCGCTGGAGCCCCACGAACGTTTAGGAGACCTCCGCCAACAGATCGGACGGAAAATTAAGGCCGCAGGTAGTGCAAATGAAGCGCAGTACAGTCTCCGGTCACGATCCGCTAATTTCAAAGAAGGAGATGAAGTTTTCAGGCGAAATTTCCGCCAAAGTGACGCCGCGGGGCATTACAACGCCAAGCTGGACAGGCGATTCTTGAAAAGCCGCATAAAGAAGGTAATGGGACCTAACCGTTACCTGATAACGGATCCATCGGGAAAAGAAGTGGGGATATACCACGCGAAAGACCTGCGCCGATAGATAGTTAGTCACGTCTGTTTGTCCGTCCGCATATATTTTCAAAAACGCGCAAAGTTTGTATACTTCCGGGCAAACATAGACATGAGTCAGTCCGTCCGTCTGTCAATTGTGTTTTTCTTTCATTGTCCGTCATCTCTAGTCCCGACGCCGAAGCCAACCCATGATACACAGAAAGATCCTTCAGCTCCTTTTTCGCAATCCGCATCGCCTTGGGATTGCGAGAAAATTAGCTGCCCTGTAGTAATTGAGGAGTATGGCTCTAAAAGCCAGCGCTGCCACAGGCACACAGCACAAACTCAATTTAACAAGGAGGGACGATTCAGTCACCTTCCCCATCGCAACCCTCACTCTTTTTCTTTTCGCGTGAAAAATAAAGCAAGAAAATTTCTTTTGTACTTAACTCCCGGGAAACAAAATTCTAAAACTGTTTAAAAATTTTAATGTGTAGTGATTTTATTACAATATCTTTTGAATATAATTTAACGAATTGCGGTGTAACGCGGTATACAAATGCTTAGAACGAAACGGTTAACCCCTTAAATTATATGAACGATAAAATCATTGTATCATTTAAACCCCTTAAAATTAGTCAAATTTTACCCATTCCCACCATAATATTAATTAAAAATTTTTGGTTGTCGGTGATTAACGTGTGCCTGTCTAATTCTTCCGATTTTTCTTCCACTTAATTACGCCTAATTCAGCCCTGCACGAAGACAATTATGCGCCAATAAATCAACGATCCCAACATTATCAACTAAACGCGGCAAATTTTAACTCAACAGCCACTCTTCCAACAACCACATCAACAACAGCAGCATTTACAGCAACAACAGCATCATGTTCAGACAACTGAATTCGTACCGAAACAATCAACTTCCACCTCAAATACATGTTGTTTCGGCAAAATTTCAGTGAGTGGATGCTGAAGCAAGCTCCTGGGAAGAAGACAGTTGCCGGCGGAGCGTATTGCAAGTCATTTGGGGGGAGTTGGTACGTTCTCGGTGAAACGCGCGGGTGTCATCTTGTAATTTACGGAGACAATAGTTTTCTCTGCCTACTAAAACTATTTTGTTCGTTGCTTTTTTGTTTTTACTTCACTGATTTTGCGCCGTTTTGTTTGGGTTGCATTCATAATATTTACACCAAGTGTTTCTTAATGTGGATATTTGCGAGCCTTAATTTTAATTTGCCAAACGCCAAGTGACCTGTGCCGTTTTGCTCTGCCGAAACGTAATTTTTGGGCGCGCTACTTTGTGAATTTGTGCTTTTTGGTGAACGCAATGAAACGATGTAATGGGAAGGATGAGAGTTAGCGTAACGGGAAGATCGTGGTCGTGTCCTTATCGTTATTTTAGCGAGTTATTGTGCACAAGAGGAAAGAAACAGGCACTCCGCAACGCAAAGTGGTGTGTGGGTGTGGGACTGTTGTGAGAAATTGTCCGCGTAGTTTGTTATGAATCTTCCCGAAATTGTAGATTCCGATACAGCTTTATTATCAGTACCCCAATAGATCTTTCAAGTGATAATTTGTGTTTACGGGCCCACATTCGTCGTGGTAATTGAAGCGCTGAATAAGGTGGTGTGAAAATCGAGTAAAAGGAGTGTTTCCCCTAAAGAGATTGTGTAGATGGGCTATGTACGTCGACCGCGCGTGTGTTAGTGGTCCTCCATAAACACAGTGAACGAAACACGTTGTGTGGGAAAATACAGTTTTGTTTACCGTTTAGTATATAGGGAATCAGAAAGTGGACGTGTGAAGGGTGGAAGAAAGGGAATACGCAAACAGACCGAATGAAGGAGAAGGTTCGAAGCAAGCTAGGAGCTTCTATTTTTAAAGTAGAATGTTTAGCACGACACTTTAAATTCAATTAATTAACACGAAGTGTAGGATAGGGAATGAAAGAAGTTCATTTTATGAGAAGTGTAGCGAGAAAAAATACAAATGGTTGTTTCCGTGAATTAGTTTTGTTGAGATTCATATATTATTTTAAAATCTGATTTGAAAGACGAAAGTACATGAATTGATTGAAACTAGTAATCGTGAAATATCGGTATTATTTACAATTTGAATTTCGTCCGCTAGTAATGGGCCCGATTTCATGCCGAGTTTGTCGTTTTTTTTTGTCGCGATCAGTGTTTCCGAGCGTAGTTTACATCGAAACCAGTGAAATTCGTAGTACTGACAAAGTCACAGTTCGAAGACACAATAGAACTCTGAAATCTCAAGTGACGGAAAAGTTGGATCGCAAATTATATTCTGCAAGTGTCGAGAAATCGGAAAAGAAAGTATTTCCCACACAGGGCACGTATCGCGTATCATCGGACGTGAAGGAGCAAAAACATAAGTCAGAAGAGAACAGTCGTTTAGAGTATTGGTCAACTTTAATGTCGTGTAACTCGAGACAATTGCATGGGATCTGTATTCGAACCTCCTTTACTTTCGCTGCATGAACTTGTAAATTTTGTTTTTAAACAAAACATTTCTAGGACTTACACCCCGGCTTCGTCAACGAGCGCTCGTCGTCGGAAAAGGCTATGTAAGTACCATTTTAATTTCTTTGTGTATATATTATTAAAAATATGTTTATTACAAAACGAAACGAAAGCAAAATGATGGCTTACTAGAGTAAAGTAAATTAAATCAATGAACATTTGTAGATATATTGAGGGAGGTGTCTTGAATTAAAGTAAATGTTACACACAACACATGTGCATTATAACATCCATGCGATTAATTATAAACCAAACAATTGTTACAGTAGTTGAAATAAAAAAAAAATGAATTATTAAACGGTAAAAATCGGTCTTTCCCTTCCGGTCTTTTCCAATCGGGTATAGGACCCGGTACGGTGGCAGGCTTCCACCCCAAACTATGAGCCAGCCACCGGGTACTTAAAAATTTTTCTGTTTCAGGAGACTTTATGGGTTGAGTGGCCCAAGCCAAGTGCCTTTTTTATGGCATAGAGTTATGCAATTCCATTGTATAATTCTATGACATAAATTGGTCACCGGGGTACTCCCCTTCTGATGGGAAAGTTCATATAATTCAAGTTGTATGAGTTTTCCACTCAGAAGAGGAATACCTGGCCACTTCAACGATTTAACATTGGATTTATTCCGGTTGGGTGGGCATGAAGGGGCTCCACCACCACCCGGTTGCCCCTCTTTCATTTGTGGGCCCTGAATGTATTTGGGTAAAGACGAGGTCAACCCCAAATTAGTCTTTCTTGTCAGGTTGCACTTGTTCTCGCAACAAGTCGTAATTCCTTCGTGGAGGTTATCTACTGATTTGCGACTTCGGTCGTCCTCTCGAACTCTGCAAGCAATTCGTGAATGCGAAATGTTTTGTAGTGAGTCCTCGTGCCGGGGAAACGAACCCGCCCCACGACACCGCAATGCTAGCCTGCCAGCGCATTAACGCGTCTCCGGACGAGGGCATTCTCGGCAGGAATCAACACCTTCCTCTGCCGAGGCAGCAGAACATCGCTGCAGTCCTTCACGGACATAATGAAATTCATTTATTCACTACACATACAGCAGTCCCGAGTCGTCTTTGGTTTGCTTTTTTTGATTTATTGGTATGGTTGGTCGATGCTTTCGACGATTAATTCTTCCCCAATAAAATCAAAACTTGCTTTTGACTGACTCGTACAAAATTAATTCAATTATTTGAAACTGACTTTTGTGAAAAATTGATTAATTTTTAAAATTAATGACAGGAGCGATTAAAAACACGTCTACACGCAACGAGTGCTAGACGTAATATGGTGGCCCGTCGATATATGTGATATATGACTGGGACGCCGTCAGAATCAAAAACATATCGATTCATGTCCAAATACACGAATGCTTCTGGAGGAATGAAGCCAGTAGCGAGGCAAGTCGCAATATACCCGTCTGTAGGGTGGAACGGTTGTGAAATCCAAGGGTTTTCACTCACAGTCACAGATCTTGCGATATGATTCCGAAGAAGTTTCAATATGAAAATATCGACCCTCGTCTCTTCAGCAGTTTGATAAATTCTTCTATTCGATGTATAATGTTTCCAATCCGTCTCAGGCTTTCTGTACAAACCAGTACATGCACGAAGACATTTCCTTTCGAAAACTCTTAATTTTTCCATAGTACTAGCACTCTGGTTGTACCAGATCTGACATCCATATGTCAAACTGGTCTAACCAGTGTCTTGTAACAGATAATTTTGACCTTTTGATCAATGTATCTGGAATGAAAGAGCTTTCGAAGGGCCATGACTCCTTTTAGTGCCTTACTGAGCATGATTTTCACATGTTCAGTATAGTACAGATACTGATCGAGATAAACACCGAGGTATCGAACACAGGGTTTTCACTAAATGTCAAAGTCAATAATAGGTGATGTGGGAGGTGGCACCGGGATATTGGTGCGAGGACCCAAAGTCAAAGTCAAAAGCGGTATGGTTAGATGGACTAATTTTTAAACTCCTTCAGGACAAGTTCCCCAGACACCTTGTCGATTTTGAATTCGTGAGAAACGATAGGGTAATAGACTCGATATTTTCATATTGAAACTTCTTCGGAATCATATCGCAAGATCTGTGACTGTGAGTGAAAACCCTTGGATTTCACAGCCATTCCACCCTACAGACGGGTATATTGCGACTTGCCTCGCTACTGGCTTCATTCCTCCAGAAGCATTCGTGTATTTGGACATGAATCGATATGTTTTTGATTCTGACGGCGTCCCAGTCATATATCACATATATCGACGGGCCACCGATAAGAAGATAAAATATCCTCCTAATTTGAGTTCACGAGACCAACGATTTCAATGGAGATACTCATTTGCTAGATTCGTTGAAGCTGATCGAGTTGAGACGGGGCAATCTAGGTATTGGTGGCTGAATGACAATGTCTAAATTATTCGTGTTTATTTTCAGTTTTGGTGTTTTTCGTTATTTAGTTTTTGAGTTTCAGCTCATTATTGCTACATTTAGTGTTGTTGTTTATTTTTGTTAAAAATTAGGTATAGGTTAGGTATATGTAATGTTTACTATATTCCGTTAGAGATAAGATTAAACACTTAGGTTAGGAACATTGCTATTGATTTTTTTAGTATAAGTTAAAGTTTTTGATTGTATTTTATTAGAAATAAGTTACAACATATTAGGTGTAGGATCAAAGTTTCACTGTTGTGTTTTGATTATAAATAATTTTAGGATAGTGTTGGTTGGTTTTTTCTCCTTTTTCCAATTAAATTTTAAAAATATGTAATAATCGTAATTAATTGAATTTGCTATAGTTTTTTTTTTCTTGATGATATGAGTTAACGATAACGTACAAATTTAGAGAGCCATTTGGGCCATTAAGTTTTTTGATTGTTATTATTTGGAATTTGCTTTATATTCTTTTAAAATTTATAACGATTAGTATTAAATAAAGCGCTTTTGATTGATTGATTGATTGATTGAAGACCCTATCGTTTCCAAAATATTGAAAAAGTCGAATTCAAAAGCTTTGAATCTCTTGAAGCAATCAATCAATCAATCAAAAGCGCTTTATTTAATACTAATCGTTATAAATTTTGGCTATGACGGAGCCAAAAGAGAAGTTATATTGTGTGAACTGCGGTGTTTTTGGTCACCCGGCATCATATCGAGGATGCTCCCGATATCAGGATGCAAGATTGAAATCTGCCCCAAAGCAAACACAAATACACCGCAGTGTCTTAGCTCCGAATTTCGTCAAGCCCGGAGTATCATTTGCAAAAGCCGCTAGAGGACCAGCAGAAAATGCGGAAAATAGTGTAAATAATGTAAGTGGCAATAATGAGCTGCTTCTCAAAATTTTACAGCAATTAAATTCCTTATCAGAGCGAATCGATAAACAAGATTCGAAAATTAACATTGTTTTTCAGCATTTAGGACTTTCAAATGCCTCAAAATAAGTTGTCATCCAGCCACATTCCCACGGATAGAATTCATCTCATCTCAATCAACGTCAACTCCATTGTTACTTTATATCGGCGTGATTATCTCCTTGAATTCATTGCCAGGCAAAAGCCTGACATCCTGCTTCTCACTGAAACCCACCTCAATTCATGGCACCCCAGGACATTCAAGGATTTTGAATTCGTAAGAAACGGTAGGGTAATAGGTGATGGGGGAGGTGGCACCGGGATATTGGTACGAAGACCCTATCGTTTCCAAAATATTGAAAGAGTCGAATTCAAAAGCTTTGAATCTCTTGAAGTGTCCGTTATCAAAATCTCACTGCCAGGTGGGGATAACCTCTTCGTTATCTCTGCCTATGCAACTGGTGGAACTGTTCTCAAGTTCAAGGAGGAGCTCAATTCCTTGTTCGAAATACTCGAATTGAACAGGCTGCATAGTTATTATATTCTTGCTGGTGACCTGAACGACAAGCATACATCATGGCTGAACGCCACCAATAATCCAAGAGGTGTATTCCTGAAATCGTGGATAACAGAGAACCAAATTGAATACAGGTGCAATCTATATGGGTCGGAGTTCCCAACATACCCTAGGACAAATTCATAATTGGACCTTTGCATTGCTGACGCAAGACTTGAATTCAACTTTTATAGTCCTCAACGGAAACTGCAGGTGCTTCCTTATGATAGCGACCATAACGCAATCGTAATGGAAATCAATGATCACAGGGATGATTTCTTCCTCATTCCAGTTCAACATGAAAATCATCTGTTGAATTTCAAAAAAACAGACTGGGGAAAGTTTCAAAAGAAGTTTAATCGGGAGTACCAGAAGCAATGTCCCCCTTCTGATGGTGGCAACTCTAGTTCAATGGTTCCTAATGACAGAAATCTAACTAACGATGAAATAGATGTCTATTTGTCGAAGCTAGAGAAGCTGACGTTGGAAACGATTGAGAAAGTAGTTCCCAAGATTAAACATCGAAACAATATGGAAGGATATGAAACACCAACCATCGCAATGTTGAAAAGATTGAAAAGCCTTCTTCTCACACGCGTCAACAATATTTATCGACGATTTTTGGACTACAACCATCCCTCGTTGGCTTTGTTGAAATTACATCTGATGAATGTCCGGAGCTTAATCCGGTCATACTTCAGGAGTGAGGTCGGCAATCAATGGGTGGAAAAATTGAGGGGTATTAGCCCACAGGACCCAGATGGCGTGTTTGTGAAAGTGAATAGCATATTCCGCAAGAAGTCTCGAGTGAAGGTATCGAATCTTGAAGTCACTAGTGATGAGATAAATCTTCTCGATAGGGCTGGTATCGAAATTGATAGTACGACTCCGGATAGAAATGGAAACAGGGTTATTTGTGAAGGATTGGATAAGCTTGCCCTGATTGGAACACATTTTGAATTGGTTCATCTACCAAACCCTGAGAGAAGGAACGCAATTTTTGCAGAGGTCGTTGAAGCAAAAGTTTCCGACTTCAAATCTGGCCGTTCATTTCAATGAAACATTAACATCTGACCTCATACCGAGCTTGAATCTTATTGATTATTTTGTCAGCTATGAAGACTTGTGTTTCATATTTCGCAAGATAAACAACAAGAAATCATGTGGTACTGATGGTATTCCAAATGTAGTTCTCCGACATTTGCCTGAGGTTGCTATTAGGAACTATTGCATATTGTTCAACAACATGTTGAGCAATTCATATTTCCCGAATGAACGGAAAAAGGCTAAGGTATTTCCGATCTTAAAGAAAGGAAAAGAATCTTCATGCCCGAAAAGCTATCGCCCAATCAGCTTGCTGCCTAACATCAGCAAGGTATTTGAAGTGATACTCAACAGAGCATTAAACGCCCACATTGAGGAAAATGAGTTGATGCCGAATTGCCAATTTGGTTTTCGTGCCAGGAATTCGACCACACATGCAATAACGAAAGTAACCTCAGACATCTGTTGGAAACTAAATGATAGACAATGTGTTGGAGCATGTCTCATTGATATGGAGAAAGCCTTTGATACGGTATGGTTAGATGGACTAATTTTTAAACTCCTTCAGGACAAGTTCCCCAGACACCTTGTCGCTATGATGTGTAATATGTTATACGGGAAATCGTTTGTTGTAACCGATGGAAATCTGACAACAATGCGCGAGTTCAAGGTCTTGAATGGTCTACAGCAGGGAACAGTTACTGTGCCTCTACTCTTCTCAATCTTAATTCGCAAGCTATTGAACGGCTTTGATTTTAACGTCTCGCCAACGCGATCATTGGTAGCGTTTGCTGATGATCTGATCATCTACACGGCAGACCGAAAAGCTACAATAGTTCAGAGAAATCTCCAAAATATGTTCAATGATGTGCAGCTGTACACCAACAATTGGCGAATGAAAATCAATGCGCAGAAGTGTGAAACAATCTTGTTTCGGACAACGCTGCAGGGGGTCAGTCAAGACCTGAAACGTAATTGGAAAGATTTCCACATCATGGCTGGCGAGGGTAGTTCAGAACGGGTTACACATAAATCCTATGTTCGATACCTCGGTGTTCATCTCGATCAGTATCTGTACTATACTGAACATGTGAAAATCATGCTCAGTAAGGCACTTAAAATAGTCATGGCCTTACGAAAGCTCTTTCCTTCCAAATACATTGATCAAAAGGTCAAAATTATCTGTTACAAGACCCTGGTTAGACCAGTTTTGACATATGGATGTCAGACCTGGTACAACCAGAGCGCTAGTACTATGGAAAAATTAAGAGTTTTCGAAAGGAAATGTCTTCGTGCATGTACTGGTTTATACCGAAAGCCTGAGACGGATTGGAAACATTATATATCGAATAGAAGAATTTATCAAACTACTGAAGTGACCAGAGTCGATATCTTCATATTGAAGCTTCTTCGGAATCATATCGCAAGATCTGTGACTGTGAGTGAAAACCCTTGGATTTCACAGCCGTTCCACCCTACAGACGGATATATTGCGACTTGCCTCGCTACTGGCTTCATTCCTCCAGAAGCATTCGTGTATTTGGACATGAATCGATATGTTTTTGATTCTGACGGCGTCCCAGTCATATATCACATATATCGACGGGCCACCGATAAGAAGATAAAATATCCTCCTAATTTGAGTTCACCAGACCAACGATTTCAATGGAGATACTCATTTGCTAGATTCGTTGAGGCTGATCGAGTTGAGACGGGGCAATCTAGGTATTGGTGGCTGAATGACAATGTCTAAATTATTCGTGTTTATTTTCAGTTTTGGTGTTTTTCGTTATTTAGTTTTTGAGTTTCAGCTCATTATTGCTACATTTAGTGTTGTTGTTTATTTTTGTTAAAAATTAGGTATAGGTTGGGTTTATACTATGTTTATTGTATTAGGTTAGAGATAAGGTTTGACGCTTAGGTTAAGAACATTGTTATAGATTTTTATAGTATAAGATAAAGATTTTGATTGCATTTATTAGAATTAAGTTAAAACTTATTAGGTGTAGAATCAATGTTCACTGTAGTGTTAAGATGATAAATAATTTTAGAATAGTGTTGATTGGTTTTTTCTCCTTTTTCCAATTGACTTGCAAAAATATGTAATAATCTCCATTGATTTGAATTTGCTATAGTTTTTTTTTAAATGTGTTTAATGATAACGTACAAATTTAGAGAGCCATTTGGGCCATTAAGTTTTTTTAATTGTTATTGTTTGGATTTTGCTTTATATTCTTTTAAAATTTATAACGATTAGTATTAAATAAAGCGCTTTTGACTTTGACTTTGACTTTGACATTTGGGCCATTAAGTTTTTTATTGTTATTCTTTGGAATTTGCTTTATATTCTTTTAAAGTTTATAACGATTAGTATTAAATAAAGCGCTTTTGACTTTGACTTTGACTAGGTTATCATTAACACATTTCATCAAAAAAAAACTATATCAAATTCAATTAATTAAGATTATTACATATTTTTAAAATTTAATTGGAAAAAGGAGAAAAAAAAACCAACCAACACTTTCCTAAAACCATTTATAATTTGAAAACAACAGTGAACTTTGATCCAACACCTAATATTTCAGTCAAGACCTGAAACGATTCTACGTCTAGCACTCGTTGCATGTAGACGTGTTTTTAATCGCTCCTGTCATTAATTTTAATTTTAAAAATTAATTAATTTTTCACAAAAGTCAGTTTCAAATAATTGAATTAATTTTGTACGAGTCAGTCAAAAGCAAGTTTTGAATTTATTGGGGAAGAATTAATCGTCGAAGGCATCGACCAACCATACCAATAAACCAAGAAAAGTCAACAAACCAAAGACAACTCGGGACTGCTGTATGGAGGAGCCCGACGGCTTCCCTCCGTTGGGGGGCCCCGGGGAGAGTGACGGTGTGAAATTGGCAAGTGTCAACAAGCGGAGACACACGAGCACCCAGGATACCGCAGATGCCGGTCGTAAAACACAAGTGCTCAAGGATAGACAGGAGGTGTGTCGCCTTCGAAGTGAAATCGAAGAGTTGAAAGCAAGAATTCAAACGTACGAAGAAATGTTCAAGACGGCAAAAAAAGTTCAAGAGAGTGATCCGATACGAAAAATCGAAAAACAGAAGACAGCTGCAAATCCAATAATAACTGAAGAGGTATTAAGTGCTGGTGGCACCAACGAAAGCCAGAACTACTTTGCGGCGCTGGATGGACTCCAACAGGATATGGAGGTAGACGAAGGTAATAAAGATGACAATTTTATCTTATATTTAAAAAATAAAAAAAATGAAAGTAGAAATAAGGAGAAGAAACCAGCCCGTAGTTCTACTGGTCCTCCTCAAAAAGTAGCCAAGAATACCGAGAATGTTCCACCAATTAATGTCTTCGGTCAAAGCGGAAAAGACATGGTTCGGCTGCTGGCAGCCGAAAACAAATTGCCAAATTTCGAAATCAAACGAATAAATTCCGAGAAGCTGTCAATTAAAACGAAATCACTGGTTGATTTCAAATCAGCGAAAGATGCTTTGAATTCAAGGGAGTTTCCGCACTTCACTTATACCCCCAAAAGCGAGAAGAACCAGACGTTCTTGCTGAAGGGCTTGGACTGCGGAGAAGATACCGTCGATCTTCTTCAGGTTCTCAAGGAAACAGAACCACAAATCGAGTTTATCTCAGTTAAAACATTCGCGACAAGAAGGTCGACGGTAGAAAAAAAAATTTACCACTTTATTTGGTACAAGTAACAAATAAGAGCAGTCCAAGCGCTCTTCAGCAAATCAGTATTTAAATTTTCGAGTGGTGAGGTGGGAACGCCTCCAGAAACAAGAAATCAACCAGTGCTATCGCTGCCAACGATTTGGGCATTCGGCTGCCAACTGCGCCATGCATTACCGATGCGTTAAATGCAAAGACGTGCATGCTCCCGGTGAGTGCAAATTGGCTCAGACGGAGCCAAAAGAGAAATTATATTGTGTGAACTGCGGTGTTTTTGGTCGCCCGGCATGATATCGAGGATGCTCCCGATATCAGGATGCAAGATTGAAACCTGCCCCAAAGCAAACACAAATACACCGCAGTGTCTTAGCTCCGAACTTCGTCAAGCCCGGAGTATCATTTGCACAAGCCGCTAGAGGACCAGCCGAAAATGCGGAAAATAGTGTAAATAATGTAAGTGGCAATAATGAGCTGCTTCTCAAAATTTTACAGCAATTAAATTCATTATCAGAGCGAATCGATAAACAAGATTCGAAAATTAACATTGTTTTTCAGCGTTTAGGACTTTCAAATGCCTCAAAATAAGTTGTCATCCAGCCACATTCCCATGGATAGGATTCGTCTCATCTCGATCAACGTCAACTCCATTGTTACTTTACATCGGCGTGATTATCTCCTTGAATTCATTGCCAGACAAAAGCCTGACACCCTGCTTCTAACCGAGACCCACCTCAATTCATGGCACTCCATGAAATTCAGGGATTTTGAATTCGTAAGAAACGGTAGGGTAATAGGTGATGGAGGAGGTGGCACCGGGATATTGGTTCGAAGACCCTAATGTTTCCAAAATATTGAAAAACTTGAATTCAAAAGCTTTGAATCTCTTGAAGTGTCCGTTATCAAAATTTCACTGCCAGGTGGGGATAACCTCTTCATTATCTCTGCCTATGCAACTGGTGGAACTGTTCTCAAGCTCAAGGAGGAGCTCAATTCCTTGTTTGAAATACTCGAATTGAACAGGCTGCATAGTTATTATATTCTTGCTGGTGACCTGAACGACAAGTATACATCATGGCTGAACGCCACCAATAATCCAAGAGGTGTATTCCTGAAATCGTGGATAACAGAGAACCAAATTGAATACAGGTGCAATCTATATGGGTCGGAGTTCCCAACATACCCTAGGACAAATTCATATTTGGACCTCTGCATTGCTGACGCAAGACTCGAATTCAACTTTTATAGCCCTCAACGGAAACTGCAGGTGCTTCCTTATGATAGCGACCATAACGCAATCGTAATGGAAATTATTCATCACAGGGATGATTTCTTCCTCATTCCAGTTCAACATGAAGGTCATCGGTTGAACTTCAAAAAAACAGACTGGGGAAAGTTTCAAAGGAAGTTTAATCGGGAGTACCAGAAGCAATTCCCCCTTCTGATGGTGGCAACTCTTGCTCAATGGTTCCTCATGACAGGAATCTAACTAACGATGAAATAGATGCCTATTTGTCGAAGTTAGAGAAGCTGACAATGGAAACGATGGAAAAAGTCATTCCCAAGATTAAACTTTGAAACAATATGGAAGGATATGAAACACCAACCATCGCAAGGCTGAAAAGATTGAAAAGCCTTCTTCTCACACGCGTCAACAATATTTATCGACGATTTTTGGACTACAACCATCCCTCGTTGGCTTTGTTGAAGTTACATCTGAGGAATGTCCGGAATTCAATCCGGTCATACTTCAGGAGTGAGGTCAGCAATCAATGGGCAATTGAGGGGTATTAGCCCACAGGACCCAGACGGCGTGTTTGCGAAAGTGAATAGCACATTCCGCAAGAAGTCTCGAGTGAAGGTATCGAATCTTGAAGTCACTAGTGATGAGATAAATCTTCTCGATAGGGCTGGTATCGAAATTGATAGTACGACTCCGGGTAGAAATGGAAACAGGATCATTTGTGAAGGATTGGATAAACTTGTCCTGATTGGAACACATTTTGAATTGGTTCATCTACCAAACCCTGAGAGAGGAAATGAAATAGTTTCAGAGATCGTTGAAGCAAAAGTTTCCGACTCCAAATCAAGCCTGAACGGCCAATCAATTCTTCATTTCAATGAAACATTAACATCTGACCTCATACCGAGCTTGAATCTTATTGATTATTTTGTCAGCTATGAAGACTTGTGTTTCATATTTCGCAAGATAAACAACAAGAAATCATGTGGTACTGATGGTATTCCAAATGAAGTTCTCCGACGTTTGCCTGGGGTTGCTATTATGAACTATTGCATATTGTTCAACAACATGTTGAGCAATTCATATTTCCCAAATGAGTGGAAAAAGGCTAAGGTATTTCCGATGTTGAAGAAAGGAAAAGAATCTTCATGCCCCAAAAGCGATCGCTCAATCAGCTTGCTGCCTAACATCAGCAAGGTGTTTGAAGTGATACTCAACAGAGCATTAAACGCCCACATTGAGGAAAATGAGTTGATGCCGAATTGCCAATTTGGTTTTCGTGCCAGGCATTCGACCACACATGCAATAACGAAGGTAACCTCAGACATCTGTTGGAAACTTAATGATAGACAATGTGTTGGAGCATGTCTCATTGATATGGAGAAAGCCTTTGATACGGTATGGTTAGATGGACTAATTTTTAAACTCCTTCAGGACAAGTTCCCCAGACACCTTGTCGCTATGATGTGTAATATGTTATACGGGAAATCGTTTGTTGTAACCGATGGAAATCTGACAACAATGCGCGAGTTCAAGGTCTTGAATGGTCTACAGCAGGGAACAGTTACTGCGCCTCTGCTCTTCTCAATCTTCATTCGCAAGCTATTGAACGGCTTTGATTTTAACGTCTCGCCAACACGATCATTGGTAGCGTTTGCTGATGATCTGATCATCTATACGGCAGACCGAAAAGCTACAATAGTTCAGAGCAATCTCCAAAAAATGTTCAATAATGTACAGCTGTACACTGACAATTGGCGAATGAAAATAAATGCGCAAAAGTGTGAAACAATCTTGTTTCGGACAAAGCTGCAGGGGGTCAGTCAAGACCTGAAACGTAATGGGAAAGATTTCCACATCATGGCTGGTGAGGGTAGTTCAGAACGGGTTCCACATAAATCCTGTGTTCGATACCTCGGTGTTTATCTCGATCAGTATCTGTACTATACTGAACATGTGAAAATAATGCTCAGTAAGGCACTTCAAGTAGTCATGGCCCCTCGGAGGCTCTTTCATTCCAGATACATTGACCAACAGGTCAAAATTATCTGTTACAAGACACTGGTTGGACCAGCTTTGACATATGGATGTCAGATCTGGTACAACCAGAGTGCTAGTACTATGGAAAAATTAAGGGTTTTCGAAAGGAAATGTCTTCGTGCATGTACTGGTTTGTACAGAAAGCCTAAGACGGATTGGAAACATTATATATCGAACAGAAGAATTTATCAAACTGCTGAAGTGACCAGGGTCGATATCTTCATATTGAAGCTTCTTCGGAATCATATCGCAAGATCTGTGACTGTAAGTGAAAACCCTTGGATTTCACAGCCATTCCACCCTTCAGACGGGTATATAGCAACTTGCCTCGCTACAGGCTTCATTCCTCCAGAAGCATTCGTGTATTTGGACATGAATCGATATGTTTTTGGTTCTGACGGTGTCTCAGTCATATATCACATATATCGACGGGCCACCGATAAGAAGATAAAATATCCTCCTAATTTGAGTTCACGAGACCAACAATTCCAATGGAGATACTCATTTGCTAGATTTGTTGAAGCTGATCGAGTTGAGACGGGGCAATCCAGGTATTGGTGGCTGAATGACAATGTCTAAATTAATCGTGTTTATTTTTCAATTTTGTGTTTTTCGTTATTTCATTTTTTGAGTTTCAGCTCATTATTGCTACATTTAGTGTTGTTGTTTATTTTTGTTAAAAATTAGGTATGGGTTAGGTTTATATTATGTTTATTATATTAGGTTAGAGATAAGGTTAAACACTTAGGTTAGGAACGTTGTTATAGATTTTTTAAGTATAAGATAAAGTTTTTGATGCCATTTATTAGAATTAAGTTAAAACATATTAGGTGTAGGATCAAAGTTCAATGTAGTGTTAAGATGGTAAATAATTTTAGAATAGTGTTGGTTGGTTTTTTCTCCTTTTTTCAGTTGAATTTTAAAAATATGTAACAATCATCATTGATTTGAATTTGCTATAGTTTGTTTTATGAAATGTGTTTAATGATAACGTACAAATTTAGAGAGGCATTTGGGCCATTAAATTTTTTATTGTCATTGTTTGGAATTTGCTTTATATTCTTTTAAAATTTATGACAGTTAGTATTAAATAAAGCGCTTTTGACTTTGACTTTGACTTTGACTTCAAGACCTGAAATGTAATTGGAAAGATTTTCACAACATGGCTGGCGAGGGTAGTTTAGAACAAGTTCCACATAAATCCTGTGTTCGATACCTCGGTGTTCATCTCGATCAGTATCAAAGTCAAAGTCAAAAGCGCTTTATTTAATACTAATCGTTATAAATTTTAAAAGAATATAAAGCAAAATCCAAACAATAACAATAAAAAACATAATGGCCCAAATGGGAATAGAATAGATTCCACATAAATCCTGTGTTCGATACCTCGGTGTTCATCTCGATCAGTATCTGTACTATACTGAACATGTGTAAATCATGCTCAGTTAGGCACTAAAAGTAGTCATGGCCCTTCGAAAACTCTTTCATTCCAGATACATTGATCAAAAGGTCAAAATTATCTGTTACAAGACACTGGTTAGACTAGTTTTGATATATGGATGTCAGATCTGGTACAACCAGAGCGCTAGTGCTATTAAGACTAATGAAAACAAAGAAAAAGTCCCACCAATCAATGTATTTGGGCAAACGGGCAAAGATATGGTTCGGCTTTTGGCAGCCGAAAATAATTAAAAGATTTTGAGTTAAAAAGAGTCAATGCCGATAAATTGACAATAAGGACTAAGTCGCTGGTTGATTTCCAGGCAACAAAAAGTGCCTTAAACTCTGGAGATGTTCCCCATTTCACGTACACCCCCAAAAGCAAAAAGAACCAAACCTTTTTATTGAAAGGTCTGGACTGTGTTGAGGACACAGTCGATCTCCTTCAGGTGCTCTAAGAAGTTGCACCAGAAATACAATTTATTTCAGTTGAAAACTTTGCAACGAGAAGATCGATTGTGGAGCGCAAAAACTTGCCTCACTACTTAGTCCAGATTTCCAGCAAAAGTAGTTCGAGTGACCTGCAGAAAATACGGTACTTGAACTTCCGCGTGGTGAGGTGGGAACGCCTCCAGAAAAGTGAGGTCAACCAGTGCTACAGGTGTCAAAGATTCGGGCATTCGGCTGCCAATTGCGCCATGAAATACAGGTGTGTTAAATGCGAAGACATTCATGCTCCCGGCGAGTGCAAATTGGCTCAGGCGGAGCCAAAAGAAAAACTTTTTGTGTGAACTGCGGTGCCTTTGGTCATCCAGCATCATATTGAGGATGCCCCGATATCAAGATGCAAAGATTAAAGTCACTCCGAAACAGAGTCAAGCACACCGCAGTGTGATACCGACCAACTTCGCCAAGCCCGGGGTGTCATTTGCACTTGCTGCGAGAGGACCAGCAGACAATGTAAATAAAATAAATAATGTAAGTGGCAATAATGAGCTGCGCCTAAAAATTTATCAGCACATTGTTTTTCAGCGTTTAGGGCTTTCAAATGCCTCAAAATAAGTTGTCATCAAGCCACATTCCCACGGATAGGATTCGTCTCATCTCGATCAACGTCAACTCCATTGTTACTTTACATCGGCGTGATTATCTCCTTGAATTCATTGCCAGACAAAAGCCTGACATCCTGCTTCTCACCGAAACCCACCTCAGTTCATGGCACTCCATGGGATTCAAGGATTTTGAGTTCGTAAGAAACGATAGGGTAACAGGTGATGGGGGAGGTGGCACCGGGATATTGGTTCGAAGACCCTATCGTTTCCAAAATATTGAAAAAGTCGAATTCAAAAGCTTTGAATCTCTTGAAGTGTCCGTTATCAAAATCTCACTGCCAGGTGGGGATAACCTCTTCGTTATCTCTGCCTATGCAACTGGTGGAACTGTTCTCAAGTTCAAGGAGGAGCTCAATTCCTTGTTCGAAATACTCGAATTGAACAGGCTGCATAGTTATTATATTCTTGCTGGTGACCTGAACGACAAGCATACATCATGGCTGAACGCCACCAATAATCCAAGAGGTGTATTCCTGAAATCGTGGATAACAGAGAACCAAATTGAATACAGGTGCAATCTATATGGGTCGGAGTTCCCAACATACCCTAGGACAAATTCATAATTGGACCTCTGCATTGCTGACGCAAGATTTGAATTCAACTTTAATAGTCCTCAACGGAAACTGCAGGTGCTTCCTTATGATAGCGACCATAACGCAATCGTAATGGAAATTATTCATCACAGGGATAGTTTCTTCCTCATTCCAGTCCAACACGAAAATCATCGGTTGAATTTCATAAAAACAGACTGGGGAAAGTTTCAAAAGAAGTTTAATCGTGAGTACCAGAAGCAATGTCCCCCTACTGATGGTGGCAACTCTTGCTCAATGGTTCCTAATGACAGGAATCTAACTAACGATGAAATAGATGTCTATTTGTCGAAGTTAGAGAAGCTGACGTTGGAAACGATTGAGAAAGTAGTTCCCAAGATTAAACATCGAAACAATATGGAAGGATATGAAACACCAACCATCGCAAGGTTGAAAAGATTGAAAAGCCTCCTTCTCACACGTGTCAACAATATTTATCGACGATTTTTGGACTACAACCATCCCTCATTGTCTTTGTTGAAGTTACATCTGAAAAATGTCCGGAACTTAATCCGGTCATACTTCAGGAGTGAGGTCAGCAATCAATGGGCAATTGAGGGGTATCAGCCCACAGGACCCAGACGGCGTGTTTGCGAAAGTGAATAGCATATTCCGCGAGAAGTCTCGAGTGAAGGTATCGAATCTTGAAGTCGCTAGTGATGAGATAAATCTTCTCGATAGGGCTGGTATCGAAATTGATAGTACGACTCCGGATAGAAATGGAAACAGGATTATTTGTGAAGGATTGGATAAACTTGCCCTGATTGGAACACACTTTGAATTGGTTCATCTACCAAACCCTGAGAGAGGGAACCAATTTTTTTCAGAGGTCGTTGAAGCAAAAGTTTCCGACCTCAAATCAAGCCTGAACGGCCAATCAATTCTTCATTTCAATGAAACATTAACATCTGATCTCATACCGAGCTTGAATCTTATTGATTATTTTGTCAGCTATGAAGACTTGTGTTTCATATTTCGCAAGATAAACAACAAGAAATCATGTGGTACTGATGGTATTCCAAATGAAGTTCTCCGACATTTGCCGGAGGTTGCTATTAGGAACCATTGCATATTGTTCAACAACATGTTGAGCAATTCATATTTCCCAAATGAGTGGAAAAAGGCTAAGGTATTTCCGAACTTGAAGAAAGGAAAAGAATCTTCGTGCCCCAAAAGCTATCGCCCAATCAGCTTGCTGCCTAACATCAGCAAGGTGTTTGAAGTGATACTCAATAGAGCATTAAACGCCCACATTGAGGAAAATGAGTTGATGCCGAATTGCCAATTTGGTTTTCGCGCCAGGCATTCGACCACACATGCAATAACGAAGGTAACCTCAGACATCTGTTGGAAACTAAATGATAGACAATGTGTTGGAGCATGTCTCATTGATATGGAGAAAGCCTTTGATACGGTATGGTTAGATGGACTAATTTTTAAACTCCTTCAGGACAAGTTCCCCAGACACCTTGTCGCCATGATGTGTAATATGTTATACGGGAAATCGTTTATTGTAACTGATGGAAATCTGACAACAATGCGCGAGTTCAAGGTCTTGAATGGTCTACAGCAGGGAACAGCTACTGCGCCTCTGCTCTTCTCAATCTTCATTCGCAAGCTTTTGAACGGCTTTGATTTTAACGTCTCGCCAACGCGATCATTGGTAGCGTTTGCTGATGATCTGATCATCTATACGGCAGACCGAAAAGCTACAATAGTTCAGAGCAATCTCCAAAAAATGTTCAATGATGTGCAGCTGTACACTCACAATTGGCAAATGAAAATCAATGCGCAGAAGTGTGAAACAATCTTGTTTCGGACAACGCTGCAGGGGGTCAGTCAAGACCTGAAACGTAATTGGAAAGATTTCCATATCATGGCTGGCGAGGGTAGTTTGGAACGAGTTCCACATAAATCCTGTGTTCGATACCTCGGTGTTTATCTCGATCAGTATCTGTACTATACTGAACATGTGAAAATCATGCCCAGTAAGGCACTTAAAGTAGTCATGGCCCTACAAAAACTCTTTCATTCCAAATACATTGATCAAAAGGTCAAAATTATCTGTTACAAGACCCTGGTTAGACCAGTTTTGACATATGGACGTCAGATCTGGTACAACCAGAGCGCTAGTACTATGGAAAAATTAAGAGTTTTCGAAAGGAAATGTCTTCGTGCATGTACTGGTTTGTACAGAAAGCCTGAGACGGATTGGAAACATTATATATCGAACAGAAGAATTTATCAAACTGCTGAAGTGACGAGGGTGGATATCTTCATATTGAAGCTTCTTCGGAATCATATCGCTAGATCTGTGACTGTGAGTGAAAACCCTTGGATTTCACAGCCGTTCCACCCTACAGACGGGTATATTGCGACTTGCCTCGCTACTGGCTTCATTCCTCCAGAAGCATTTGTGTATTTGGACATGAATCGATATGTTTTTGATTCTGACGGTGTCCCAGTCATATATCACATATATCGACGGGCCACCGATAAGAAGATAAAATATCCTCCTAATTTGAGTTCACGAGACCAACAATTATAATGGAGATACTCATTTGCTAGATTCGTTGAAGCGGATCGAGTTGAGACGGGGCAATCCAGGTATTGGTGGTTGAATGACAATGTCTCAATTATTTGTGTTTATTTCCAGTTCTGGTGTTTTTCGTTATTTAGTTTTTGAGTTTCAGCTCATTATTGCTACATTTAGTGTTGTTGTTTATTTTAGTTAAAAATTAGAGATAGGTTAGGTTTATATTATGTTTATTATATTAGGTTAGAGACAAGGTTAAACACTTAGGTTAGGAACATTGTTATAGATTTTTTAAGTATAAGATAAAGTTTTTCATTGCATTTATTCGAATTAAGTTAAAACATATTAGGTGTAGGATCAAAGTTCGCTGTTGTGTCTTGATTATAAATAATTTTAGGATAGTGTTGGTTGGTTTTTCTCCTTTTTCCGATTGAATTTTAAAAATATGTAATAATTATCATTGATTTGAATTTGCCATAGTTATGAGTTATGATAACGTACAAATTTAGAGAGCCATTTGGCCCATTAAGTTTTTTATTGTTATTATTTGGATTTTTGTTTATATTCTTTTAAAATTTATAACGATTAGTATTAAATAAAGCGCTTTTGACTTTGACCTAGTCTTTGAAAACATCAATACTAAATGTGGCAATAATGAGCTGAAACTCAAAAAATTAACAACGAAAAAACCACAAAAACTGGAAATAAACACGAATAATTTAGACAGTGTCATTCAGCCACCAATACCTGGATTGCGCCATCTCAATTCGATCAGCTTCAACGAATCTAGCAAATGAGTATTTCCATTGGAATTGTTGGTCTCGTGAACTCAAATTAGGAGGATATTTTATCAGGCTTTTGTCTGGCAATGAATTGAAGGAGATAATCACGTCGATGTATAGTAACAATGGAGTTGACGTTGATCGAGATGACGAATCCTATCCATGGGAATCTGACTGGATGACAAATTGTTTTGAGGCATTTGAAACCTCTAGAAGATGAAAAACAAGATTAATTTTTGAATCTTGCTGATTGATTCTTTCCGGTAGAGAATTTAATCGCTGTAAAATTTTGAGAAGCAGCTCATTATTGCCACTTACATTATTTACCCTATTTCACGCATTTGAAAGAAAGATTTTAATCTTGCATCCTGATATCGGGAGCATCCTCGATATGATTCCGGGTGACCAAAAACACTGTAGTTAACACAATATAATTTCTCTTTTGGCTCCGTCTAAGCCAATTTGCACTCACCGGGAGCATGCACGTCTTTGCATTTAACGCATCGGTAATGCATGGCGCAGTTGGCAGCCAAAGGCCCAAATCGTTGGCAGCAATAGCACTGGTTGATTTCTCGTTTCTGGAGGCGTTCCCACCTCATCACTCGGAAATTCAAATATCTGATTTGCTGAAGAGCGCTTGGACTGCTCTTATTTCATATTTGTACTAAATAAAGTGGTAAATTTTTTTTTTTCTACTGTTGACCTTCTTGTCGCGAATGTTTTAACTGAGATAAATTCGATTTCTGGTGCTGTTTTCTTGAGAACCTAAAGAAGATCGACGGTATCTTCTCCGCAGTCCAAGCCCTTCAGCAAGAACGTCTGGTTCTTCTCGCTCTTGGGGGTATAAGTGAAGTGCGGCACCTCCCCAGAATTCAAAGTATTTTCGCTGATTTGAAATCAACCAGTGATTTCGTTCTAATTGATAACTTCTCGGAATTGATTCGTTTGATTTCAAAATTTGTTAATTTGTTTTCGACTGCCAACAGCCGAACTATGTCCTTTCCGCTTTGACCGAAGACATTAACTTTCTTTGTATTCTTTACTTTTTGAGGAGGATCAGCAGAACTACGGGCTTGTTTCATCTCCTTATGTTTATTTTCCTTAATTTTATTTTTTAAATAAATTATAAAATTATCATTATCTTTATTGCCTCCATTATTTTCGTCTACCTCCATATCCTGTTGGAGTCCGTCCAGCGCTACAAAGTCGTTGGTGCCACCAGCACTTACTTCTTCTTCAGTGATTATTGGATTAGCAGCTTTCTTCTGTTTTGCGTGCTTATCGATTTTGCGTATCGGTTCACTGTCTTGAACTTTTTTTGCTGTCTCGAACAAATCTTCGTACGTGTGCCATCTGCGGTATCCTGGGTGCTCGTGCGTCTCCGCTTGTTGACACTTGCCGCCAATTTCACACTTTCACTCTCCCCGGGGCCCCCCAACGGAGGGAAGCCGTCAGGCTCCTCCATACAGCAGCCCCGAGTTGTCTTCGGTTTGTTGCCTTTTCTTGATTTATTGATATCGTTGGTCGATGCCTTCGACGATAAATTCTTCCCCAATATGCTTTTGACTGGCTCGTAAAAAATTATTTCAATTTTTTGAAACTGACTTTTGTGAAAAATTAATTAATTTTTAAAATTAATGACAGGAGCGATTAAAAACACGTCTACACGCAACGAGTGCTAGACGTAGAATCCGGTGCGAAGACCCTGTTTCCAAGATTCTACGTCTAGCGTGTAGACGTGTTTTTAATTAACTACACACTCGATCTCCTACGTCTAGCATTCGTTGCGTGTAGACCTGTTTTTAATATTCTACTTCTAGCACTCGTTGCGTTTCTATAAATTAAAATAATTTTTAAAAAAACGTCAATTAGAAGGTAATTTTAGAAAGAAACTTATTACATCGTCGAACTATTCGAACAATTTATCGAGTATCTGGATTTTACCTGCGAGAAAGTTTCAAAAAAGAAGAAAATTTTTTTTCACCGGGGGGATGGAGGAGCTCGACGGCTTCCCACCGCTGAGGTACCCAGAGCCAGGGATTTCTAAATTGACAAATGATGAAATAAACAAGCGGAAAAATGAACAAGACAAATGTGAGCATGGAAAGCGTATTACGTTTTCAAGCGAAGATTATGACAAAATAACCAGGGAAAACGCAAGGGTTACGAAACAAAACGACGAATTGAAACTCCGTATTCAAAGTTTTGAAGATATGGTCCGGACATTATCAAGTATGAGCAAACCGAAACTGATGAAGCCACACAATACGTCCGGCGAAGAAGACCCGATATTAACTAAGGAGAATGAGAAAAAGGAAACAACACCAACAAGCAAGACCAATGAGAAAGCAGTGCCAACACAGAAGACTCAAACATATAAAACGAAATCGCAAGATACGAGCAAGCCATCAATCCATGATGCTGAAAATATTCTGAAGCCAAGAGGAGCGAACGACAGTGCCAATTATTATGCGGTGCTGTCTGCAATGAACGAAGAAATGGACATTGAGATGGAGAGCAACGATAGCATAGGTAATATTGATAGCGATAATAATTTCATTAAATATTTAAAATTAAAAAGTAAGGAAAAGGAGAAGAAGCCAACCGGTGTGTCTGCTGGTTCTCCTAATAAAATTAATAAGATAAATGAGAAAGTTCCTCCAATCAACGTTTTTGGGCAGCGTGGAGGAGATGTGGTTCGGTTATTGGCAGCCGAACATAAAATCGATAGCTTCAAAGTTAAGAGAGTGACCGCTGATAAGCTCACGATCAAGACAAAGACACTGGCTGATTTCAAACCGGCGAAAGATGCTCTTAATAGTGTCAAAGCTCCCCACTTCACATATACGCCAAGGGCGGAAAAAAGTCAGACCTTCCTGTTGAAGGGCTTGGACTGAGGGGAGAATACAGTTGATCTCCTTGAAATGTTGTAGGAAGCAGCACCAGCTGTTAAGTTCATCTGTGTGAAAAATTTTGCTACAAGGAGATCAACTGTAGAAGGTAAAATATTACCATTTTATTTAGTCCGAATTTCCAACGACAGCAGTCCGAGTGCCCTCCAACAGGTAAGCTACTTAAACTTTAGAGTTGTGAGGTGGGAACGCCTCCAAAAAACTGAGGTCAACCAGTGTTACAGGTGTCACAGATTCGGTCATTCGGCTGCCAATTGTGCAATGCACTATCGCTATGTTAAGTGCAAAGCTATTCACGCCCCCGGTGAATGCAAATTGGCTCAGATGGAGCCAAAAGAAAAATTTTATTGTGATAATTGTGGTATTTTTTTGTCATCCAGCATCATATCGAGGATGCCCTCGGTATCCAGATGCAAGAGCTAAATTTTCCCCAAAACAAACCAAAGTAAATCACAATTTGTTACCTCCCAACTTCATCAAACCCGGGGTATCATTTGCACTTGCTGCCAGAGGACCAGCAGACAACAATGTAAATAAAATAAATAATGTAAGTGCCAATAATGAGCTGCTTCTCAAAATGTACCAGCAACTTGAATCTCTTTCAGATAGAATTAATAAACAAGACCAAAAAATCAATCAACATGCTTCAAAATAGTTTGTCATCCAGTCACATTCCCACGAATAGGATTCGTCTCATCTCGATCAACGTCAACTCCATTGTTACTTTACATCGGCGTGATTATCTCCTTGAATTCATTGTTAAGCAAAAGCCTGACATCATGCTTCTCACCGAAACCTACCTCAATTCATGGCACTCCATGACATTCAAGGATTTTGAATTCGTAAGAAACGATAGGGTAATAGGTGATGGAGGAGGTGGCACCGGGATATTGGTTCGAAGACCCTATCGTTTCCAAAATATTGAAAAAGTCGAATTCAAAAACTTTGAATCTCTTGAAGTGTCCGTTATCAAAATTTCACTGCCAGGTGGGGTAACCTCTTCGTTATCTCTGCCTATGCAACTGGTGGAACTGTTCTCAAGCTCAAGGAGGAACTCAATTCCTTGTTCGAAATACTCAAATTGAACAGGCTGCATAGTTATTATATTCTTACCGGTGACCTGAACGCCAAGCATACATCATGGCTGAACGCCACCAATAATCCAAGAGGTGTATTCCTGAAATCGTGGATAACAGAGAACCAAATTGAATACAGGTGCAACCTATATGGGTCGGAGTTCCCAACATACCCTAGGACAAATTCATATTTGGACCTTTGCATTGCTGACACAAGACTTGAATTCAGCTTTAAAAGTCCTCAACGGAAACTGCAGGTGCTTTCTTAGGAAAGCGACCATAACGCAATCGTAATGGAAATCAATCATCACAGGGATGATTTCTTCCTCATTCCAGTTCAACATGAAAGTCATCGGTTGAATTTGAAAAAAAACAGAGTGGGGAAAGTTTCAAAAGAAATTTAAACGAGAGTACCAGAAGCAATGTCCCCCTTCTGATGGTGGCAACTCTTGGTCAATGGTTCTTAATGACAGAAATCTAACTAACGATGAAATAGATGTCTATTTGTCGAAGTTAGAGAAGCTGACGTTGGAAACGATTGAGAAAGTAGTTCCCAAGATAAAACATCGAAACAATATGGAAGGATATGAAACACCAACCATTGCAAGGTTGAAAAGATTGAAACGCCTTCTTCTCACATGCGTCAACAATATTTATCGACGATTTTTGGATTACAACCATCCCTCGTTGGCTTTGTTGAAATTACACCTGAAGAATGTCCGGAACTTAATTCGGTCATACTTCAGGAGTGAGGTCAGCAATCAATGGGCAATTGAGAGGTATCAGCTCACAGGACCCAGACGGCGTGTTTGCGAAAGTGAATAGCATATTCCGCAAGAAGTCTCGAGTGAAGGTATCGAATCTTGAAGTCGCTAGTGATGAGATAAATCTTCTCGATAGGGCTGGTATCGAAATTGATAGTACGACTCCGGATAGAAGTGGAAACAGAATTATATGTGAAGGGTTGGATAAACTAGCCCTGATTGGAATACATTTTGAATTGGTTCATCTACCAAACCCTGAGAGAGGGAATGAAATATTTTCAGAGGTCTTTGGAGCAAAAGTTTCCGACTTCAAATCAAGCCTGAACGGCCAATCAATTCTTCATTTCAATGAAACATTAACATCTGACCTCATACCGAGCTTGAATCTTATTGATTATTTTGTCAGCTATGAAGACTTGTGTTTCATATTTCGCAGGATAAACAACAAGAAATCATGTGGTACTGATGGTATTCCAAATGTAGTTCTCCGACATTTGCCTGAGATTACTATTAGGAATTATTGCATATTGTTCAACAAAATGTTGAGCAATTCATATTTCCCAAATGAGTGGAAAAGGGCTAAGGTATTTCTGATCTTGAAGAAAGGAAAAGAATCTTCATGCCTGAAAAGCTATCGCCCAATCAGCTTGCTGCCTAACATCAGCAAGGTGTTTGAAGTGATACTCAACAGAGTATGAAACGCCCACATTAAGGAATATGAGTTGATGCCGAATTGCCAATTGGGGTTTCGTGTCAGGCATTCGACCACACATGAATAACGAAAGTAACCTCAAACATCTGTTGGAAACTAAATGATGGACAATGTGTTGGAGCATGTCTCATTGATATGGAGAAAGCCTTCGATACAGTGTGGTTAGATGGACTAATTTTATACTCCTTCAGGACAAGTTCCCCAGACCCCAGACAGTTCAGAGCAATCTCCAAAAAGTGTTCAATGATGTGCAGCTATACACCAACCATTGGCAAATGGAAATCAATGCGCTGAAGTGCGAAACAATCTTGTTTCGGACAACGCTGCAGGGGGTCAGTCAAGACCTGAAACGTAATTGGAAAGATTTCCACATCATGGCTGGTGAGGGTAGTTCAGAACGAGTTCCACATAAATCCTGTGTTCGATACCTCGGTGTTCATCCCGATCAGTATCTGTACTGTACTGGACATATCAAAATCATGCTCAGTAAGGCACACAAAGTAGTCATGGCCCTACGAAGACTCTTTCATTCCAAATACATACATTGATCAAAAGGTCAAAACTATCTGTTACAAGACCCTAGTTAGACCAGTTCTGACATATGAATGTCAGATCTGGTACAACCAGAGTGCTAGTACTATGGAAAAATTAAGAGTTTTCGAAAGGAAATGTCTTCGTGCATGTACTGGTTTGTACAGAAAGGATGAGACGGATTGGAAATACCTTATATTGAATAGAAAAGCTTCACGATGTGATTTTCCCAAGCTCGCTGCGAAAGTTCAAAGCAAATCAATTAAAATGGCGTATGCAATGCCACGTATTTGACTTTAAAATCTTATATCAAATAAAATATTTTTTTCCTCACGCTAATTCCACTCTAATCGCCAAAACCAAATTAATGATGACTTATCCGTGTACTTTAAAATTTACGATTTAACCATTAACGCTGAAACTTGTTTTGCATTTGCCAATAAATTATAATCATTCCGCGCGAACAACTAGAGAAAATTACGAAACCCCGTCCAAAGGGGTACCCCATTCGCGCATGCAGACAGTCACTATATCGGGACAAAATTCTTAGCTCAATCCAATTATCGTAAAAAATTAATCATCTCGTCCAACTCGTATCATAAAAACCATTTTAGGGGAGTCCATAGCCATGGTATCTTCGCGAAGGTGAACATAACACTACGCTAAACACTATCTTTCTCAGGATTGGACGAGCTGAAGCTGTGCAGCACAAGATGATTATGCAAGTGATTTATTTGGTCGTTCCACGGAGTGCAGCCTAACAAAGTGAAAAGGCTTGATTTAACACAACACACTCGTTGGCAAGAAACCTCCAACCGGCGCACATGCAACACCATCGCACCATGCACTGGGGGAGCCTGGAGCCGCTTCAGTGGATCCAGCAACAGCGGCAGCTCATATGCATGCGAGATGCAGTAAGTTACCTGCTGTGGTTTAGTATATTCGCCCAAGATCATGTTGTGTATGCATATTGATTTTTCCTCTTTGGTATCCATCTGAAAATGGGAAGACAACATTTTCTTGTTAGCAGCACCGGAGCAGAACCCCGTTCTGTTGTTGGTAATCTTGAGGTGTGCTGGCCTACCATCAACTTGCCTCCTTGCCTGCAGTGATATACTTACAAGGAGTTAATTTTCCTCTTTCTTTCTGGTTTTCTTTGATTTTAATTTTATGCACCCTTCGCGTTTTACCTGGCTGTTACCCATTCGCATTCTCGCCTGTTGTGATATAAATTAAACTCATAAGGATAAGGGTAGAGCCGGAATAAGGAAATATTTCATCCGCGGTAGGTGTTATGTCGTTTAAGCACGAAACTATTTCCATTCCTAATTTTGTTAAGCAAGGAAGGAAGGAAGGAAAAAAATATTCTTGTTTAACGTGTGAACGTCTTGACAATGATATTCTGTAGGCATTTGCTTAATTTGATTTATAATATTCTATTGTTGGAGTTAACTGGGTTAATGAGCAGGAATTATTAAAACGCTCCTAGTTTCAAGGTCACAATGATAATGACTTGCACAAGCCAAGAGTACTTGAGACTTTACCATTCTATTGTACTTTGTGCATGGAAACCTAAATGGGGGCAAATATATTCATGTTATTCCCGAAAGTATCGCTGATTTTCCAGAGATTTGTATAAAGCTTGTTGAGTTTACCCTAAATCCCAGACAGACATGCGGTATACGAACCTAGTACACAACATAAAACATGGTGTACCACCTTTATAACTAGGATATAAGTCTAGTATCGGTACCAAACTAAAATTCCAGTTATAAATGAAATTTCCTTGTAAAATGACGAAAACAAATAAATTTAACATTAAACAAAAACAATTATCGACTTAAATAAATTTTCGGACGATATTGATTAACTTTGATGTTTGTTAATGAATTTTCGAGTGCTCATATAACCGATTGTGTTCTAGTCATGTCTCTTCAGCAAATAATGATACAAGACTAGTTAAAATATATATTGAATAGTTTATTATCCTTTGCTATTACAACATAAGCTCCGTGAGCTTAGATTTGACTCTACCACCGCTCGATGACAAGTGACAAGTCCTCTTCTACCATGATTGGTGTTGTCATCCCAACATTTCGCGTCATGTCATAATCCTCATAGCGTTGTGGTAGTACTCCTGCATTGGTTCGTTGAGCTCGACGCGGTTGCGGATCTTCAGGACATTCGTCTCCCTGCACCGCTGGCTTGGTCCACTGTGTTACGGATGGAGTAGAGAGGCATCAACATTATCTCACCTCAATCACTACCATATCAGTCGCGTGACGCGTTAAACTAAGCAATCCGAAGCCGCACTCGACTAGGGGTTTGATTAACACTTCATATTGTACCCGTAGCAGTAATTTAAGTACGAGCACTTGTAGTAATGATTTTTAAAAAGTAAAAATAAAATAAATAGAACCCATACTGGTACATAAATAGGTAGGTTACTGCGAAAGTATATGCAATATTAGGTCCAGCGTTACTCGGACGACAACTTAATTTGGAAGGAATGTCTAAAACCACTGGCCAGCAACATTCACATCCTGAACGAGAAGGTTCAACACCGTTTAGAAACCGAAAGTGACCCAATGAGACAAGTTGTGGAAATGTACCGACCGACTACAATATTGTGTATCATGGCGAGGGATTACCTGTAGAGGCGAGTCAACATCCGAAGCTGATCAAAATTCCAGCAGCAATACGACATTGAGCGAAAGAGTGTTTATGCCGGAACTTTCGGTTTTCCTTTCCGCTTACCTCTCTTCGAAGCACCCCGTTCGTTCACGATGTGAATATCGTTGCGGGTTGAACTTTCTCGTTCACTTAACTGCTCGCTTATTTACTTGCGCATGTGTTTCCATGGCTAATTTTCATTGGCGAAGTGCGAGTACATAGGTATTGTTTGCTCGCTACTATTGCAGTAATGAAGCGGGACTATATCCGAGTATGTTTATGTGTTCACTCGCAACATTCCTCCGGCAGTTGAAAAAAGGATTTAGTGTACTTGGAGAGTACAATAAATCGTCGCTCTACTCCAGTGATCTGGATTACTTAATGTACCCCAATAGATTACGCTCACTCTTGGTTTTTTCGCAATTTTTGTTGTTGGTTTATTCTCGCTGCATTCCCTTTTGCGCAAATCATTCGTACTTATATCTCGTGCTGTTACCGACATCGCTGTTGTCCACTGTACTTCTCGCAACGTATCTTTAACCATTGTTCTGCTGCTAGTTTGAACGTTTACTAGATCGTAACGTAGTTCTATCGATGAATTTCGTATTTTCATTGGTAGGCGTTATAACTTCTTATTGACGTTAACTAAAGTTTGATTCTGTACAATTATATATTAATGTTCCGTTTGATTCAATCGTTGATTTGATATAATCATATTTTAATACTTGGTTTGGTCCCGTAAGTTAATGGTTGCTTATATAATTTACCACAATTAAAAATCCTACCGGCTGCGCCAATTTTGTTACATAACCAGTATACCCTATGTATACTGGTAAGAACTAGGAGCTCAACTTGATGCGTATCCTATATACAACATCAAGGCTCCCGGGGAAAGAACTCACTGTAACACCACTTACCTGCTACTCTGTCCATTTTCACTAAATCAACCAAGGCAAAAAGTTTATTTTATTAATTATTTTATTTTCTCTGTTCCTATTTTTATCTAACATTACATTTTACAAATTACATTATTGGAGACTTATATCAATATTGAGCCTGTAGAGAATCAAATGGACGTGTTAATGGTTCGGGGTGGCCATACAGCGTGGAACGCAAAAAGGCCGATTGAGGATCGCGGCGCAAGCCAACACCTCACCCCTCACCACTTCGTTGAACACTGGACGATATCTTCGGCTGAACTTTAAATCGCGAATACTTTAACCGTCTAACTGATAACTGGGTAGCAGCACGCTCCCTTTTGGATTTGAATACACACTCACTGGTATAAGACTGCCCAAGAACATTAAATACCATTCTTTTGTGAGCTTTCAACCTAAATTCTCTTTAAAGGTGCTGAGTAGCCGAACACGTGCGCTCTCGTTCCACGAAAGTTTTCCTCCCCGCTTCGTCTCGCTTGCTCGGCTGGTGAATATCCGAAACTGGGGAAATTGAGCGAAAGAGTGTTTATGCCGGAACTTTCGGTTTTCCTTTCCGCTTACCTCTCTTCGAAGCACCCCGTTCGTTCACGATGTGAATATCGTTGCGGGTTGAACTTTCTCGTTCACTTAACTGCTCGCTTATTTACTTAAGCATGTGTTTCCATGGCTAATTTTCATTGGCGAAGTGCGAGTACATAGGTATTGTTTGCTCGCTACTATTGCAGTAATGAAGCGGGACTATATCCGAGTATGTTTATGTGTTCACTCGCAACACGACGACGCACACAACATAAGTGAAGAGCATAAAAACTCTTTTAAGAAGAACAGCAAAGAAAAAATAACAACAAAAAAGGGATAATGAAACCGGACCGAGAGCAACCCTTCATCATTTACGTTCTTATAACATTCTATCAACGGTAATCATTTTACTTTATCATTCGTAAGTTTACTTAGTTATGTATTATATATATTCGTGTCAAGTCCCAACTCTTGACCGCGCCTATTCTGCCCGTTCATCCCCTAGCCTCTGATTCGCGTTTTTTTACATACTAAAACTCACGCAAGCTGGTTCCCAACTCAATTCTTACACCTGGGAAACAAATTACTACTATGATCCGCCTTGTCTTAGAGTGCGTAACTCCCTCATTTCTGTGTTACCGTAACCTACACGTTTTTCATTACTCTTCTATCTTTACGGAACATACACCTTGAGGTCCTTCCCATGCCATATGCCTGCAGCTTTCCCATCGATGTGTTTGAGGTTGTAGGCGCTCGCTGATACTTGCTTTCCCACCACAAAAGGTCCTTTATACTCTGGAGACAGTTTTGCGGAGAAATATTTTGCAGCGTCCGACTGCACGAAATTTCGCCTCCATACCATGTCACCCTCCTTAACAGATGCTGGACGTCTTCGGAGATTGTACCGGACAGTGACTTTTCGAGCAACCCGCTTCATCCACGGGGCAGGGCCCTAGCCTTCTCTTGTGTGCACAAAATTGCGTCCTCCATACCACCTATCTCGTATTGTCCCGGACCTGTGGTCATTTCCCTTCCAAAATTGATAAAACATGGAGTGGCTTTCATAGCTTCATGAGTGTGCGTCCGTAAGGTACACCCAATTTTGGCCAAGTTACTATCCCACTTCCGGTGGTTATCTGTACTGTACGCCATCAGCATTTTTTTGACTTCTTGATTCACTCGCTTAGCAGGACTAGCTTGAGGATGATAGACTGCGGTATATTTTACCTGAGCCCCGTAAGCCTCTAGCATTTGAAGGAAAATTCTGGATCGAAATTGCACTCCATTATCGCATAGAAGGAAGCGTGGCACGGCGAATAACATGAAGACTCGGTCCTCCAAGATACGTGTAACCTCATTTGCTGTGGCTGACCGCACTAGATATAGCAACACGAACTTCGAGAAGTAATCGACGACTGTCAGAGAGTGTGTGTTCCCCTTTGTCGAACGGGGTAGAGGTCCAACTAAATCAACACAAAGAGTCTTCCACGGTTGTTTAGCCTCGTTCACCCTACTAACCATATGACCCGCAGATACCTGACGATCCACTTTTATTGACTGGCAAACTTTGCATTTTCGCACGTTTGTATTCACGTCCGTTGCCATCTACGGCCAGTAAAAGTGCTGTGCAATACGATCGAGCGTTCTTGCCATTCCCATGTGCCCTGGTGTTGGGTCATCATGGGATTTTTGTTAGAGCTCCCTTCGTTCTGGTTTCGGAACTACCTTCCTCCAGGGTTTTTTTCCCCCTGAACTCGGAAATCGGCGTTGCATCGGTTTATACAATTCCCCTGACCTCATTTTAAAGGCGGCATATTTCTCAGGCTCAGCTTCTACTTCCTGTTTTATCTTCCTATACCACGAGCCGTCCCCTCCATTCGCTAATATTTCTATTGCTGGTACTGAGCGTGGTAGAGCATCAGGAACAAGGTATTCCTTTCCTTTTCGGTAAATGATCTCAAAGTCAAATTGCTGCAGCCTGACCACCCAGCGGGCCAATCTACCAGTAGGGACCCGCAGGTCATTAAACCACACTAACGAGTGATGGTCCGTTATCACCTGAAAACGGTGGCCCTACACATATGGCCACATCTTCTCTGCCGCTCACAGAACCGTGAGACACTCTTTCTCAGTCGTTGAATATTTCTTCTCCGCCTTACTGAGGAAGCGACTTAAATAACACACCACCTTTTCTCCTGAGGGATGCTTCTGACTAAGAACTACTCCCAATGCAACATCTGACGCAGATCGAAATCTGGACAACTCAAGATTGGTACGGATAACAACTTTGCCTTGCCTTGCTTCCTGGCACTGTTGAGTTCACACAAATTTCTTATTCTTCCATAGAAGGTCAGTCAGAGGTGCCACAATAGTGGCATGGTCCGGGATAAATTGACGGTACCATGATACCATCCCTTAAAAATTGCTAAACCTTCTGCTCAGTGTTTGGTGGAGGAATATGCAGCATCGATTCAACCTTATCTAGGTCCACGTTTAACCAGATCCAAGACTATTCTAATTTTTTTATAAAATCCACCCCAAGGATTAATATTTGTGGGACCGAGGTAACCACCAATGCTCCCAAGTATTGTGTATGCCCTTTTAACCTAAAGGCCATACATACAGAGCCTTCCACCTCACAGCTCTCGCCACCTGCTGTACGTACTGCATGGGTCCCACAATAATCCACGGAAACATCGATCTTCCTCAATTGCTCTCAACCTTCGGAACTAATGATCATTCTGCTTGCCTCCGAATCCAATAGATCTGGCATTCACCTTCCTGCAACTTCCACCAGAACATGTGGGCGAGCATCTCCCTCCTTTTCCTCCAAGGGGAATTCTACTTTTGAGACAATGCGCTGCTATCTTTTATCCGTGCCACCACGGTCACCTACGGGGCACGTTGCTCGTTTCCCGATGGCAGATTAGTTGATCTTCGTGCCCTCGTCTTGTCTTGCTGGCGACAATTTGGACAGCTTGCTCGAGTCGTGTCTCTCCTTCCGTACCTGTAATAAGCTCTTAGTTGTCTACACTCCCCTGCCCAGTGTCCAGCTTGCTGGCAATTCCAACACCGATTCAGATTCCCGCGTTGGCCCCTTACTTCCGCAGATGGTGTTGTCCCCACATAAGCCAGGTCCTGCTCCAAACGTCATTTTCCTCAATGACTGACTGGTGGTACAAAAGCTTCAACTGATTACCGAGTCTCCTCTAATTTCCTTTCTAATCCTACCAACCCTTTCAAATTTTCAATCGTCCTTAAAATCAACTGATTTTAATAAAAAGATGATATATTTTTACGGATGATCTTAAGCTTTTGTTTCTCCGTTTTCGGCTCCAACAATCGCTTGAGCATACCTTCCATTACTGCTATATATACTCCAATTGTCTCATCCACGCCTTGAGTCCTCTCCTTGATCTCCTCTTCAAGACGATCATCATAGTCTGGTGGCTAGGATTCTGTTTCAAGGCTCTGATCAAACCATTCCAATCATCCACTAATTGGCAATTGGCTCAAAAACATATTAGAGCTTTCTTCTCAAAAAGCTCCACCGCTGACATAAATAGTTGACTCTTTGTCATTCCCCAAGCCTCCCTTAATTCTTCTACCCTTTCCAAAAAGGCATTCAAATTCCCCGATGCTTCTCCTGCAAACGAACCACCCCATTTCACGATGTTCTGATGTTTTAGATCTCCATTGCCAAGTCTACGTGTTGAACAGGATGTCAGCTCTCCAGGACTTAAAGGCAATCTACGTTCAGATTCTTACTCCTGTGCTTCTGTCTCGTTTTCAGTCTCCACTTCATTTTCCGATCGATCAATCACCATCCCCAGTGCCATGATAATTGTTGACGCAATCTGTCCATTTCCAGGTGTGATGCCTCCGATGATTGAGCAATGTTGCGAATTCTTCGCAAACTAAACTGCTCCTTTGCCCGGATTTTCAGGTACTCTTTTGACTTCTTATCACTTGAGAAACTCGCCACCAAATCTTCAACCTATGCTATTTTCTCCTTTATCACTTCCAAATCTTCATCGTGTGTAAACAGGTAATTCTTCGCCAATAAAGATTTATTCAAGGCATCCTCCGCCCGTAACGCGGCCCGAAGCGATTTACGCATTGCTTCCACGGTGTCTTGCAGCAGATTCCGGATAGCCCACTCATAGATCAAGCTCGTCCTTCGCTAATCAATCCACCAAAAATTTGCTTGATTTCGGCATCCTCGAATACGGCCCTCACTCCTAGATCTAATTTTAAATTTCTTCTTTCTTAATTCAAAGTGCTGGGAAAAAACACAATTCTTATCTTTAAATTAAAAGTAGGAAACACTTATGAACTTTATTTAATTTACAGTAAAAACGTTAACTACAATTACTTTATCACTATACTTAAAAGCAACCCTTCCATCGTGTTTCACTTCCACAATTTCCAACACCCGCAATATTACACACTTCACTGCTACTGATAGTACAATTCAGCGTAATTTTACTTAACTTTCAATGCAACTTTACTTAACTCGAACTTTTAATCCTTCCGAAGATTCCGACGGACTTTGCTACAAAAAGAAACCCCAAACACATTGGGCGCCTATGTTACACCCAAAAGGAATTAGGGCGCCCAATGCCCGTCACCAGATGAGCTGAACCAGGTCCGTAAGCCCCGCCGGAGCACCCTAATTCCCTTTGGGTGTAACAACTGGTTTTTTGTTGGCAGTCTCTTCAGGTTCTGAACTAGGTTGGAACTCAGTCACCACTCCTCTACGGGTTTGCGGAACGGGGATATAAAGGCCATCAAGTAGAATTTTTCTCCCGTTATCGAGGAAAGTAAACCGCTATGATTTGGTTTGCATGGGCGTTGACTTTGCGATCACCCGACAGACCCTCCGTATGCGCCAAGTAATTGACTGCACCACATCTTTTCACAATAGTTGCTGGTGACCATTTCCATTTGTTGGCGGTGTACGTTTTGGTAAAGACGTCTTCACCGACACCGAACTGTCTATATTTGGCTCCGTGGTGCTGAATAAATTGCTGCTCAATATTCATGTCACGCTTGCAAGAATGGCCATGTCCTGGTTTCAAAAAATCCATCTTAGTATTCATAGTACGATCGGTCATGGCCTACAAGGGTGACTTCATTCTAAGAGCTGCCGATGGTGTGTAACGATAGCATAGCAAGAACTTGCGCAAAATCCAATCAGCATTCCCTTCTCTCTCCAGCTTCTTCAATCCAGTTTTCAGTGAGTGACAATTTTCTCAGCTTGACCGTTTGATTGGGGATGAAAAGGTACTATTCTGAAGTGATCGATACCGTTTCCTCTGCAGAAACTCTCAAACTCCTCTAAAACATGCTGCATAAAACCAGTGTATCGCAAAATCCTTGCCACAAAAAGGCTTCCTCCAATCATTTGATTGTCTTTGATGTCGTTGTGGATTGCATTTTGTATACCTTTGGCCAGTTCCTGAGTGCATCAATAATTATTAAATACCAAAATCCATTTATGGGTCCAACAAAATCGATATAGATACGAGACCATGGTCCGTCCGGTATGGGCCATGATTGAAGCGAACACTTAGTTGGCGATTTGGAATTTATCGCGCAGCTTCCGCACGTTTTGACCAGCCTGTTGATATCGTCAATAGATGGCCCGTAAACTTTGCTTCGTACCAACAGTTTCATCCGAGCGACGCCTGAATGGCCTTGATGCAATCCCTTCAATAATGTTCCCCGATAATAAGCTGGCACAACAACGCAATGTCCGTAAAATATGTGTCCTTGAATGCTAGTGAGTGATTCTCGTCGGGCAAAAAATTTTGCAACGTTCGTTTTATCGATCTACTTTGAAGTTCGTGGCCACCCATTTTCGATATAATCTGCACCTTCCCTCATTGTTTGGCATCTACTGGTTTCTTGTTTGAGAGCTTCAAATATTATGGGGAGCATTTATGCTGTGTCGATGGCAAAGCAAGCTATAGAGCGATTCTCCACCCTACCAATAACAACATCTTCGTTAGTCTTCTCTTGTCTTGCTATGAGTCGCGAAATGAAGTCTGAATATGCAAAACTTTCCGTATTAATATGTAACTGATTTGAAAATCGTAAGACAGCATCATTAGTGCGTATCTTTCTAAACGGCTGGCTGTGTAGACAGGTATACCTTTTTTCACCGAAAATTGCCAACAACGGCGGACGATCGGTCTGAAGCTCGAACTTACGACCATAGATATAACGATGAAACTTGAATAATGCAAATGACAACGCCCAGGCTTCTCGATGAACTCTTGGGCATGCATTATCGGTCGCTTAGTCCTATACGGCATCTCATGCATAAGACCCATACCGTTACTCTATGCGTCTGCAGCCACGATAATTTTCTTCTTTGGGTCATAGTGGGTTAATAAAAGATCCGGAGAAAGTATATTCTTGAGCTTTTCGAACATCTCTTGGTGTGATTGTTTCCTCTTGAGCTTGACATTCTCATGCAGCAACTCGTCCAGCGGTCCGCGAAGCTTCCTCAGCCGATGAATGAATTTACCGTACCATGTAATGGCCCCAGTTTGCTATTGTTGAACGTCTTTCGGTGCCGGCATTTTGTTCACAGCTTCGAGATTCTCTGGACTCGGTGTCAAACCGTTTTCGTCGGTTACGTGTCACAGGAATTCCAATTTCTTTTGACCAAATGAGCACTTCTCGATCTTGAGGTGAAAGCCGTAACTTTGGATACGTCTCAGTATTTCAAATACATTTTAACGATGGTCAGCCTCATTACCCCTCCCACGATAAAGTCTCAAATGAAGGGGAATGCACCTTTTGCTCCGCTCATTATTTTGTCGACTAGTTGCTGGAAAATGCCAGGATCTGTTTTAATGTCAGGTTAAAGGCAATTTACTCGAAAGAGGCTATAGTGTGTAATGATCGCCATCATTTTTTTCGCTCCATCGTCGAGTTTCAACTTCAGAAATGCATCCGAAAGGTCAATCTTACTGAACACGCGATATTGGGACAGTTTTGAGAAGATATCTTCGGGTGTTGGCAGTGGGGGCTGGTTCAGTTCAAGCGAGTCATTCATCGGCGCAAATGCTTACCCTGCCATTCTTCTTTTTTAACCGCAAAGATTAATGCTGCATACTCTGAGTAATCGACAGCGCTAATCACCCCCAACAGTTGCAATCACTTAGGTTCGTCGGCTATCGGCGCGTCTTTAGCGTGAGTGATGCCTTTATTTTATTGCATCGCCCCAATGTATTGTTGAATAGAGAAGGAAATCCCTCTTTCACCTCCTTGTTTAGTGACGGTACCTTCACTTGCCCAATTGTGCTGCAAAGTTTATCAAAAGGCACGTTCAAGTCTAGCTCTTCCATCCAGTCTCTTCCAAGCACAGTCAAATTTAATGCCGAAACGTTGCAGATGCCGCTGCTCTCTCTACCGTGCGATTTTAATCGTGTGTTGAACTTGCCCAGCATCTTCACTGGATCTCCCGATGCGCTCATGGCTTGGTCCTTGCATGTGGCTAATGTCGGTGAACCTAATAGCCTCCAATTTGTCTCAGAGATAATTGTCCAATCAGAATCTGAATCAAGTTGTTATTTCAGCTTCACGTTGTCAATCGCGGGTTTAATAAACTTATGCGTCCAAGTAGCCATCGATTTAACTTTGAGGCTCTTGCGTTCGTTGAAATCTCGTCAGCATCTGGGACGTCGTGCCGATGCTGACGTACAGTACCCTTTTTTGTGTCTAACTTTTCTGCAGTCGGGGCAGTCACAGTCTCTGTGGAAACGGATATCACCACACTTGCGGCACGGAAATCTTGCTTTCACAGCGTCGATGTACTGCATTCTTCTTACTCCCTCTTCTGGTCGTAGCTTGCTCGCGTTCTCCTTCAGTTTTCCATGAACTGTCAAAATCTCACTCTTAAATATGCTTTCCGGCACAAAACCATGGACTTTTCAGCTTTTAAGTCACTCAGCCGGTTTGCAAGGTTGACACAATCGTGAAGTTTAAGCTTGGTACTACTATCTAATTCTACGCCAGCACGTTCTCCCGCCAAATCCTGCTGCTCTAGTTTTGTCAATAGTTTCTCCAAGGCCAATGAGTCTCGTGTTTTATTCAATCCCTGCACGAACATAAGAACCTTGAAGTCGTCAGGACTGCACTTTGTATGTTGTTGTATTTTCATGCAGCATATTCTGAAAAACTTTCACTTACATCTTTCTCAGTCTTCAGATATTTGTATCTAAGTAGAAATTGAGACTCCTGACGACCGAAAATCCACTCAAGCTCCTTAACAGCGTCATCGAAGGGGATCATTGCCTTCGTCTGTGGGAGAATTGTGTTTGCAAACCTCTTGTAATCTGATATTGATAATATCTCTGTAAGTAGATCAACTCTTGCTGAGTTTGTCATTTCAGCAGCTGCCATTATGGCAATGGATCCATAACGTGCGTATCACAACTCAAACGTCAATTTTCCATACGATCCGCCACATTATTGTGCAATGACGTTCCCGCTGGGGCTGCCAATGGCTGATGCTGAGTCACCGCTGGGGCTGTCGATGGCTGATGCTGAGCAAATTGTTGGATCAACAACGCGATCATAGCATCCATCTTGCTTTGCTACTCAGCCATTTGTTGGGCAAATTTGTTTTGCCACTCAGCCATTTGTTGGGCAATTTTTTTTTTTTTTTGCTTAGCATGCGACTTGCTTTGCCGCTCAGCCATGTCTGTAATTAACGGCTTAACTCCATCCGCGTCCTTATCGATTCCTTTCAGTAAGACGCGCACGTAAAGCTTGCAATTCACTTTCTAGGTTATGGTGTTTGCCGTGAATTCGGATCTCGTCGCCACTGTTGTAGTCCTGTGTCTTCAGCAGATAGTTTAAATATATATAGAATAGTTTATTATCCTTTGCTATTACAACATAAGCTCCATGAGCTTAGACTTGACTCTGCGACCCCTCCATGACAAGTGACAATTCCTCTTCTCCCATGATCGGTGTTGCTATCCCAACAGATTGCATATACAGATACTTAAAAAATATAGGTACAAATCAGATCGATTTTTAGTACAGTTTCATTCTGATATTTGACATTACTTGAAATTTTATAACAGGTTTATACGAGTACTGTGTACATTTGCATGAATGTTACAGTTTCCTGGTGTATTATTTATTTATTTATGCTATTTACAGATCCATGAATGCAATTGGGAAGTATATAAAGCCTTTCCCGAAGGTTGGATGAAAGCATACCGTGATATATTTTAAATAAGCAACACAGGTCTAAGAATTCTCTCCTTTTTTAGAGTGACGGGATGCTGAGGATCTGTGAGCGCTCATCGTAGGAGCTGTAAGGGAGATTATATTTTCAGAATAGAGAACGTGCAAATTTACGCCGTACAGTCTCAACAAGCATCCAATAGTGGTATAGTGAGGAGGCCATACTCGGGACGCATACTCAAGAATTGACCGGGCTAAGAGTACAAATCGATAGACGCTGGTTAAGATGTTAAAGCACTTGCAGGAGAATCTTAAAATAAAACCAGCGACACGTGAAGCTCTCGTGGTTATGCATGAAATATGGATGCCAAATTTCAAACCTCGGTCAATTAATACTCCCAAATCTTTAAATTTGTCCAAAAGTGCGAGGAACGATGTTACAGGGTAATGCCAAGTATGTTAAATTCGCGACGACCACGTAGGGATCTTGGCATGACTTTACGCAATCAGCCGTGAATAAACGCAAACCTCACGAGCAGAAAGCGTAAAGTAACACATGAAAATGAATTATGTATTATAAATTTGTCTTATGTGAATTAAACACATGCAAGTGAAAACAATGAATTGACCAACTCACCATCACCATCAACCGTCATCCTTTCCATTTAGACAACCAGCCAAACTTCGATCGATCAGCATATCGGTAACAATGTTGATGAACGATTGTGGATCGGATGGTAAGACCTTTGGTACGTGCAGCACCAGTGTGTGGATTTCGCCCCAGAGCTCGTGAAGTGAACAAGTTGAAGTGTACTTGGAGTGAGGAAGCCATTGCTCGGGAAGTTGTGAACGCTCATCGTTTAGGAGCTCACCCATTTCCGTTCGAAGTCAGCGTGGGTTAAATGTGAAGAATTAGAAGTATAAGGGAAATGACAGAAGATATATTCGTCCAGGCACGACAAAATTGCTGTCGTATTTGTTTGGCCCCGGATAGTGAATGTGTTCCAATTTCCACGAGCTTGGCTGCTGATAACAAACCTCCTTTGTCGAAAATTCAAGCGTGCCTCAACGTGAAGGTTAATCAATGGGATCGTTTATCATTACAAATATGTATGTATCAGCTTTATGAACTCATGGCAAAGCTTCAAAAATCGATGTTTCGCCGCGCAAATGAAGCAAAGTAATTGATTGGAAATGGTTAAAAAATTCAATGCATTGACAGGTTGCTTATATGCCATCACAACACAAGCAAATTTCATCATTTCAACCCTCGAATAAAACAGTGCAAGACAAACCAATTCTAAATCGTCCCCAAAATAAACCAGTAACTGGACGGCATATGCCCATGCCGATCATTATCAAAGAATAACCAATTGACGAAGAAGCTGAAGCTCGGGGGGAAGGTGCTATGAAATTGAATTTGGGTCCAACACAATTCTTAGATGAAAATATTGTGCCCAAACAGGAAGTTGAAGATAAGGAAGAATCGCTTTTGGAACCTATCAGCAGCTGATCCCAAACTTGAATAGGAAGCGCCAAGGAGAAAATGATGAAATAACAGAAGTTCCAGCAACATGGTGTCGATTTTGTCATATGAACTTCTCATCTGCAATCAACACTCGCCAACATGAACGTAATATACATCACGCATCAAAAGTGGATACCATAGAACCACCCAAATTTTATACCAAGCCAACAACACCATTGCTAAAACCTCTTCATTCGCTACGATCTGACATAAAGCCAACTCTTAAAGTTGCGCCGCCACCAGTCACACCGGAAATGATGGGAATTTATGAGTATAACCGACCGAAAAAATATCGTCATCTTTTAACCGACCCGAAATTGCTTTTCATACGTAAGAACGAGGATTCTCTTAAGCAATACCAAATATTAACGTGCTCATATTGTCCGCAAACTTACCCATCACATAAGACATTCATGGCTCCTATGCGATGAAAATTCCCGGATTTGGCCAGGAATTTATGTTTTAAATGCTTAAAGCAAATCCAGTCAAAATCATGGATGAATTTATATCAGCTTTATAAGGCAGATGAACTGATGGCAAAACAAACTGATAAACTGTCAGTGAATTGTCTCACTGACATTTCCCCAAACTAATTTAGTAGGAGTGAGATTCTTTTGAACACCCAAAAGCACCGATTTTCGTGGTGGAAAACTGCACAGCCGACCACAAGTAGTGGGATTGCCAAGTACCCGTCGTGGGTAGTTCAGAATGGGTTCCACATAAATCCTGTGTTCGAACCCTTCATGTTCATCTCGATCAGTATCTGTACTATACCGAACATGTCAAAATCATGCTCGGTAAGGCACTTTAGGTAGTCATAGCCCTACGACGACTCTTTAACTCCAAGTACATTCATCAAAAGGTCAAAATTATCTGTTACAAGATCCTGGTTAGGGCAGTTTTGACATATGGATGTCAGATCTGGTACAACCAGAGCGCTAGTACTATGGAAAAATTAAGAGTTTTCGAAAAAAAATGTCTTTGTGTATGTACTGGTTTGTACAGAAAGCCTGAGACAGATTGGAAATATTAAACATCGAACAGAAAAAGTTATCAAACTGCTCAAGTGAAAAAAGTCGATATCTTCATATTGAAACTTCTTCAGAATCATATCGCAACATGTGTAACTGTGAATAAAAACCCTTGGATTTCACAGCCGTTCCACCCTACAGCCGGGTATATTGTAACTTGCCTCGCCACTGGCTTCATTCCTCCAGAAGCATTCATGTATTTGGACATGAATAGATATGTTTTTGATTCTGACGACGTCCCAATTATGTATTACATAAATAGACGGGCCACCGATAAGAAGATAAAACATCCTTCAAATTTAAGTTCACGAGACCGACAATTCCAATGGAGATACTCATTTGAAGCTGATCGAGCTAAAACGGAGCAATCTAGATATTAGTGGCTGAATGACAATGTCTAAACTATTCGTGTTTATTTACAGTTTTTGTGTTTTTCGTTACTTAGTTTTAGAGTTTCAGCTCATTTTTGCTACATTTAGTGTTGTGGTTTCTTCTTCTTCTTCTTCTTAGCACTACAGCCCCTCTCGCGCACTCGCTTCCTGCAAATAACGCCTCCAGCCATCTCGGTCCATTGACCGCGTCCTCCATTTCGAAATCCGAGCAGCGATGAACTGTCTTCGGCGACTGAGTTAGACCAGCGTTTCCTAGGTTTCCCCACTGGCCTGCGGCCTTCAATTCTTTCAAAGAATACCTTTTTGGGTATCCGTTGTTCGTCCATACGATTCATGTGGCCAGCCAATTGCAGCTTCCGCAGTCTTACAGTCGGTGAGACCTCCGGTTCGTCAAAAATTTCATACAGCTCATGGTTGTATCGAATTCGCCATTTGTCCCCGTCTAGCTTCACTCCGATTATTTGCCTCAGGACCCGTCGCTCAAAGGCGTTCAATATATTTGCGGATGCCTGGATTAGGGTCCATGTTTCACACCCATAGCATAACACAGGTCTTATAACAGATTTGTATACTTGGAGCTTTGTTTTCCTGTGTATCCAGCTAGTCTTCAAGATCGTCAATACTGAATAAAATATTTTATATGCGAGCTGTATTCTTCGGCGTAGATTTGTCTATTTCATTGTCCGTTTTTATTACTTTGGGCGCGTAAATACACAAATTTGCTGACAAGTGTGATAATTTCTGCATTTGAGGTATTTTTCCTCAACTGCGTCATGAGATTTGTCTAATTTTCATTCATTTATAGCCCTACTAGTTTTGCTTCGCTGTCCAGTTTCAGGAAAAGTTCTTTGGCAGTTGTTAATGACCGTGACAAAATGTTGATGTCGTCCGCATAGGCTACTACTTGGCTTGACATGTATATTAATTTATTGACAGGTAGCTTCCTTATGACGTACTCCAGAGCCAAAGCGCTTTATTTAATATCAATCGTTGTAAATTTTGAAAAGAACATAAAGCGAATTCCAAACAATAAAACTACGAAAACTTAATAGCCCAAATGGCTCTCTGAAGTTATACGTTATCCATGAAACACATGTAATGTAAAAAAACAATAGCAAATTTAAATTAATTAAGATTGTTAAATATTTTTTGATTCAATTGGAAAATGGAGAAAAAACCCACCAGAATTATTCAAAAAGTACACAACAGTGAACTTTTATCTTAAACCTAATTTGTCACACCCTAATTCTAAATAAATTTAATAAAAAAAACGTTTTCTTATACGGAAATCTGTCCCTTATCTATAATACAAATAAACAAGAACACTACATGTCACAATAATGAGATAAAACTAAAAACTAAATAACGAGAAAAAACACAAAAACAGAAAATAAACACGAATAGTTTAGACATTGTCATTCAGCCACCAATACCTAGATTGCTCCATCTCAGCTCGACCAGCCTCAACGAATCTAGTAAATGAGTATCTCCATTGGAGTTGTTGCTCTCGTGAACTCAAATTCGGAGGATATTTTATCTTCTTATCGTTGGCCCGTCGATATATGTGATGTATGATTGGGACGCCGTCAGAATCAAAAACATATCGATGCATGTCCAAATACACGAATGCTTCTGGAGGAATGAAGCCAATGGCGAGGCAAGTTACAATACACCCGTCTGTAGGGTAGAATGGCTGTAAAATCCAAGGGTTTTCACTCACAGTTACAGATATTGTGATATGATTCGGAGGAAGTTCCAGTAGGAAGATATCGACTCTTGTCACTTTAGCAGTTTGATAAATTCTTCTATTCGATTATAGTGCTTCCAATCCATCTGAGGCTTTTTGTACAAACCAGTACGTGCACGAAGACATTCCCTTTCGAAAACTTTTAATTTTTCCATAGTACTGGCACTCTGGTTGCACCAGATCTGACATCCATATGTCAAAACTATCTAACCAGGGTCTTGCAACAAATAACTTTGACCTTTGGATGAATGTATTTGGAATGAAAGAGTCGTCGAAGGGCCGTGACTCCTTTTTGTGCTTTACTGAGCATGATTTTCACATGTTCAGTATAGTACAGATACTGATCGAGATGAACACCGAGGTATCGAACTACCCTCGCCAGCCATGATGTGAAAACCCTTCCAATTACGTTTCAAGTCTTGACTGACCCCCTGCAGCGTTGTCGGAAACAAAATTGTTTCGCACTTCTGCGCATTAATTTTCATTCGCCAATTGTCAGTGTGCAGCTGTACATCATTGAACATTTTTTGGTACTAAAATGCAAACCCCTATTGCAATCACCACCTGTGTCCGTCTGTCCGTCCGTCCATCCGTCCGTCCGTCTGTGTGTCACAGCACTTTTTCTCGGTAACTATAGGAGCTACAGCCAAGAAACTTTTTGGAAGGGTCAGAAGTGGTGCCATTTTGAAAATTTTGTGGTGAAGGGATTTTTCAAAGGTGATTATGGGGGTCTCCCCATATAGGGAGGTGACCCTTCAAAAAATTTTTTTCACCATTGCCAGTCGAGTAGGGTGTCATTGGAAAGGTCTCAATGAGATCTTTTCAAAACAAGTCTTAAAATTGCCTTATCAGTACCGTGGAGGCAGGGGAATGGGAGATGTACGAAAAAATACATCAATGGTAGCCGATATGGGTCTCAAATGAAAGGTCTTAAAGAGAGCTTTTCAAAACAGTTCTTAAACTGGGGGCACAGGGGGGGTGAAGTACACGAAAAATATGTTTCTCGCCTCGTGATCGGACACCGGTGATCTGAAAAATTTTAAAAAAATGATTAAGGGAGATCTTTATGAGTACAACAATAACAAATACCTCAGAAGTCAAAATTTGTTGAACTTTTTTAATATTAGTATATTTAAGTGGCCTTGTACAAAGTTCTAATACTCTGTAAGTTTCATAAAATTCGTAACATATTCACGGAAGTTATATCCATTTGAAATTTCTCCAATTACAACAACAATAACACACTATTTTTGTATTTTATGGACTTTCGATCGTGATTTTTGTCAGTTGAAAATGGAGAAACACTGGATTTTCTCTTAAACGAGCAAATCTCTTTGACATGTTCCTTCATTTTATTCGTTGCTGGTGATTGCATATTGTAAGTTGAGTACAAAACCCTTGTGACATGAGCGTAGGTCTGTCTACCCAACTTGTTTGAAATACAAACGATGATTTTTAATGTTGAACTGGGATGAGGAAGAAATCATCCCTTTGATGATTGATTTCCATTACGGTTGCGTTGTGGTCGCTATCATAAGGAAGCACATGCAGTTTCCGTTGAGGAGTCTTAAAGCTGAATTCAAGTCTTGCGTCAGCAATGCAGAAGTCCAAATATGAATTTGTCCTAGGATATGTTGGAAACTCCGACCCACATAGACTGCACCTGTATTCCCTTTGGTTGTCTGTTATTCTCGATGTAACGAATACACCTCTTGGAATTTTTTCGGCATTGTTCAATTCTTGTATTTCAAACAATAAATTGGGCACCTCCTTGAACTTGAGAGCACTTAGAACAGTTTCATAGGCAGAAGAGGTTATCCCCACCTGGCAGTGAAATTTTGATAACGGACACTTCAAGAAATTCAAAGTTTTTGAATTCAGATTTTTCGATATTTTGGAAACAAAAGGGTCTTCTAACTAATATGCCGGTGCCACTTCTCCCACCACCTTTTACCCTATCGTTTCTTATGAATTCAAAATCCTTGAATGTCACGGAGTGCCATGAATTGATTTGGGTTTCAGTGAGAAGCATGATGTGAAGCTGCTGCTTAACAATAACTTCAAGAAGATAGTCACGTCGATGTATAGTAATAATGGAGTTGACGTTGATCAAGATGACGCGAATCCTATCCATGGAATGTGACTGGATGACACGTTATTTTGAGGCGTTTGATAGATCTGAACGCTGAGCACAAAGTAAATTTTGAACCCTGTTTATCAATCTTAAATTTTGAAAAGCAGCTTGTAGTTAAGTACGTATGGAAAATGTCCGTTCAGGACTTCCGCGATGTTCTGCAGCCTCAGCGAAATAGGATGGTAAGAACCGCCGAGATTGGCGTTGCCTGGGGACGCGTGAATGTGCTAGCAGGCTAGCGTTGCGGTGTCGTGGGGCGGGCTCTTTCCCCTAGCACAAGGACCCACTACAAAAGAAATTTCGCATTCACGAATTTCTGGTGTCAAATAAATGTCGACCGAAGTCGAAAAGGAGCTAACCAACTGAGGGTCGGAAATTGCTGACGCGAAGGACAAACAGGACCTTGGAAGACAGACGGACTTAAGGGGACTTCGTGGTTACCGACGATTCTTATGGCCCACAAATAAGAGTGGGGCATCCAGGTGGAGGTGGTGCCCCCTCGCACCTCCCAACCGGTTCAAGATCCATCCGTAGACGTGGCCATATATTTCCAATTTGACTGGAAAACTCATACAAACATAATTCGCATGAATTTTCCCATCAAATGAGAAATATAGACGTTGCCAATTTATGTTATAGAATTATGTGATCGAATCACATAACTCTATACCTTAAAAGGACACCTGAGCGGAAGGCCACTCTACCTGACAAGAGCCCCTGTTAACAGCAAAAAACGGAAGAGTGCGCCCGATGGCTAGCCCACATTAGAGGAGTAGCCTGCCATCGTTGTGGGTCCTATACCCAGTCAGGTAACACGAAATGGACAGACCGAGTTTAAATGTTTAACAATTCATTGTATTATTAATAATAGATCGTGGACTCTATCAGAATATATAATAATAACCTTTCATTCTATTTATTCTAATTTAGATAGCAATGATCGCGACAGTTGCAGGAAAAAAAACAAAATACATCTATCAATGCAAAAAAAAAGATAAATATTTTCTACTTTCGCAAATTCTTTGCCACCCAACAGATAAAGAAAATAAATCTGAATTATTTGTTTTTAACTAGCTTATTTTTTCATTTCCAAATCAAACTTGTTTCATTTTTTGTTTTCTGATTTTTCAATTGTCCGTTTCTGTCCTGTCTTTTTTTTTATTGCAAAAGTTTAATTATTATATGTGGAGTTCATAATTTAAGCTTCAAGCCTTATGCTTCAAATTGTAACAAGTTATGACTTACAAATTCCTTTAAGGAGTTTGGTCATTATTTTTTTTTCGAATTAAAATCGATATCGTCAAATATATTTCATACACATTAATGGCAAACCACTCTCATTTTTTCGACTTTCTATTCCAAATGAATGTTATTATTTTAAAGGACGAATTGGCATCTTAATTGACACAATAAACTGTTGTAAACCATTTCAAATTTCGTTGAAATAGCACTAGATAAATATTGTAGATTTTCAGTTAGATTTGTATCTAGGAAGCAACTATTCAATAATTTAGCATAAATAACTTTAATTCGCATTAAATTCCAAGGTTCAAAGCAAATCCTATCGTAATTTATAAATCAATGAACTGCTGCATCTATCTAGGGGTCATTATTGGAAAAATTATGCGCACTGTTTGCAGATCATGTTTATATTGATTTTTCTAGCATAATTAAATTCCTGTAGAAATCGTTGTATCACTATCTAAATAAGATTCACCGCGGTTTTCATTTATTTGAGTATTATTCTTAGTATCTTCTTCAAGATTTTCTAATTTGGTTGATGTTTTTGCGATCTCAAGTTTTAATTCTTCAATTTGTTATCGAAGTTGGCCTGCTTTGTTGCGAGATATTTGTTTTCAGTGGTGATACAGGTAGTAAGAGATAATGAAAGTCTTTGTCAAAAGCACATGTTATATTTAAATTTTATTAAATACATACATGCAGCGATTTTCGTTCGTTCATCGAAAAAAACTACGAATATGCATCGACTTATCTCGTGGTAGAACTTAATATCTGCGGAAATTTCCACCAGGACTGTCAAAACCAAACGATGTGTTTCTGTTACTCGATAGCGAAAATGATTTGTTCGATAAGTCGCCACCACCCAATAAGGGTGCTACGTTGGACCTGCCAGAATTGTTTGAATGAACGCTTCCACTACAAATTGGCGGGTATTATTGGATGAGTAGCCTAGGCCACCACTGTTGCCGTTCCTGGCGCCGAAAGAGCCACTGTCGTTACCACCACGGAAGCTGGATGGTTTTTAGCAACACCCTTGCGGGCTTTGCCTTGATTCCGCGAGAGTAAATTACGTAAAATGCGAGGAACTGCTCTGAGATTCGCTGTTGTTAATTCATTGCGATCAACAGGACAGGTCGGCTGACGAAAAAGCCATTCCGTTGCAAGCTCGACAAAATGCGCGTTCACATAAAACTGCCTGCAGAGGCTCCTCGAGAACACCTTACGTGTATAGCTTGTTGCACTTGTACGCCCCGAACGTTTTTCACTTCACCACCAGTCAGCAATTTTTTCACGAATACTTTTATCGCCGGCACGTCAAGAAAAAGTTCAATTGCAACTCCTGATCCACTTTTTACGATCATACGCCTCTTCAAAGTTTCCTTTGGGGTGACAAAAACCAGTTTCCGATCGTCAAATCCTCGTCGCACTCGCATATAATCAACATCAGGAAACGTCTGCCACCATATGTCAAATGCAAACTTTTTATTGCTGCACTTTCTTCTACTCAGCTAATCTTAAAGTGGTAATGTCATTGACAGTTTAGCAAATTCATTTTCGACGTTAACTCGTTGGTAGATTTTCCGCACCATGCACATAAACATTAAATTCAGAGCAACTTTAACGCAGAAAGAAGTATCATACGGCACTTAACTTTTCGATTCCTTTTTCCTTCTGTATTATTTCCGTACTTGACGATTGGCGGCAGGTTTACAGTTATCGGCGCATGACCGGTTTCGAAAGTTTTGCAAGTGTATTTTTATGTTTTGGGAAGAAAGAACAGAATATAAGGGTTCGATGAAATACATTTATAGTTTGTTTTTACCAGTATGTTGCTCAAGCATTTAAGAGTTGACAAGTCTCGTCTTCGACCATCTCCAATATTTGTTACTATAAAAATGGTTCACCAAAATGCAATCACATCCGACAACAAGAGTGGATCAAACCGTAAACAATTGCACTCCATTCATCCCTTAAAAATCTTCCAAACTTGACAAACACAGGAAACTAACTTCTGTCAGCTGCAAATTCTGTTGTTTTTTGCATTGCAAATGTTCTGTACCTGATGTAATCGTGGGCGCGCACCCTCGCTGACAGCTATTTTCCGCGCTGGTTCACAGTTTTTCACTTGCAATAGTTGCAGGTTTCCAGTTACGCGTCAAGACAACTTTTGGTCGCGGTGCATCGCATGCACTGTGAACTTGTACCGTTAAACACCCTTTACTGGCCAGAGGCGAACACTCCACAACGAATGCCTTCAAGAATTAACAGAATGCAAAATACTGTTCGAATGGGGCTCACGTGACGGAACAGTCTCGGATCACAGGTTTGAGTCCCAGGAATTCAAGGATTACGCGCAGTAGTGAATTGTCAAATGCTCCGATTGAGGGTTCGAAAGCGGCTAAAATTCGCCCACGCGGCACGTTGACAATTGAAGGGATTCTGCAGGTGCAGGCAATGCAATTTTTAGGAAACGCTATCGACACAGCTACTACCTAATTTTGATAGAATACGCGCGGAAACTATGCGATACTTGGATCCGTGGCACCTGGCGTGAAGCAGATCCCACTATAATTTGATTTGTGACGACTACACGTTCAGGAATTAATCTAGCGCTGCTAATTTTCACAAGATTTGCACAAACAAGACGCGGGAACGTCTTGCTGCGTAACGCCAGCAAGAACGGGGCACACGACGGCGAGGGTTGGGTGATTGTAGGAGGCCGCGCCATGGTGACTGCAACGCTTCGAATGCTACTTTGACTGAGTTGTGTCCATAGAAACGAACGGGGATTATTCTCACGCACGTAGTCTTTCACATGCATGGTTCACCCGGTCCGCTAACCACCGGATCCCTCAAATTGACGTGGACGTCACTCGTGTCGCTCAATTCCATTCCATTTGCTAATCTAAAATACCGTTGAGGTGTACTAGATCAGCGTTCCCATACTTTAAATTTTATATGGCAGATTTGAAAATTTTTAAAATTAAATTCGACCGAAGCAAAGAAAAATGAAGAGGATTTGAAATAGTAATAATAGTTAAATCTCATAACGAATATAATTAGAGGGAAACATTTAAATTTGATACAAAGGGAAATTGATATAAAATTACATTTAATAATAATAATAAGAAGGAAAATTGTTTAAAAAGTGCGATTACGAATGGAAATAATTACATTTTTTTTTGTTGAATTTGCCACAAAATTTTGAGTAGAGGATAGGAAGGTTTTCGAGCAGTTTGCTTGTGTGACTGCTCGATTAATACAAGCTCATTAATGCCACACATATTATTTGCAGCATTTTCTGCTGCTCCTATAGCAGCGAGTGCAAATGATACGCCGGGCTGAACTAAGTTGGAAGGTATGACACGACGGTGTACTTGTTTTTACTTTAGAGCAAATTTTAGTTTTGCATCTTGATATCGGGAGCACCCTCGATATGATGCTGGATGACCAAAAACACCGCAGTTAACACAGTATAATTTTTTTAGGCTCCTTCTGGGCCAATTTGCACTCACCGGGAGCATGAACGTCTTTGCATTCGACGCACCAGTAATGCATGGCGCAATTTGCTGCCGAATGTCCAAATTTTTGACACCCGTAACACTGGTTGACTTTTCTTTTCTGGAGACATTCCTACCTCACCACTCTGAAATTCAAGTACCTTATTTTTTGAAGGGCACTTGAACTGCTCTTATTTGTAATTTGTACCAGATAAAGTGGTAAATTCTTCCATTCTGCGATCAAGCCTCTTGTGGGGAAGGCTTTGACTAAAATAAACTCAATTTCTGGTGCAGCTTCTTTCAACACCTGAAGAAGATCGACCGTATCCTCTCCGCGGTCCAAGCTCTTCAATAAAAAGGTCTGATTTTTTCACATTTTGCGGTATAGGTAGTGTAAAATCACCCCAAAATTCACCGCATCTCTGGCTGACTTGAAATCAACCAGTAATTTCGTTCTAATTGATAATTTTTCAGAATTAACATTTTTGATCCCGAAATTGGTTAGTTTATTTTCGGCTGCCAATAGCCAAACCATATCTTTTCCGCTTTGTCCTAACACGTTGATTGATGGAAGCTTTTTCAAAGGAACCAACAGAGCTGCGGGCTAGTTTCTTCTTCTTATTTTGATTTTTTAAACACTGAATAAAGCTTACATCATTATCTTGATTAGAATTACCTTCGATGTTTTCTTCAACTTCCATTTCGTGGGTTGATCCCTCCAGCGCTGCAAAATAGTTTTTGACTCCCGTTGTCACCACCAGCACTTAGAACTTCTTCTGGAATTGCTTGCTTTACATTTTTCTTCGTCCTTGCTACCTGTTGCACTATATCTGCGTCTGCATCTTTTGAGGCCTCATCCCTTTCTTGAATAGATCTTTTAGAGATTGTATCTCTAGCCTTAGTTCATCATTTTGCAGTGAAAGGTATAAGATGTCCGTAAAGGACTGCAGCGATGGTCTGCTGCCTCGGCGAAAGAGGATGGTAAGATCCCCCGAGATTGGCCTTGTCTGGGGACGCGTGAATGCGCTGGCAGGCTAGCGTTGCGGTGTCGTGGGGCAGGTTCTTTCCCCCTAGTACAAGGACCCACTACAAAAGAATTTCGCATTCACGAATTAAAGTGGAAAAATGCCGATCGACAGGTATCGAGGCCGAGGTAATCTACTAAGGGTTGAAATTGCTTGTTCAGAGAACAAGTTGAAACGAGCAAAAACGGTCGGACTGGCGAAACCTCGTCATTATGATGATCCTTTTGGCTCACAAATAAGAGTGGGGCATCCGCCCAACCGGATCAAGAGCCAAACGCAGATGTGGCCATATATGTCACTTTTGAGTGGAAAACTCAGACAAACGTAATTTGCATTAACTTTTCCATCAAAAGAGAAATATAGACGTGACCGGTTTATGTTATAGAATTATGTGATCGAATTACATAACCCTATACCATACACGTGAGCGGAAGGCCACTCTACCCGGCGAGCCCCTGGACACAGAAAAACGGTGGAGCGCGCCCGATGGCTAGCCCATGTTAAACGGAAAGCCTTCCATCGTGGCGGGTCCCATACCCGGTCAGAACAACAGAATGGAAAGACCGACGGTATATTTTTAATTCATCATTCCTTTTATTTACGTTTTAACAATGATATTTCCATTCCACATGCTTCATCGGTTAAACGCAAACAAAAACAAAACACAATATATCAAATCACACCCTGTGGAAAAACGGAAGGCTTCTTTTTTCGAAAGCAAATATAAAATGTAGTAAATTGGATTACTATAATTAAATTAGATTACTATAATTTGACACTATTGGTATTACAGAAATTGATTTCAGTAGTATATCAAGAAAAAATTTTGGTGTAATAGAATAAAATTTTTGATTGTAAATACAAATATATATAAATATTTACAAAATATAGAAAGAGAACGCAAACGGTGTACATCCACGCCAGGCGCACGCTGGTGATGTTGTGAGATTTTCCTAGATGAGGAGTAATTTTTAAATTAAGATTCCTTTTCGCAATCTTCTATTTTTTTCTTTTTTTTGTAAAAATTCTGAACCGACCATATTTCAATGAAAAATATTCACCAAACGTTTACGGGAATCACATAAAAAACTAAATTTAAAAGATTCGAACCGTTAACATTCCTAAAACCGCGTCCTTTTGTAAGTTAAAGCTCAGAACACTTGAAGTTGGAATCATTACATGAAAGGGATACACAAACGCTGAAAGGAGTGAGAGAACATTCTACTTATTCTCTAATAAATGACGGAACTATTCGAATCCACAACTCTAAGCATCACATGGATTAAATTTTGATCATTATTATCTCACTCTACATCAATTTTAGTATCACAGTTTAACTGACTGCCTTTTTTGATTGGATATTTGTAACAAACGTTTGACAATTTGATGAAAAAACAGCACAAGGAAGCATCTGTTTTTTTGAATGAAATATCTATCCCATGTTCGTGAATTCTGCTTTCCTTCTAATTACACACGTCAAAATTAAGTTTTGTTTCGTTCTTTTAAAATTACGCTGTTGCTTTACGAGTTTCAGATGTTAGTTAGTTTCTCCTAAGATTTTTAATTTTCGATTTTCTTCTATTGACTTTTCTCTTTATTTTGGAATATATCTAAATCAAATGTATATGTTCCAGTATTGACTTTAGAACTTCACTTTTCACTCATTATTTTCGCACTTTCTTCTATACAAACTCAATTATGCTTTCACTGTTATAAGGTTTCCATTTTGGTTGTTGTTCAGATTAACAATTACTTGACCCTTTTATTTCAACTTTTCTTTATCTTCGATTTGTAACCATTTTGGTCTTGCGTACTAAATTTCTTCTTAATATTTAAATATCCAATATTTTACAATAACACTGTTTTCATTTTCGTCCACTTGCACCGTTCGTATATTGCACGCTATCTCGCTTTCCGCCAAAAATTTCTCTCCCCTTCGGCCTACGTTCGCTTCCAGACCCCCCTTTAGTTCATCTTCAGAAACGGGACAAATTTTGAAACAACGAAGAGCGATCCAATTCTTTTAGATACATAAATAAAACGAGTAATAAAAAGATAGCGCGACCCGAACCAGAAGTCCGTAAATTCTCACTACTCGCTCTCCTCCGGTACGGGCTCAAGTCTCCAGTCGAATCCCCATTCGCAACCGCCCCCCAAAACTCAATACCTATTCGATTCATATCTATCAAACAAAAATTCCGTTGATCACATAGCAGTTTTGCAACTAGTTGTTCTACGACAAAGGATTCCAAATCCAATACTCTCTTAGAAATAATACTAAGAACTACTATCCAGTGTGCGTATACACTTCTTTGCATATAATCTCTTTTGCCCTCGCAACAACTATCGATGAGATATTCTGATATTGGGGCTGACTGGGTAGCATTGTATGCACTATTTAATGCAATATCTGTTGGCGTTGCCGCTGTTTGTTTAGTGTGAGTCAACATCGGAGCACTGATACTTTTGTATTGTGTGATTATTGATAAATAAATAAATACAACGACGATGAAGGAGTAGGTGGAAACAGTGATAATTACTTTGGGTAGATTTCTATTGTTAAGATACCAAATAAATGTCCGTCTTTTGGCTTTTTGGATTTATTTTTTTTTAACTCAGCCTCATCATCACAACGAACTTCAGTGTAACGTTCGCCTTTAAGCGATACGATTTTATTATCACGCTAGCGAACCAAGTTTTTGGGCCCGACTTTTGGTACAAGGGGCTTATACTCACAGTTTGCGGCATTTTTATCTACGTAGGAATATCTTGCAATAATACGATTTTTCAATTCAGCATCGTCAATTACGGTAGCACTTTTGTACCTTGCAAATTACTCGAATTTGCTTGCAAGGTCTGCCCAGTTTCTTGACGATGCAATAAAATCTGTGTGGCACTATATATATCATCTTTAGCAATAGTAATGCAATGTTTAACCTCTATATAAGAACTCTTTCCTGGAGAACATCCCATTCTTCCGAGAAGCCCGAGCTATCTGTCGAGCCTTCGTCACTAGTTTCAGAAAGATGTTGAACTCTTTTAGCATGTGTTTGAGTTAGTTCACTGAATTCCAATATAGCCGGTGGTCGAGTTCGTAACTTCACCTTAGGTAATATATCTGACAAGCTTAGATTGTTGAATGACAGATTCCTTGTAACATCAATATTATCCTCCTTGGAAAGTTTGGATAATTGATTTTCACGTTGAAATATCCATGTGCAGACAGTGACCGGATCGATGCGTGAGAAATCAGTAAAATATGTACTCATCATCTCGAGATATGGATCCTGGGATGCCTCCTCCAAAATGGAAATCACATATGAAAGGACAATGTCTTTGACGACACGCAAGTCGGCTCCAGGAATATGCAAATTTACCAAATCGAAAAGACTGTTTTTGACGATGTCATGCTGCTGTCCAATGTTCGTCATCTTCAACAGTTGTACTTACAGTTAAAATTGAAGGATTTCAAGCAATATCCCGTGAAAATTAACTCAGCGAACTAAAGCACTCACAACAATCGATAATTGCACTGTGCTACTGCCAATACAATTTTAGGTAGGAGATAGGAAAGTTTTCGAGCAGTTTGCTCGTACGACTGCTCGATTACTACAATTTTCTTTTTGCAGTTTGAATATTTGTGGATCGTCCGCTGTTATTTGAAGCTTGCATCCGCCATCTGCGGAGTTTTCTTCGTTATGTTTCCTCTTGTTGATTATCCCCAGTTTCGTGTTCGTTGTTTCCGCCGGTTGCCCCAACGGTGCGAGGCCATCGGGCTCCTCGATACCAGCGGCCCTGAAGTTTTCTTGGGTTCTTCGCTTCTCTTTACTAATCGAAGTAAAATAATATTCGATAGAAATTCCCTGAGTCGACTGCCTCGGCAATGTAAGCTTTTTCCAAAAAAAAATTGACTTCAGATTGACGTTTTTTAAAAAATTAATTCAATTTTTGAAAACTTTTGACCGGAGCGATTTAAAACACGTCTATACGCAAAAATTGTTACAATCTCTCCCATTAGCATTTCTCGGAAATTAAATGTCCCATCATTGGGGAATCACTATACTCAATGTGCGACCACGAGAACATTTACTATCATTTTTTTTTTGTGGTAGGGAGGTGAATGCTATTTAGGCACAGAGTGTGGGACAACCATGTGCGACTGGACTACCCACTAAACACCTCCCCTGTCAACCTGAGAACCCAGTCTGGAACCGTTTGACACATTACTTCGGGCCAGGTCTCGTTTTGTCACGTCGTGGGGCGCCTTCAAGCTGGGGAGTCCCTTTCCTAGTGGGAGGGGAGAGGGCAAAAGGAAATGCCAGAAAAGCGATCCCCCAACCCCAGCGCCCCCGGCTGCTGTGAGTCCCTTTTATATTTTAGGACTGCCCGAGCATAATGTGCCACCTGGTTCCATTTGTCAACCGATTCGAGCATCACCGGAACTATACTATCCGGGGTGAGCTCTACCGTCTCCCTGTGGAGTTCCCTTTGTAGTCTGACCCATTTGGTACACGCAAAAAATGTGTGACAGGCATTGTCTTCCTCTCCTGGGCAAAACCGACAATCGGCGGACCGTGACTTACCTATCTTTTGCAGGTAAGACTGAAAACACCCATGCCCGCTCAAAAGCTGGGTCAGATAGAAGTCAGTTTCACCATGCCTTCAATTTAGCCACGGTCTCACATCCGGGATGAGGCGCGCAGTCCACCTTCCCTTCGTGCAATTGACCCAAGACTGCTGCCAATCGTTGAGCGAGCGCTGTCTCTCCTCGCGGACAACCATCTTCCTCGCATCCTCGTTTCGGCGCAGGTAAATAGCGTGGCGCTCTCTAGCAAGGAGGGCGACAGGTATTACGCCTGCAATAACTCTGACCGCCGAGTCAGAGACTGTTGGATACGAAGATGCGATTCTCAGTGCTCCTCTTCTCTGTACCTGTGCCAAACGTTTTCGGTATACCTCCTTGCTGAGAGCGTCACCCCATACTTCTGCTCCATACAGTAGCACTGACCCTACAGCACTCATCAAGGGGTGTCTTCCTGATGGGCTGGGTCCCCCTACGTTGGCCATAAGTCGACTCAGAACCGATATTCTCGACGAAGCCTTCTCAGCCGTTGTCCTGATTTGCTCAGAGAAACACATCTTCGAGTCGATCAGTAGCCCCAGGTACTTCACCGATGGCTTCGATTCGATTCGTAAGTCGCCAATACTGATCATCCTTACTCTAGGGATTCTCTTTTTTGTCAAGATGACCACTTCGGTTTTCTCCAGTGCTAAAATCAGCCCGCAAGCAGTCATCCAGTCCCCCACTCGGCGCATTAGCATACCCAGCCTAAGTTGCGCTTGTTCAATGGTGCGTCCAGCGACCAGAGCTGCAACATCATCCGCATAGCCGATCAAGCGCGACTCTTCTGGCCTCTCAAGTCTCAGTAGCCTGTCGTAAGACACGTTCCACAGGTCCGGACCAAGGATAGATCCCTGGGCAACACCCGATGTAATTTCCATCCTTCGTTGGCCCTGTGTCGTGTCGTAGCGCAGGCTTCGGACCTCCAGGTAGTTACTCGAAAGCCGTATTATATATTCTGGAACTTGAAAAGAGTTTTCCAGCGTATCCAGAATATCCACCCATCTAGCCGAGTTGAAGGCATTCCTGACGTCAAGTGTAACCAACAGGACGATCCGTCATTTGGTGCGACTATATGCCTCTGCTCTTTGGACCACATTCACCACCTCTGCAATCGCATCAATGGTAGAACGTCCTGCTCTAAAGCCGTACTGCCGAGGAGATAGGTCCCCAGCAGCACGAATCGCGTCAGTGAGTCTTCCCTTGATGAGTTTCTCTAGCACTTTCCCAGCCGTGTCTAGCATGCATAACGGGCGGTATGCAGACGGCGATTCGGGATTTCCCTTCCCCTTGGTGATCAGCACGAGCCTCGCCACCTTCCATCGTACCGGGAAAACTACGTCCCGTAGGCAAGCGTTGAATGTGCTGAGCAGCAAGTCAGGACAATGGTGATAGACGAGCCGCAATACCTCAGCTGGAACACCATCTGGACTTGGAGCCTTCCTCGTTTTCAATGAGAGGACTGCCTCCTCCAGTTCCAGCTATGTGAAGAGTGGGCACTCGACTGCTGTTTCACCATGGACAGCGTCAACACGCATGGGATGGGCGGGGAAGAGTCCCCGCACTATCGTGTCCATCTTTTCCGCGTCATGTATACAAGGCTTCCGTAGGGCACCAAGCTTCCGCATGACCAGCTTGTAGCCAAAGCCCCAAGGATCCTTGTTCACATTGTCCACTAGGTCTTGCCAGCAGCGAGCCTTGCTACTGTTGATCAGTTTGCGAAGGCATTTCCTGGCCGACTTATATGCTGCCACCCAGTTGCATGCCTCGTCACCGTTCCGCGCCCGTTGAACCTCACGTCGAAGCTTGTGACCCTCGCTTCACTTTTCAGCGATTTCAGTTGACCAACAGTACACTGGAGGCTTGCCGTGCCGGGGTCCTCGACGGGGCATAGAAGCGCAGCAAGCAGTCGTAATGATGCTCATAGTAGAGCTCACCACGTCTTGAGCTGCCAGTTCTTCCGTCCCCTCTAAAGCTCCCTGCATCGGCTCACCTGCTGTGAGCACTTCGACGCACCTCTTGACGCCCATCCTTCCGATGTTCCATTCAGTTGTAGAAGGCCGAGAACACGGACGTCGGGAGACAGCATCACTGATATCAAGCAGAATGCACTGATGATCACTGGCTGAGTAGTCCTCTAATACTTTCCAGTTGTGTATCCTCCATACTAAGGACTCCGAGGCGAATGTCCGGTATGGTTCCCTCACAGCCAATACGGCGGAAAGTCGGCGTTTTTCCGGAGTTTAGTACGACGAGGGCCGTCCTGGCCGCCATTTCCAGGATTCGTTTTCCCCGCGGATCCATCTGAGGCATGCCCCATTCGATTGCTTTAGCGTTGAAGTCGCCCCCAATGAGCACTTTACCCTCTGCGCTCGAGACAGTGCCCTCCAAAGCATTAAGCTTGGCTTGGAAAGATGATATCGATGCGTTCGGCGTTAGGTACACACTAAAGAAGGTGGTCCCTGCGCACGGAACCCACACGAAACCATCCCCCCGTCCACAACTCTCCGCACCTAGATGGCGGCAGTACCAGTTTCATCAGAATACCATAATGCAGGACTTTTATTATGGTGTTGCTCACTCAGCAGCAAGAAGTCGGCTTTCGTGTCCCTCGCAAACTGCTCAAGCAGATTTTGGGCGGTTGAACTGCGGTGTAGGTTCAGCTGCAGGATGCGGGTCATCGGAGTTCTGGTTTTGCCTTGGCTAGGGCTTCCTGGAACACCCGGCATTTTCTTGATCCCAAGACGTGCCCAAAATCAGGTTTTGCATCAGCATCCTTGCAAAGAATACAGTTTGCCTCCTTCATACACTCTTTTCTTTTATGTCACATTTCACCGCATTTGTAACATAGGGAACTGCTATCGGGTCCTTTGCATACTTCTGTGGTGTGACCATAACCAAGGCATTTGAAACATTGAAGAGGCGTTACTTTTCGCCGTATCCTACAGATAACCCACCCTATTCGTACTTTGCCCTTGTTCAGGAATTGTTCGGCGTCCTTTTCAGTCAAGTCAACTATAGCCATGCGTTGTCCCCTGTTGTTTTCTAGTGTCAGTCTCGCTTTGATCCTTCCCACGCTAGGGAACTCCTTTGTGATGGCCTCTTCTACCTCGGCCAGATCCGTCACGCAGTCTATGTCTCGTATTTCGATCGTTGCCATCGGTTTGAGCAGGGCTATAGTTGCGCTTTTGCCGAGGACTTTCTTTACTGCGTCACAGAATGCTTCTTTATTGCCGGCCTCTGCTCCGAATTCGACCAGTATGTGGCCCGACCGCGTTGGTCGTACTACTTTAATGGTAGTATTGGTGTCTTCGGGCGTTGCGTTTCCCCTGATGTCCCGCAGTACCTCCGCGTAGGATCGGCCATCTTGGGGCTTTACGAGCAGTGCCTGCTGCCGGGGTCTTCGTCGGGGCTTCTGCCTCTCCGGTTTTGCATCAGGTCCTTTTTCTAATTGGGCGTCCGTGCGAACTTTACTTTCTGCCTTTTTTTGAAGGAGTTTCTTAGCAGTTTTCTTCGCTCCTTTTGTAAGCACTGTCTGGAACCCGTGATCTGCTGCTCCACGCCCATCAAGTGCCTCTTCCTTCCTTCTTTTATCCCGATCTCCTTTGATTGGGCTAGACGCGATTCTTTTATTGACTTATAATGGTGGAGCTATCTGCATGTCACCTTTAGATTTCGCCGCAAGAGCCTCTTTAGCCTTCTGTTCATCTTCGGCCCTTCTCCGATAGTGCCCTATACGATCTAGGAGCTCCTCTAGTTCAAGGAGCCCCACCTTTGCTGCTTCGCTGATTTTTGGGGAGTTGCATGCAGATTGTATTCTTTTCAGAACATCTCCCGCTTTTCCGAGTAGCCTTCCTTCTTCGTATCGCTGGGCCGCAATTGTACCTTGCAACCATCCTTGGGAGAGGTTATCGCGTTCCGTTTCCGAATACTTACGCCACATTTTCGACGTTGGCGGTGCAATCACGCGGTGTCTGGTCTGGCCTTTTCGTGCCGTGATCTCCTCGTTGGTTTCTGGATTTTTCGTTGCAATGTCGGGATTTGCGACCCTTGCATCGGTCGCTTCCTTAACGATCGCAGCAGTGACAATCGAATTTTTGGTTCTCTTTATATTATCTTCTTCCGAGGCTCGAACACCTGAAGCGCCCTGCAGAGTTTCTCACTTTTTCTTAATAGGACGCTCTGGCATTCGCATCATTTTTTTGCTGCGCCCGAACGCCGCATGAATCCCAGTCTGAATCAGACTGTCTGCTATTCTCCGTTTTTCGTCTGCCTTAACTGTCATTGTATTATTGTTCGCTTTTGTCGTGGTTAGTACCGCTTTCGATGTACTGTTAACATCGTCGTTATTATTTATTGTTTCTTTTTTTGGATGTTTTCGGTCTTTTGATTTTGTTTGCTCCAGTTTTATTGGGTCCCCCCTCGGAGCCGCTTTCTCCGTTCGTGTGTGTAGTCGCCTTTTTGGTCCCATGGTTATCTTTGCAGAGCAGGGAGGCTATGCGAGGGTTGGCACAAGCCCTTATGGGGCAATGAGCCAGACCAGCGCTAATCGGGAGTCCGTCTCAACCGAACCTTCATCACCAACCCAATGGTGCGAACTTCGAACGTAGTCCGAGGCCTGCCAAGGTTTTACCGGGACGGAGACGGTATGCTAATTGAATTGGAGCCATTCACACACGAGTTTCACCTCGGCGCTACTGTGCAAAGCAACTAGGTCCAAACCATCACATCCGCCAGCCCAAAGCGTCAATTCCAGTTCGTTGTCCAAAGCGTCATTTAATCGGGGGGTTTAGGATGAGGCATCATGGAAGCTGTGGGTTGGGGAAATAAGAGGTTCCCTCCTTTCCCAAACGGGCTTGGGACTGTCTATGGTGGAGTTATCCATAAAATTTATTTCGTCCTTTCTAGGACGCTTTGAAGTCGGTTTTCTATTTTTTCCAAAAGTTTTTTCTCATTATTTTAATTTGGCTCATTTAGTCACTGTTCATCTAATCATAAGCTTCATCCATTTCGATGATAAGGGTGGTATTAAGCGCTACACGTCTGGTAATTGCCACAATTAATGCAGAAAATCTGTTCTAAATTTGAGGCAAGCAATTTATCATCATAACCTCGTCCATCGCACGCTGACAGTAATTGTGAGTAAAGGCGAACTTTTCAAAAACTTATTGTTAACTATTAATACCACGTAACACGATCTAAATTATGTTACTTTAGCATGCATCATAACATAACATACATATTCAAAATTCTTTTCCACCGCACCTTGCTCATTTCAATGTTAAATGCGAAATTAAGTCAAACACGTTCTGAAATAAAGATACATATAAAGGTATGTCCGCAATTGTATGTGTCGCTAATATTATGGAAATATTTATCCGGATGTTAATTTTCTTATCGCGGATTAATTTACAAAAACCAAGTGTTCATGTTTATGATACTTTTGTGGCAAACAAGTTGAACGGCGGCAAGTGAGAAGGGCTTGATACGCATTCCATTCATGGCGCAAAACTTGACACAATTTACTGTAATTGGATTAAATTTATGGTGTTATGGCATGAAGGTGTTAATATACAAAGTGAATTGAATTTCACTTATCAGCAAGAAAATCTTCGTCCCAGACAAACATACATACATGGATTTAATTGAAAAGAACGAACCAAAGGCAGTATTGGAGTGTCCCAAGTTCTGAAAACTATACAAGTAGAATATCTAAATACTTATGTATCTACATATTTAGTAAAATTATTACTTCTTCATGAATTAGTAGTTCTAAAAAAAATGTGAGAGTATCACCAGAAGTTGAGCAAGTTAAAGGAAGTTACTGCTTATTCGCTATCATTTATTTTCTACGGGTTCATATTCAATTCAATTGTTTACGGTCTTTAAAAATCAACAAAAATAACAAGTTCTTTTTCATTGGAAAACAATGGGCTTTTTCAGACGCAGCGTTAAAAGTGAGCGTTAAACAGGTAATATGGGCAAGAAGAGTGAGAGGCATTGAGGGGACCTGATGGTAAAAACAAGCCAACATTTTGTAGGGTGAACGAGCGTAACGCACATACACAAACGCATTTTGTTGATCATTTGGTGGGGGAAATTTTATACAAACTCCGGTAATCATTCCGAATCGAACATTCGGTGAAGAAGGTAGTCGTCATGAAACGATTGCCTTTCTTTAATTTGCGTGCAAAAATGGATGCGTGGAGGCGAGAAGCTACGCGTTATTTAATAAATTTATGAAAGCGGAGGCCATGTTCAATTTCAGGAAACAACACGACGAATATCACGATTTCAATAAAGTTAAATTGCCTATTGTAAATCTATATAAAATTAGCAGTACGCATAATCTTTATAGAATCGCATTATAATATGCCAGTTGACAACACAACAAGAAAAATATGCGACTTAAAAGGATATTCAAATATGGAATATATTTTTCAGAAAGCGGAAAAACACGGAGGTTCTAATAAATCCAATAGAAGTTTGAATCGACAAACTTTAACAATCATAAAATACATTTTTCATTCCAGTTTTTGGTACCCCGTGCACAATTCAAGGCTGAAACATCAATTCTCAATCGCTTATCTCTCTGTCTTTGCTTTCATGTTGTCCGCACGACGTTTAACGATCAAATGATCCTTTTAACACATACACTCGCAAGACGTGTATCGTATACAAAAATAGGTTGGCTGAACTATGCAACGTGTAAACATAAGGGCGTAAGCGCGAAACCTGTTTGGATATGGGTTTTTACCATTCCCGTGTGAAAGAGCCCAATAAGATTTACCGCCATCACGACTGCGCGGTATCCTTTTTGATTTCAAACGCCGACATCTAACCGAATCGACTGCTACCGTTTTCGCATGTTTCTGTAAACATCTCGTAGCACGACCTTTCCTAGGCCTGACCATAAATTCTTAATCACATTTGGTGTTGTAATTTTCAAGACCCAAAGATTCTCTTCTTATTTGGTTCCGTTGTATGCAAATGTGGACCAGCAGCCACCGTGCTGAATCGAGTCGGATTGGGATGATCATCTCAAGGCCAACTTGACCGGCATACCTTTGAGATCGAAATTGGTTTTTGGCGATATATTTACGACCACCAAAGGAATATTAATGACGCTCTACATAATAAAGTACGATTTGTTAACAATGCCGCTATTTAATAGGCTGACGGGTGAAAATCGTAAAATAAGGTTACATTAAATTGATATTGCACTAACCAAACTTTTATGCTAAAAGATACATATTTCTTGATTACGAGTATGTAAAGCTGCGAACTGGATTCTAGGAATCAAAACGACGTGTGCTAGATTTTTAGTTAAGAACATTAACTCAGGCTTGACGGCATAGTTTCCAGTTCGGCATATAGAGATGCCTGTTTAATGATGTCCTGATCTAATGCATGAGTGAGTAATCCCATCTCCAAGTTAAGATGTGCGATTTCGTCGCGTAGTTTAGCAATTGCTTTCTTGATGTTGATTACAGGACCTGAGGAAAAAAAATTGAGTATAAATTTTCAAACAAGAAAAACTTGAATTGTAAGGACTCACTTCCATCCGACATAGTGTTTCCTCGTTGCTCCATTTGGGATTTAACGTTCTCGTTTTGAGCAATTACTTCCGAAAGCTCCTTTTCAATTTCCTCTCGTTCGGCTTCAGTTTCTCGAATTGCTGCTTGAGTACTGGACAATTCCATTGATATATCTTTATATTGTCTGATAAAGTTTTGTAAATCATTATTGAGATGTTTTTCGCGGCTTTCAATCTTCTCCATTGCAAACGTGATATCTGATTGGAGTTTCCTGAGTTGAGTATGAGTGTCTTCTGTGGACTAAATTCAGAACTTCTAATTAAAAGTCGGGAAGAAATCGGAAATTAAACTCACAGCTTCAATTTCCGATTTGTAAGACATCATTTGTTTTAGATGCGCTCTCCAATCACGTGGATCAGGTCTAATTACGACCTTCAACTGAGGTAATACTCTCTCCAACTCCAACCTGCTCAGAATATACAAAGTGTCGAAACTTAAATACGAATGAAAAAAACAATATTACCTCCAATTCTCGACTTCGTTAAAATTATCCACAACATATTCGTTTCCTTTAGAAATTGCCAAAGACTTATTCTGAGAACGAGCTGGCAGTAAATTTAAATCTAATAAAGAATTATGTTCATCTTCACTATCATCACTTATCAAAGCGTTTTGCTCCTCTTCCAATTTTTCTAATATTATTTCAGCATCATTTTCCATATACTCCACTTGAGGTTCTTCTTCCTCTTTAATTTGAAGCTTATCTAAAGTCACCTAGAAAGGTTATAATAAGCACCGATTTGTTATATCGAATAGAAAATAAAAAGCTCAAAGTTTATTCCATCTAGCAAGTTAAACAATTTCAAACAATTTGATAGACAGAAGTATGCTCCTGTCAGAACGATTTTGTACTCAACTTACGATACGCAGACACCAACTGTACTAATTCTTATCAGTATTTCTAAATAAACAAAACCCATCATTATATTTTTATACATTCACATTTCGTGGTAAGACACGCACGAGTTGCACATAATCCCAAATCCTTACATCAGCATATTACCACACAATTCACCAACCCTTTGCTTAATAAAATAATATAAAAATCATGCATACTCACAAAAAATGGCATCTTTCCGAGCATGGATACATAGGATGCTGTCAGTACCACTGAGTATGGAAAACCGGATGAAGAAATAAGTTATATCCTAGAAACAGCAAGGAAAAACGGATATGAAGCAAGGATGATCTCAGGTATGATGAAGAAAATTGAACAAAGGAGATCACGAGATAGCTTTACTACGCTCTACACGCAAAATAGAAGGCAACAACAAAGAGCAGCGGTCCTAAACTCAGAACTAACCGGAGACTTAAGCAGATTACTCAAGCAAATTAACGTCCAGCTAATTTCAAGCAGCGTCCAGTTTCAACTTAAAATTAGGCTCACAAATGCAAAAGATAGCAAGAAGAAAGATGAGAAGTACGGTGTATACAAAATTAAATGCAAACACTGCGATAGAGCGTACATTGGACAAAGAAAACGAACGGTTAAAATAAGATTCGAGGAGCACACTAAGGAGGCACAATCGGCGATGAAGCGAGGAACCACGAGCAACGTTGAATCTTCAGTAGCGAAACACATTTGCGAAGGACATCAAATAGAATGGGACGACCTAACGGTAGTGAAGGAAGTAAGAAACATACGAAAACTGGACGTGTACGAATCATTGTGGATCATGAGGGGGCCAACCGAAACGAGACTCAACGATGCCCTAGGAAATGGATACTCTAGGCTACTGGATATGGTGAAATAGCGTTAGATTGTTTTCTGTTGTACTAATAATAATTAAAATTACTCTTGTAACAAATAATAATAATTAGACCTTAAGCAATAATAAAAATTCTAAATAATTAAGCTAAGAATAATATTAATATATAAAGGTAATAAAACACAATAGCAATTAGACCCCAAGCAATTAGACATTAAGCAATTAGACCTTAGGTAATTAGAATTTGGTTAGTATAAATATCCTCGAAAAGGCCTTGTAATCTCAGAAAATAATTGACACTGAAGAAGGGAGCAACTTACTCCCGAAATATATATTTGTCGGAAAAAACAAAATAATAGCGTTTAATTGGAAAAAATGAAAACACAGGATTGAATTTAAAGTTGAGTTGAATATCAAGTTGAGTTGGGATACTAACTTGAGTATTAAGTTGTGATGCAGTTGCAGTAGCAGTAACAATTGTAATTAAGTTCAGTTGTAGTAAAGTTGCAGTTAAGTTAAGTTTTGAAGTGTTGCTGTTGTAAAAATAAAATAAGGTGTTAAATGAGTTAAAGTGAAACCAAAAGTGTTTTCATTAAAGAGATTCCGGGGCAGGAATCTCCAACAATAAATTTTTCTCATCATCGTAACATTCAATAAGGTAACTGGTGCAGTCCTCCGTCAAAGGAGGGAGGAGCGTACGTTGACATCCGAATCTACTTGTCGCACCACTAACCATCTTTAAAATCAAAATGGAAGGTGTATAAAAACTAAAACTATCGCACCATCAATCATTTAAAAAGTGGAAGGTGTAAAATAGAATAAACAGTTACTACCGCTAAGCGTCTTTAAAATTTAAATAAAAGGTGTTTGTTCTAATGAAACTATAATGAAAACCAGGCCAAATTTGAAAAACAAATTCACTTCTGACCTTTTTGGGATGATAAAAAGTGTCAGTTAACAGACTTATAATAAGCATAAAAAACTGTGACTAAATACTAACAAAAAAAAGAAAACAGGTTCAATTTGACAAAAAATCACATAAGCCCTTTTTGGAAAAGTATAAAGAGCCAACAATACAAAAAACTAAAACCTTCAACTGCCTAAGCAAACTTAACAAGCTAAATGGTGGAACAACAACCAGTTTTCGAATTATCCTTTGAAAATCTGCCCAAAGAAGCACGAATCCTACCGAACTACGCTGGTAACAGCTCCCAATACTCACTCAACTCCTGGATCTAATACAATCCTGTCTCTAACACAACCTGGCAATCAAGCAGCATATATCTTTCGGGTTATCCTAAACAAAGTACAAGACAAACAGTCCAGAAACTAACTGAACCCAATTGGCAACCCATGCAAAACATTCCAAAATCAAGCTATGGCGTTCACGAATAATATTGCTGTCTAATTAATAAAATTCATAAGGTAAGTGCAGATAATATTGACAACATTTCTTCTTCTTTTTCATAGCACTACAGCCCCTCTCGGGCCTTCGCTGCCTGCAAATAGTGCCTCAAACTGTCTCGGTTCATTGACCGCATCCCCCTATTTCAAAATCCGCGCAGCGATGAACTGTCTTCGTCGACCAAGTAAGGCGTTTCCTCGGTTTCCCCACTGGTCTCCGGCCTTCAGTTCGGTATCCGTTGTTCGTACGTAAGATTCATGTGGCCAGCCTATTGCAGCTTCCACAGTCTTTCAATCGTTGAGAATTCCGACTCGTCAAAAAATTTATACAGCTCATGGTTGTATCGAATTCGCCATCGGTCCCCGTCTAGATTCGCTCCAGCACCTGTCGCTCAAAGGCGTTCAATATACTTGCGGATGCTAGGGTTAGGGACGATGTTTCACACCCATAGCATAGCACAGGTCTTATCACAGATTTGTATACTTGGAACTTTGTTTTCCTGTATATGCAGCTGGTCTTCAAGAGCGTCAAAACTGAAAAAAAGCGAGCTCTATTCTTTGATGAATTTCGTCCCTTTTATTACCGGTTCTTGTCATTTTGGCGCCCAGATATACAAATTCGCTCACATTTTCGATATTGTATCCGTGTGTGATATTTTGTGTATTTGAGGTGTTTTCCTTGACTGCGTCATGAGATTGGGTTTATTCTCATTGATTTGTAGCCATACTAGTTTTGCTTCGCTGTCGAGTTTCAGGTAGAGTTGTTAATGACCGTGACAGAATGTTGATGTCATCCACATAGGCTACTACTTGGCTCGACTTGTATAGTAATGTACCCAGTGTATCGACAGGTAGCTTCCTTATAAAATACTCCAGAGCTAAATCGAATAGCAAAAGGCCCAGCCCATCTCCCTGCTTTAGTCCGATATTTGTGTCAAAGGCATCGGCGAGTTGGTTAATGATGCGGACTTGGAAGGTCATCGATGTCATTGTCATTTTGGTAAGACGAACTTATTTGGCTGGGATGCCAAAGTAAAGAATTATTTGATAAAGTACGTTACGATCAATACTGTCGTTCAAGTACCCGCTTGACTGTGAATAATTGGTCTATTGTGATTCGACCCCAATAATACTGTTGGCATATGATCCGATTTTATTTTCTAAGATCTTTGAAAATATTTTGTACGCCGTATAAAGTAGTGATATGCCTCTATAATTTTCGCACTGTAGCTTGTCACCTTTTTTGTAGATAGGGAATATAATTGATTGGCTCCACTCTTTCGGCATATGTTCTTGTTGCCAAATGTGATGGATGACGTTGTGAATAGCTTTTTGAATACTGCTGCCACGATATTTGATGAACTCCACAGGAATCTCATCGATGCGATTTATTATTCTTTTGGGCCTTGACGGTTAAACAAACTTCATCCAGAGTTGGTGGGGCCAATGGAAGCTCTTTGGGAACATGCATAAACTCCGATGTTCTGGAGCTGTGTGGAGGGCTAAGGAGGTCCGTGCTCTCGGCTTTCTACAACTGGATGGAACATCGGAAGGATGTACGTCGAGGGGTTCGTCGAGGTGCTCACAGCAGGTGAGCCGCTGAAGGGAGCTTCGGAGGGGACGGAAGAACTGGCAGCTCAAGACGTGGTGAACTCTTCTATGAGTATCATTACGACTGCTTGCTGCGCTTCTATGCCCCGTGGAAAACCCCGGCACGGCAAGCCCCCAGTGTACTGGTGATCAACTGAAATCGCTGAAAAGCGAAGGGAGTGTCACAAGCTTCGACGTGAGGTTCAACGGGCGCGGAACGGTGACGAGGTATGCAACTGGGTGGCAGCGTATAAGTCAGCCAGGAAATGCCCTTGCAAACTGATCAACAGTAGCAAGGCTCGCTGCTGGCAAGATCTAGTGGACAATGTGAACAAGGATCCGGGGGCCTTGGCTATAAGCTGGTCATGCGGAAGCTTGGTGCCCTACGGAAGGCTTGTATACATGACGCGGAAAAAATGGACGCGATAGTGCAGGGACTCTTCCCCGCCCATCCCGTCCGTGTTGACGCTGTCCATGGTGAAACAGCAGTCGAGTGCCCACTCTTCACACAGCTGGAACTGGAGGAGGCAGTCCTCTCATTGAAAGCGAGGAAGGCTCCAGGTCCAGATGGTGTTCCGGCTGAGGTGTTGCGGCACGTCTATCACCATTGTCCTGACTTGCTGCTCAGCACATTCAACACTTGCCTACGGGACGGGGTTTTCCCGGTACGATGGAAGGGGTGAGGCTCGTGCTGATCAGCAAGGGGAAGGGAAATCCCGAATCGCCGTCTGCATACCACCCGTTATGCATGCTAGATACGGCTGGGAAAGTGCTAGAGAAACTCATCAAGGGAAGACTCACTGACGCGATTCGTGCTGCTGGGGACCTATCTCCTCGGCAGTATGGCTTTAGAGCAGGACGTTCTACCATTGATGCGATTGCAGAGGTGGTGAACGCGGTCCAAAAAGCTGAGGCATATAGTCGCACCAAGCAATGAATCGTCCTGTTGGTGACACTTGATCGCTTTTCTGGCACTTCTTCTTCCCCTCCCCCCTCCCGCTAGGAAAGAGATTCCCTAGCTTGAAGGAAACGAGACCTGGCCCGAAGTAATGTGTCAAACGGTTCCAGGCTGGGTTCTTAGGTTGACAGGGGAGGTGTTTAGTGGGTAGTCCAGTCGCGTATGGGAGTCCACACTCCGTGTATAAATGGCATTCACCTCCTTACCACAAAAAATGGCGATTTTATTGAATTACTTTATAGCCATATATTAATGTAACGTTGTATAAAAAATTCCTGAAATTTCAATAAATTTTGTTAAAAATACATGCTAATTAATTTTACTCTCAAGTCGTCCTCAAATACCGTACGCATCCTGTATAAATATATATATATATATATATATATATATATATATATATATATATATATATATATATATATATATATATAGTCTGTGTGGTTTAGTGGTTAGAGCATGAACTCATAATCCGAAGATCCCAGATTCAAATCTCGTTGGGAGCAACGTGATTTAGTTCAGGGGATTTTTCGGACAGACTATGAGTGTTCACTCAGTGGTGATATGCACTGATTTAATCAGATCATATCATAGCTGACCAGGCACACGGGAGCATGGTACTGACCAAACCAACTTCCGAAAAAATCAATACGGTCATGAAAATGAGATACTCTAACTATCTCTAAGCGAAGGCCCGAGAGGGGCTGTAGTGCTACAAAGAAGAAGAATATATATATATATATATATATATATATATATATATATATATATATATATATATATATATATATATATAGATATATACAAATATGTGTGTATACATGTGTATATATATATATACATATATATATATATATATATATATATATATATATATATATATATATATATATACATGTATATATATATTGTTTATATATAACAAATAAAGAGATTAATTTCTCCCTAATATTCCTCACGCTAATTTTAAATCTAAATAATGTTGTCCCTACTCAAAATAACTTTATGTTTTACGGCACTGATACACCAATATTATGAACAAGGTTTACTAACGCTAAAACAATTCTACTACGCGTGAAGGGGAATATTGGGGTTCCTGTAGTACCTATTCATAGATTTATCGCGTCAAAATGCCTACACCCTACAAAAAAGCGGGAAAAACTACGAAAATAAAAAAAGGCACACTAAAAGAAAATCTCACGAATTTCGTTGAAATCAGTATAGTGCTGAGCAAAGTACATCATTTACTAGTGCATCCGCACAGAAATTATCCGGCAGTACTGATTTTGAGGTGAAAATAGATGAAAGTTATAGTTATTGTATACTCGTGTTCTCACTTGTTTTTGGAGCATTATCGACAATGCTCAAGCGTAAAACGTGCGACAAAGACATTAAATTTTCCAAAACAAGTATTCGCGATCTTGCTTTTAAAATCAACGTTGAATGTGAATGTGGTGACCGACAAATAGATTCATGCCCTGTGATAAATAAAGCATTAGAAATCAAAACAACAACGAATGTTATAACAAAACTCTTTGGGCAATTGTTCCCAAACATACATTCGCAGGCAAAAAAGTGGTCGAACTTGCAGTTCAAATTTCGTTGGCCATATTTAATAAAGGCATAATAACATTGTTCAAGACAATGGAAACCGTGGGATGTACCATCGGCGTAGCTGCATACAGATATGTGCAATCTAAGGACGAAGAGCGAATTTTTAAGGCTGAAAAGGCGAGCAAGGCGGCAACGAAAGAGGGACAGTTAGCTTAAAAAAAAATGTTCAACAAGAGGAAGAAGAGACCCAAATTGATCAAGGCTTGCTATTATATAGTCCAGAAATAGTGGATTAATCGATTGTAAGGGATCAAATATAATATTTTCAATAACATTTTATAAATAATACGAGAAAAAACTTTAAAAGCATTTTTCTCGAAATTACTCTTTTTCACACGGCCGACAGTTAATGTCCGGATTGGCTGGACTGATTTTAATAAACCATTGTTCGTCTTACTTGTTAATACATCTTACACACGTATTTACCACATTTAGATCAAAAACTAAGAAAATAGAATTTTGGCGTAAGATAAATAATCGGAAAAATGTGTAAATTTTAAACCCTTTTTTTCGAAAGTCCGCCATTTTTTATATTCTTTAAAAAACGGAGGTAAATTCGTGTGTGCGTAACCTTCTTTTTTAAAATGCCATTTGAATTTTTTGTTTCAGGATTACAAATCCGGAGATTAACTGTCGGCCATGGACGAAGAATTTTTTTTTAGATCTTGACTTTGACGCCCTCTATCTAAAACAACAAATGTCAAAAAAAAATATTTATAATTTTCAAGACTTATGTAAACGTATTAAAAAAGTTTCATTTCAAAATACAATAAAGGATCCGAGATAAAATTTGTTAAATTTATGCCTTTTTTGCACACGAAAAGTGTACTCCTACCTTAGAACTACGAGTATCTTAAAACTACTCATCCGCTGCATCCATTGAGCGGTTACCCGTCGCTCTTCTTACTATTTCTGCCCTCCCGTCTGTATAGGCCTGTGCAAGCCCAACGGATTTTTCGCTTCACTAATCCTATCTTGCCCCATTTGGTTTTCGGAGCTCCATTCCATATCATCACCGCATATATGATAATCGGAAGAAATCGATTATTTTGCAAAGAGTAAGTAATGTTTCCAAGTTGTCAATGAGTTCCTTCACCGGATATCAGTTTCGAACATAGATCCCCATGAACGCAAAGGTGCACCCTCCCAGCATGGAGCTTATTATATCTGCTTCAATACATTTTAGACTTAAAAGGCAGTGCCTTTGGACTTTCAGGTGATCTTTGTGAGCCATAGCAACTCCAAGAACTCCCCCTGGATCATCACGTCTGATGATCTTGTATTTTCCCAGATACACTCTGCGACTTTCTTTGTCTTTTTTCTGATATAAACAAGAAGTCTGGTATATGAGCGTTCAAGTATTCTTGAACGAAATTCCTTTTATAGCGTCGAGCTAGTGAACATATGTTGAGGATGGAGAGTTTAATGGAACTCATCACGACAACACACTTTGAAGGCGAATTCTAAGCACGCAGCTTTTTTTCACTAGGGTTAGTGAGTTTTTTATAGTAGAGAATGAAAGAGTCCACTTTTCGAATGAGTGCGAACAAGTCACAGCCAGATAATTGTTGACAGTCAGTGTCCAAAACCGTATTTCGGTCATTTTGCAACTGCTGTGGTTGCTGCATTGGTTACTGTTTGGGTTGCCATATAGGCTGCTTCTTTGCAACTTGCAAAAGGCTAGAATATGAGACCGCTTCTCATACAGTATTTTTTATAGAAGCGGTGATGAGATCCCTCATTTCCTCTTTTTTCTTCTGGAGATTCTTCCTCCTCTCCTAAACTTCTTGTGTTTTAGGTCAACCTCTGAAGCTCGCAGGATGTCCCTTAACATTGCAGTTCACACTGAAGATCTCTTCTTTTTTCTCGTCTTCAAGACTGACCATTCAATGGACTTACGAGTATGTTGCTTTTCGCATTTTACGCATCTAACTTCAAGTCCGCAGTTAGAAGCGACGTGACCAAATCTTTGGCGATTGAAGCACTGGGAAGTACAATTTTTCTGTAAACGTTTCCATTGTATCTTCTGATACAGTAGGAACTTTATGTCCATCGCTTTCTTCATTTCAAACTCCGGTTGGAACTGGACTAAGGAAGAGGAAAGCGTCCTTTTATCCCTCCAAGATGTTATAGTGGAGAACCATTTGCTGATAGGATATCCTCTCCGAGTTGTTCCTTGAACTCAGCCACGGCAACTGTAATGAATCATACGACACCGCTGGCGACCACTACTAACACACTTTGCTGCTAGGTGGCTTGTCATTTCAAGTTGGTTGCGACGATCGCACATCCCACGTCAATTTTGTCGTGGGATGTCAAGAAGATTTGATAGCCACATGGGAGGAAAGTGTGGAAGTAGTGGCCGTCACTCAGGAAGAAGTCCCGGAGGGTGCCAACAAGCAGCAAAAAGGCTTAAAATTAACAGGGAGAAGAACTTTCCCTCAAATTGGTCATCACAGATATCCATCTACTTTTCAAAAGTAGTAAATGTATCAGAAATTGGAATTGGTAAGTCGGCGAATGCAAAGTTTGTTTTTCCGCTTCGAGTTAAAATAACGTTTTGTGATGTTTAGACTAACCGCGGATATCATCAATCAATCCATGCAGAGAACGGAACCAGATCTACGAGGATACAAAACACCGCCAATAGGAAATTCGGGAATGCGAAGTAAAGATTAGATCTTTGTCTTTTGACTGGTTATAGGAAGAAATACGGAGTAACGTAAAGTAGGTTTCCTCTCCGTATGGTTTTGTTTTGTGACGCGCTTGAAAACGGGCATGTATTGGTGGCTGAATATTGTAAATGAGCGTAACCCATTCAGAGACCCGCGACCGAAATCCTCTCCGATCTAGCTGGCCGACAAGCAGCCACCGCGTGAATGGGTAACGGTGCACGGATTGGTTGACCGGTTGGTACCATCCATTGGCACTACTCAGACTTAATGTCTAGAACCGATGAGAGGTCGGTTCCTCGTTCGCACGTAGACGTGAAATCATTACACATCGTTCCCGTCGAATGAGCTGTCCACGCCTTTGAGAAGGAGAATCAATTTTCTCTTTCCTGGAAGAGTGTAGGTGTAGCAAGCCAATTTCGCACACTTCAGAAAATTGAATAGGCTGCTATGATCCTCACCTGTTTCAGGGTGGAGTGAAGTTCATGTGAGGAGCTGTTCACCATTACGTTGAACTCTGGGTCCTTTTCAGAATGTTGTGTGCATGGCCTTCTAACGCTATCCCTGAAAGTCTTAAGGTCAAGCCTATAGCACACTATAAAAGGCGCTTTCTCTTTTTTGGTAGCAGCCACGCTTGGCTGCTGGGGCTTAAATTTCCCTTTGCCACCCTCAAGGCCCGGTCTTGCACCGAGCTTGAATATGATCACCGAGAAACTGGTGGAAGCTATTTTCGCTACCTTTTTGAGCTGGGGAAAATCCCGCCGGCTCACTTCAAGGGTCTTCGATGCCTCTGTAGCAGGATCCTGCGTTGGAGACCCTATTGGCACCTTTCTTGCTTCGGGCTTTACGATAGCCTCCTCCTTGTCACCACTGTCCGTGGAACTTCCTCCCTCGTCTATCTCCATGTCACTGGAAACTTCCGGCATTTGCAGTTGCATCTTGCAACTAGCAAGCAAGTCTAGAATAAACTCATCCTTTATGTCCCCCCAAACTTCTCACAGAAACACTGAAATTTTTTACCCGCTTTCCACGTGAAGCTTCATTTTGCCGCGGAAAGCTCCCCATGCTCGTTATTTTCCCTCATACCCACAGATTCCAAAGACAGAACTTGGAAGATTGTTGCGGGAAAATGAAAGAAACTAAAAGAAACTGCTACCTTTTTTAGCTAGTGATTAAAAGGCCAAAAAGAAAAATAATTGTATTGTAAAGAAAAATAATAATAACACTTAACAAAGCCATAATAATATTTTCTTCCTTTTTTTCAGATATTCCTATTCGAACTCAACTCCTGTTCACTCCTATCATTCTACTTGTTCTCCTCTTCCCGCTCACTCTACGCGCCTTACCCAGACGTTTCACCTCCTTTTCTTTTTCCACAATTTCAAAAAAAAAAAACCTTTTCCTCCAAAATTTCGATTTCCTTCAAATTCCAATTTTCAAAGAAATCCTTCAAAAATCTTATGCTGTTCGATCCGTGCTGCCCTGATGACTGCTCGACACGAACTCATTGGTCTTAATCAACTAGTTCTTTAATCTGAATACACGTGCAATTACCTCATTTATCTGCACAGTCACCTGTGGATTCGCCCAATCAATCAGACATTTCTGACCATTGTACATCCGCTCTAAATTAGCAATTGCAATTTTTCGATTATAAATTGATTCGATGTAAATTAGAAAGAACAGTTCATATTTTGTATCTTGTCGTTACTCTGTCCGTCTACCTATGTAAATAAAAAATCTAAATTTTAAAAAGGATTTGTGTTTTTTGACATTTGGAAAATCGAATTCATAACTGGCGCGGTCGTGCAGATTTCTTGTGCTTTATTGTTAAAATTTGTTTCCGGAAGCATTCACGGAAAACAAAAAACGGAACAGTGCAAGTGTGAACCATACTTCTCACCTATCAACGAAGGAATATGGTTTAAATTGGTAGAAATATAATCGAACTGATTAAGATCCCTGGAAGAGACAACAAGGCAATGAACTCGCTAGCATTAGGATGCTGCATGAAAGTCACAATTATTTGAGCATCTACTTTCTTTATTTTCCTTAAAAATCCATTATTATACGTATTCGCCATTGTATTATTTTTCATTTGTTTTTCTTCATATTGCTACAGCCCATCTCGGGCCTTCGCTTCCTGCAAAAAGCGCCTCCAACTGTCTCGGTCTATTGATCGTATCCTCCAATTATGAAATCCGAACAGCGATGAACTGTCTTCGTGGACCGATTCAGACCAGCGGTTCCTCGGTTTTCCCACTGGTTTCAGCCTTCCAGTTCTCCCAACGAATATGATTTAGAGTATCCTTTGTTCGTCCATATGATTCATGTGGCCAGCCCATTGCAGCTTCCACAGTTTTACAATCGTTGAAACCTCCAGCTCGTCAAAAATTTCATACAGCTCATGGTTGTATTGAATTCGCCATTGATCCCCATCTGGCTTCGCTCCGATTATTCACCTCAGGACCCATCTCTCAAAGGCGTTCAATATATTTGTGGATGCTTGGGTTAGGGTCCATGTTTCACACCAATAGGATAAGACAGAACTTACGAGGTGTGCCAATTAAGTAATGAGAATGATTCCATGAAAACCGTATATTTAAAAATTATTCTACAACTCTGCCATCCCGTTCAAAGTAGTCCCCTTGGACAGCTATACAACGATTCCAGCGCGTTTTCCATGCTTCATAACATTTCTGGAACGCTTCGGCTGAGATGTCCGCGAGTACTCTCGTCACGGCTGCCTGGATGTCCATAATCTACTCAAAATGGGTTCCTTCGACCACTGATTTTGTTCTAGGGAACAAAAAAAAAGCCACAGGGTGATATATTGGGCAAATAAGGCGGCTCTTGCAACACGGCGATCCGTTTACAGGCCAAATACTGAGACACGCTGAAGGTGATGTGGTTCTTTGGAACCATCTTCGCGCACAACTTTTTCATCCCAAAATCTGACTGTTTCACGGTTTATACTCAGTTCCGAGGCAAACATTCGAACTGTTAAGCGCCTATCTTCACGAACGAGGGCGCGTACATGCTGCGTATTCACCTCAGTCCACACCTCAACTGGTCTCCCGCTCCACGCCTCGTCTTCCACGCTTTCACGTCCCTCCTTAAACTCTTTATGCCATCAAAACACCTGGGCACGACTAAGAGCACTATCACCATGCAATTTTAGCGTAAGTTTCCGAAGCTTTTTCGCCCAATCTGGCGCAAAATTTTATCACGACGCGTTGCTTTTGATTTCTTTTCTGCATTTTCGTGACGAGCTCCACCAACACACGTCTACTCAGCACGACACAGCAGGTGAACTAAACAAGCTAGAGCAATGATAAATATATCAATGGAGAGGGGAAGGGGGAAGGGAATTTCAAGGTCGCAGGTTTACCACAAGTGCGGCAATAAAATTAGTCGCATTACCTAATTGTCACACCTTGTATCACAGATTTGTATACTTGGAGCTTTGTTTTCCTGTGTATGTAGCTCGTCTTCAAGATCGTCAAAGCTGAATAAACGATTTTATTTGCAAGCTGTATTGTTCGGCGTATTTCGTCTCTTTCATCACCGGTTCTCGTTATTTTGCCACCTAAATACAAAAATTCGCTCACATTTTCGATACTGCATTCCCCAAGTGTGATATTTTGTGTACTTGAAGTATTTTTCCTCGACTGCCTCATAAGCTTTGTTTTATTCTCATTGATTTGTAGCCCTACTAGTTTCACTTCGTTGTCGAATTTCGCTTCGTTGTCGAATTTCAGGAAGAGTTCGTTGGCAGTTGTTTATGACCTTGGCAAAATGTTGATGTCATCCGCAAAGGCTACTACTTGGCTCGACTTGTATAGTAATGCACCTCGTGCATCGACAGGCAGCTTTCTTATGATGTACTCCAGAGCCAAATTGAATAGCAATGGAGCCAGGCATCGGTGAGTTGGTTATTGCTGTGGACTTGGGAGGTTGTCGACATCATTGTCATTTTGGTAAGAGGCACTTATTTGGCTGGGATGCCAAAGCAAAGCATTATTTGGTACAGCTCGCTACGATCAATACTGTCGCATGCTTGCTTTAAGTCAACGAATATTTGGTGTCCGTCTATCTGCTCGACAGTGAACAATTGGTCTATTGTCGATCTACCTGCTCTAAAACCGCCTTGATACTCCCCAATAATACTGTTGGGGTATAACCCGATTTTATTTTCTAAGATCTTTAAAAATGTTTCGTACGCCGTACAAAGTAGTGATATGCCTCTATAATGTTCGCGCTGTAGTTTTTCACCATTTTTGTAGATAGGGAGTATAATTGATTGGCTCCAGTCTTTCGGCATATGCTCTTGCTGCCAAATGTGCTGGATGACTTTGTGAATAGCTTTATGAACACTGTTGCCACCATTTTTGATAAGCTCCACTCGAATCTCATCGATGCCCGGCGCTTTATTATTCTTTTGGGCTTTGATGGTGGAACAAATTTTATCCAAAGTTGGTGGGGCCAATGGAAGCTCTCCGCAGACATCTCTTGGCTCCGATGCTCTGGAGCTGTGCGGATGATTAAGGAGGCTCTTGAAATATGATGCCCATCTTTCCTTAATCTTGATTTCATCAACGATGATATTGCCGATGTCATCACGACAAAGCGTGGTTTTGGGCTGATAGTCCTCGGTATATACGGACGTCAAGTATGCTCGAGGCCCAACGTTGTTGGATCAGGATATGGTCGATCTGGCTTTATGTGTTGCCATCCGGTGATACCCAGGTCGTTTTATGAATGCGTCGACGTGGCAAGCAAGTCAAACGTATGACTAGATTTCTGCTACATGCAAAGTCAATGAGGCGCTCGCCGTTGTCATTTGTTTCGTCGTGGAGGCTGTATCCCCGCTCGTTCCCCGATAAAATAGCTCATTGCCGACCTTAGCGTTGGAATCACCCAGAATTATTTTTGTGTTGCTTGTAGGCAAAGAGTCGACCAGTCTTTCCAGGTGGTTATAGAATGTTTCCCTCATTTCTTCGACCTTTTCTTCGGTCGGGATGTGAGCATTTATCAGCTAGATTTTGAAGAATTTCGCCTTGAATTCAATAACATGCGATTTCAACTCCCAATCCACAATGAAGGCTACTCCAAATTTTCGTTTTCCAGTAGACTTCTGACCTTTGAATAGCGCGTTCGATCTCATGTCTTGAATATACCGTCCAGTTCGTTTCCTGGACTGCCAGTATTTTTCATTTATATTGACTGACCTGTTGTAAAAGGTACTTAATAGCACCTGAGAAATTGAGTGATCTGACATTCCAGGATCCAATGCCAAAGTCGTTTCCTGTTTGTGAGGTCATTGCCGTGAGTCCAATCCATTCCAAGACCCTTCGACAGGTTTGGTCAATTTCATATCCTACATGTCATCTACATAGTTGGCACGGAATTGTGTACTGCTTACTCCAGTTCACCGTAATCTGAATTGCTTATGGAACAAAGTTCTCAGCATTCGCGACAAGGCTTGCGAACAACTTGAGCATTATATGATTTCTCCATTGAGATCAGTAAAACGGTGGAACGGTTATTTGGACATCGGGGGAAAACAGGCCAAAAATCGAGCGAGTGTTTCGCCAACGTCTGTGTCTGTGTCTGTGCGCATAACCAGAGTTTATGTGAACAGAAAACGAGCGAGGAGTGCCCATTATGTTTGCAGGCGATGTTTTCTAGCGTGTTACACGTTGATTGCTGGAAGAAGCTACGAAATCAATATTTTTTCCAATATACATACCTGTATTCTCGCCTATTCTGTCAACGAATCAAATCCACGAGCGCCTTGAAATATGATGCCCATCTTTCCTTAACCCTGGTTTCATCACTGATGATGTTGCCGATGTTATCACGGCGGAGCATGGCCTTGGGCTGATATCCACGTTTCAGGCTTTTCACTACTTTGTCTGCTTGATAAAGATTGATTTGCTACAACAGAATTTATTTTCATCTATATAATATACAATTGATTACACTTCTAACATCCCTTAATTTTGTTAGATTTTATCAATTATCCATTTAAAACAGTATAAAATTATTCCATTTAACTCTAAATATAATTGTTTGCAATTTTTGTATTTCTTATGCACACAAGAAGTAAAGTCTGTTAATAATGAGTTCGCGCTGTTGCATTCAGTCGGGTCGAGACCATTTTGCTACGCTTTATTTAGAATAATGTTGTCTTGGTGTTTTTGAGGCGTAGCAAAACAATCGATTACGACTCCTAAAAAAATAAACTGGCTATGTAGAAACTATCAACACAACAGCTTACAAATACTCTTTGAATCAAACACAATAGACGCAACCATTTTGAACTTACATATTTAAAGTTGCGATCAAGGCACAGCTGCCATACGGTAAAGCAAGTTTGGCGCCTTTTATTGATAACAAATGAGCTTCTGTGTTGAACATCCATTCATCTAAGGGTAGTAATGTGTCATCGAAAAATAATAAGTATAAATACTTCAAAGTTTCTGCTAAAAAGAAACTCTGCCGTACATCATCTTCTTGCGGTTTATCAAGATAAACACTTCTAATGGCCGACTACCCGTGATTGGCCCGAATGTATTTTTCTCAAGCTTGCAGAGCATCCCAGCCCAGATTGCGATATTTTGGTCGTACCTCAGTCACCACAGGATGAAGTACGCCTCAAACGTTTTCGGTCGCAAAATATAATATTTCTCTTGTGACTTCAATGTTTGCACTTGCTTGACTATCGGAAAATCTAAATGCCTCTGGTAGAAGATGGGCTCGCGCTCGGATATAACTCTCGGGCCATATAAATAACATATTTGTCAATCATTTGCCAACTTCCATGAACTTTTCAATATTTTCATTTTGTTTCGTCGTCGTGCCAAGTGAAAATATACCTCTCGCACAACAGGTACCATATTCACTTTAGAATACGGCGGTTCCCGGGCAGGGATCTGTTAGAAATGAAGTATTCACTAGAGCCAATTTGCCCAGGCCAAATTCGCTCACCACCATCAGCGTAAATGTGGAACATACCTTTTTGGGTGATTCATTTGTTCGAATATTAAGTATCATTCGTTGTTGTTTCATGTTTGCTTAGGAGCCAGAGGATATAAAATTCAGAAAAACGTTGACTGTGGCACAGAGCGACACTTACCGAAACACACAGCACAACGAAAAACTCAGAACAATCTGCCGACTTGCCGATGGCAGTACGGCAGTCCGTTAGCCGACGACAAAACGCGAAGAACGAAGCCGCAACGTCTCGTGGCGGTTCCCTGACAGAGGTCTGTTGTAGTGAAAGTAGGTATACAGATGTCCGTACAGGACTGCAGCGATGGTCTGCTGCCCCAGCGGAAGCGGATGTTAAGATCCGCCGAGATTGGCCTTGTCTGAGGACGCGTGAATGCGCCGGCAGGCTAGCGTTGCGGTGTCGTGGGGCGGGTTCTTTCCTCCTAGCACAAGGACCCACTACAAAAATATTTCGCATTCACGAATTAGAAAGGGTCAAAAATGCCGATCGACTGGTTTCGAGGCCGAGGTAACCTACTAAGGTTTGGAATTGCTTGTTCAGAGAACAAGTTGAAACGAACAAAAACGGACGGACTGGCGGAGACCTCGTCATTACGACGATCCTTATGGCCCACAAATAAGAGTGGGGAGTCCAGATGGACGTGGTGCCTCCTCGCACATTCCCAACCGGATCAAGATCCAAACGCAGACGTGGCCATATATTTCACTTTTGAGTGGAAAACTCATACAAACATAATTTGCATGAACTTTCCCATCAAAAGAGAAATATAGACGTAACCGATTTATGTTATAGAATTATATGACCGAATTACATAACCCTATACCATAAAAGGGCACGCGAACGGAAGGCCACTCTACCCGGCAAGAGCGCCTGGAAACAACAAAACGGTGGAGCGCGCCCGATGGCTAACCCATATCAGTGAAAAAGCCCGCCATTTTATGACTTATTCCATCCAGGTTGCACCTTTTGTGCGTTTTAAAACTTCACTGTTGTAGAAACTGTGACACTTAGAATGGTACAAGACTGAGACATTACATCAAAACATTTTGATGGTCATAATAAAGAAACTTGTATTCTTTTGCAGTTCCTTCACATAATCCCATTTCGGTTAAAGGTATTAATTGCAGTTATCTTTGCACCATTAAAACTGTTCACAAGTAAATCCGAGAACTATATTTAGAAGCTATCTTATCTTGGAACATGTTCCGCCAATTAACCACTTCCGGGTTTAGGATTTCAAACACGCGAATCAACAGAACACGCGAGAAAATGTCAAAAGCTGGCAACTAAATACTTTCGTAATTAGTCTTAATTTTGTTTATTTGATATCCGCAGGCCAATTCTCTTTTTTCTTTAAAAGCCATCGGGCCTTGCTTTGTTGTGTGAGCAGACGCGTTTCGACTACTTCGAGTCATCTTCAGTGTCTAAAGGATTTATTGAAGGGAATGACTTTATATAGTCGTAGGATGGGTTATTAGATCAGGTAGTAAATTACGCTCAAGTGCATAATTTAGCAATTGTAATTTACTACCTGATCTCATTACTCATCCGCTTAACCCATCCTAAGACTATATAAAGTCATTCCCTTCAACACATCCTTCAGACACTGAAGATGTAGTCGAAACGCATCTACTCACACAGCAAAGCAAGGCCCGACGGCTTTTAAAGAAAAAAAAAACTTTCGTAATTGATAGAAAATGGGACAAATAGAATCTACCCGTGGGTTTTAATACAAAAATGGTTCCTTGCTTCTTTAAATAAATTGTAAACAGACACTCGCCCGAATCCATTAAAGCACAATATCAATCGTCATCCGTTGTTCGTTAGAGATTAGTTGAATTTCGGAACCGGCAAGACCTTTGCACAACTCTGTATCAATAATCACATAGCGTAGCACTCCTAACAGTTTTCAAGTTTCACTCCGTTCTTGATAAAATTACACTTTTTCATCGCTCGTCACTTTGGTTACTTGCTTCAAACCGCAGTTAGCCTCGCACTCTCTTCTTTTTCCGAACATGAACACAATAAACTTTGCTTGTTCAGTATACAACTACACCAATGAACCCAATTAGAAGATTCTTGCTCTAGTTCACAACGGTGTTATACTTCCTAAACCCATATCACAACATCCAGACGCGTCCTAAGGCTTTGTACGGATGTGTCTTCGTACAGAACGTGTTGCCAATGAAATGAAAGACCAGGTATGTTCAATTACTAACTTAAATTCTATTGACAAAAATATACAAAGTTTATGTGGAATTTTTATACTCGTCCGTGTTGCTCCGTGGATGGATGTCGAGCAAGAGCAAGTTCCAACCCAGCGCGAAGCTTTGACCACATTCAGCCCGATTGCCGCGACAACGAATTGATTAACGGCCACCACTGGAGGCGACAGAGACGCTACATTACTCCCTCCCGAGTGGCGTTGACACTTGTAGTTAATGTTACGATATTACTTGAAATGTGACGCCCCGGCGATGTTTACATCTGAAGACCTAACCAGTGGATAGGACCCAGAGCAAGATCGTTAATAAATTCGCGGCGCCGCAACTGACTTACTGCTTTCTTGTAAAAGCAGGGGGAGGTTCTTACTTGGCGGGTACGTCCTTAATGATGTCGGCGGAGGATTGATCGGTGGAAGAATGCAGCGCCAAGTCGGTGCAGGAGTGTTGTGCGTACGGGGTGATACATTCCTTGTGGTTGCTGCGTGTGACGACCTTGGTGCGTGTGTTACTTGCGGTTGAGTGGAGGAATCGTGTGTGAAACTGGAACTTTCTTCATGGCCTGGCTTTCTTGAAGTGGTGTTGCGATTCTTGATTGGAGAAGACTGGGAAACTTCAAGAAACGCAGGCTTCAGATTTTCTGTCGAGACATTGACTTTGCGACCGTTAACGTCGATGGAGTACACCCACTCTGAAACTCTTTGCAGTACCTTGTGGGGGCCCGAGTAGGGCTGTGTGAGTGGCTTCTTAACCGCATCGATTCTCAAAAATACGTGAGTGCAGTTAGGCAAGGCTTTGTTGTGAAATGTTACTCTTGACCCGTGCCGCAATGGGTTGGCGGGTTGCAGTTGACTCATCGTCTTGCGAAGATGGACGATAAACTCGTGAGGTTCAGCTCTGGTGTTGCTGGGAGCTATCAATTCTCCTGGGAATGAAATTGTTGTCCCGTAGAGCATTTCTGCGCATGAAACTGCCAAATCTTCTTTGACGGTGCCTCGCAACCCCAACAACACCGTTGGAAGGATGTCCGGCCAGCAATGGTTATTTTCGTGGCACATGATGGCAGCCTTGAGTGTACGGTGCCATCGCTCAATAAGTCCATTTGAAGCTGGGTGGTACGGTGACGTTCTGTTTCTTTCGCAGCCGATGAACCCTGATAATGCTTTAAACAGAGACGATTCGAACTGGGTTCCTTGGTCTGTGGTTATGGTTCGCGGTACTCCAAATCGTGCCACCCAATTATTAAAGAATGCTCGTGCCACTGACTGCGCTGTCTGATCTGCCAAAGGGGCAGCCTCTGGCCACCGTGAAAACCGATCGATCATCGTTAGACAGTACTTGTATCCTTGTACTTGGATGGGTGGGCCGATGATATCCAGATGAACGTGTTGGAATCTCGCGTCGGGCACTTGAAAATCTTGAAGAATATTTCTTTGGTAGCGGCCAATCTTTGAGCGCTGACAAGGCCCAAACGAACGTTTAAATCGATAGTCGTGGGCATCGTGATCTCTTCGATTCGGGACAAGGCGTCCGCTACGTCGTTAGTGGACCCCGGAATATATCGAAGGTCTGTGCAAAACTGTGACACGAAGCTTAAGTGCCGCAGTTGACGAGACGAGGCCTTAGCGGCTGGCTGTTGAAATGCAAACATCAGTGGCTTGTGATCGGTCAATACATGAAACTCTGCACCCTCCAAGAAATGACGGAAATGACGGATGCTATCGTACACTGCCAGGAGTTCGCGGTCGTATACACTGTATTTAGTTTCTGATGCGGAGAGCTTCCTTTGATGGAAAGCGAGAGGTCGCCATTGTCCTTGTTGCTTCTGCTCGAGCACCGCTCCAACCGCTAAGTTTGAAGCATCAGTCGCCAGTCTTAAAGGTTCGTTTGACCTAAAATGGACCAACATAGTGGCGTCCGCCAAGCTGTTTTTGCAATTAAAAAATGCCTCCTCTGCTTTTGGTGTCCAATTGATAGGTGTCTTATCGTTTTTTTTTTGCTTTAGCTAAATATTTACTTAGCGGTGCTTGAAGCTGAGCCGCGTTTTTAATAAACCTACAGTAGAAATTGATCGTTCCTAAAAAACGGCGGAGTTCGTTTACATTGGACGGCTTTTTGAAGTTTCGAATAGCGTTGACTCGAGACGGTGGCGGTGAGATTCCATGTTCGTTGATCAAGTGGCCCAAGTATTCGATTACCTTAACGCCGAAGGAACATTTTTCAGGGTTTATTTTCAAACCGAACTTCGCCAGTCTATCAAACACCTGTCGGAGGTGTTCCACGTGTTGTTCTCCTGACTCCGATGCGATTAATATGTCATCTATATAGCAGATGCAAAAATTGAGGCCTAGGAGCACTGTGTCCATAAATCGCTGGAACGACTGAGCCGCGTTGCGGAGGCCAAAAGTCATAACTGTGAACTCGTATAACCCAAACGGAGTCACAACCGCTGTTTTTGGTATGTCGTTTTCCTCTACCGGGATTTGGTGGAAAGCTTGGAATAGGTCGATTTTTGAAAAATATCGTTTTCCGGCTAGGTCTATAGTGACGTCCTGTATATGGCGCATCGGATATTTATCCGGGATTGTGGCTGCGTTAAGGCACCGGTAATCTCCACAGGGTCGCCACGAACCGTTTTTCTTCTTGACGAGGTGAAGCGGACTTGCCCATGGGCTGCTCGAAAGGTGACAGAAACCCTGTTCCAACAAATACTTAAACCCTGCTTTGGCAATTGCGAGTTTGTCTTTGTTGAGCGTGCGTGGGCGTTCCGATACGGGTGGGCCAGTCGTAGCTATAAAGTGACGAATATTATGTTCCGTTGGCTTTGTTCTAATGGTTGGGTCGGTCAATACTGGAAACTTCCTTAGAAGAGCGTGGTAGCGGCTGTTAGCATTTATCACAGAAACGGTTGTAATGATTTTCGAAATGTCCGTGTAGGACGCGGGTGCCGATGGTCTGGCACAAGTGTCAGCGAGCTAAAACAACACCGAGCTCAGCTAACTAGCTTCGCTTAACGACCGCGTACGCGTGCTTGACGACTAGCATTTGCGGGATCATATGAGGCGGGTTCTTGTCGAGCCACGAAGCTACACTACAAAATACTTATCACGCGTACTCTACTCTACAAGACGTACCGATCAATTTTTATTATCTTAAGAAATGTTCTATTAGGTGTTAATTAAGCTACTCTACAGTAATTCAATATTTTTTTTTTTGCCTCGTTAAAGTTAGCGGACACGGAGGCTTGAGACAAACGCAAACATTACACAAAAAGCAACCGTTACTTTCTCCGAAGAAGGTCGTTGCATTACAAGGGGAATGTCAAACATAAAGATTTTGAAGTGGCTAAAGTGAACCACTCATCTCTGCATAAAGGATGGAAACTTGACGGATGTAGTTTACACTAGTAAAACAACAAACTAAGCAGTTTCGACGAGGTGACCACCTTATCTCTTCAGGAGCAGCCACTCCTGATCACCACGGGGCTGCTCGACTGCTTATGTTTATTACAGGACAGTCTCTTCGATGCCGACCCAGACATGGAGAGACTGAAGGGTTTCGCTCTTCACTAGTAAAGAAACAATTGTTTCCGCAGTGGAGAGATGGTGGTTATAATTTAAGGCCCCTCTCCTTGAATACAAGTCCCTGTCTTCAACGAAAGTATGCTAATAAAAACCGCTAACCAATCATAAAAACAAATCGGGTGTCGGTCAGGACTAATTGATGATGCGGATTTTATCACTGCCGGTCATCAGATTAGCTCCCAGCAAAAAATGACGCAACTCCAAGCAGTGTATTTGAAAACCCCTGGCACCATCAGTTTGTTCAAAATTAGAACTGTCCGACTACAACCTTTATAAAAATGTGCAAACCTTTCTTTTGGTAACATTAAGGGACGAACTACTCTATAACATCATCGGCATGTTCAGGCGGCAGAGCCACCAAGAACGAAGAACTCCAGAAGATGCTATAGACCTTATTATACCGAAGACAAGACAAACAACACCAAACAAAGTTTATCGGTGACTCTATCTTTACTTTACGGAACCCTCCAAAGTATGCTACGTTAATATCAAATGGTGAGATCGACAATAAAAATTGAATCGGTTCATCTGCCGACAGCAAAATTAAAAATGTGAGAACTCGAAGGAGAGTAATGTTGTTTCCCCTTCGGGCCCTACGTTGGGCGCCATTGTCATGATTTTCGAAATGTCCGTGTAGGACACGGGTGCCGATGGTCTGGCACAAGTGTCAGCGAGCTAAAACAACACCGAGCTCAGCTAACTAGCTTCGCTTAACGACCGCGTACGCGTGCTTGACGACTAGTATTTGCGGGATCATATGAGGCGGGTTCTTGTCGAGCCACGAAGCTACACTACAAAATACTTATCACGCGTACTCTACTCTACAAGACGTACCGATCAATTTTTATTATCTTTAGAAATGTTCTATTAGGTGTTAATTAAGCTAATCTACAGTATTTCAATATTTTTTTTTTTTTTTGCCTCGTTAAAGTTAGCGGACACGGAGGCTTGAGACAAACGCAAACATTACACAAAAAGCAACCGTTACTTTCTCCGAAGAAGGTCGTTGCATCACAAGGGTAATGTCAAACCTAAAGATGTTGAAGTGGCTGAAGTGAACCACTCATCTCTGCATAAAGGATGGAAACTTGACGGATGTAGTTTACACTAGTAGTTTTACTAGTGTAAACTACATCCGTCAAGTAGTTTGTTGTTTAACAAACTAAGCAGTTTCGACGGGGTGACCACCTTATCTCTTCAGGAGCAGCCACTCCTGATCACCACGGGGCTGCTCGACTGCTTATGTTTATTACACGGTTTCGCAGCGCGTGCGGTTAACTCGGCCTTGTGTAGAAGATTGCGAATGCGGATCAGAAAGGCGTTTATTCTGCATGTCCACTAATAGGCCAAAATTCCTTAGAAAATCGGCTCCCAAGATAGGGCGGGACACAGTTGCAACGTAGAAGCTCCACCGGAAGTCGCGTCGTAGTCCGAGCGAAAGATTCAGTGTAGTTTTTCCAAAGGTGTCGATTTGTGTACCGTTTGCAGCGAAAAGCTTCGGTGATGATGATTTGTTGTTACGTTTTAGTAATGAGGCGGGAATTACCGAAACGTCTGCGCCTGTGTCGACTAAAAATATTAGCTTACTTCTTGGGTCTGACACTAGTAGGCGATTAGAATTGCAACCGCTAGCTTTCGCCTGTGAGGCTAGCGGTTCGATACGTTTCCCGACGTCCCAAGTCGGAATTCACAAGGAGATTGGCATCGTCTTGCCCTCGCACCGAATCGTTTGTGGTAGCTACACCAATTATTCGTCGGTTTTTTTTGAACTGAGGAATTTTGTTGACCGGAACAGCGGCATGCGTTGCATCGTGCGTTGTTTGGATTGTGTGCGCTGGATTTAATTCGACCTATCTCCGAACGGAGTTCTGCGATTTTAAACTCCATGCCTTCGACGTCGGCGGTCTCCGTTGATTTACCCTCGGGACGACGTTGCACATTGGCCAGCATTTCCGTTGCTTCCTAGCTTGCAATCCGGTCCGCTGCGTTGGCCAACTTTTCCAAGGTTTGTTGCTCAGAGGCGGCCAAAATAGAGCGTATATTCGACGGAAGGCGCTGCAGCCACAGGTCTTTGATCATAACCTCTGGCATGTCGATACCTGCAATTGCCTGCATCTTGCGCAATAGACGCGACGGACGTTGGTCGTCCAACTCCAAATTGTACAGCAGCTGTCTGAGTCTTTCGTGCTCTTTTAAACCGAATATTGACAACAACCGGGATTTTAATGCCGCGTACTTATTTACGGCTGGCGGCGACTTGATGATATCAGCCACCTGTGAAATCACAGAAACTTCCAGTTCTGCGATCACTCTGTCGACTCGGGCTTGATCGCTGGAGATTTTGCCGGTGCGGAATTGTGCTTCAATCCGCAAAAACCACAAATCCGGCTCGTCTTGCCAAAATGGAGGTAGCTTAATGGCGATGGCGCTGATTTCTTGACTGGGTACTGGGCTCATGGCCCCGCTGTCTGCGTCCTGAAACTCTTCCTCGGCCATTAAGACAATTTTAAAAAACTACCTTCTGGGGTCACCAATGTACGGATGTGTCTTCGTACAGAACGTGTTGCCAATGAAATGAAAGACCAGGTATGTTCAATTACTAACTTAAATTCTATTGACAAAAATATACAAAGTTTATGTGGAATTTTTATACTCGTCCGTGTTGCTCCGTGGATGGATGTCGAGCAAGAGCAAGTTCCAACACGGCGCGAAGCTTCGACCACATTCAGCCCGATCGCCGCGACAACGAATTGATTAACGGCCACCACTGGAGGCGACAGAGACGCTACAGCTTCACCGAACATCATTCTTTCCGCCTGCACTAGATGGCGATAGTCATTGTTGTAAGAATTTGCACAATGGTGATATGCAAAGTGTAATACGTGTACTTGTATATACAACACCCAATTATTTTGGATGAATGCAACAACAGGGGAACGAATGAAATAGCGGCGAACCGTGGAACCGACACACTCCGCAAACCGTTCTCCCGCTCGTTTATTATGAGTTACATGTGGTACACATTAAATTCCACAATTCGAATCACACCGCTTGGCGTTCGCACTCAACTCCCTTAGATTTTCTACAACTCCGCCAAATCCGAGTTATTGTCGCGCGAGTTCTCAAACTTATCTCTTGGCGTGTTTGCGGTTTCGCGATCTCAAGCGAACTTCTCGATCCGTCCCCAAAACAAGTATTTTCTTTCTTCCCATCCCGTGCAAATGGTGAATCGCCTCAGCTGATTCCATCAGCTCTTGTTCCCTTCTCTTCCGTGATGTAATACACCGTTGAGGAGTATTACATCAGCGTCATAATATACTCAACTAGTAACCACACTCCATCAACCCTCCGGAAAAATTCGAACACAAGCCGAACAGAGAGCCATAAATCTTCGGTAGCAGGTAGGTAGGTAAATGCTGATGCGAGGATTGGCGCGAATATAAACATATGCTTCGATGAGAGATTTCAGGACTACCATATCTCAAAACATCAATAACTTTGCAGAAAAACAAATTCGTTCCATGCAATCTTTTAGTTTTTTATTAGGATGTGGCAGCACTCCCATGTTCTGAAATGCGTAAAAGAAAATGTGGGTCGGAAATTTTATTTGCATTTTGCTTTGTTTCTTGAGCGCGCCAAACATGGGATCAGCTCTCATGCCCCGGATCAGCGGACGTGCCCCTGAGAAAATTCAAAAAGTGTGCAACACAGGGTAAATGAAAGGTGTAGGTACTAGTTGAGTATACTATGATCAGCGTTACTCACACCCGGAATTTTACATGCAGATTGGATATTTTTAAAACAGAATTTAATTAAAGTAGAAAAATTGGATGTAAGGAAATGTGAAATTTAGTAAACAAATTTAAATGAGGATTTAAAAGGGGTGAAGAAATTTAAATAAAGTGAAGAAATTTTAACTATAGCAAAAAACGAAAATTTTGAATTGTTACAAAAGTTAAATCTCATGACGAATAAAATTAAAGGGAGGCATTTAAATTATAATACACAGGAAAATTGGAATGAAATGACAGTAAAAAAAATAATAATAAGAAAAAGTGTTCTACAAAATTAGGATTACAAATAAAATAATAACATGTTTTTTTTTCAAATCTGCCACATAATTCCGAGTAGGAAGGTTTTCGAGCAGTATGATTGTGCGACGGCTCGATTAATACACTGTCATTCCGACACTTGTTGGACCGATTGGGGTTGCTAGATTGCCAAATGTCTGATCCCTCTCTAAAACCAAGACACAGATTTTAACAGGTTTTTTATTTTCCACCTACCTTCAAGCTAGTTAAGGGACTCTGATGGGAGATCGAAGACCCTGCATGCAATAACAATGTGTATTAGCTTTACTCAGAGCTGAAAATTGTGTCCATAAATTTTAGTACTACGACCTTAGTGTTTGTACATTCACATTAAATAAATTTGATGGCAAACAATAATTGTTTACTTATCTATTTGCATCAATACGAATAAAAATGCTGCTATAATTAAAGCTTAATTTTCATATCCACTCCATAAAACCAAATACCTTTGCGATTTTCATAGCTTGTGTAGCCAAACAATCTAGGACAAATAAACAAATGGGTCCAGCTCCTTGAATGAGTTTGTTTGATGGGAAATCCGTTGGAATATCCTTAGTAATAAAAATTTACTTTATTAGTATCTCATAAATAGACAGTTTTATCAAAGTTCTTACCGCTTCCTTCAACACTCCAACAATTTTGGAAATTGTTTGATTCGGGTCATCGAACTCTTGCGGTTGGTCAAAATCCTTTCCCAATTTTCGTATCAACCAAGCACATATCGATGTGAACATAAAGAATTGTTCTCCCGGGTTCGTTGATTTTACGAAGTAAAATTTACTTAATGGCTTCATTTTCATCTCACGTAAAAGTTGTTTTTCATAGTTCAGCAACTTTAATTTCTCTATCAAATCGTCGGCTTGAAAAGTCGTTAACGGCAAAATGTTCGATTGTTCTTTTTCAAGAGCGGCTTGAAATTCGGCTTGCATCTTTTTGTATTTTTGCGAAGTTACAAAATTTACTTGATTCTGAAACTTCACTTATCTTTATAAATACTAAATATCCTTTGAAGTTAATTTGTTTGTGCCTATGGAAATTGTAACGATGGCAACGTAGAAAACCATGCGATATCTAGTGGAAAGATTCTGTACCATAAGCGAACATATAAAACTGGTTTTTGTCCTCAATAAGAAAGTAGAGAACAGATTGCATAAAGCTGTTCTCACTCTAATATATATTTATGGTAAATTGGTACGCGTAAAGACGATTTAAGGTTTAAAGTATGACAGTTTTTAGATCGTCTCTAGTAAATTTCATAGAAGCAATTTGGCTTAACTCAAATCCCCAAAAACAATAATGCCCATATAACTCCCATTGTATATGGTAAGCTTACACTAATTATAACCAAATGCCAAACATTTTATAGCATTCCGGAGATGACATTTTCCGTTTGAAAACCGGAATCTTAAACGGTTTTTGATACGTAAACAAACAATGGATAGAAATAAACTCGGAATTGATGAATTTTCTGATTCATTTTCTCGGGAAGATGTGATTTTCGAATACAGAAATCTGCAAAATAAGTACAAGCATTTAAAATCAGTGCACGATGAAGATCAACAAAAAATTTATGAGTTAAAACGTAACTGGGAGACAGCAACAGCAGCGGAATCGTACCTATCACAGGAACTGGAGATCCTGACAGCGTCTCAATCTACGGAAATTGAGAAAGTGCAATTGAAATATCAATATGAAATTGATGTGTTGAAGAAGAAGCATTCTGAAGTTGTATCGGAAAATAATTGCCTTGAGCAGAAAGTGGAAGAATTTAGGGATAGAAATGAGGAGCTTGAACGGAAAATTGAAGAAATGGAAGGTGCTCCGCAGAAGGAAATGCTATCGATATCCAATGGTAGTATGGAGAGGGAATTTCAGTTGGCAAAGGAGAATTTGGAGTTGCTGGCCAAGGTGGATGAATGCCGTGATAAAATGACGTCCTCGATGATGAACATTGCTGAAAAGGAGGTGAGTGATTTTTCGTGACCGATTTGATTATAATTTTTTTTCTTTTGACGGTTCTTTTAAATACCTGCATTCGCTACCTCTTTCCATCACTCTTTCATCGTCGCACAACGCTCGTGCGATCTGCACTACACATGTCGTCAATTCCTACGTGTGCCGCCCAGGCAAAGTGAAAAATTCGGTATAAGGGGTGTAGTGAAAAGTAGTTGGTTTAAAGTCCGTTCAGGCCTGCAGCGATGGTCTGGTGCCTCGGCTAATGAGGATGTTGAGATCCGCCGAGATTGGCTTTGTCCGCGGAAGCGTGAACGCGCTGGCAGGCTAGCGTTGCGGTGTCGTGGGGCGGGTGTTTTCCCCTAGCACAAGGACCCACTACAAAAAAAAAATTTCGCATTCACCAATTAAACAAGTAAAAATGCCGATCGACTGGTGTCGAGGCCGAGGTAACCTACAATGTTTGTTCGAAGAACAAATTGAGCCGGGCAAAAACGGACGGACTTACGGAGACTTCGTCGTTACCGACGATCCTTATGGCCCACAAATAAGAGTGGGGCATCCATATGGTAGCGGTGCCCCCTCCCAACCTCCCAACCGGATCAAGATCCAAACGTAGACGTGGCCATGTATTTCCCATTTGAGTGAAAAACTCATACAAACATAATTTGCATGACTTTTTCCCTCAAATGAGGAATAGAAGCGTAACCGATTCACGCCATACCGTTATGCAATGAAATCACATAATCCTATGTCATAAAAGGGCACGCGAGCGGAAGGCCACTCTACCCGGCCAGAGCCCCTGTTAAGCAAAAAAAAGAAAGAGCGCGCCCGGTGGCAAGCCCATTCTAGAGGAGAAGCCTGTCATCGTTACGGGTCCTATACCCGGTCAGGTCGAAAGAAATTGAAAGACCGAGTTTTAAGTTTTAACAATCCATTATTATTATTTATATACCGATGTTAAACAATTGATTTTATTCTATTATATAAAATTTACGCTTCACAAAAGATTACCTGCAAAAAGCCCATTTTTAACAAGACTGTCAACAAAAAAGGTTTATTCTTCTAGCAGCAATTTCAAATAGGATGAACCGTCGAAATATATAGATTACTTACAAAAAAAAACATATTTCTTTTGATGCGAAGGAATGTAAATCAGACAGAGTCAATCATTCAGTTAATTTTATAATCGAATAAATAGAACTAACCATAATGGTCCCATTCAAAATTTAAAAACAATAGTGAATTCAAACTGACTTTATTCCGACCAATTATTAATGCATTTCCTCTCATGGATATTTAGCTATCGTTTCCCATCGGTATCATATTATTTTAATAAATTTTATTTGTGTATCGTTACCTTCTTTTTACTTTACATAAAGTAACGTCAATCAAACCTTACTTCCCCAAAAAACAAGACGAGACTCTTATAGCTATACATTTACGTTGGTATTATTGACTTGCAAATTATAAATTTATACTTGTATCAAAAAAAAGGCATTAAAATTATTATTTAATTTTTACAATCTGCGTTTCCCTCACTGGAACAAAATTCCCAGATAGAATGCGTTGTCTTATTGAAACACGTCATTGGCGGGACCCTAAATTAGAGTCAGTCCTGTGTGTTTACTTGTTTTTGGTGCACTCAAAGTAGGGTCAACTATCGTTTTCGCTTATCTTCAACATCCAAAATGACCCAGTGCGGACTGCTACCATTGTCATCAGGACCAACACAACGGCGGATGATCGACAAGTTTGTTATTTTTCCGATTAGAGAAGCTGAGCGATTTCAAATTGTTTGCAACAGCTTGCAAATTCAATAATAATTCATGGTCAGTTCATTACGGTATTTGTAGTGTATAGAGCCAAACATCCACCATCAGATCGAATTTCCCATTGTCGTGTTTTATCAATTTCGCAGCACGTACACTCTCACCAAAAAGGACGGGTTTCTGAACAAGTCTCGAAATGATGTTTCGCTAGGATGCACTGAAATAACACAACGATAACCCCAACCCATGCCTCAAAAAATAACTGTGTTGTACTCCTCTCCTTGTTCGAAATTTGACACCGCCAAGGTCACAGTCATATACTTCCCGAAAGGGTTTCCAATGAAGGAGCTGGCTAGATGCACTTTTTAGTTTTAAACACGATTCCGATGACGACCGCCCCAGCATCCAATTACATGGAGGGAATTTTCCTTTTCGCATCGCCCACTTTCAATGAATGAATGTCACGGCCTCAAAAGGCCACCAGATTTTATTCTCGGTGAGTTGCAAACAAACAAAACTGTCGCGTTATAATTTGGATGTCGCATCAGTTTCCCAAGATCTCACGCCATTCTTCACTTTCAATAACAATGTTCACACACACTCGTATAGAAGGCGGTCGAGACACGTTTTCGTTTGAGGTGTCTTGAAATCGTACGATTCACTCACTCTGCTAACATAACCCCAAGCAGAAACACGAAAACAAGACGGGCCGCGCCAACGTCAGAACCGAATCGAATTTTTTTTCCGTTCTTCCCGATAGAACAAATTCCAACCCAGAAACACCAAGCGACGAGTTGCCGCACAGGAGAGCATATTCCACACGAAGTTTCTTGATGTTTACATAGAAGAAATTCAATTTGAAACGATTGCACTTGATTGAGAGTAATTTGGAACTCGTGGGTGATTTGCTGCTCTATTTCATAAAAGCGGCAATACGATCGGCAATGCGAAATATGCGACTCGGCCGAAAAGAATTCCACGAAAATGACGTTGACACAGTTTGGTTTTTTGCGTGGATGTAATCGAGACGGGATAACACCTGATAGTTGTAGCAAAATGGACAGCGACGTAAGCGATGACTTGCGACTGCAAAACAACTTGAGCTGTTTCGCCCGACTGACTAGCAATCCGCCGTCTATCCAACGACTGTAAACCCACGTTTCGATTCGCCAGCCTCCACTGCAGCATTCGAGAAATAAACGTGAAATTTGCCTGTCTGGCGATATCGATGAGATTAATTCCATTCCTTTGAGGTTTAGGTTAAGTTAATCTGCGGTATTCCCGATCAAGCGAAGAATGGGATGCAATAAAACCACTCACACGATTAATGCTGATTAGAAGATTTCTCATGAACTCTCCTGACAGCCTATGTTGTGGAACAGCTAGGAAAAATTCCAATGGCAAATCACACACTATGTTGCAAATTACTCCTACAACTTACGCGAAGTTTTCGGAACAAGAGCTAAAGTGAGTTTTACCAGTGAGCCGATATTTCGACTTGCACGGAAACTGATCCAAATGGCGACAAAACTTATCGAATTACAATAGGGGTCTGCTCGAACAAAAATTCGCCAATTTTACCCGTGGTTCTTCACAATCTTCCGTGGACTAACTCATCCGTCCAAATCTTTTCTTTCTCCCCTCCCGTCTCGCAAGAGTACTCGAATCCGCTGCTTGCTCAGCCAAGTTCGATTGCATTCGGTAATGCAATATACAGTTGGGATACACAAAATCAGTGTTCCAATGTCCGAAATTTTAATTCGCAGATTTAAAGTTATTCCAAAATTTACAGAAGTAAAGAAAAATGAAAAAGATTTTGAATAATAATAAAAGTTAAATATGAAGAATGTAATTAAAGGGAAACGTTTAAATTTAATACAAAGAAATATGATATAAAATTACATTTAATAATAATAAGGAAAAAAAATATTTTATAAATTACAACTATGAATGTAAATAAGTAATGAAAACTTTTTTTGTTTTTTAATCTGCAATTAAAATTTCGCATAAGGGTTAGGAAGGTTTTCGAGCAGTTTGCTTTGTGACTGCTCGATTACTGCCGGGGGCACACAAAGTGCTGTGAAGTACTGCTTTCTTGCTAGTCTAGTTCAATTCGTGAACAGTTCTCAGAGATAAAAACAAAATAATACGACGCAGTAAAAAAACTCGGAGTTTATAAAAGCTAGCTGTCTTTAAGTATCTCGACGATAGGATCTAAATACCCTAAGATACTGCATTGTTAATCTTCAGTACTTATCATTAATTTGAATGTTCCTTATGTCGTAAGCGTAAGCTATTACAAAGTTGTTGGCTTTTCTTGAATAATATGTATTTATTTGTGATACTTTTATAAAGGGGCTTCGTTCCGATTCACTGGAAATTAGACATTTGAAGATAAACTTAGCTTTCTCCATAGACATGATTTGACTGAAGGTGAGTGCATTTGTCCGTGGATACACTAGCCTTGTTGGAGTGAGAATTGGAACGTTTAGAATATTTTTATAGGCTTTAGTTAGTACCCTGGATTAATATTAAGGTTTTGCTTTGACGATTGACTCCAAATGACCACCGCATAATGGAATGGAGCTTTGTCAGTACAAATGCATTTAATACAATTTTTTTTATATGCATTGGTAAACCTCCATATTACATTATTTATGTTTATGTTTGGCAACCATATCAAACGATGATCTATGGTAAGACCGAGATATTTAATTTCAAACACCCTTTGCAATTTCTCGCCGTCAATTTTTAGGTCATCTTCTATGTCTTCCTTATTCTTCTGTTTAAAAATAATGTATTTTGTCTTTGTAGTATTCAATGCTAGCTTGTTTTCGATAAGCTATAAACGATATTTTTCTAGATACTCATTGATGATTTTCTCCATGGCAACTTTATTATGTCCTGAATAAAGAAGTACAGTATCATCAGCATATCATATATGGTCTACATATATTCAAATAGATAACATACATTCAAATTATTAGTATATTGCAAAAATAAGCTTAGACCAAGTATGGAGCCTCGAGGAACACCCAATTTCATTGGTGCTAGATTTCTCAAGACATTATTAACTGATGTTTATTGGAATCTTCCTTCCAAATAACTTTTAAAAAATTATTTCGGTTTACTTTGAATAACATACGATTCAAGTTTTTGAAGTAGCAGGTCATGACCAACCGTATCAAAAGCCTTCTTCAGGTCCACATAAATTGCAATAACATAATTTCCTTTATTAAGACATTATAATCGCTGAAAAGTGAAGGGAGTGTCACGAGCTTCGGCTCGACGAGCACGAAACCGCGACGAGGCATGCATCCGGGTAGCAGCATATACATTGTGAGAAAAAAGTACCCGGAAATTGCAAATAAAATGCAAAATATTTAATTACAATGAGGCTTGAGACAAACGCAAACATTTTATAAAAAGCAACCGTTACTTTTTCCGGAGAATATCGTTGCATGTAGTTTACATTAAACTAGTAAAACAACAAACTAAGCAGTTTCGATGGGGTGACCACCTTATCTCTTCAGGAGCAGCCACTCCTGACCACCACGGGGCTGCTCGACTGCTTATGTTTATTACACATTATCATCGTGTAAAATCCATGAATTTTTCTTCCACAATTCCGGTCGTTTTCGACGGATGCTCTCACGCAAACGCCTCAATACGGCCAAATAGAACTCCTTATTGACCGTCTGTCCCTCCGGGAAAAATTCATGATGCACCAAACCACGAATATCGAAAAAAAACAATGAGCATCATCTTGATTTTTGAGTGGCTTTGGCGTGGTTTTTTCGGTTTCGGCTCGTTTTTTCCTCCATTCCGATGAAAGTTGACTTATTTGCATGTCAAACTCATAGACCCATGTCTCATCGCCAGTTATAATGTTCTCCATGAATGTGGGATTAGAATTCGCACGACCAAGCGTGTCCCAAGAGACCTGTTCACGGTTCTCTTTTTTGAAGAAAATTCCGTGAAAAGCGCAACGCACTACTGAGGTGTACCGACTTAAGCAGCTGCTGTAAAAAAACTGGTTGACAGATCGCGCTCCTACGGGCGTCCTACCAACTTAACAAAACACATTTTTTTGAAATATCATTTACACGGACAATTCAAATTACAATTTTCGGGTACAACTGTGTTGGCCAGGAAATGCCGTCAGGCCTTGGCTACAAGCTAGTTATGCGGAATCTTGGTGTCATACAGAAACCTTGCATATATGATGCGGAAAAGATGGACAAGATAGTGCGGGCACTCTTCCCCGCCCGTCCGCGTCGACGCTGTCCATGGTGAAACAGCAGTCGAGTGTCCACTCTTCACACAGCTAGAACTAGAAGAGGCAGTCCTTTCACAGAAAGCGAAGAATTCTCCAGGTCCAGATAGCGTTCCAGCTGAAGTGGTGCAACTTGTCTATTACCATTGTCCTGATTTGCTGATCAGCTCATTCAACGCTTGTCTACGGGAGTGGGATTTCCCGGTACGATGGAAGGTCGCGAGGCTTGTGCTGATCAGCAAGGGAAAGAGAAATCCCGGATCGCCGTCTGCGTCATGCATGCTAGACACTGCTGGGAAGGTGCTAGAGAAACTCATCATTGTGCTGCTGATTACCTATCTCCTCGGCAGTAGCCGTACTGCAGCCGTTTAGAGCAGGACGTTCCACCATCAATGCGATTGCAGAAGTGGTGAGCGCGGTCCAAAAAGTAGAGGCATATTCCCCCAACAAGCGACGGATCGTCCTGTTGGTGATACTCGACGTTAGGAACGCCTTCAACTCCGCTAGATTGGTGGATGTTCTGGATACGCTGGAAAACCCCTTTTCAAGCTCGAGAATATCTAATGCGGCTTTTGAGGGACTATCTGAAGGACCGAAACCTGCTCTACGACATGACATATCTATCCTTAGTCCAGACCTGTGAAATGTGTCTTACGACGGGCTACTGAAACTAGAGATGCCAGATGAGTCGCGCTTGATCGGCTATGCGGATGATGTTGCGGCTCTGGTCGCTGGACGCACCGTTGAACAAGCGCAACTTAGACTAGGTAGGCTAATGCGCCGAGTGAGAGACTGGATGACTGCTCGGGGGTTCAGTTTAGCACTGGAGAAAACCGAAGTGGGCATCTTGACAAAAAAGAGAATCCCTAGAGTAAGGATGATCAGTATTGGAGACATACTAATCGAATCGAAGCCAGCGGTGAGGTACCTGGGGCTACTGATTGACTCGAAGATGAGTTTCTCTGAGCAAATCAGGGCAACGGCTGAGATGACTGCTTCGGGAGTATCGGCTTTGAGTCGACTTATGTATGCAAGTATGCAAAGGACCCAATAGGAGTTCCCTATGCAACAAATGGGATGAATTGGGACATAAAAGAAAGAACTGTACAAAGGAGGCACACTGTATCCTTTGAAAGGATGTTGAATCAAGATTCAATTTTGGGCACGTCTTGGGATCAGAAAAATTACGGGTTTTCCAATCAATGAATCGCATCCACCAGCGAAACGATATTTTTCTAGATACTCATTGATGATTTTCTCCATGGCAACTTTATTATGTCCTGAATAAAGAAGTACAGTATCATCAGCATATCATATATGGTCTACATATATTCAAATAGATAACATACATTCAAATTATTAGTATATTGCAAAAATAAGCTTAGACCAAGTATGGAGCCTCGAGGAACACCCAATTTCATTGGTGCTAGATTTCTCAAGACATTATTAACTGATGTTTATTGGAATCTTCCTTCCAAATAACTTTTAAAAAATTATTTCGGTTTACTTTGAATAACATACGATTCAAGTTTTTGAAGTAGCAGGTCATGACCAACCGTATCAAAAGCCTTCTTCAGGTCCACATAAATTGCAATAACATAATTTCCTTTATTAAGACATTATAATCGCTGAAAAGTGAAGGGAGTGTCACGAGCTTCGGCTCGACGAGCACGAAACCGCGACGAGGCATGCATCCGGGTAGCAGCATATACATTGTGAGAAAAAAGTACCCGGAAATTGCAAATAAAATGCAAAATATTTAATTACAATGAGGCTTGAGACAAACGCAAACATTTTATAAAAAGCAACCGTTACTTTTTCCGGAGAATATCGTTGCATGTAGTTTACATTAAACTAGTAAAACAACAAACTAAGCAGTTTCGATGGGGTGACCACCTTATCTCTTCAGGAGCAGCCACTCCTGACCACCACGGGGCTGCTCGACTGCTTATGTTTATTACACATTATCATCGTGTAAAATCCATGAATTTTTCTTCCACAATTCCGGTCGTTTTCGACGGATGCTCTCACGCAAACGCCTCAATACGGCCAAATAGAACTCCTTATTGACCGTCTGTCCCTCCGGGAAAAATTCATGATGCACCAAACCACGAATATCGAAAAAAAACAATGAGCATCATCTTGATTTTTGAGTGGCTTTGGCGTGGTTTTTTCGGTTTCGGCTCGTTTTTTCCTCCATTCCGATGAAAGTTGACTTATTTGCATGTCAAACTCATAGACCCATGTCTCATCGCCAGTTATAATGTTCTCCATGAATGTGGGATTAGAATTCGCACGACCAAGCGTGTCCCAAGAGACCTGTTCACGGTTCTCTTTTTTGAAGAAAATTCCGTGAAAAGCGCAACGCACTACTGAGGTGTACCGACTTAAGCAGCTGCTGTAAAAAAACTGGTTGACAGATCGCGCTCCTACGGGCGTCCTACCAACTTAACAAAACACATTTTTTTGAAATATCATTTACACGGACAATTCAAATTACAATTTTCGGGTACAACTGTGTTGGCCAGGAAATGCCGTCAGGCCTTGGCTACAAGCTAGTTATGCGGAATCTTGGTGTCATACAGAAACCTTGCATATATGATGCGGAAAAGATGGACAAGATAGTGCGGGCACTCTTCCCCGCCCGTCCGCGTCGACGCTGTCCATGGTGAAACAGCAGTCGAGTGTCCACTCTTCACACAGCTAGAACTAGAAGAGGCAGTCCTTTCACAGAAAGCGAAGAATTCTCCAGGTCCAGATAGCGTTCCAGCTGAAGTGGTGCAACTTGTCTATTACCATTGTCCTGATTTGCTGATCAGCTCATTCAACGCTTGTCTACGGGAGTGGGATTTCCCGGTACGATGGAAGGTCGCGAGGCTTGTGCTGATCAGCAAGGGAAAGAGAAATCCCGGATCGCCGTCTGCGTCATGCATGCTAGACACTGCTGGGAAGGTGCTAGAGAAACTCATCATTGTGCTGCTGATTACCTATCTCCTCGGCAGTAGCCGTACTGCAGCCGTTTAGAGCAGGACGTTCCACCATCAATGCGATTGCAGAAGTAGTGAGCGCGGTCCAAAAAGTAGAGGCATATTCCCCCAACAAGCGACGGATCGTCCTGTTGGTGATACTCGACGTTAGGAACGCCTTCAACTCCGCTAGATTGGTGGATGTTCTGGATACGCTGGAAAACCCCTTTTCAAGCTCGAGAATATCTAATGCGGCTTTTGAGGGACTATCTGAAGGACCGAAACCTGCTCTACGACATGACATATCTATCCTTAGTCCAGACCTGTGAAATGTGTCTTACGACGGGCTACTGAAACTAGAGATGCCAGATGAGTCGCGCTTGATCGGCTATGCGGATGATGTTGCGGCTCTGGTCGCTGGACGCACCGTTGAACAAGCGCAACTTAGACTAGGTAGGCTAATGCGCCGAGTGAGAGACTGGATGACTGCTCGGGGGTTCAGTTTAGCACTGGAGAAAACCGAAGTGGGCATCTTGACAAAAAAGAGAATCCCTAGAGTAAGGATGATCAGTATTGGAGACATACTAATCGAATCGAAGCCAGCGGTGAGGTACCTGGGGCTACTGATTGACTCGAAGATGAGTTTCTCTGAGCAAATCAGGGCAACGGCTGAGATGACTGCTTCGGGAGTATCGGCTTTGAGTCGACTTATGTATGCAAGTATGCAAAGGACCCAATAGGAGTTCCCTATGCAACAAATGGGATGAATTGGGACATAAAAGAAAGAACTGTACAAAGGAGGCACACTGTATCCTTTGAAAGGATGTTGAATCAAGATTCAATTTTGGGCACGTCTTGGGATCAGAAAAATTACGGGTTTTCCAATCAATGAATCGCATCCACCAGCGAAACCTACATCGCAGCTCAACTGCCCAAAACCTGCTTAAGCAGTTTGAGAGGGAGATGAAAGCCGACTTTTTGCTGCTGAATGAGCAACACCACGATAAAAGTTCAGCATCATAGTATCCTGATAAAGCTGGTGCTGTCGCCATCTGGGTTCGGCGCAGAAATTTCCAGGCAGAGGGCTATGGACGGGAGAATGGATTCTTGTGGGCTCGGTGCTCAGGGATCACCTTCTTTAGTGTGTACCTAACACCGAACGAACCGATACCATATTTCCAGCGGGGCTTAATGCTTTGGAAGGCGCTGTCACAAATGCAGATGGCAATGTGCTCGTTGGGGAAGACTTCAACGCTAAAGCAATCGAATGGGGTATGCCTTCAACAGATTCGCGGGGAAAACAAATCTTAGGTGTAGGTCAGGACGACGCTCATCGTAGTGAACACCGGAAATGAACCGAATTTCTGCCATATGGCTGTGAAAGAACCATACCAGGCGTGACATTCGCCTCGGAGTCCTTAGTACGGATACACAATTGGAAAGTATTTGAGGATTACTCAGCCAGTACATCAGTACATGCTGCTTGATATGCGTGAAGTTGTCCTCCGACGTCCGTGTTCTCTTCTACTGCACTGGAAGGATGGACGCCGGGAAGTTCCTCGAGGTGCCCTGGGCAGGTTCTCCGTTGCAATGTGATTCGCAGAGAACAGAAGAACTGGCAGCCCAAGACATGGTGAACTCAACTATGAGGATCATCACGACTGCTTGCAGCACTTTTATGCCTCGACGAAAGCCCCGGCACGTGACGAGGCATGCGACATGGCATGCAAATAAGTTAGTCAGGAAATTTCCTGGGAAATTTATTAACAACAGCAAGGCTCGCTGCTGGCAAGATCTAGTGGACAATGTGATCAGGGGTCCGTGGGGCCTTTTTTTGTGTTAGCAAGGAGAATGCCATTTATGCACAGAATGTGGGTCTCCCATGCTCGCAAGAAGGCGACTGGACTATCCACTAAACACCTCCCCTGTCAACCTGAGAACCCAACCTGGAACCGTTTGACACATTACTTCGGGCCAGGTCACGTTTTGTTACGCCGTGAGGCGCCTTCAAGCCCTTTCCTAGCGGGAGGGGAGAGGGGAGAAGGGAAGAGAAAGTGCCAGAAAAGCGATCCCCCAGCCCCAGCGCCCCCGGCTGCAGTGAGTCCCTTTTATATTTAAGGACTGCCCGATTATAATGTGCCACCTGGTTCCATTTGTCAACCGATTTGAGCATCACCGCAACTATATTATCCGGGGTGAGCTCTCCCGTCTCCCTGTAGAGTTCCCTTCGCAGCCTGACCCATTTTGTACACGCAAAAAATGTGTGGCAGGCATTGTCCTCCTCTCCTGGGCAAAACCGACAATCGAGAGACCGTGACTTACCAATCTTGTGCAGGTAAGACTGAAAACACTCATGCCCGCTCAAAAGCTGGGTCAGATATAAGTCAGTCTCACCATGCCTTCGATTCAGCCAAGATCTCACATCCGGCATGAAGCGTGCAGTCCACCTTCCCTTCGTGCAATTGACCCAAGACTGCTGCCAATCGTTGAGCAAGCGCTGTCTCTCCTCGCGAACAACCATCTCCCTCGCATCCTTCTTTCGGCCCAGGTAAACAGCGTGGCGCTCTCTAGCAAGGAGGGCGACAGGTATCACGTCTGCAATAACTCTCACCGCCGGATCAGAGACTGTCGGATACGAAGATGCAATTCTCAGTGCTCCTCTTCTCTGTACCTGTGCCAAAGATTTTCGGCATACCTCCTTGCTGAGAGCGTCGCCCCATACTTCTACTCCGTACAGTAGCACTGACCCTACAGCACTCATCAAGAGGCGTCTTCTTGACGGGCTGAGGCCCCCTACGTTGGCCATAAGTCGACTCAGAGCCGATATTCCCGAAGCAGCCTGATTTGCTCAGAGAAACTCATCTTCGAGTCGATCAGTAGCCCCAGGTACTTTACCGATGGCTTCGATTCGATTCGTATATCTCCAATACTGATCATCCTTACTCTAGGGATGCTCTTTTTTGTCAAGATGACCACTTCGGTTTTCTCCAGTGCTAAACTGAGCCCGCGAGCAGTCATCCAGTCCCTCACTCGGCGCATTAGCATACCTAGCCTAAGTTGCGCCTGTTCAACGGTGCGTCCAGCGACCAGAGCGGCAACATCATCCGCATAGCCGACCAAGTGCGACTCACCTGGCATCTCAAGTCTCAGTATCCCGTCGTAAGACACGTTCCATACGTCCAGACCAAGGATAGATCCTTGGGCAACACCCGATGTAATTTCCATCCTTCGTTGGCCCTGTGTCGTGTCGTAAAGCAGGCTTCGGTCCTTTCGGTAGTTCCTCAAAACCCGCATTAGATATTCTGGAACTTGAAAAGGGTTTTCCATGGTATCCAGAATATCCACTCATCTAGTGGAATTGAATGCGTTCCTGACGTCGAGTGTCACCAACAGGACGATCCGTCACTTGGTGCGACTATATGCCTCTGCCTTTTGGACCGCGTTCACCACCTCTGGAATCGCATCAATGGTACAACGTCCTGCTCTAAAGCAGTACTGCCGAGGAGAAAGGTCCCCAGCAGCACGAATCGCGTCAGTGAGTCTTCCCTTGATGAGTTTCTCTAGCACTTTCCCAGCCGTGTCTAGCATGGATAACGGGGGGTATGCAGACGGCGATTCGGGATTTCCCTTCCCCTCGCTGATCACCTCACCTCGCCGCCTTCCATCGTACCGGAAAAAACCCCATCCCACAGACAAGCGTTGAATGTGCTGAGCAACAAGTCAGGACAAGGGTGATAGACGAGCCGCCACACCTCAGCCGGAACACCATCTGGACCTGGAGCCTTCCTCGCTTTCAATGAGAGGACTGCCTACTCCAGTTGCTGCTGTTTCACGATGGACAGCGTCAACGCGAACGGGATGGGCGGGGAAGAGTCCCCGCACTATCGCGTCCATCTTTTCCGCGTCATGTATACAAGGCTTCCGTAGGGCACCAAGCTTCCGCATAACTAGCTTTTAGCCAAGGCCCCACGGATCCTTGTTCACATTGTCCACTTGGTCTTGCCAGCAGCGAGCCTTGCTATTGTTGATCAATTTGCGAAGGCATTTCCTGGCCGACTTATATGCTGCCACCCAGTTGCATGCCTCGTCACGGTTCCGCGCCCGTTGAGCCTTCCGCCGAAGCTTGTGACACTCCCTTCGCACAAGATGGACGAGATAGTGCGGGTGGCATTCCCGCCCATCCAGTCTCTGCTCAAGCTATCTACGGTGAAAGTGCCCGCTCTTTACACAGATGGAACTTGAAGAGGCAGTCCCAACACTGAAACCAAAAGGCTACATGCCCACACAGTGTCTCAGCTGAGGTGTTGCAGCTCGTCTTTCACAATTATCCCGACTTACTGCTCAGCACATTCAACACTTGCCTACGGAACGCAGTTCTTCCGGTACGATGGAAGGTGGCGAGGCTCGTGCTGATCAGCAAGGGGACGGGAAATTTCGGATCGCCGTTTGCATACCGCCCGTTATGCATGCTAGATACGGCTGGGAAAGTGCTAGAGAAACACATCAAGGGAAGACTTACTGACGCAATTTGTGCTGCTGGGGACCTATCTTCTCGGCAGTGCAGCTTTACAGCAGGACGCTCCATCATTGATGCGATTGCAGAGGTGGTGAGCGTGATCCAAAAGGCAGAAGTATATACATGCACCAAGCGACAGATTTTAGGAATGCCCTCAACTCCGCTAGATGGGTGGATATTCTGGACACGTTGAAAACCACTTGTGAATTTCCAGAATATCTCATGTAGCTTTTGAAGGACTACCTGAAGGACCGACGCCTGCGTTATGATATGACAGGGCCAACGACGGATGGAAGTTACATCGGGTGTTGCCGGCCCTTAGTCCAGCCCTGTGAAATGTATCTTACGACGGGTACTAAGACTGAAGATGTCAGATGAGTTGCGCTTGATCGGCTATGTGGATGATGTTGTGGCTCTAGTCGCTGGACACATCGTTGAAGAAGCGAAGTGATCATCTTGGTAAAGAAAAGAGTCCCTAAAGTAAGAATGATCAGTATTGAAGACATACAAACCGAATCGAATCCTGGGGCTACTGCTCGACTAGAAGATAAGTTTCTCCGATCAAATCAGGGCAATGGCTGAGAAGGCTGCTTCGGGCGTATCGGCTCTCTGTCGACTTATGACCAACGTAGGGGGATCCAGCACATCAAGAAGACGCCTTTTTATGAGTGCTGTAGGGTAAGTGCTACTGTACGGAGTATGGGGCGACACTCTCAGTAAGGAGGTATACCGAAAATGCTTGGCACAGGTACAGAGAAAAGGAGCACTGAGGATTGCAGCTTCGTATTCAGCAATCTCTGATTCGGCGGTGAGAGTTATTGCAGGCGTGAGATCTGTTACCCTCCTTGCTAGAGGGCCTGCGCTATTTACCTGCGTCGAAAAGAGGACGCGAGGGAGACGGTTGTCCGTGAGGAGAGACCGCGCTCACTCAACGATTAGCAGCAGTCTTGGGTGAATTGCACGAAGGGAAGGTGGACTGCGCGCCTCATCCTGTATGTGAGACCATTGCTAAATCGAAAGCATGGTAAAACTGACTTCTATCTGACCCAGCTTTTGAGCAGGCATGGGTGTTTTCAGTCTTACCTGCACAAGATTGGAAAGTCACGGTCCCCTGATTGTCGGGTTTGCCCAGGAGAGGAAGACAATTTCTGCCACATATTTTTTGCGTGTGCACGAAATGGAACAGGCTACAAAGGGACCTCCACGGGGAGACGGGAGAGCTTACGCCGGATAATATAGTCTCGGTGATGCTCGAATCGGTTGACAAATTTAACCTGGTACCACATTATGCTCGGGTAGTCCTAAAAGATAAAAGGGATTCACAGCAGCTGGGGGCGTTGGGGCTGGGTGATCGTTGTCTGGCAATTCCTCTTCCCCTCCCGCTAGAAGATGGAACACCTAGCTTGAAGGCGCCTCACGGCGTAACAAAACGAGACCTGGCCCAAAGTAATGTGTCAAACGGTTTCAGGCTGCGTTCTCGGGTTGACAGGGGAGGTGTTTAGTGGGTAGTACAGTCGCCTTCTTGCGAGCATGGGTGTCCCACACTCTGTGCGTAAATGACTTTCACCTCCCAACCACAAAAAAAGTCAAGACTTTCATTGATATAACGTGAGACAGAAAATAGCGCATGGAAAGTACTCTTGTTCTTTTGAAAGCCAAACTACTTCGGATTTATGATAGAATTGTCCATTAAGAAAGATTTTAAACGATCATTTACAAGTTTTTCGAATTCGGCTGTCAAAAGTGCAACAGGGCGGTAATTATTCGGGTTCAGATGATCTCCTCCTTTGAATATTGGATTTATTTTTGCCAGTTTCTCTTCGTGTAGAAATGTTCCATTTCTAATATGCTCGTTTATAAAATTTCCCAATAGTTCAGGTATCTCCTCTTTGACTAGAATAATTTCATGTGTGGTGATGTTGTCAATAGCTGGTGCTGCATTTTTTTTCTAATCTTGGATTTTATTTAATACTTCTTTTTTATTCGTTTGATGAATATAAAAGATGGACTTGCGTGGGCTTTTAGGTACCTTCAAAGGCAAAGTCGAAAGTGCTTTAATCAATACTAATCGTTATAGATTTTAAAAGAATATAAAGGAAATTCCAAACTATAAATATACTAAAACTTAATGGCATAAATGGCTCTTTAAATTTATACGTTATCAATGAACCACATTTAGTAAAAAAAACAATAGCAAATTTAATAAAATTATTACATGTTTTCTGATTCAATTGGAACAAGTTGGGAAGACAGAACTACGTTCATGTAAAAAGGGTCTTGTATTTAAGCTACAATATGTAGATAAATAGAATGATTTAATTCAAGGAAAACTTTTATGATACGCCCAAAAAATATATTTTTGCTTTAAAAGAACTCAACTTTAACCAGCCAAAATTTTGTTCCAATATTAGTAAAATCGTTGACTGTTCTGAATCTTAAATTGTATTTTTGTTATTCATCTTATCAGAAAATTTGGAGAAGATTCAATTAAAAGTAATATAGAAAGCCCATATAGAAGAAAAATCGTAAATAATTGTTGTATTGGAGGAAATTGAAATGGCTATAACGTCGGTAAATTTTATTGAAACTTATAGAATAAAACGATATTTTAAAGAACTACTTAAATGGCTGATTTCATCCAATTTAATGATACTAATACAGTTTTACTGACGAAAATATGAAATCCTACTACTATTAGCAAAGTTCAACGAATTTCAGCCTCTAAGTTATTTGATTTTTAGGGAAATTTTTTTTGTTGCAAAAACCTACTGGTTTCCTGTCCTATCTGTCCGTCTGTCCGTCTGTCCGCCCGTCCATCTGTTTGTTCGTCTGTCCGTCGATCTGTGCGTCACAAAAAATTTCTTCCAAAACTATAGAAGCTACAAAGCTCAAACTTTGTGAAAAAGTCAAAAGTGGCGGCCTTTCAAAAGTTTAGGTTTTATCAAATATATCAATATTTTTTAAGCGGGTCCCTCCTTATAACGAAGTGTAGTACTCGAGCAGTTCCCGGCAAGCAGAAGGCTCGCCAATGGAAGGTAATCGGTGACGGGGGAGTCTTCTTGTTATCGCCAGCTGGGTCGGACTTCGCGAATTGGCTGTGCCGGTGTTATATTCAAAAATCATACATATGTGTTCGGTCGAGTTATAAAACAATACATCTATACTTCATTGCAGCATTGTAACTTAAATTTAACATTTTTTATTGGGAAAATGCTATAAATGCGAAGAAAGAAGTTGCCGGTCCCGTGTAGTCACGCAAGCAAAAGTGCCTCGCAATTCGCGCTTGCCAAACGATATGTAATAATCAAGCCGTGATTCATTACAGCAGAATTGAAATCCTGTCGCTCGGGTTTTTATTTTGACACCCGGACTTAAAAAGTGCTGTTTAAGACCACATTTAGAATAAATTACGTAGAATAAACACAGTTGCAGTGTTTCTACATTATGCCAAATTTCACCCAGATAGTCTTATATTCGGAACTGGAACCGAGGACTCGCAAGTAAAAATTTGGGACTTAAAGGAGCAAAGTAATGTTGCGAATTTTCCTGAACATGTGGGATCTATAACAGAGCTTTCTTTTTCTGAAAATGGCTACTACTTATCAACAGCTGCTAATGATCCATGTGTGAAATTATGGGATCTACGGAAATTGAAAAATTTCAAAACTATTCCCTTAGAGGAAAACTATCATATATTTGATTTATGCTTTGATGAAAGTGGTACTTATCTAGCCGTTTCAGGAAGTGATGTCAGAATTTTCTTATGTAACAGTGGATCGAATTAAAAGTATTCAATGAACATACGGCTCTCGCCACTGGAGTACGATTTGGAAAGCATGCGACTTATATTGTATCTAGTAGTAGTTGCTAAAATAAATTTTCCGTGGCAATAATTTTTGGATAAATTATAACAGATAAAATTAAAACAAATGAAACCCGCAAACCACTTTAACAATCTGCTTGAATCAAACACAAATCAACATACGCAGCAGTTTTGTAGTATGTTCCTTTCTCGAAAGTCGTCCCGCAAATACATAACCGTTAAACTAAACTTAAAATGTGTAGACAGTCTTTGGAATTACTGATGCCCAAATATTAATCATGTACGTTTGGGCTTTAACAAATCGAAATGGAACAATTTTGACTAAGGTAATGGACACAAATGAGGCTGGGTTAACAACTGCCACGAAAGATAACACACAAACACATCCAACAAACGACACTTCAAACGAATGTCCAGCAGCCAGCACAGCAGATGCGGATGCAACAGAAAACATTGCAACCTCCACCCCAAAAATAAATACTAACAGCGAGTTGAACCTCAAATCAAACAGCAGAGAATTAACCATTAAATGAAAACTCAAGTGTGCAGCGGAATGGGTGGAAGGCCCGTCAACTGCCGTTGGAAGAGTCCCACAAGGCGACGACGCGAGGTAGTTGGGCTGATCGAGGCGCAAATTGGAACTTAAAAAAAAGAAAAAGAGACCGCACGCCGATAAGCAACGAGCTCTAAATGGAAGTTAAAGCGACTATTAAGACTGTGGCAGAACAGAGAATCGGCCATCAAGCCTGGCGCAAGAGAAAATGATTGGCTCGATGGTGAGTGCCAGAATGCGTTAGACAATTAAGCGTACAAGAATAAAAGTTGGATGTGCTATTTGCAGGAAGCGAATGCCCGAGAGAGGCTGTAGTGCTACAAAGAAGAAGAAGATCGAAACCTACAGTTCTGCTTAAGGCATTGTTAGAAAGAAATCTGCTTTAACCAACCACCATCATTCTGGTTTCAATTAAATTTCTTGAACTTACAGATTATTTCGTAAGGAAAACTTACCGAAATTTTTCTTTGTTTCAGCGTCAAATTGACATTTTGAAAGAACAAGTGGAATGTTTAGAAGAGAATTTGCAAGCAAAGCGAGAGGAAGTGGACGAAAAGACACAATTACTTGAAAGTGCGCAAGAGCGAATAATGGAACTAAGTACTGAGCTAGCCATGTTAAAATCAGAACCAGATAATACAAGTTAGTTATACGATTTGAAATTCCTCAGATAAAGATAATAAAGCTAAATTTTTTCAGATCGAAAAGGTAATTCGTTGTTTGCTGAGGTTGATGATCAAAGACAACAAATGAAAAAGATGTTAATGGCGCAAAAGAAACACTACTTGCATATGAAGAAATGCTACAATGAAAGCGAGCAAGAGATACGGAGATTGAAACGAGAAAATGCTGCCATGGCAAAAGAAATGCAAGTATGCGCAACAATTTTCCTCAGTGCTGATAAGCGTTACAAAGGTGATATTCAATTTTTTGGTTTATTGAAATAACTCAAACTGACTTTTGCAGAGAAACTTAATGAACGTATTCAACAACTGTTCAAACAGAATGAGGTATTAGAGAAGAAATTAATATGGACTCAAGAAAAGTTAGTTACGTTATCATTGGATAAAGGTATCAACTGGCTGGACTCGATGCTAGCATTTTGTAGGTAAGAACATGAAAGAATTTCATCATTCCATTTTAAATGCATAAAAATATAATCTGGACACTACCCTTAATCTAGAAATGAAACGGAGGGGCTCAAGGAACAACTTCGCAGTTGCTTTATTCAAAAAGGAATACTTGAAGAGCATCTAGTAAAGTCGCAGCAGGATCTGGCTAAGTATGTTATGAATGACGAATTGCGAAAACATGAAGGATTTGAATCTTGTATTTTAACAGATGGAGGTTTGAAGCTTTGAAGTCAAGAAGAATAATTGTCGACAGAGAAACACTCTTGGAAGAGAACAGCATTGAATTTAAGCCTATATTATTCAATCCCTGTGAAAGTGATGTGATTAAAGCTGAACCAGAAATATTCACGAGAAAAAATACAAATGCCAATCAATCGTTGAAGATAATTGGAACAAATCAAATGACTGTATCCCCACCAAACCATCCTATGGAGGAAATTGCTACTATTTCTAAAGAAAATAATAACATAAATCAATCTCCATTAATTAAGGCAGAGAGAAAAATTTCTTCCGTTAACTCATCAGAATTACACATAACGCCTACAAGCTCTCGCAAAAATCGTTCAAATGGTTCAATTTATAAAGAAAATCTCTCATATTCTAATGCGAAAGCTAACAGCAATAATACATTTATTGCAAATGGGAATTCTGATGAGCTTACACTAAATCGCGAAAACGATTTATTTGTTAAGTTTTCAGAAGAATCAAAACCTTCGCAGAGGACTGTATTGCACGCAAAGACTCCATTTAAAAAGAGACCTGAAATCGACGATGAGGAAGTTGTTAACTCAGAAGAAAGGTCTTTTGAAATCTATGAAGACACAGTTTGCAGAGCAACATCGCTAAAATGCAAAGATATAAAGCATCTGTTAAACAACAGCGGTAATGAGGCGGTCAATTCAATCGGGAGTCAAGTAAATAATTTAACAATCTACGAAAACTCAATTTGTGTTCCTAAAGAATTCAACCAACAAGATGCAATCAAAGCCTTTGATAATATGAATAATAAAAACAATTTACAAGACTTTCAGATATATGAAGATACTATATGCCGCCTACCAATTGTAAAAGTAGACGAGATTGATTTCTCAAAAGAAAATATCCCAGGTCTAAGCAATACATTGGATTCAGAAAACCAAACAAAATCCGTTAAAGTTGACAGTAACATTTTGAGTGACCATTGTAGTCCTGTTCTAATCGAACATAATCCGAAACAACCTTCGCCCCCATCTATTCTCGTCAAGGGTCGGAATATTTTAGATGATACAAATGAGAAAACAGTCACATTCAGTCCAGAGCTTACTACCGAAATTAAAGATGATCGCGATTTTAAGACCGACGAGAAACCAATCCGCCATAAGTCTCTAGTATCAGTAAAGCGTATTGTAGTAAAATCAAATTTCAATTCGAAATAATAGTCTTGAATAGAAGTAAAAAGCATATATTATTTTAGTATCAGTATATCAATGTACAAATCGAAAGAGTCGATATTTTATTCTATTTTCATTGTCTGGTCAACATATAACAACTACAATAAAAGATTTTCTATTTTACGTTAAAAATTTAATTTCATTGAAGCTCAGATTTTCTCCTAAGAAGTCCTTAGATGATGAAAGGAGATTTTTGTGCAGATTTGCAAATTGATTGATTTGGATGAGTGAATGAATTGCTTTATGGATTGTGTTTATGACGGCATACATTCTTGTCTAGTAGTCACAACGAATAGACGTGTTTTTGTTTGTGTCAAATATAACAATAAAATTATTAAAATATTTTATTAGAGAAATGGAAACAAGTTGGGTAAGCAGAAGAGTGCTCCCGCCAGAAGGTCTTTGTAACCATCCTAGGGTTCGAAACAATTTTTCTAGTAGCGTGAATCGATAATTTGAATTATTCATCCAATACTTGGATAAGAAATTGTTCCAATTTATGCAAAAGATGCAGAGTTTCTTTCATAAGCTCATTGCAGCCGGCATTTTGATGGAGCTTAAATAATTTTTTGAATGCTGAGCCGATTTAACATATTTAAATTAGACACTATTCCTTAAGTTTTCATGAAAATTGGAAGAAAATAAAAGAGCCTAGGTTAATTTGAAACATTTATCAACCACAAACACGTATTATTGTTGTTGTAATTCCACTCAATTGAAATGGCTATAACTCATTCAATTATAATTCGATTTCCATGAAATTTAGTGAACATTAAGGTCTTATACCAATCTATATGATTACAAAATTTCCAGAAGTTTAAAGATACCTTTTTGATTTTATGGGCAAAATTGCAAAATTTACAAATCATACTATTGCTAACAAAGCTGAGCGAATTTTAATTTGTGAGTTATTTGTTGCCCTTGTACTCATTAAGACCCAACTCCGTGATTATTTTCAGATTTTTTGGCTCAAATGTGCAATCGCAAGGGGAGGACACAAAATTTTGGTATATTTTGCCGCCCCCTGGATCCCCTGATACACAAAATGACCTTTTTTCTTTCAGACTCTTACAACTCTAATCAAGACTTTTCATTTGATACCCAACACACTTTTTAAGGGCTACTTCGTCCTAAGAGGGGACTCCCTTAAAAAATTTTTAAATTTTTGGTAAGACCTAAACTTTTGAGGGACCATCATTTCTGACCTTTTCACAAAGTTTGAGCATTCTTGCTTTTATATATTTTCTAAGGAAACTTGCTGTGACGTACCGACAGACGGACGGTCAGACAGGTCGCGAAACTAGTAGGTCTTTGTAAAAAAAAATTTTACAAAGACCTAAAAAAGGAAATCTTTGAGCTTTTCCCGTGTGGGCAAAGGGAGGAATTTGTGCAAATATTGCATGACTAGGAATTTGACCTTGGTGATTGAGGATAACGTTTTTATTTTCCTTGTGTGGAAGAAGATATGTACGAATCAAAAATTTTCAAATAGAAATTCAAGAACGTTGTGAAAAACATGGGATTTTTCAAAACTCCGGCACAAGCTGGCATCAAAAAAATCAAGACCCGAGAAGCCAAATGAAGTTATCTTGACAGAAATGGAAGGCTCTTCAAAGCAAGTCTCAGATATAGAAATTCAAGACGATGTTAACAAGTGCAAAAAAGCAACGGGTAAATTAGTTTTAAACCATTTCAAATATAATAATAATGTTGAATTTGCTTTTGATAATAATGATAACTTTGCTTTTAATAATTTAGATGTACGCAATGGCTTCTCACCCGTAGCAAGTGGTTGTAACACGCTGTTTTTTAGCATAAATCAAAGGTAGAATTATCTTTTTGGATCGGAGGTTTGTTTTAATATATTGAATTTATTCATGCATAATTCATATCAAAATTGATCATAATATATGTCATACAAAACACTTGTCATAATTTTACAGACTGTCATACATAAAAATTGGAGTTTATTAGAGCAGGCAATGTAAGAAAAATAAACAAGTTGGGTAAACAGACCTACGCTTATGTCAGAAGGGTTTTGTACCCAAATTCTCAGAAATGCAGTCACCAGCAATGTAAAACGTCAAGAAATATGTCAAAGAGATGTGCACGTTCAAAGGAAAATCCATTGTTTCAACGGTCGCCATTTTGTTGCAAACCGACCAAACACACTCAAATCATAAATTCTCAAAAATATTAATGTTATTGACTTTATTGGAAAATTTCAAGAAGATCAAGTCAAACTGCAGTGACTGATTCGACGGAAAGTCCATAAAATACCAAAATCATGTGTTATTGTTGTTGTAATTGGAGAAATTTCAAACGGCTATAACTTCCGTGTATATCATTCGATTTTCGTCAAACTTACAAAGTTATAGAACCCTTTGTAGGACTACGGAAATACCAAACTTCGTTCAGTTTAAGGATACCGATGCGATTTTATCGGGAAAATGTGAAATTCGAATATCATACTATTATTAACAAAGTTGAGTGAATTTCGACTTCTAAGGTATTTGTTGTTGTTGTACTCATAAACACCTACCACCATAATTTTTTTCAGATTTTTCGGATCACAGGTGTCCAATCGCGAGGGGGGGGGGACACAAATTTTTCGTGTATTTCCCCTCCCTGCGCGTCCCTCTAAGCAAAAAGTGTTAAATTAAGGCCTGTTTTGAGAAGTTCTCATCAAGACCTTTCATTTGACACCCATATCGGCTACCTTTGATGAAATTTTTTTTTTTTCGGGGACCACTCCCCTCTATCGGGAGACCCCCCTTAAATACCTTATAAAATTTTTTTTAGTTGAACTTTGAAGAGAGCACCACTTTACACCTGCATACAAAATTTCATATTTTTAGCTTAAGTAGTTTCCAAAAAAAAGTGGTTTGACACACGGACGGACGGACGGACGGAACGGTCATGAAACTAGTCGGGTTTTGTAAAATTATTTTACAAAACCCTAAAAAAAAGGGTAGAGAGAAAAGTCAGTATAGATTTGGAACTCGGTCGATTAAAATTAAATTCAAGAAGTTGTGGAAAAGCCGTTCGATTGTGAAATCTTATTGGAAAGTGTCTGCAAACTGCAGAAAGTACGTTACGTTCGCGAAAATTGAGCCGACGGTGAAGTTGCCTGTGAGAATTTTGCATTCACAAGTTTCCGTCGTGCATTTCAAGTTCAAGTAGGAAAATTGCCATCATCGTTCACGACGAGGAAAAGTGAAGGAAAACTCATTCGCGAAGTGTTTCAGTGATTCGCAAAGTTCATATTGGAGTTGTGTTGTGCTGGAATTTAGTGGTGTTCTTCGCATGGAATTTCACTCATTCTATAATAAATTTGCGTTTTCGAAATTGCTCTTGGGATTTCTCAATTGGGAAATGCATCCAACCTGTATGAGGGCCTAGTTGAGTTTCCAGTTACCGTTTTGGGACCGTTTGTGTGTTTTCTTTGCTCGCAGCTACGACCAGAATTTCGCGAGTGAAAGTTGCAAAGACAGCGCCGAGCACGTGGTTCTGTTCTGGTTTTCCGCTTACCATTGCGTAGAAATCTGTCCGACATAGTTTTAACTTAATTCCGTTGTGTATGGCTATTCCGCTGGTTGTTTTGTTCTCACCTCTATGTAGTTTCACCTAGACATCTCAAAATACTGCCAGACCCAGCAGAAATAAGCTCGAAAAACGGGAAATCGCCGAAACGAAAATATTTTTATACATACTATATATAATCGTAGTGTACAATTTTTTTTTGTGGAAGGAGGTGAATGCTATTTATGCACAGAGTGTGGGACTCCCATGCGCGACTGGATTACCCACTAAACACCTCCCCTGTCAACCTGAGAACCCAGTCTGGAACCGTTTGACACATTACTTCGGGCCAGGTCTCGTTTTGTTACGCCGTGAGGCGCCTTCAAGCTGGGGAGTCCCTTTCCTAGCGGGAGGGGAGAGGGGAAGAGGAAATGCCAGAAGAGCGATCCCCCAGCCACAGCACCCCCGGCTGCTGTGAGTCCCTTTTATATTTTAGGACTGCCCGAGCATAATGTGCGACCTGGTTCCATTTGTCAACCGATTTGAGCATCACCGCAACTATATTATCCGGGGTGAGCTCTCCCGTCTCCCTGTAGAGTTTCCTTTGCAGCCTGACCCATTTTGTACACGCAAAAAATGTGTGACAGGCATTGTCCTCCTCTCCTGGGCAAAACTGACAATCGGGAGACCGTGACTTACCAATCTTGTGCAGGTAAGACTGAAAACACCCGTGCCCGCTCAAAAGCTGGGTCAGATAGAAGTCAGTTTTACCATGCCTTCGATTTAGCCACGGTCTCACATCCGGGATGAGGCGCGCAGCCCACCTTCCCTTCGTGCAATTCACCCAAGACGGCTGCCAATCATTGAGCGAGCGCTGTCTCTCCTCGCGGAAAACTATCTCCCTCGCGTCCTCGTTTCGGCGCAGGTAAATAGCGCGGCGGTCTCTAGCAAGGAGGGTAACAGGTCCCACGCCTGCAATTACTCTCACCGCCGAGCCGGAGACTGTTGGATACGAAGATGCAATTCTCAGTGCTCCTCTTCTCTGTACCTGTGCCAAACGTTTTCGGTATACCTCCTTGCTGAGAGCGTCGCCCCATACCTCTGCTCCGTACAGTAGCACTGACCCTACAGCACTCATCAAGAGGCGTCTTCTTGATGGGCTGGGTCCCCCTACGTTGGCCATAATTCGACTCAGGGCCGATATTCCCGAAGCAGCCTTCTCAGCCGTTGCCCTGATCTGCTCAGAGAAACTCATCTTCGAGTCGATCAGTAGCCCCAGGTACTTCACCGCTGGCTTCGATTCGATTTGTATAGCTCCAATACTGATCATCCTTACTCTAGGGATTCTATTTTTTGTCAAGATGACCACTTCGGTTTTCTCCAGTGCTAAAATCAGCCCGCGAGCAGTCATCCAGTCTCTCACTCGGCGCATTAGCATACCTAGCCTAAGTTGCGCTTGTTAAACGGTGCGTCCAGCGACCAGAGCCGCAACATCATCTGCATAGCCGAACAAGCGCGACTCATCTGGCATCTCAAGTCTCTGTAGCCCGTCGGAAGGCACGTTCCACAGGTGCGGACCAAGGATAGATTCCTGGGCGACACCCGATGTAATTTCCATCCTTCATTGGCCCTGTGTCGTGTCGTAGAGCAGGCTTTGGTCCTTTAGGTAGTTCCTCAAATAAAGAAAATAACCGTAGAAATCTTTTGGGTATTCTTTTACGAAAGAAAAATATAATAGTATCGACTGGAGAAGGAACGATTTTGTTAATTGTAGGAACGAACGCGTGTAGCATTTCAAGTGGTGGGAAAGCAACGAGATAATAATCAATATTATTGCCTCTATCTGCATCATCACGATTATCCTCCCTAAAGACAAACAAGAAATCAAATACGGCATGCAGGTCACTGCACAAGAAACTCTTTAAGATACCACGAATACTTGTAGGCAAGAAAAGACCCACGAAGCCACGGCACCATATACAAACAGTCCAGAAAAGACCGCAACGAACGGAAAATTACCCAACAATTTCGGAATTTTTCACTGATTAGCAGAGAATTAGATTAGAGACAAGAAGTGATGGTTAAATATTCTTACTTCTAGAGAAGAGAACACGCACAACACTGGTCGCCGTCAGTGGCGTAGGGTGTAGAGATTTACTGGTCGACGTCAGTGGCGTAGGGTGTAGAGATCTGCTGGTTGACGCCAATGACGTAAGGTGTAGAGCCCTGCTGCTCGACGTCAGTGGCGTAGGGTGTAGAGACCGAGGTTATTACAGTATGTCAACAATTGGTACTGGTGGAGCTTGATTTACAAGAACGATGGCAGTCATAACATGATAACGTTATTCAAAATCAAAAGGAATAGTCCTGATATCGTTATCAACAAACCGTTAGAGCTTCCGCCCATTTTTATTAATAGTATTAACGCTTTAATCGTGAAATTGATTTTTAAACTAAAATTCCTACCTACAAGTACCAGATTAAGCAATTTTCGGACTCGTTCCACAAAATTATTGTCGACAAAATCGAGACGCTTGACTTCATTCTCAATTTAATGAAAGAAAGAAATTTGGAGGGCATTCGTTTACGCCTTCGATCAGACGTGACCCCATTGTAATCCTCAAGGAGTTGAGCGTTCTGTTCCGTATCCCCTAAATGAAAAATGATGTCACATCACAAATTCCGGAACTAAATAATTTCGAAATAACAAATTTATCTACAGCTAGGTCTCGTCGTAATGATGTACAATTAAATATATTTAAATTCGATACAATCATGAGCTGTATGAAATTTTTGACGAGCCGGAGGTCTCAACGACTGTAAGACTGCGGACAGCTGCAATGGGCTGGCCACATAAATCGTATCGATGAACAACGGATACGCAAAAAGATATTCATTGGGAGAACTGGAGGCTGGAGACCAGTGGGAAAGCGAGGAGACACTGGTCTGACCCGCTCGACGAAGACAGTTCATCGTTGCTCGGATCTCGAAATTGGGGGATGCGGTCAATGGACCGAGACATTTGGAGGCGCTATTTGCAGGAAGCGAAGGCCCGAGAGGGGCTGTAGTGCTACGAAGAAGAAGAAGAAATTCAAACTAAATGATGACGATGGTCTAAAAGAGCTTTTAAATATTCGTGTTTTGCTATATAATAAAATCACTTAGGAAAAACCTAAGAAGCGTGTTACAGTTGCCTACATTTTAGGAACGTATCCTCAAATTGTAGATATGAAAAAATATGCGTTGCTTGCGGAAAGGAAACACATTGATGATGTGAGCTCGCATAATGGTAACAATGATGAAACTTTATAATCCAGATACTCCTGTCTATTGCGTATTATGCTCCTCAACTGGTCCATCTAGCTAACTTTTCTGGCTGCCCAGAAAGAGTTAACTTAAGAACAAAGTTGGCAGAAAAACGTGCTGCAAAAGCAAATCTAGTTTCGTTTAGTATTCCATCTAATAATATTCTAAGTGCGTTTTTCACTCCAGCTTAAAATAATGTCTTAAAATCAAATAATGAATCTGAAAACTGCCTTTCTAAATTAAACAATGAATTTCTTCTCCATATTGGCGTATCTCCATTTACTCTCATTCAAAAAATCTAAAGAATTTCTTGCCTCATACTGTCTTTTGCCTCCGGAGAACAGCCTGAAGCCTTACTTAATTTATTTATTAGCATTCTGAGCAATAAACAATTTAAAAATTATTGCAATTCATATAAATTCCTTGCAAACTCACGATAAGCGGATTGCTCTACAAATTTTCCTGATGAGTTTGTGCCTGACATTGTTTTTTAAACGAAACTCGGTGAAATGTAATGCATAAACCACAATTTCAAAATTACATAATGTGTTGCAATGATATTGGTAGAGGTACAGCCGTCCTTGCTCATTCTAAACATATCGATGTTAATGCTCACCTTTATCTTGTACTTTCGCTTGTGCACATATCCGTGGTGCTGGTGGTCATATTCGTAAATTATTTTTAAATTCTTTGTACTCGTATCTTCCTTGTGATTTCACTTTTCTCTCATTTTGACCAATTATTTTTTCCAAAGAATTTGATGATTTCATTTGGGGAGAAGATTTTAATGCTAGACATCCAGTTGGGGTAGTATTACTTTTAATATTAACGGTAGAACAATTAACAATTGGTTAATGGCAGGTAACAGCGCTTCAATATCAATTATTAATGAACGCTTTCTTACTTTTCCAAGAAAGTCTTCTTTCTTCGATAATTAGCTGATTTCCCTTTCACTTCTGAGTACACATTGTATAACACAACACTGTTGCTCAATTGCAGCTCCATCCTGCGCTTTTTCTTATGCTTCCTCTTGCTGATGTATTGGGTTGTTCGATAATTCATGTCGTTTTTTCTCATAGATGACGTGAACTGATAACTCGAGAGATAGCAGAGACGCTCAACCTGTCGAATTCAACCGTTTACTTGCACTTACAAAAGCTTAGCTGCGGAAACAAACTGGATGTTTAGGATCCACACGAATTAAAAGAAATCCACCGTACCGAACGCATTATTATATGCGACTCTTTGCTGAATCGTAAGCAAAATGACACAGCAGTCTGCCTAGGCAAACTGCTCGAGGAGCCGTCACGAAAAGGACAATGAGGATAAATACTATTCGCAATCGTTAAATAGTTCCCGCCACTTCTACACCTCATTCCACTCGACCACTAATATCGAGCGCTACGATAATTCCAAGCTGTACACAACTCAGATGACCGTATGACGACCGACGACAGTAAATACTGATCATCACCGTCATCATCTATGTTAACAACATCATCAACGAGAAACAGTATCAATGCAATATTTAAATTTTGTAAAATATGTATATCTTTAGTATATGATACGGCATCGAAATGTTACACAATCGTTAAAGCTTCAGCGAATTCTCTGCAAATTAAATCAAATCATCTCTTGTAGACTGCAAACAAATGAAACGTCCTTTGCTATAAATTTAAATCACTTAGACTGTCGGTTCCCATTCTTTCAAAATCACTCGAATAATGGAAAAAATATGTTAAACATAAACGGCGAGTAAACAAAAAATGCATCGCGGAAAATATTAAACGTTAAAAACCGAAAATATTAATTAATATCTATATTTTATTCCCTTGGGAACGAGAAAAATAAATAAGATCTACTTTAATACTATAATATTAAAGTAGATCTTATTTATTTTTGCTTTATTGGTTCTATGATATTCACGTTCAGTTTATTTTATCCGAGATATGATGAAAGCAAGCTAGACGGAAATAAGCAATATAAAAAGAGAAAGAGGAACAGCATCTGAGTTTAGGAAATTACAAAGAATGGCGTTACCTCACAGTCACGTTCTACGTTTTCTCGTGGTAATACTACAGTCCTGCTCACTATTTTCATTTCTGCATGATATTATTCACACACCTTAATGACATTGCATGTAAGACTTCATAGTTCTGCACCCGCATCTTCGTTAACCATTCGCGACAATACTGCTGAATCTCGTTCACCTAAAATTCTTTTCTTCAACATCATAGAAACGGTGGATACATAAAATAATGTTAAATTTTCCCAGAGTGTTTATGTGGACCTAATCCTCACCATGCAACGATCAAGTTCCCATATTGCAATTCTATGAATATCTCGAATTGCATCAAAACCAAACCAATTGGCAAAGTCCCGTTGTGCTGCGATAGAAATTGGATAAATCTTGTCGTTGACGGTTAACTTGGCGATTGGCAACGAGCAGTTGCTTCGGAAACGCCGACGTGGACGGATCTACGCAAATTGTAGGAACAGTTCACATGGCGGTCGTGAACTTTTGATTGGAAATAGGATTTGAGAAATGAAGATGGTGTGAGACAGGACAAGGCTTGTCATTAAAAGTGCTATGCAAGAAAAAAACCTCCCGAATCAGGCTGAGGGACATATTCCGGCTTTCTGTTCCCACACCTGTCCCCTAAATAGAGCGCTTCGAGTGCATTTTAATGGCCACAACATTACCTTTGGCACATTTAAATTTCTTTGTTTCGCGTGTGCCGCGCAAGAAATTTGATTAACCGTATTGCTATCAGAAATCGAATCGTTAGATACGTCATAGCTGTGAAATGTGTTCAACACCGCGATTCAACGCCATTTCCTTGTGAATTTCTAGTGTGCCTTAAAGTATCGTTACTTAAAAATTGTCCCAACAAGATTGTGATACAACGTTCCGTTCTTAGTACGCCCAACCCAATTCTGGTATGGCGATACGATATGAACAAGAATACGGGAACAAGTGAAAAGGTCTTCGCGTTGAAATTTTAAGGTGTTTAGGGGACGATACTCGTTACATTTTCGCAACTTTTGATCACGTATGGACTGAAGTGTACTCTTTCACACAAAAGCGTTGGATTCATGTGTATCCTCCTGAACGGGAAATTGATGCGCCAGTGATATATGAACAAGGCTGGAAGAGGAGGATCAGTTTGTCCTGGCATTGGCCCCAAATGCTGTCCGGAATCAATCTGCTATTCGCATTGTAATTTAACACAGGATCCATCAGACCTTCACCTAACCAGTGCTTTACAATTAGAATTTGAAATGCCACTTAAACTTTCTCTATTCATCAAATAATTTGCATCGCTTAAGAATTTATTTTTCATCATTTCGAACACCTAAATTACTTATGAATATTCTTTGAAGCTACATGATTGAGTTGCTTATTTTTTAAATAATTTTTTCTGAAAAGTTATTAGAGAAGAAAAATGTTAGAAGAAGGTGGTTTCGACGTGTGTACTAATTCTCATCGGGCCATCACTCTTATTAGATACACACCGGTGATGGCGATCACCATGCTTTGAGGTGAGAGAGTTATTTTTAATTTTCCTACTTATGAGAACTCAATATGTTTTTGTAACTACGAATTTTGTTCAGGCTAAATTTCTTGTACTTGTCGTTGCTAAACTTTAAATTAATCACCCTTCACCCTTTTTACATCAATTTAATGTAAATCTATACGATATTGTTTTGCTCTACAGTGAGCTTTCATTGCATCGTGTAGATATTCAGGCACTATTACACCCACCCAGCAACGAGCGGAGTGGATGGAGTGGGTGACTTCCTTGTTTTTTCCTTACAATATATTTAACATTTGTAATTATTATATTCTTGATTATAAAAAAAAATATTTAAAATTTTTAATTATTATATTACTGATTTAAAAAAAACATTTTTAAAATATCAAGGTGCTGCAACGGAAAATATTAATTAAAAAGCTCTTAAGCAAATTTTTAACGGTGATATAACAAAATAATTATTTATGGAATTTCTATTTAAAATTGATGGTGATGCAAACAAAAAAAAAATGATTTTTAACATTTTACGATTGAATTTGTAAAGAAATTTTGCAATGATCTGATAAATTACAATTATTTATTGAGTTTTGAAACTTTTAAATTTTTTCGACTATATTGTAAATCAAAAAAAAAAATATTTATTGGATCTTCAAAAGAAAGAAAGTGAAAATTTAGAAATGGTTATTATTGAGAATTAAGGAAAAAAGAGAGAATAAAGATGGATAGCTGATTGAACCCGATAATTCGGTCTTTTCACTTTTAAACCCTGACCGGGTATGAGACCCGCCACGTTGGCTGGCGCCTCCACTCATGAGATAGCCATCAGGTGAGCTCTCGCTTTTTTACTTGTTACAGGTGCTCTCGCCGGGCTGCTTGGCCTTCCACACCAGATATGGGCCAAGGCAGCGTTCCTTGCATTTCGATTTGGTTGGGAGGGGTGCGTAGGGGCACCGCCACCACCTGGATATCCCACGCTCATTTGTGGGCCGTGATCGTATTCAGCAAAGATGAAATTAGCTTGAGTATCGTGCGTGGTTAATAGAATATTTGTCGTCGTTTTCTGGTTGTAATCTCTTTTGCTTCACTCATTGACACCTTTCCATCAGTCAATCGATTCGACTTTTGACTTAGGTCACCCTTTAATTCGTGAATGCAAAAATAATTTACAGTGGGTCTTTGCGCTGTGGGAAGAGAACCCGCCCCACGACATCTCAACGTTATCTTGCCAACGCATTCACACGTCCCCAGACAAGGCCAAACCAGCTGAGCACTGATTCCGCTCGCTGAGGCAGCAGAACACTGCTGCAGTCCTTGAAGTCGTAGTCTCAGAACGATAATGGATCAAGCAAGATGAGCCCCCACAATCGACATTCAAAGCCACTGACACTGGGCATTATTATAATTAAATTCCTGTTTCAGCTGCAAACATTCCTGTTTCAGCTGCGTGCATGAGGCATTAGAAGCTAAAGATGACGTTGGTTGTGACATCATTTTATTTCCCCCTGAGGATAGTGACGTCACTGATGAAGACCGTGGGGATGAAAATGCAGCCAATTTCCTTCATCTTCCGTGTAGAATGCTACGTTCTGAAGTAGAAGTGCAAGCGAAACCTTCTTCTTCTGCGTGACACTACAGCCCCTCTTGGGCCTACGCTTCCTCCAAATAGTGCCTCCAACTGTCTCGGTCCATTGACCGCGTCATCCAATTTCGAAATCCAAGAAACGATGAACTCTCCTTGTCGACCGAATCAGACCAACATTTCCTCGGTTTCCCCACTGCTCTGCGGCCTCCAGTTCTTCCAACAAATATTGTTTTGGGTATCCGTTGTTCGTTGATACGATTCATGTGTCCAGCCCATTGATGCTTCCGCAATCTGACAATCGTTGAGACCTCCGGCTTGTAATGAATCAGGTAGATATAAATGTCCATAAATTTCATACAGCTCATGGTTGTAACGGATTCACCTTTGGTCTCCGTTTAGATTTGTTCCGATTATTCGCCTCAGGACCCGTCGATTAAAGGCGTTCAATATATTTCCGGATGCTTGGGTTAGGGTCCATATTTCACACCCATAGCATAACACAGGTCTTATCATAGGTTTGTATACTTGGAGCTTTGTTTTCCTGTGTATGCAGCTGGTCTTCAAGATCGTCAAAACTGAATAAAATATTTTATTTGCGAGCTGTATCCTTCGGCGTGTTTCGTTTCTTTCATTACCCACTTTCGTTATTTTGGCGCCTGGATACAAAAATTCGCCAACATTTTCGATACTGTATCCGCGAAGTGTGAAATTTTGTGTATTTGAGGTATGTTTCCTCAACTGCGTCATGAGCGTTGTTTTATTTTCATTGATCTGTAGCCCTGCTAGTTTTTTGGCGGTTGTTAATGACTGCGACAAATTGTTGATGTCGTTCGCATATGCTACTACTTGGCTCGGCTTGTATAGTAATGCACCTCGTGTATCGACAGGTAGCAACGGGGCCAGCCCATCTCCCTCTTCAGTCCGATATTTGTGTCAAAGGCATCGGTGAGTTGGTTATTGATGCGGACTTGGGAGGTCGTCGACGTTATTTTCATTTTGGTAAGACGGACTAATTTGGCTGGGATGCCAAAGCAAAGCATTATTTGGTACAGTACGCTACGATCAATACTGTCGTATGCATGCTTAAAGTCAACGAAAATGGTGTACGTCTATGTTGAACTGCCAGCATTTTTCAAGTATCTGCTTGGCTGTGAACAATAGATCTACTGTCAATCTACCTGCTCTAAAACCATCTTGATCCCACCAATAATACTGTTGATGTATGACCCGGTGGTTTGTGTGGTCTAGTGGTTAGAGTATGAACACATAAGCCGAAGGTCCCAGGTTCAAATCTCGTTGGGAGCAACGTGATTTAGTTCAGGGGATTTTTCAGACAGGCTACGAGTGTTCACTCAGTGGTATGTACTGATTTAATCAGATCATATCATAGCTGAGCAAGCACACGGGAGCATGGTACTGACCAAACCAACTTCCGAAAAAATCAATATGGTCATGAAAATGAGATACTCGAACTATCTCTAAGCGAAGGCCCGAGAGGGGCTGTAGTGCTACAAAGAAGAAGAAAAAGATGACCCGATTTTATTTTCTTTGATTTTTGAAAATATTTTGTACGTCGTACAAAGTAGTGATATGCCTCTATAATTTTCGCGCTGTAGCTTGTCACCTTTTTTGTGGATAGGGAATCTAATTTATTGGCTCCACTTGCTCGGCATATGTTCTTGTTGCCAAAAGTACTGGATGACTTTGTGAATAGCTTGATGAACACTACTGCCACCATATTTGATGAGTCCACTGGAATCTCATCGATGCCCGTCGCTTTATTATTCTTTTGGGCTTTGATGATGGAACAAACTTCATCCAGAGTTGGTGGGGCCATTGGAAGCTCTCCGCAGATATCTATATGCACCGATGTTCTGGAGCTGTGCGGAGGATTACAGAGGTTCTTGCAATATGATGCCCATCTTTCCTTAACCTTGGTTTCATCAGCGATGATATTGCCGATATCATCACGACAGAGCGTGGTTTTGGGCTGATAACCACGTTTCAGGCTTTTCACTGCTTCGTATGTTGTTGCTCGCTAAACTTACATCTATACTTCTCAATTGGTCATCATAGTATTTTCTTTTCTTAATCCTAACTTTCTCATTCGCTGCTCTTCTGAGATTTTCATAGTGTTCTCTCTTCGTCCTGGTTTTCCTACCAACGTATCCTTTGTACGCCTGATTCTTTTTATCTAACGCATTCTGGCACTCATCGTCGAACCAATGATTCCTCTCCTCTGCAAATCCTACAACAACAAGTCTCAGGGCGAATTTCAGTGCCCCCATTTACAGGAAGGTAACATAACACTTCCGCCTGCTCAAGTAGTTTGCCATAATAATAGATTTAATTATTCCACCTTAGTGAAGCTTTGTGTAACTCATACTTTCCAAATATATAAATTAAACAGAACTTTAAAAAAATATGTTTTAATGAGAACAAATGGATACACGTAAAATAAATACTTCTAAGGCTACTCTGGAATTTCTTCGTATATAGCACCCGATTCAGGGGCTTGTTCAGCTGGCGAGCCAAGCGGTTCGAAACTTCCTATTGTATCTAACAATTCCACGTGCTCAAGATTTGTATTTGAATTAAAAAATTCCAATGGAATTTCATAGTCAGGTCGATCGTCTTCAGAAACTGGTCGTATAACATCGAATCGCTCTGGGTTCCAATGAGAAGGCTTTAAGGACTGGTAGAATGGTAAGCGAACCATATTCCGACATCTCACCCACACGTACAATACAAATGAAATTGTGGCTGCAATTGCCGCAAGAACCATTAGACCGAACAAAATATGTCTCCGAATAGTTCGCTCCAATTCGGCTTCCGCAATGTCTGCTTGCATAGCTTCTGCTTCTTCATCAATCGGCGCCTTTGTGGTTACGGAAGGGGCGTCCAAAGACGAAGGATACAGCATGCATTGTAATCCATTCACATTGACCCTGCTCACAAATTTCTCATATTGAAATACTCGGAAAATATCTGGTCTTTTCGAATTTGTGTTCAATATCCACTGGCAATCCCACGGATTTGAATTGATAATGATTTTAAGCATGGGATTCGGATTCAAATCTGGGCTAATGCTGATCGAACGCAACGAATTGTTGGAGAGATCTATTTGCGACGCAACCGGCATCGCGGATTGGAAAATATCAATCGATAACGTTTTCAATCTATTTCCCTGTAAATACACAAATTTCAGCTGAACCATGCCCGCGAAGTGATCGCTGTGCAGTTCATTGAGGTGATTGGAGCTTAGGCACAATATCTCCACTTGCGAACAGTTCACAAACTTGAAGTTTTCTAGAGAATTATTACTTAAGTTTACATACTTTAAATTATGCTTATCGATCACAGACAAATTTGGAATTTTGTTATCAAATATCACCAGCGATGACATGTTCCCGGGGTTGCGAATTTCTATTTCATCAAAGGACATATTGTTTACTTGCAGTCGTGCCAACGCCTCAGGGAGTTTCCCGAATACTCTAGAAGGCATGTCTTTAATAGCAATTGATAAATTTTCACAGGAAACGCCAGCAAAAAAGTCTTCACTTTCGATCGACAAATCCTCTTCATATAGTGCCAGCGTCTTTAAATTTGTTAACATATCAAAAGCTCCCAGGCCAATGTGTTTCAGATGATTTCGCTGAAACGATATTGCACTCACGAGGGGCGTGCAGTTAAAGGCTCCAACTTCGATCCTTTCGAAAGTATTGTTTTCAAAAAACAATTCTTTCACAACACTCATAATACTCTTTAACATATCCTGTCGAAAAGCTTCAATCCTAAAGTTACGAAACGAAGATTTCTCCAACGAATTATTGGCATCGGGAAAATATTCCAAACTAAAACTCTGCACGTTCGAGCAACGTCCATCCATTGCCATTATTTGTATATTTTTGTAGCGATTTAAAAATAAATTGTTCAGTTCATTGCTGTAGCTGAAATTACGTTGGCCAGTATCCGTTTCGTTCAGCGACGCGCAATTTATCTTTACCGGAAACTCCACTCCCGATTGCAGCGTAATATTTGCTCGCACAATGCACTCCGTTGGACCGCATTCCACTTGATCCGTGAACTTAGGGTTGGTGTCAAGGGTTGGGATTAGGGTAGTGTCCTCAGCGCGCACTAATTGGAAAAATTTCAATGTCACTATGGCTATTAGTATCAATCGCACGCAAGACATTTTGTTGGAAGCTTTTCCCACTTTGATCCGTTCGAAACGCGTATTCGCTTGTACTGGCCACCACTCGCCGAGTTACGATTCGCAATTTTCGGGAAACGTATGAATAAACATTGATCCGTGAAATATTCCGATAGCCAGCGCTTGCCAAAATACTGCGTGTATCTAAAGATATCTTGTTTACATTTACAAACGCTAATTTCAGATAGAGATTCATGCAAGATATGATGGAATTTGTGCAACGGGTATAAAGCTTCGGATTTGATTTTGACTCATTGAAGAAGTTTTGTACGGTATAGTGGATTATCGGAGTGCAGATACATGGTACTGCACGTGCACTCTCACCTATTCATCGGCATATTAAGTCTGCCAAACTTTAAGAGTTTTAACATCGCCACCTGTCTGTATGTCTATCTGTTCCACTGTCACAGCTGGTTTTCTCCAGAAGTGTGGCAGTTACAAACACCAAACAGGGGTAGGCATATGTATATTGAGGACCTCTTGAAAGTTTGAGAAGAACATTTTTTTTTTCAAAGGCTCTTAAGGGGGTCTCCCCATACAGGGAGGTGATTGTTGTTTGATGATTGTTTTACCAAAGTTAATCATGACAGTGTAATGATTTTCATTTAAAAACACTCGAATGTCGAGGTTTCCCAAAGGAAATCCGAACCGACCTCTCATCGGTTCTAGACGTGGAGTCTTGGAACGTAACAACGGACTGAACACTTCAGGTCAACAAGTCCGGACACCCTTAGTCTACTCCGAGTTGGCGGCTGGCTAGCTAGCTAGTTCGGAGAGGGGTTCGGTCGCGGGTCTTACGAGAGCAGACTATGTCCGAAAAACAAGAATTCAGCCACCGGTTCACATGCCCGATTTAATGACGCGTCGAAAACACAACCATACGGAAACGAAACCTATCTCTACTTTATTCCGTATTTCTTCCATTCCTTCAAACAACACAAAAATACTGGATCTAATTCCACGTTACCGAATATCACCGACGCGGTACCGAAAAACATCCGCGAACTTCGAAACAACCTACTCTAATAAAAAAAAACACAAAGCAAATTATGGTACCGCGTAGCGAACGCGATGCGAAACCGGTTATGCGTTGATTACGAGAACCCTGCCCTCGCAACGGCATACTCACCGTTCGCTGACATTCCTGCTGAAAAAGAAGGGTTTGCTGGAAAGGAAAGACGTTGTTATTCTTAGCAATTCATATTATTATACTCTCATTTTACGATAATAAATATTTCTTTCATCACAAGAACCTCGATAGAGTAATTTTTATTTTTATTTTTTTGAACAAAGATCATTCATCAAAATTACATTATTTATTTTGGCCCAATTGAATCGAATCCTACACGAATCGAAACCGAAACACTGAATATGTACAGGGCGAAAATTAACTTTAAGATTATTTTAGATAATTACAAAAAAAGGGTATGGAAATATATGTTATTCTTTGTGGTTGAACGTTAATAAACAATTTTTAAGACTTATACATAATAAAGAGGTTATAATAAATTTCATCTATTACCATTTGTTTGACGTTTTTGTTTTTGTCATGCAGCGTATCAGAATGTGATAAATGTTTCCTTAAAGACTAGATCGGCTTCACATCTTCTAATTTCTACTCTAAATTATTATTCAATTTACCATATTATACACAATACTCATTTTCGGAATAATAGCGCCTAGAATAAAATAAAAGAAAAAAAGAATTATTCCTTAAAGCACTATTTGTTTTTTATTTTTCCAAATATCGATATTTCGGAGATAAATGATCTCCTTCCTCAGTGGCGATATTCTGAAGCTAATCGCTGTTTACATGGCCTTTTATAGCAATAGTTTTTTCCCTAGAGTAATTAAACGGTAATTAACAACAGAAGAATCTTATAAAAAGGGGTTTTAACAAAATAACGATTTTTGTATGGAAAGGAGATATTTCAAGTGATGACTCACACCAACTTCATTAAGTAACTATACCCGTTGCCAACATCGGTGTTCATTCTTTTGTTTTTCGGAACTCGAGATATCCACAAACTTTCGTATCCATCCAGTTTTCTCCAATCAGCTACTTCCTGCACAATCTCGAGATTTTCCCATTCGATTTTATGCTTTTCTTCGACAATGTGCCTCGCTACCGCCGATCTTGCTGTTTCTGTTGCACCTCGTTTGATTATTTGTTCCGCTTCTTTGATGTGCTCTTGCCACCGGGTTTTCGTTAGTCGTTTCGTTTGCCCAATATAAACCATGCCACACTCCGGGCAAGTGATCTTGTAGATACCGCCTTTTTCTTCCTTGTTTTTCGGGTCCTTCGCTGATCCTAAGGCTGTTTCTAAGCTGTATTTTCTGCTGGTAAAAGCTGCGTTGTTTCCCGTCATTTTTATTATCCTTTGAAGCTTTTTCGAAATTGTTGTGTGGGTGAGTGAGATCCTGCTTACCTGTTGTTCTTGCTCCTGTTTGAATAATGTTGTCAGCTGATTTTTGCGTTGTTCGTGCTCCTTTTTCTTTATCCGTTGTTCGATTACTTTTGTGCTGTACCCATTCTTCATCGCTGTTTCCATTATGTAGTGTTTTTCCAACTGTAGTCGCTCGTTTGTCATTGGTACCGTGATCATCCGGTGAATCATCATATTGTACGCTGCCATTTTGTGCCCATATGTGTGGTTTGACGTGCTCGGGATCGTTCTTTGTGTGGTTGTTTCTTTCCTATATATGTCAAATTCAAGTTTGCCAGAGCCTTTTATTATGCTGATATCCAGGAAAGGTATCCGATCGTTCTTCTCTTTCTCCATTGTAAACGCTATTCGTGGGTGTATATTGTTCAGCTCATCCAAAAGTTTTTCCGCTTCCTTACTTTTGATCACCGTGAAGATGTCATCTACATATCTGATCCAGATAGGTGGCATTATTTCTTTGTGTTCGAGCTCCGTCTCGAGCCAGTTCATAAAGATGTCACTTAAGATAGGTGAGAGAGGGTTTCCCATTGCTGCTCCTACTGTTGCTTTGTAGCGTTTACAATGGAGAAAGAGAAGAACGATCGGATACCTTTCCTGGATATCAGCATAATAAAAGGCTCTGGCAAACTTGAATTTGACATATATAGGAAAGAAACAACCACACAAAGAACGATCCCGAGCACGTCAAACCACACATATGGGCACAAAATGGCAGCGTACAATATGATGATTCACCGGATGATCACGGTACCAATGACAAACGAGCGACTACAGTTGGAAAAACACTACATAATGGAAACAGCGATGAAGAATGGGTACAGCACAAAAGTAATCGAACAACGGATAAAGAAAAAGGAGCACGAACAACGCAAAAATCAGCTGACAACATTATTCAAACAGGAGCAAGAACAACAGGTAAGCAGGATCTCACTCACCCACACAACAATTTCGAAAAAGCTTCAAAGGATAATAAAAATGACGGGAAACAACGCAGCTTTTACCAGCAGAAAATACAGCTTAGAAACAGCCTTAGGATCAGCGAAGGACCCGAAAAACAAGGAAGAAAAAGGCGGTATCTACAAGATCACTTGCCCGGAGTGTGGCATGGTTTATATTGGGCAAACGAAACGACTAGCGAAAACCCGGTGGCAAGAGCACATCAAAGAAGCGGAACAAATAATCAAACGAGGTGCAACAGAAACAGCAAGATCGGCGGTAGCGAGGCACATTGTCGAAGAAAAGCATAAAATCGAATGGGAAAATCTCGAGATTGTGCAGGAAGTAGCTGATTGGAGAAAACTGGATGGATACGAAAGTTTGTGGATATCTCGAGTTCCGAAAAACAAAAGAATGAACACCGATGTTGGCAACGGGTATAGTTACTTAATGAAGTTGGTGTGAGTCATCACTTGAAATATCTCCTTTCCATACAAAAATCGTTATTTTGTTAAAACCCCTTTTTATAAGATTCTTCTGTTGTTAATTACCGTTTAATTACTCTAGGGAAAAAACTATTGCTATAAAAGGCCATGTAAACAGCGATTAGCTTCAGAATATCGCCACTGAGGAAGGAGATCATTTATCTCCGAAATATCGATATTTGGAAAAATAAAAAACAAATAGTGCTTTAAGGAATAATTCTTTTTTTCTTTTATTTCATATTATACAATTGGATTATCAAATGAATAAATAAGAAACTCTAATATTTTCCGTAAAACGCCAATATTTATTAAAACCCGGGCAGACACGTGTTTCGGAAACAAGTTATTTCCTTCTTCAGTGCCGTGTTACTGAAACATAATCCAAAAATTCTTGTATTTATACAAAAGGTATTTTAATGAACTAATAAAAACATTAAAATTTCTGCTTGGAAAGGTAATTAAAACATTAATCCACTCAATCATCCTTCACGGTGTCTTAAACTAGATGAGTCATTCAAGCTTTTAACATATTGATCCGATCAAACTGCTGTATGCGTTCCCTAGATCCGTATTAAGCCTTCAATCTTCCGGTATCCTTGAAATCATTAAACTTTCCGCTGCATCCAACCTTCTCCAATCGTCTCCCGAAGATACACAAAGGTAGCAACGAAATGCGGGAGATCATTGCTGCCACAAATGCACCAACTTCAAAAATTGCCAGGTGGTTAACAGAAGAATGCAAAAAACTACCATTTAGGACAAGTGAGAAATCTATTAAAAACAGGGAGGATCTGATTGAAAAGCTACAGGAGATTGATGCTGTGAAGGAAGAGGAGATCATGGTCTCCTTTGATGTGAAATCACTTTTCTCAAGTGTTCGTGTGAAACAGACCCTAGCCTTGTTTGAAGACTGGCTTTTACAAAAAGACTCATCCTTGGAATTGAAAAAGAGATCGAAAATGTATTCGAAGTTGGCAACTCTGTGCATGAATGAGAGCTATTTCTCATTTCGAGGAAATTTTTTCAAGACAACCAAAGGGGTTGCCATGGCGAACCCTGTCATCACTTTTGAGCGATCTTTTCATGGGACACATCGAAAACATCATCGAGGAAAAAGGTTAAGCAGCTAGAGTATGGTACCGTTACGTGGATGATATTTTTGCAATTATTGATGCTCACCAAGCAGACATTTTACTGGAACAATTAAACAACATCCACAAAAATATCAAGTTTACAATGGAAAGGGAAAACAATGGAGAGCTAACGTTTCTTGATATGAGAATTATAAGAAATAGCGGTTGCCTAGAGTTTGATGTATATTGAAAGACGACGCACACACAGAGGACAATACCTAGCAACTCCAATCATTCCTACAACCAAAAAATGGCGGCATACAACACGATGATTAATAGAATGTTATCAATTCCGTTGACAACTGAACGACGCGCCCGAGAAGAGCAATTCATAATTGAAGCAGCACAGAAAAATGGGTATACAGCGCGGTTAATCAAAACCAGAATAAGCAAGTTAGTTGCGCATCGAAGAAGAAACTCTTTTACGACATTCTTCAAAACACCGGTTCAAAATACGCGGAGAATGAAGCTGACTTATTCTACACATTCACGGAAGCTACAACAAATACTGAAGACAGCGGGTATCGAAACAGCACACTCGTCACGAATTTATAAATTGGAACAAAAACTAGGGACTACGAAGAACAGTAAACAAAAGGATGAACGTAGCGGCGTATACAAGATAACATGCCCAGAGTGTGGAAAAACGTACGTGGGCCAAACAAAACGACCGGTGAAAATTCGATTCTACGAGCATATAAGGGAAGCGGAAGTAGCAGCGAAAAAAGAACGAATGAGGCGAGATCAACGGTTGCAAGACACATTATGCAGAGCACGCATCAAATAGAATGGGACAACGTGGAGATCCTCGAAGAAATCAACGATTGGAGAAGGTTGGATGCAGCGGAAAGTTTGTGGGTTTCAAGGATACCGGAAGATTGAAGGCTTAATACGGATCGGATCGGATCAATATGTTAAAGGCTTGAATGACTCATCTAGTTTATGACACCGTGAAGGATAATTGAGTGGATTAATGTTTTAATTACCTTTCCAAGCAGTAATTTTAATGTTTTTATTAGTTCATCAACCTTTAACTACACGGGTGGGGTCTATGTGGACCCCAAGCACAGTTTTTCCGTCTTATTTTCGATGTTACGCATGCTAGCTTGCAACGCTCTCAGCTAATCTCAGTGTGCCGAGTGGTCTGTTGAAGAGTGGATGTGCATCACATATACTGACTGGTAAGTACCTTTTTTTACCTCTTGGGGTACCTGGAGACCCCACGCGTGATTTTACGTGACTTTTGTTACAAATATTATAATTGATATAATTCGGTTTACTTGCAGATAGCCTTATAAAAATGAACCGTCCATTGAGTGAAGACGATATCCGAAGAATTTTGGAGGAATCGGGCAATTCTGAAGATGAAGAAAATACTTTTGAAGCAGGTATTGCTGAGGAAGATGGAGACCTCAGCGACCAACAATCAATACACAGTGAGCATCTATCTTCATCCGAGATGGAGCAAAGCGATGACACGGAGTCCAGCTCTGATGAACAAGAAACATCCGGAAACAGCTTTTATGGTAAGAATAAATTTAAATGGGCGAAAAGTGCTCCCCACTCATCACGTTTCCCCCGACATAATATAGTTGTAGAGAAAGCTGGTCTAAAAGGCCCTGCTGCAACCAATAATAATATGACCCCATTGGAGAGTTGGAAGCTGCTTTTTACGGAGGATATTATAAATAATATTGTATATCATACGAATTTGAAACTAGATGCAAAATATTCTTCCACTCTATCACGCCCATACTATGCCAAAAACATTGATAGTGGTGAATTTAGAGCATATTTGGGACTGCTATTATTTACATCAATATTCAAATCAAACCATGAAAATGTGCGATCGTTATGGGCTTCTGATTTTACAAGGAGAGACATATTTTGTGCTACTATAGGCATCAATAGATTTTTATTTATTCATTACAATCTAACATTTGATGATATCAATACAAGAGACCTTCGAAAATCGACGGATAAATTTACTTTGATTAGAGAAATATTTGAGAAGTTCATACAAAACTGTGCTGCAAACTATTCATGTTCCGAATATCTGTGTGTTGATGAAATGTTGGTCAAGTTTCGAGGTCGATGTTCTTTTAGAATGTTTATCAAAAGTAAGCCTGGAAAGTACGGCTTGGAAATTCAATGCATCTGTGACGCAAAGACCCATTATTTGTACAACGCTTTTGTTTATACCGGTAAGAATCTTGTGGCACAACAAAATTCAAGTTTGTCAGTGCCCACAAAGGATGTGTTGAAACTTGCTGAGCCATTTTATGGCACAAATCGAAATATAACAGGAGACAGTTGCTTTTCTTCTGTCGAACTTGTAAATAAACTTTTAGAAAATGGGCTGACGTATGTAGGCACATTGAGAAAAAATAAGCGGTAAATTCCACGCGAATTCCTGCCTAACAAAAATAGGCCTGTTGGATGACATTGGTATCTCATGTACCGAAGAAAAATAAAAGTGTAGTTTTACTTTCATCAATGCACCATGAAGAAGCAGTTAACGAGAACTCAACCAAACCTGAGATCATTGAATTTTACAATAGCACTAAAGGTGGAGTTGATGCATTGGATTTGAAATGCTCCAATCATTCCTGTTCACGTAGAACACGTAGATGGCCTAATGCAATTTTCGGTGCGATATTGAATATTTCTGTCGCAAATGGATACGTGCTATGGGTGGCTTCCAATCCAGGTAAACGTCTTACACGGCGTAAATATATTAAGTCGACGGCGAAAGAACTCATACAACAACATATTTGCAAAAGATTGGATAGCACCCCTGCATTGACAAAGGAAATAAAATCAATAATGTGCAAGATAGTAGGCAGAGACCCCATATCAACTATTTCAATCGAGGCTGGTCCAAGCTCTCCCAAAATGAAGCGAAGATGTTATGTTTGTCCTAGGTCCAAAGATAAAAAAAGCACTATTGTTTGCAAAACTTGTAAAAAAACAATTTGCAAACTACATTCAAAGTCAATAAATTATTGTGAGCCATGTGAATCAATAGAGTCTTAAGCTGTGAGAGTAGAAATATTAGCAATTTGTTAATGCTGTCAAAAAAAATTATTTTTATTTTTTTGCAATATTTAATGATTGTTTATTATAGTTCAGTACTTGCTTTAAGAGAAAAAAAAGACTGTTTTGTTTAAAGAGAATTAAAATGATTAAGTTCCTTGTTAGATATAAGCGCCTTCGAAATTGTCAGTATTTTTTAAGTTATTCATTTCTAACCCTGATTGTTACTGAACAAAAAAGAATTTTGAACAAAGTAAATGTAATTTCTATTCAAATAATGTTTTATTAATATAATGTAAACTTTAAATTACCACATTTAATACATAAACTTATTTTTACCCAATAAATGTATGGGGATACGTGCGGACCCCACCCGTGACGTTAGGTTACAAGAAATGACGCGTGTACTTAAAGTTTAAAATACCTTTTGTAAATTAGTTTGTAATTTAGTAACGATGTATATATACAAGAATTTTTGGATTATGTTTCAGTAACACGGCACTGAAGAAGGAAATAACTTGTTTCCGAAACACGTGTCTGCCCGGGTTTTAATAAATATTGGCGTTTTACGGAAAATATTAGAGTTTCTTATTTATTCATTTGAATTTAACGCCAAAAAAGGAGCAACGGAAAAACTCAATTGGATTATCATAAACTATTTAAATATTCGAAAATGCCAACTTAATAGCTATGGATATGGTAAATTAGCACAATGAAAAATCAACTATTAAATAACAACAATGTCGAGTATAAAATGAAAAAAAACTTAATTTTTTCGCATATATGTCAATATATGTGACCCCTGAAATGCCATACAAACTTATAAAGCCTGTAGCGACCTCGACTATTTCAGTGTGATTTGATAACCGACTCGTAAGACTAAATGTATTCAGGGAGTGATTTCATCATTGGTTGAACGTCAGCTAACATACTTTAATTTTTGCTAATATTCAATGATTAACTTAAAAATAAATCTTATTCTAAAAGAATCATACGCCATAATCAACGTTTAGCCCGTTGTTTCTAAGGTAAGTTGAAAATTTTCAATAATGTTCTACGTAAGCCAGAAATGATGCAAGTATCAATTTAATCTAAAAAAACCATTTTAACCAAAGAACTAATTACAAAAAGGTTTCGGTTACTAACAGTAAGTACAGTGTTGCACTTGCTTTCAAACATATCAATTTATGTTTGCTGTTCATTGAATAATTATTCTCAAAAAACTATCATAAGACAAAAAATTAAAATTAATCGGAAACCCTTTAGTTCTTGAGTCATTTTATTCTATTTTGCCTAAACTTATATAGGGGTTCATAAAGTTACCTATTCATCTTCTATTTCAGATCATAAAAAAACTATAACACTGCCGATATTTCATCGTAAAACTTACTTGCTAACCTCCAAATCCTTCTATACATTTAGCCATAACTATGTCACCTTCCCCGACAAGGCATCCTCCATCACTTGGTTGTCGTAGGGCTTCATGTTCCGTTCAACGTCCTTTACTAATGCCAGCCCTATTTCTGAAATAAACACCCTTAAGATCTATAGCCAAATTGAAGCAAGGATAAGACTTAAAAGGTGAACTCCAACTGCACTGCCAAAAACGATGCCTCCTTTTTTATTTTCGTTTGCCGTGCTTGTCGAGGAGGACTGTAAGTCAATTCCTTTAGGACAATAAAATGACTGGTGAGCACGTGGATTATCTAAACATGTATTCTCACCTACCACAGGCCGCACAAATAATGTTGCAATCTTTGCATTCGCACGGCTTCGTCTGGCGGAAAATGGGAACTTTTTCCTGATTCGCGACTTCGGAACCTAGCGACCTCGGACAGAAAATTTTCCTCCTGTCTTCCGTTTCTGCGGTCGGCTTTTGGCACAATTTTCTTACGGTTACGTCTAAGAAAAAAAAACCCCAACTTTTCTTAGTTTATTTCACAGTTATGACGATTGCGTTAAGAAATTTGGTCCTTACGGAATCTTTTGATCGGTCGCGCTTATTTTAATTAATGTCCGAAGCCTGATGATATTTAACCATCCTCATGGCACCACTTTCATCTTCCTCCAAGCTGTCAAAACACAGTTCAGTGACAACGAGTGGTTAAAGGGTCATTTCCGAACCGTCGACGTTAATAACGACCTGCGGATCGTTGTCAGTGGCGTAGGACTGATTCATTACAATGGGTATGATGAGAACTTTTCAAAACAGGTCTTATATCTATTTCATTTGTATTAAGGGGTACAGGGGGAGGAGAAATATACGAAAAATTTGTGGACCCCTCTTTTTTGGGCCCTTGTGCACCGAGAAATCTGAAATAAAATCATGAAGGTAAGGACTTATGAGTACAGCAACAATAACTACAATCCAGCTCTACAGCCCCTTTCAGGCCTTCGTTTAGAGATAGTGAGAGTATCTTCATTATCATGATCAAATATATCGGCACTCGAGAAGGTGATTGGTTAGTACCGTGCTTTAGCCATATTTCTGTCCGCCCAGCTGCGATAACTTCTGATTGTAAAGCACCAACGGGATTCGAACCTGGGACCTTCGGCTTACGCAGTGAGTACTCTAACCACTACACTACGTGGACAACATTGCCATTTAACCAAATAAATTTTGCTGTGATTCATTAGAGTTGGTTTGGCTTCCAGTACCGTCTCTCCCATATCGGCCCCGAAGAGCCGATATAATTGTTTACATGTGAGTAAAATTACGTAATATCTTCCAATCGAACGTAATGCACACCGTACTACAAAACAAAAGATGCATGACACTTTCAGTTTCACGCAACTTTCAAACGGCTCATGCTAACTCACCACATGATGAAGAATATTCTAAATGGATATCTAGCATTAAAATGTCACGTTAAAATTTATAAAATATAATTATATACCAATCAGCCATATTTATTGCAAACAAGCCCAGGTTTCAGTATTTTTATGTTGCAAAATTGTAGTGAAAATGAGTAGATAACTATCCGTATAGGACTGCAGCGATGGTCTACCGCCTCGGCGAAAGAGGATGGTGGGATTCGCCGAGATTGGCCTTGTCTGAGGACGCGTGAATGCGCTGGCAGGGTAGTATTATGGTGTCGTAGGATGGGTGTTTTTCGCCAGCACAAGACCGACCACAAAACGATCTTGATCTTGAGGACTAGCTGCATACATAGGAAAGATAAAGAGGTGTTATTTTGATATTAAAAAATATGCCATTTTTTAATATAAATGATTGGATGTTTATTTCATTATATAGAGGAAGGTTTGCCATTAATAGTGAAAAATAACATCAGGCAACTGACTACCACGACCACGCTTACAGGGCTATATCCTTTTTATGAAATTTTCCATAACCAAATCCAATAAGAGGTGTTATTTTGATATCAAAAGAAAAATGCCATTTTTTAATATGAATAATCGGATGTTTATTTTAGTATAAAGAAGAAGGTATGCCGTTAATATGGAAAATAACATCAGGCAAATGACCTCCATGACACGCTTACATGACCATATCCTTTTCATGAAATTTTCCATTACCAAACCGCAAAGTAGCTGCCCTATGTCCTCGATAGCCTCACGAATTCCATCTTTGAGGTCTTGAATCCACGCTGGGCTATTGGCATAGACCTTCTCTTTCACGTGGTCCCAAAGGAAGAAGTCGCAAGGTGTTAAATCACAAGATCTATTCAAAATAACACCTCTTATTGAGACCCCCTATATAATGAGACCTGCGTTATGCTATGGGTATGAAACGCAGGAAGCGAAGATCCGAAAGGGGCTGTAGTGCTAAGAAGAAGAAGAAAATGGAACATGGACCATAACCCAAGCATCTGCCTTTGAACGACGGGTCCCGAGGCGAACAATCGGAGCGAAGCTAGACGGAGACCAATGGCGGATTCGATACAACCATGAGCTGTATGAAATTTTTGACGAGCCGGAGGTCTCAACGGTTGTAAGACTCCGGAGGCTGCAAAAGGCTGGCCACATAAATTGTATGGAACAAGATGTAGTGAAATGTTGGTATATAAAATGTCTGTGAAGGACTGCAGACTATCCGCCCAGATTGGCCTTGTCTGGGGATGCGTGAACGCGCTGGCAGGCTAGCGTTGCGGTGTTGTGGGGCGGGCTCTTTCCCGCTAGCATAAGAACTCACTGCAAAAAAATTTTGCATTCACGAATTGAAGGGATCGAATGCCGATCGACTGGTGTCGAGGCCGAGGTAACCTACTAAGGGTTCAAATCGCTTGTTCAGAGAACAAGTTGGGACGAGCAAAAACGGACGGACTGGCGGAGACTTCGTCATGAACGAAGATCCTTATGGTCCACAAGTAAAAGTGGGGCATCCAGTTGAAGGTGGTGCCCCCTCGCACCCTCCCAACCGGATCAAGATTCAAACGTAGACATGGCTATGTGTTTCCAATTTGAGTGAAAAACTCATACCAAAGTACTCTGTATGACTCTTTCCCTCAAATAAGAAGCACAAACGTAACCAATTTATGCTATGGAGTTATGCAATGGACTCACATAACCCTATATCATAAAAGGGCACGCGAGCGGAAGGCCACCCTTCCCGGCGAGAGCCCCTGGCATGCAACAAATCGGTGGAGCGCGCCCGATAGCCCATATTAGACGAAAAGCTTGCAATCGTTGTACGTTTAATAATCTATTGTATTTTTTCCGTTATTGTCAAAACAATTTCAAAAATCTTTGTGTTATGGTGTTCTTAATCTGGACTTACAAAAATTACTGTGCTTATATAACGCGTTTTGATTAAAAACCAACTGTGTCGATTGAGCGAATCGAATAGCTACCCGTGCTGTACCATTATTTTTAATTTATTTCATTTGAAGACAAAAAAAATAGTAGTAGCAGGATGAAAACGTAAATAATCAAAAGCAAGAAAGACAAAAAAAATACACTACTTTGTTTTGCTGTTTTTACGTTGCTTTATGAATTAAAAATTTTTATAAAAAAAACCAAACAATGGAAATAATATTTAAATAATGCAAATAATAAATTTTGATATAGAAAAAATTTAGAAAACAATAAAAATTTAATAATTGAAGAGAAAAAATAACAAAGGGTACTAACCCACATCCTCACGAGCGCTCGCTGATGACGTGGTGAGTTGCTATTATTATTTTTACTGTTGATTTGTGGAAGGAAATTTCAGCTAAAAGGTAAAATTGTTGAGTACTCGTATTTTTGTGTAATTTCCATTCTATTTGATTAATACGTTCGATTTGACACTCGGTCGGTTCATAATTGCACTTCGCGATTTAGTGATCGTCATTACAACCCAATGCCCACGAACTTTAAATAAAGTCTTGACTTCTTGATTGAGCGTTATGAACACATATCACCAATGACCTAACATAAATAAGCCATGAAGCCTTCTTCATCAGTTGAATCGTCGAAGCGTGGCATAATTATGTAGGTTGTGCTCGTATTTCTCATGTGTTCAATTAACTTTCTTTAGAACATCACTTGAATTCCTTAAATTTCTCGTGTTATGGCATTTAGAGATGCTTAAATTTTGGACTCCACTGAGCAAGTATAATGTAGATTTAAGATAGTCTTCCACTCCCTAACTACAGTTGCTTCTTCTCAAAACTCTCCCGTTAAATTTCTTGTTATAGTATATTATTACACTGATCATTCACTGATTCAATACATATTCGGCGCGGGGAATTAGTTACATGAAGCAGCAAAACGGAACGAATCAGTTGCTTGAATGAATTTGGCCGTTGCGTTCCAACCCTCACTCTTCTCTCTATCTCTCACTCACATCACCACGAACAAACCATAGAGCCGCTATAACTACACATAATACGAGTACCCGGCATGAGCTACTCACATGTTTTCCAATTTCTTTTCTTCGTACTTATAAATCACTCGAAGGGTGTGATATATTATGCAAGCCGATTGCGTACTCCTCCAATTGCTTGTATCTCAATTCACTTGAACTATACATTCAATGCGATTAAATTTTAACAAAAAGTGATGTTTCTAACAACGAAATCCGCAAATCGACCGTTGTGCAAATGCATCCCTTTGAAAGAAATCACACGGATGCTTTAAAGTGACAAAATTAATTTCGTTATAGTTTGTTTTAGGGAGATGTCATGCATGTATTCAATTCAATTATGGGGCGTACGATCAACACAGATTTTTTTTTTTTAATTGGACTTCTCATGAACTGAAGATTTTCGCTATCAATCCCGGTGAAGTCCGTCATGGACCCTCCTTTAACTAATATGAGTTGATTTTTATGTCCAATATCAACAAGATTCGCACAGCTCAACTTCGATTTGTTCAAGGCAGAACTCTATCTAACCGAGCACTCGTTTTCTACAATCGTTCACCGGGATGATTATTTTAGTTCGAAATGAGGAAGGGTTCGGCCACATTGCAATTTTCCTGCCGTAACCAGCGATTTTTAGACGCAAATACGAGCACACTGCGACAAGATCTCCAAAGGAACTAATATGTTCATTTGAAGGTATGTCTTTGTCAGGAACACATGCGCTAACTCATTTGTGCGCTATACAAGAAACTTCCGTGCACGTCAGCGTCAAATGTCCAAATAATGTGCGCCTGCGCGAGTATCACAAAAACTACCTACTAAACTGGTTTTAGGAAAAATCGCAAATTCCTGCGACTGCCGACCTGGACAAAATTGTCGAAAATCGCAGTGTGCGGGCTTCCATTTAACTATGTGTAACTTGCGACAGAAGTGCGACTATATAGTCGTAGTCTGATGCATCCCGAAGTCCCGGCGGTGTTTTCTGTAGTCAGGTAATTTGCGCCACTCGTAATCTCCCGTCGACCTCGCTGCTTGGCGATTTGAAGCGGACTCCCTTTTCACTTGTCGATCCGTTCAAAAACTTGTCTTTCTTTTTTCGCATCCCGTGTATACGGTGAATCCATCAGCTGAGCTCTATCAGCCCAGTTGCTTGCCTTCCGTGATGTAATACACCTTTGGGGTGTATTACCCCATCGTTCGCAAACTCGGAATTCTTTGTGCAGATTTACCATTTTTAAAACAAAATTTAATTGACGTGAAGAAAAGTAAAGAAATGTTAAACGAAGTAGGGAAATGAAGATTTTAAATAGTCATAACAGTTAAATCTCATGATAAATGAAATTAAAGGGGCACATTTAAATTTTAATATAAAGGTTAATTGATATTAAATAACATTTAATATAAAGGGAAATTAATATGAAATCACATTTAATAAAAATAATAAGAAGAAACAGTATTCTACAGATTACGGGTATTGACTAAAAATAATTACATATTTTTTGAAATCTGCCACGAAATTCCGAGTAAGAGATAAGAAGGTTTTCGAGCAGTTTGCTTGTGTGACTGCTCGATTAATACAAAGAACGGATACACAAAAAGGTATTCTTTGGGAGGGCTGAAAGAAGGAGACTAGTGGTGAAACCGAGGAAACGCTGGTCTGACTCGTTCGACGAAGACGGTTCATCGCTGCTCGGATTTCAAAATTGGATTGGACGCGCTCAATGGGCCGAGTGGAGAGCGTTTTGAAAAGATCTCATCAAGACCTTTGATACCCATGCCGACTACCTTTGGTAAAAAAAATTCTTTGTTGTTTTGACTTTTAAGGTATTTGTTGTTGTTGTACTCATAAACACCTACCTCCATAATTTTTTTCAGATTTTCTGGACCACAGGTGTCCAATCGCGAGGGGGGGTGACACAAACTTTTCGTGCGTTTCCCCTCCCTGTTCGCCCCTCGAAGCAAAAAGTGTCAAATTAAGGCTTTTTTTGAAAAGTTCTCATCAAGACCTTTCATTTGATATCCATATCGGCTACCTTTGAGGAATTTTTTTTTTTCGGGGGCCCTCCCTCATATGGGGAGACCCCCCTTAAATACCTTATAAAAGAGAACACCACTTTACACCCACATACAAAATTTGATGTTTCTAGCTTAAGTAGTTTACGAGAAAACATTCTGTGACACACGGAAGGACAGATGTACGGACAGACAGGACGCGATTTTAGTAGGGTTTTGTAAAATTATCTTACAAAACCCTAAAAATACAGAAACCGTTAGACTTGACAGTAAACAGCTTCTTTAAATGCAATTACTGCATTCTGTGATTTTCTTTGTTGTTACTTGATGTGAATATGCTAAAAGGACAGGAAATAAGTTCAGAAATGAAAAAATTAGTGATATTCCATTTCAAAAACCAAAAAAGTTATCGCGATATTAGAAAACTATTGGAGTTTAACTTTTCATCTGTAAAGAATATTGTTAGCCAATAGAAAAGGTAGAACACAGAATAATCAAAGAACAGGGCGACCGAGACTATTAATAGCTCGTGATAGGAAATTTATTTTGCATCAAGTAAGTATACTTTTGTTTACTCTTTCAAAGTATTGCTTATTATCTATTTTTATCTATTATTTCAATTTACGCAGATTCGTGAAGAAGAGAAATAAGTGCTACAAAGCTAGTTACTCTTATATCAGAGCCTTAAGGGAAGGCAGTTAAACGCGGAGACAATAAAAGTACTTCACTCCATGGCCGAATGGCCTGAAAAAAAAACCGTTCAAGAGTGAAAAAAATAAATCACATTGTTTAAAATTTGCTAAGCCGAATTCTGACACAACAACGGGTTACTGGAAGGATGTTATATTTGCTGACGAAAGCAAATTTAATGTATATGGAAATGATGGAAGATCGTGGGTGTAGAGAGGATTTAATACTGAATTTGAAAAAAATAATTTGTGCCTAACCTTTAAGTGTGCTTGTATGTTTAGGAGAGTTTCAAACATATTGACAACATATTGAAGCATATTGATGTGAATTAATATTGGAGCGTATTGATTGATGCTATATTGATGCTCGTTTGACGTCTATGAGACATATCAATCAATATTTGCATTAGTTTTGTGTCAAATATCGAAGGGTGAAGACTTATGTTACGAGATGTCCAACACGAGTGAAAAATTAGAAACTGAGCGGGATTTCATTTTGCTCTTGATAACACTTTATCGTGATTCGCCGGAACTGTGGCAAGTGAAATCCCAAGGTTATTATAACCAGTGCAAAAAGCAATTAGCGCTAAAAAGAATGGTCGATGCATAGGTGTTGTTTAAGCCGGACCTGACAGTCGACAAATTGAAAAAGAAAATTAATGCATTACGCACGAATTTCAATAAAGACTAGAAAGAAGAGATAATGTGTCCCAACCAAAGACGTGGTATTTTGAAGAAATGTCCTTCGTAAAGGACCAACTTGAAGTAGCGCAAACGGAAAGTTCAGAGGTAAGTAAAATTTACTCTTGCATTATTAGCAGAGAACGAGTAAATTGGGATTCGAGACATATTCGATATGTGTTATTTAGAGTGCGAAACAATAACATACTCGTATATCTGTTATCAACCGGTTTTTTCGAATTCGCGGCAAAATAATGAAATAAGTGTGCTTGATAGCTGTTCCGGGGAGACTGTACTTTCCTGGCATGGCCGCGACGCGTCGGGGACACAGGCTGTATTCGCGAATCGCTCCGGTTTAATTTGGTGTAATTATTCAACCCCGAAAATTGACGCGAAAAGACGTGGAACACAGTTAATTTCTCGATTGAATTTCGGTTCATACGAAAATCCGACACGATTAAATGGTGACGAAGGGTTGTGCCAGACGGAACGTTACAAACAGCTGGTTGTCAAATTAAAAAATTAGAAAAAAGTGTGAAAATTCTTGCCGCGCACGACCCACGGTGCACGTCGGATTTTCGTATGAAATGAAATTCAATCGAGAAATTAACTGTTTTCCGCGTCTTTTCGTGTCAATTTTCGGGGTGGTATAATTACACTATTACGGGGTGGAATAATTACACTAAATTAAACCGGAGGGATTCGCGAATACAGCCTATGTCCCCAACGCGTCGTGGCCATGCCAAGGAGTGCAGTCTCCCCGCTGTTCCATTTGTCTTTTTCGAAAGAAAGTTCCCTTCATAACTAGTTCACACAGATTCAATTGCTGCTTGTTATTCAACCTTTCAAGCAATCTATTGTGTAATGAAATATGCGTTTCTAGTTTTCAAATAGGAATGTATACTATTAGTAAAACATTCACATGCATTGATACTTATATATTTCTTATTCAATCCTTTAACTTAATTGTATAAGAATAACATATGGTGTTGGATTTTAAAAATAAGTAAATGTTACTAAAGCAATTACATTATGAATTACATGTATTAGACTATGTATATATGAATTTTGTGGCATCTGAAATTTTCAGAATTTTTATTTTGATTTGATTACAAAGTTGAGACCCCTTTCAACTGTGTTATTACTTCAGACAGTTATTTTGCCATGAAACTGACCCAGCGGATGAGTTAAAATACTCTGAAAAATAATCCCTTGTTTTTTTCGCTTCCACAGCTGGGTTACCTCTGATAGTTCTTTGAAGTTGCAAAGTATGTTGCACTTCCTTTCTTTCTTCAATGAGGTTGTTTTCTCATAGTCGACATCACCATTTTGTATTTAGTAGTCACTGTTCAATTTTGATAAGTAATTGTGTAAATGGCAACAACACCACTATTTATTTAATTGTTTTTTGAAATATTTTGAACGTTTTTGTCAAAATACCAAAAGCGTTTTCGACAATCCTTCGTGCTCGAGATAGCCTATAGTTAAAAATACGTTTCTCATTGGTTAAGTGAGCTCGATTATAGGGCTTCATGAAATTTGGATGAAGTTGAAATGCAACAAACACATAAGAAAAATTTTTCTCAGTGCCAGGCAATTCTCTTGGACTAGGAAGGGTTAGCTGGTTCTCTGACAGCTTTCTCCAGAAAAATGTGTTCTTCATCACTCTGATACTCGCCCGTTGGCACCACATCAATCATTATAAATTCATATCTAGCATTGACAATGGCCATGAGCACAATACCGAAAGTGCCTTTATAATTATAATAGTGTGAACCAGAATTATAAGGTTTTTCTATAAGTATGTGCTTCCGGTCTACACTACTGAGGCAATCGGGGAAATTCTACCGTTCTTCAAAGTCATTGGCAACTTTCTTCCATCCTTCTACAGTTTTAGGTACCTTAAACAGAAAAAAAAATTGAATTTAGATTACTTGAAAACGTTTTTTTTTCTTCTTTTAAACATTATTAAATCATTTCAGACTGAAAATCTATCAAATTCAGCAGCACAGGAAGAAGAGGAACTTCCTAAAGACTGTCCACCGAAGCTGCAAAAATAACCAAAAAAAATGTCCAGGATTCAACAGATGAGCTAGCCAGCTTAGCTTCAGCTTAATTTAAGAAGCCTGAAACGGAATCATAAATTGTGGCGAAATTTTGGGCTTTGAAATCAAGTCGGCTACCTGCAGACTAAAAGAAGTTTGCAGAAAAAATTATAAACAATACCCTGTTCGAAGCAGAAATGGGGAATTTAACAAGGCATGGTGTTATATTTTTATCTTCGGACAATATAATCATGAGACCCATATATATGTTATCACTTTCTCCCCATTCAACTCCTTTAAATACTCCATCACCTACCATGAGTCCTTCACTTAACGGGTTACATAATTTTCCGCAGATATACATTCAACCAGTGCCTCAAGCTGAAGCTTCAGTGATTCACGTCGTTCGACAAACTTTATCTGACATCCTCAACCCTCAAACTCAAAAAGAGATGCCTACAGTAGCGGAGTATTTATGCACATTCAACTTCTTCTGAATTTTGAATCAATTTATGCTCAAACAAATGAATAAAAATTTAACTTAGGTGTATTTTTAGTTAATTTGCAATTCTTACCGGTATATTTTCCTTCAAAGCTCCAGTTATCGCTTCGCGCGTTTCTAAAATGATTTTCTCCAAAGCTGTGTAATTGTTAAAATCCCTCTTAATTATATCTCCTCTTTATTCATTTCCTCTGTGTATATTCCCCGTAATTCTCCTTTAACTGTGTACGAAGCCTTCATCTCCTGTTTCTTTAAGCTGCTCGAACGACTTGTACACAACAGGCTTCTTGAATAATGAGTTCAATTGTCAACATGGCAACATGGATTCTTGAAAGGTCGTTCAACTTCCTCGAACTTGGCTGAATTTGAAGATTATCTTACAAGAGCTCCAGATAAATAGCTTCAAGTTGATGCAATATTCACGGACTTTTCCAAAGTTTTTGACTCCGTGAACCATTTTCTTCTCTGTCAAAATTTAGGTTCCCTATATTCTGTAATTTCATCCTATCTATCCTCTCGTTCAAGCCGTTTCAATCTCTATGGCACAACCTCCTTTCCATTCAATCCTACATCTGGCAACCCTCAAAGATCAATCCTTGAACCTCTTCTTTTCTTACTGTTTATCAATGATCTTCTCTCTGCAATTTCCTCTTCTTGTCTTCTGTATGCTGATGATTTATAGGTATTCCGGATAATTAGATCCCTTGAAGATTGTCAGCAACTCCAAAATTATCCCTTTAACCTCTAGAACTGGTATAATGCAAACTCCCTTCTTATCAATGTTTCCAAATGTTTTAAAATGGATTTTACTCTGAAAATTCTTTTAACTTACAATTACACCCTATGTGATGTTTTTCTCTCCTCTGCTGACTCATGCAAAGATCATGGTGCAATATTTGATCCCAAGCTTAAATTCGATGCCCATATTTTTAGCATAACTACCAAGGGATCAAAAGTTTCTGGTTTTATTGTGCGGCATTTGCACAAGTTTGCAAATATTGCAACCGCTGTTGGCTTGTTCACATGTCTTGTCCACCCGCTTCTTGAGTACTACTCGGTAGTGTTGTATCCTAGACATTTATATCTTGTGAGCTCGCTAGAATCTATTCAACGTAAGTGTACCCATATATTGTTCTTCAAATTCAAGTTAACCTATGAGTCCTATGAGCGCCATTAACCCTACCTCATCTCCCTTCTCTGTCGTCCCGTAGAACCTTCTCAAATCAATGTTTCCTTTACAAGTTGTACCAACAACAAATTACTTCCACTCTAACCGAAAACTTGCACTAAAGACAGTATACGCGTCCTATTCGGTCTAATAACATTCTCGAGGTTTCGTACACCCACATATATTTATATTTACAGTCAATTATGCCGCGAATTATGAGAAACCATAAGAACCTCGATCTTGGTTCTCTATCCACATCCTACTTCGTTTTAAAAAATAAATTAAAATGTTACTTTTTGTGAATTGCGATTAATATTTCTTTATCACTCAATTTTTCAAACTTTCATCTAGCCTCTAATTTCTTTTCTTACATGTTTTAATTAGTATTCTTAACTTTATTTTGCTTAATTTTGTTGTATAAATGTGTCTTACTTCAAACGATATTTAATTGTGTAAGTCTACTTTGCAATTGGATTCTTGTCAGTAGAATCGATTTAAATAAAAAATAAATAAACTCTGAGTTTGTAAGAATAGCTGTCTCTTCAAGCACCTCGACGATATTGTGCTGATATTCACTGGTTTGAAATTTGATCGTCCTTCATTAAAACCCAGACAGACATGTGATATAGAATGAAACCTAGCATCAGTATACCAGGTAACCAATGACACACATGCAAATGTAGTATAAACCTGGTATGAACTGTCAAGTGAAGACAGATATCAAAATGAAGTGACAGCAATTGATAAATTTACCTGATTTAGATAGGAATCTTCTATTTGCTTGCCAAATGGTTCGATCAGCACTAATAATTGGAAAACCTGCATCCAAATGAATAAATATTTTTCAAAGATCAATTTAATCTGTTTGATATAGGGAAATTTCATTTATACTGGAAATTTATCTTGGTATCGATTCTAGATTTTTACTAGGTTTCAGAACGTGGCATACTAAATTTAAGTCCGTATACCGCATGTCTAACTAGGCTACTAGATACGCTTTAAGTCTTTTCTTAAAAACTACAAGAGAGTTACTGCTTTAATCAAATCAGGAGGATTGTTATAAATACGAAGAGCATAATTTATAGTATTATTCCTTAGGCGATCCGTTCCTATGAAAGGTATTACAAATTGATTAATATTTCTGACATTGTACTGATTCTGTTGCGATACTCTAATAAATTATATTTGCGTTGAAGAATTGATGATTTAGTTAAACGTTAATTCATTGTTTGATTGGTATACTTATACTCGTATACTACAATAATTTGGTTCGTTTTTATATGCCTTGGTTAGAAGCGCAGGATATGGTAGTTAGGTGCTCTAATTATTGGAGCTAATTGTCTCCTTGAACTGCTTATGTGAGGTAACCAAGTCAGTCGATGGTTAATAATAGGTTCGAGATATATTATTTCCATAACACTTTGCAGTTGCACTCCATTAATTTTTATTTCAACACCTATGTCTTCCTTATTTGTTTGTTTGAAAATAATATATTTAGCCTTTGTAGTATTCAATGCCAGTTTATTATCTATTAGCCACTAATTAACTGCTTGTAATTCCTCATTGGTGATGTATTTAATGTGGTCTTTAGTGCATCCCTAGTAAATAACTGAAAACTACCGGAAATCGCAGTCTAAACAATTCATACTAGGAGGCATAGATATAAAGTATTTTTCACTGAACATCAAAATACACTCGAATAATCAAAATTTATTGTAGGAAAGTCAAGCATCCTTCTTTATTGTTTTAATTTTGTGAAAAATAAGAAAAATTCTATTGGAAAATCATTGTGATAATTGAAAGCTTTGTACCTTGGAAAAAGCAAAGGCTCACCATCACGAAAAGTTATTGAAAGTTTGAAGAACCAATAGTTAACAATTATAAGTGATTCCTAAAGTTTAGTTATTGCAAATAGGTAATTAACCATTTTCGAAAATAAAATAACAAAAAATGGCGGATGAAGAAGCTCCACCAGAGGAAGCCCCACCAGAGGAAGCTCCACCAGAGGAAGCTCCACCAGAAGAAGCTCCACCAGAAGAAGCTCCTGCAGAGGAAGCTCCAGCAGAGGCACCTCCACCAGAGGAAGCCCCAGCTGAGGAAGCTCCAGCTGAAGCTCCAGCTGAAACAGCGGCTGATGTTCCACCAGAAAAACTTGCAGAAGAACCTTTACCACCTGAGGGTGATGCTCCAGCACCGGCAGCACCACCTGCAGAAGCAGGACCGGCTACTGGTGCCCCGGCAGGAAAGCCCAAAGAAGATAGCATATGTTCTTCATCATCTGATTCCGAAGATATGAAAGCTGCTCTGAAGAAGCGACCTAGTCAGTACTATGCAGAAATGTTGCTGAAAATAGTCTCGCAAAATAAAATCATAACGAGTTTGAAGGAAAAAATTAAGGACAAGTGTTCCAAGTGTCCTAGAACAGGATGTGAAGATAGGGAAATATTCAATTTAAAAGTCTGTTTAGAGCAAGAAAATTTAAAGTTGCAAACTTTAGTGCGATGCGCAATTAGTATACAGTCAAAGGATCCCGACCGTAAATGGCCTCCGATCCCTTTGGAAACAACCTGGGATGAGGATCGTATGCCTATTCCTTTAGATTATAGAGCAATGACATCACGTTTTGGAGCACTTAGCGGAGCGTGCGATAAGAAGCCAAAAAGAGCTGAGAGAGGTGATTTCAGGTACGTTAACACTAATCAGTAAAAATTGTTTAAATGAAACTGCTTAAAAAAACTTATTAAAAATTGATACTCTCCAGACAATTTTTTTGAGGTTCAAATATTTGCAACGGGGTAAAAAGATCTGCCGTCTCTATGAAATCCAGTAAGCGTTGAAAATCAGAAAAAATAATTTGAAAAAGTATATGAAAAAATAATATATGGAAAGCTTCATTTCAATCTTCACAAAAAGATATGCTTTGTGTTAATTGCAATTTTGGATCATAGAGACACTCCATACTGTGTGCAGTTCATAATCCTTTCTCCAGTCCACAATGCTTTGTTTAGTAGTAGTACGCTGCTAACTTGAAAGAATCAATTGCTTAGTTTTGTAATAAGGTCAATTCGTAATACCTTTTGTCAGAACGGATCGTCTAAAAAACGATGCAACGAATGATGCTTTGCGTATATATAACAATCTACTAGTAATGGTTAAGAAAGCAAACTCACTTTTGTTATTTAGGGGAAGACTAAGGGAGCATTTAATGAGCACTGATTGAAGTGTCAATCAATCAATCAAAAGCGCTTTATTTAATACTAATCGTTATAAATTTTAAAAGAATATAAAGCAAATTCCAAACAATAACAATAAAAAACTTAATGGCCCAAATGGCTCTCTAACTTTGTACGTTATCATTACACATTTAAAAAAAAAAAAAAAAACTATAGCAAATTCAAATCAATGAAGCTTATTACATATTTTTTAAATTTAATTGGAAAAAGGAGAAAAAACCAACCAAGACTATTCTAAAATTATTTATCATCAACACTACCGTGAACTTTGATCCTACACCTAATATGTTTTAACTTAATTCTAATAAATGCTATCAAAAACTTTATCTTATACTTAAAAAAATTTATAACAATGTTCCTAACCTAAGCGTTTTACCTTATCTCCAACCTAATATAATAAACCTAATATAAACCTAACCTATACCTAATTTTTAACAAAAATAAAGAACAACACTAAATGTAGCAATAATGAGCTGAAACTCAAAAACGAAATAACGAAAAACACCAAAACTGAAAATATACACGAATAATTTAGACATTGTCATTCAGCCACCAATACCTAGATTGCCCCGTCTCAACTCGATCAGCCTCAACGAATCTAGCAAATGAGTATCTCCATTGGAATTGTTGGTCTCGTGAACTCAAGTTCGGAGGGTATTTTATCTTCTTATCGGTGGCCCGTCGATATATGTGATATATGACTGGGACGCCGTCAGAATCAAAAACATATCGATTCATGTCCAAATACACGAATGCTTCTGGAGGAATGAAGCCAGTAGCGAGGCAAGTCGCTATATACCCGTCTGTAGGGTGGAACGGCTGTGAAATCCAAGGGTTTTCACTCACACTCACAGATCTTGCGATATGATTCCGAAGAAGTTTCAATATGAAAATATCGAGTCTAGTCACTTCAGCAGTTTGATAAATTCTTCTATTCGATATATAATGTTTCCAATCCGTCTCAGGCTTTCTGTACAAACCAGTACATGCACGAAGACATTTCCTTTCGAAAACTCTTAATTTTTCCATAGTACTAGCACTCTGGTTGTACCAGATCTGACATCCATATGTCAAAACTGGTCTAACCAGTGTCTTGTAACAGATAATTTTGACCTTTTGATCAATGTATCTGGAATGAAAGAGTTTTTGAAGGGCCATGACTACTTTAAGTGCCTTACTGAGCATGATTTTCACATGTTCAGTATAGTACAGATACTGATCGAGATGAACACCGAGGTATCGAACACAGGATTTATGTGGAACCTGTTCTAGACTACCCTCACCAGCCATGATGTGGAAATCTTTCCATTTACGTTTCAGGTCTTGACTGGCCCCCTGCAGCGTTGTCCGAAACAAGATTGTTTCACACTTTTGCGCATTGATTTTCATTCGCCAATTGTCAGTATACAGCTGTACATCATTGAACATTTTTTGGAGATTGCTCTGAACTATTGTAGCTTTTCGGTCTGCCGTAGAGATGATCAGATCATCAGCAAACGCTACCAATGATCGCGTTGGCGAGACGTTAAAATCAAAGCCGTTCAATAGCTTGCGAATGAAGATTGAAAAGAGCAGAGGCGCAGTAACTGTTCCCTGCTGTAGACCATTCAAGACCTTGAACTCGCGCATTGTTGTCAGATTTCCATCAGTTACAACAAACCATTTCCCGTATAACATATTGCACATCATGGCGACAAGGTGTCTGGGGAACTTGTCCTGAAGGAGTTTAAAAATAAGTCCATCTAACCATACCGTATCAAAGGCTTTCTCCATATCAATGAGACATGCTCCAACACATTGTCTATCATTTAGTTTCCAACAGATGTCTGAGGTTACTTTCGTTATTGCATGTGTGGTCGAATGCCTGGCACGAAAACCAAATTGGCAATTCGGCATCAACTCATATTCCTCAATATGGGCGTTTCATGCTCTGTTGAGTATCACTTCAAACACCTTGCTAATGTTAGGCAGCAAGCTAATTGGGCGATAGCTTTTGGGGCATGAAGATTCTTTTCCTTTCTTCAACATCGGAAATACGTTAGCCTTTTTTCAGTCATTTGGGAAATATGAATTGCTCAACATGTTGTTGAACAATATGCAATAGTTCCTAATAGCAACCTCAGGCAAATGTCGGAGAACTACATTTGGAATACCATCAGTACCACATGATTTCTTGTTATTTATCTTGCGAAATATGAAACACAAGTCTTCATAGCTGACAAAATAATCAATAAGATTCAAGCTCGGTATGAGGTCAGATGTTAATGTTTCATTGAAATGAAGAATTGATTGGCCGTTCAGGCTTGATTTGAAGTCGGAAACTTTTGCTTCAACGACCTCTGAAAAAATTTCGTTCCCTCTCTCAGGGTTTGGTAGATGAACCAATTCAAAATGTGTTCCAATCAGGGCAAGTTTATCCAATCCTTCACAAATGATCCTGTTTCCATTTCTATCCGGAGTCGTACAATCAAAGCCGATACCAGCCCTATCGAGAAGATTTATTTCATCACTAGTGACTTCAAGATTCGATACCTTCACTTGTGACTTCTTGCGGAATATGCTATTCACTTTCGCGAACACGCCGTCTGGGTCCTGTGGGCTGATACCCCTCAATTTTCCCACCCATTGATTGCTGACCTCACTCCTGAAGTATGACCGGATTAAGTTCCGGACATTCTTCAGATGTAATTTCAACAAAGACAACGAGGGATGGTTGTAGTCCAAAAATCGTCGATAAATATTGTTGACGCGTGTGAGAAGGAGGCTTTTCAATCTTTTCAACCTTGCAATGGTCGGTGTTTCATATCCTTCCACATTGTTTCGAAGTTTAATCTTGGGAACGACTTTCTCAATCGTTTTCAACGTCAGCTTCTCTAACTTCGACAAATAGGCATCTATTTCATCGTTAGTTAGATTCCTGTCATTAGGAACCATTGAGCAAGAGTTGCCACTATCAGAAGGGGGACATTGCTTCTGGTACTCGTGATTAAACTTCTTTTGAAACTTTCCCCAGTCTGTTTTTTTGAAATTCAACCGATGATTTTCATGTTGAACTGGAATGAGGAAGAAATCATCCCTGTGATGATTGATTTCCATTACGATTGCGTTATGGTCGCTATCATAAGGAAGCACCTGCAGTTTCCGTTGAGGACTATTAAAGCTAAATTCGAGTCTTGCGTCAGCAATGCAAAGGTCCAAATATGAATTTGTCCTAGGGTATGTTGGGAACTCCGACCCATATAGAGTGCACCTGTATTCAAATTGGTTCTCTGTTATCCACGATTTCAGAAATACACCTCTTGGATTATTGGTGGCGTTCAGCCATGATGTATGCTTGGCGTTCAGGTCACCAGCAAGAATATAGTAGTTATGCAACCTGTTCAATTCGAGTATTTCGAACAAGGAATTGAGCTCCTCCTTGAGCTTGAGAACAGTTCCACCAGTTGCATAGGCAGAGATAACGAAGAGGTTATCCCCACCTGGCAGTGAGATTTTGATAACGGACACTTCAAGAGATTCAAAGCTTTTGAATTCGACTTTTTCAATATTTTGGAAACGATAGGGTCTTCGAAACAATATCCCGGTGCCACCTCCCCCATCACCTGTCACCCTATCGTTTATTACGAACTCAAAATCCTTGAATCTCATGGAGTGCCATGAACTGAGGTGGGTTTCGGTGAGAAGCACGATGTCAGGCTTTTGTCTGGCAATGAATTCAAGGAGATAATCACGCCGATGTAAAGTAACAATGGAGTTGACGTTGATCGAGATGAGACGAATCCTATCCATGGGAATGTGGCTGGATGACAAATTATTTTGAGGCATTTGAAAGCCCTAAACGTTGAAAAACAATGTTAATTTTTGAATCTTGTTTATCGATTCGCTCCGATAAGGAATTTAGTTGCTGATAAATTTTAAGGAGCAGCTCATTATTGCCACTTACATAATTTATTTTATTTACATTGTCTGCTGGTCCTCTCGCAGCAAGTGCAAATGACACCCCGGGCTTGACAAAGTTGGTAGGTATCACACTGCGGTGTGCTTGACTTTGTTTTAGAGTTACTTTAACCTTTGCATCTTGATACCGGGGGCATCCTCGATATGATGCTGGATGACCAAAGGCACCGCAGTTCACACAATATAGTTTTTCTTTTGGCTCCGCCTGAGCCAATTTGCACTCGCCGGGAGCATGAATGTCTTTGCATTTGACACACCTATATTTCATGGCGCAATTGGCAGCCAAATGCCCGAATCTTTGACACCTGTAGCACTGGTTGACCTCACTTTTCTGGAGGCGTTCCCACCCCACCACGCGGAAGTTCAAGTACCGTATTTTCTGTAGGGCACTCGAACTACTTTTGCTGGAAATCTGGACTAAGTAGTGAGGCAAGTTTTTGCGCTCCACAATCGATCTCCTCGTTGCAAAGTTTTTAACTGAAATAAACTGTATTTCTGGTGCAGCTTCTTGGAGCACTTGAAGGAGATCGACTGTGTCCTCACCACAGTCCAGACCCTTCAATAAAAAGGTTTGGTTCTTTTCGCTTTTCGGGGTGTACGTGAAATGCGGAACATCTCCAGAATTTAAGGCACTTTTTGTTGCCTGGAAATCAACCAGCGACTTAGTCCTTATTGTCAACTTATCGGCATTGACTCTTTTTATCTGAAAATCTTTTAGCTTATTTTCGGCTGCCAAAAGCCGAACCATATATTTGCCCGTTTGCCCAAACACATTGATTGGTGGGACTTTTTCTTTTTTTTCTTTTTTTTCATCAATCTTAACGGACGGACCAACAGACGGACCAACAGACAAACCTTTTGGTTTTTTCTCCCGATTTTTAACTCTAAGATATTCAATGAAATCATTATCTAATTTTGACGTTTTACCTGTATCCTCTTCAACGTTCATCGTTTCTTCAAGACCAGCTAGCGCTGCATAATAATTTCTGCTGTCGTTTGCGCCTCCTGCGCTGAGGACATCCTCTTGATTAGCTTCTTCCTGTGGCTTTTTAGTTTTCTTGTCTTCAAATTTTGAGTGTGGTTGTCGGCCTTTCTTGATATCTTTATCCTTGTTGAACGTTAACGTTCCAACAAGTGCTTCTAACGATTTAACTCGAAGCTTGAGTTCTTCATTTTCCTTTTCAAATTTTTCAGCTTTCTCTTTTTCTTGGATCAGCTGTTCGATCTTGATAACCGATAGGATTGTCGGGTTTTGTTCTTGATTCTCGTATTTTCTTTTAAGTTTTTTTCGCCCATCATCATTGGCGATGGGCATGGTCCTTCTAATTGATGGCTGAAGCCATCGGGCTCCTCCATCTCGTTGCTTTCGCAGCGAGACTAGAGGGAATGTTCTCAGACCGGGACTTCCCTTGAACGTATTTCAACTTTTGATATTTCTTCAGAAATGAATTTCAGGTATTCGATAAATGCTCGAATAATTCGACGGTGATGGTTTCCCCAATAAAATCAAAATTTGCTTTTGACTGGCTCGTAAAAAAATATTGCAATTGTTTGAAACTGACTTTTGCGAAAAATTAATTAATTTTTAAAATTAATCTCAGGAGCGATTAAAAACACGTATCTTAAGAAATTTTGGACCCTATCGGCGAGATACTGAAGAGACAGTTACTCAAGAGTTTTTTTTTGAATGCGTCGTATTATATTGAATTTTTTTCAATCTCTGAGAGCTGATCATGATTTTAGACTAGATGTTCATGAAAAGGATTAGTTCACATTATTTTATGTGCCCCCTTATACCGATGTATTAAACATTGTCTGGGGGGCACAAAGGACGAAGCGACGTAATGTGAATGCAGATCGCACGAGCGTTGTGCGACGAAGAAAAAGTGATGGAGAGAGTAGTGGGGAATGGAGGTATTTAGAAAAAAATTCATTCTGATTCCATTATCGCTTGTATAAAAAAGATTCAGATTCAGAACCCTCTGACGCAAAGTTTCTTTTCAATTCTGGTTTGACGAAGTAGTTCATTCAGATTTTTAATTCATTGGCGTATTTCAGCTCATTGCTGTAATGCTCAATATCCACAACTTGGCATAAGCAGATGTTGAACATTCACATATGTATATAATTCATGGCTGTCTCATCCTTTTCTAACCATCGTTCGTAAATAGGGATTTAACAATAACAATTCTGTACAAATGAACATGTAGAGAATTACAACTTATATTATTCCAGCCAAAGCTCTATACTCTTTCCTATATAATTCCCACCCCTAGTGGACCCCGGGTCCCGGGTCCAGGCATTTCAAATGCTAAAAATGAAAAAAATCATGAAACGAAAAAACTACCAAGATATGGGAAACAATTACGCTTCCAAGCGAAGAATTGGAAAGAGTATTTGTAATCGAATTCATTTTCGCCTTCACAAAATACTCCAACTGAAAATAGAAAAAGACAGCTTCCTTTTAATTTTGTGTATTTTATATATTTTTATTCTCGAAATCGATTTTCGACCGTAATCGTTCGGTCTTCTTCAGTGATTAATTTATTTTTACTCACATTCCTGCTTATATACTAGCTATGTTTAAGGAAATTTACTCTAGATCATTAAAAAGTAATTAGGGAAATTTGCTTAAGCTAATAAAAGGTTGGAAAGGTAATTTACAAAAGGGGTAGTTATAAAAATATTATTTTTACATGATTCAGAAAAGAATTTAATTAATTTAAATAGCCATGATCTGCAGTTTCCGTCATCCTGATTCAACTTTTTCCTTTCCCGGGTAATTGCCAGGCTTTCCATCACATCCAATTCACGTGTATCTCTAGCTTCCTTGATGACTACAGCGTCCTCCATTGTTATCTCGTGTCCCTTCGTGATAATATGTTCCGCTACCGCTGACTTGAAATTCGAAGTTCTTTCTTTCTTTCTTGCTGCTGCTGCTTCGCCTAGATGCTCCTTGATTCGCGTGCCGGTGAGCCTCCTCGTTTGACCTATGTACACTTCTTCACAAGTGGGACATTCGATGCGATAGATACCAGATTTCTCGTGTGGTTCGCGCTTGTCTTTCGTTGATCCGAGAACATTTTTGAGCTGGTTCTTGCTGCTTGATTCGATTAACCGTACAGAATTGAGCTGATTTATTCGCCGCTTGATCCGATTGCTGATGCCTTCGTGATAAGTTAGAGCCTTCCAGTACGTTCTTTCGGTATTCGCATTTGATAATGTTGATCGTCCCTGACGCTGTCTATTAATCTGGATCTTCTGTGCCATTCTCCTAATCGTCGAGCCCTTGAAGCCGTTTAGTTTAGCTGTCTCAACAATGTACCTCATCACCTTTTCCTTAGCTTCCTTGCTTAGCGGCAAATCGAGACATACTCCAACACATTCTCTGTTGTTTAGTTTCCAACAGATGTCTGAGGTAACTTTCGTTATTGCATGTGTGGTCGAATGCCTGGCACGAAAACCAAATTGGCAATTCGGCATCAACTCATTTTCCTCAATTTGGGCGTTTAATGCTCTGTTGAGTATCACTTCAAACACCTTGCTGATGTTAGGCAGCAAGCTGATTGGGTGATAGCTTTTCAGGCATGAAGATTCTTTTTCAAGTTTTTCTAATCCCTCACAAATAATCCTGTTTCCATTTCTTCAGGAGTCGTATTATCAATTTCAATAACAGCCCTATCGAGAAGATTTATCTCATCACTAGCGACTTCAAGATTCGATACCTTCACTTCTTACAGAATATGCTATTCACTTTCACGAAAACGCCATCTGGGTCCTGTGGGCTAATACTCCTCAATTTTTCCGCTCATTGATTGCTGACCACTTCTGAAGTATGAACGGATTAAGTTCCGGACATTCTTCAGGTGTAATTTCAACAAAGCCAACGAGGGATGGTTGTAGTCCAAAAATCATCGATAAATATTGTTGACGCGTGTGAGGCTTTTCAATCTTTTCAACCTTGCGATGGTTGGTGTTCCATATCCTTCCATATTGTTTTGATGTTTAATCTTGGGAACTACTTTCTCAATCGTTTCCAACGTCAGCCTCTTCGACTTAAATAGAGGTATATTTCATCGTTAGTTAGATTGCTATCATTAGGAGCCATGATTGAGCAAGCATCGCCATCATCAGAAGGAGGAAATTGCTTCTGATAACTCCAGTTAAACTTCTTTTGAAACTTTCCCCAATCTATTTTTTTTTAATTCAACCGATGATTTTCATGGTGAACTGGAATGAGGAAGGCAATATTTCTTTAGATGATTGATTTCCATACGATTATGTTATGGTCGCTATCTTAAGGAAGCACCTTCAGTTTCTGTTGCATCAGCAATGCAGAGATCAAAATATGAATTTGTCCTAGGGTATGTTGGGAACTCCGACCCATATAGATTGCACCTGTATTTAATTTGGTTCTCTGTTATCCCCGATTTCAGGAATACACCTCTAACACATCGTGTCCACGTGACGCGGCGAACTGATTGAATAACTTTTTTTCAACAATTGGTGGAAGAATCACTAAAGAAATCGTTGCCAGTTCAGCAGGCAATGTAAATAATACAAACATCGCAATAAATTCCATCTTTCACATTCATCAAACAAATAAAAGGGAAGTCTTAAATGTAATCAATGAATTGAAAAAGAATACGGCGCCAGGCATTGATAGCATCACGATGAATGAGATTAGTATAATTAAGGAGGACATAGCCCAGATTATGGCAAATTTTATAAACGTGCATATTAGGAATGGGACTTTTCCGGAAGAAGAAAAACTTGCAAAAATAGTTCCTATATTTAAGGGTGGTGATCATCTTGACCCGAATAACTATCGCCCGATTGCGCTGCTGACGGGATTTAGTAAGATATTTGAAAAAATACTAAACAATCGATTGACATCATTCTTAGTTGAAAACTCTATCATAAGCCAACATCAGTTTGGTTTTCAAAAGAACAAGAGTACTTTGGATGCCCTACATTCTGTCACACGTTTACGTCATCGCAATTTTTGTGGATATGAAAAAAGCATTTGATACAGTTGATCATGACCTCTTGCCTCGTAAACTTGAATCGTACGGTATTCAGGGTAGTCCTAAGCAGTTGTTTAAGAGTTACTTGGAGGGAAGATCGCAGAGAACTTTAATCAACAATGTCCTGAGCGACCATGCACCTACGGAAACAGGAGTTCCCCAAGGCTCAATACTGGGCCCAACTTTGTTCCTGCTATACACAAATAATCTAAATACATATGGGCTGACGGGATATGCTGATGACACAGTTCTACTTTATTCAGGACGAGACAAAACTGCCATTGACAACACTATCAACGACGATCTAGGAAAATTCCATCAGTGGTTAATTGGAAACAAACTAGTATTGAACACATCAAAGACAAAATATATTGTTTTTAAGCAAAAGAACAAAGGAGACATAGATGTCGAACTAAATATTAACGGCGGAAAGTTGCAAAGAGTGCTAGAAATGAAATATCTTGGCCTTATCATAGACCATCGTATGACCTGGTTACCACACATAAATAGCTTAAGAAGGCAATTAGCCCCAATAATAGGATTGTTAAGAAGATATGAGGATTTTCCAATGCACATCAAGAAACTTGTTCTAAATGCGTTTTTCCTGGCGAAATTGCATTATGGAGTACTTATTTGGAGTCAATCAGCGAAGCAACATTTAAATAGTATATCCAGGCTGCTAGCCAAAGCGTATAAAAACATTCTGAAGCTGCCAATGCTTACTCAAACTAGTTTGGTTTACCAATTGGCAAAATCATTAACCTTTAGTCAAATTATTATTATGGAGAAAGCGAAGTTTATCTACAGAAATTTAAAAACTAATGGATCGGAACGAGCGCCATTAATTAAGGTATCAGAGATCAACCCATATAATGCGAGGAATGCAAATCAATTCGTAATACCTTTTGCCAGAACGGATCGACTAAAGAACGATGCAACGAATGATGCTCTGCGTATATATAACAATCTACCAGAAATTGTTAAGGAAGCAAACTCACTTTTGGTATTTAAGAAAAGACTAAGGGAGCATTTAATGAGCACTGATTGAAACGTGGACCTGTAATTCTGCTTTCATGAGCCCAGTATCTTAGGGCGTTCTTTTTGACCCTATCGGCGAGATACTGAAGTGACAGTTACTCAGAGTTTTTTTTTTGAATGCGTCGTATGATATTGAATTTTTTTTTATCTCTGAGAGCTGATCATGATTTTTTCGACTAGATGTTCACGAAAAGGACTAGATCACATTATATTGTGTGCCCCCTTATACCGATGTGTTAAACATTGTCTGGGTGGCACAAAGGACCAAGCGACGTAATGTGAATGCAGATCGCACGAGCGTTGTGCGACGAAGAAAGAGTGATGGAGAGAGTGGTAGGGAATGGAGGTAATTAAAAAAAAAAAAAACACCTCTATGATTATTGTTGGCGTTCAGCCATAATGTATGTTTGGCGTTCAGGTCACCAGCAAGGATATAATAACTATGCAGCCTGTTCAATTTGAGTATTTCAAGCAAAGAATTGAGCTCCTCCTTGAACTTGAGGACGTTTCGACTAGTTGTATAGGCAGAGGTAACGAAGAGGTTATTCCAACCGGATAGTGAAATTTTGATAACGGAATCCAAGAGATTCAAAGCTTTTGAATTCGACTTTTTCAATATTTCGGAATCAAGAGGGTCTTCTAACCAGTATCCGGGTACCACCTCCCCCATCACCTATTACCCTATCGTTTCTTACGAATTCATAATCCTTGAATGCCATGGAGTGCCATGAATTGAGATGGGTTTCCGTGAGAAACTTGCTGTTCGGCTATTGCTTAACAATGAATTCAAGGGGATAATCATGTCGATGTATAGTAACAATGATGTTGATCGAGATGAGACGAATCCTATCCATGGGAACATGACTGGATGACAAATTATTTTGAGGCATTTCAAAGACCTAAAAGCTTAAAAACAAAGTTAATTTTTAAATCTTGTTTATCGATTCTCTCCGATGAATAATTACGTTGCTGGCAAATTTTAAGGAGCAGCTCATTATTGCCACTTTTATTGATTCACATTATTTGCAGCATTATCTGCTGGTCGTCTAGCAGCGAGTGGCAAATGATACTCTGGACTGTACGTTATTGGAAGGTATGACACTGTGGTGTAGTTGTGTTTGGTTTGGAAAAAAATTGACTTTGCATCTTGGTATTGGGAACATCCTCAATATGATTCTGCATGACCAAAAACGTAAACGCAGTATAATTTTTCTTAAGGCTCCGTCTGAGCCAATTTGCACTCATTTGACGCACCAATAGTACATGGCGCGGTTGGCAGTCGAATTATCAAATCTTTGACACCGGTAACACTGGTTGACCTCTTTTCTGGAGACGTTTCCACCTCACCAGTCTGAAATTTAAGTACCTTATTTGTTGAACGACACTTGGACTGCCTATATTTGAAATTTGTACCAGGTAAAGTGATAAATTCTTCCTTTCTACGGTCGACCTTCTTGTCGCAAAGGCTTTGACGGAAATACATTTACTTTCTGGTGCAGCTCCTTTGAGCAACAGAAGAAGATTTTTTCACCTTCTGGTGTATAGGTGGTGTGGAACCTCCCCAAAATTCAGCGCATCTTTAATTGACATGAAATCAACCTGTGAATTCGTTGTAATAGTTTATTTTTCAGCATGAAATTGCTGAGTTTTTTTCGGCTGCCAATAGCCGAACCATATCTTTTCTGCTTTGTTCAAACACATTTTTGGGAGCTTTTTCAGAGGAACTAGTGGAACTGCGAGTTTGTTTCTTCCCCTTGTTTTATTTTTGTAGATAATGAACAAAAATAGACACCATTATCTTGGTTAGAATTACCTTCAATACATTCTTCAATTTCTATTTCTTCTTGCAGTCGGTCTTTAATGCTTCTAGCGCTTAGGATTTTTTCTGGGATAGCTTGTTTTACAGTTTTCTTCGCGTTTGTTTCTTTATTGATTTGGTTTTTGCGATTGTGCGTCTTATCTTCATCTCTCTCTAGATCTTCAACGGACTGTAGTCGTAGCCTTAGTTCATGATTTTCTTGTCGAAGTCGGATCACTCCTTATTCGTTTTCGACTATTTGTGTTTTACATCCGCCATCTGCGAAGTTTTCGTGGTTATGCCTCTTTTTGCTAACGATTGCCACCCATTTCATACTGCATGTCTCCTAGGACGCCTCCAACAGTGGAAAGCCGTCGGACTCCTCCATGCCAGCAGTTCCTAATTTGTATTTGAAGTTTTTGTTTTTCTTGTTTTATCGAAGTAAAATAGTATTCGATATAATTCCTTGGGTCGATTGCTTCGACGATATAAGCTTTTACCTATAAAAACCAAAATTGACTTTGAACTGACCTTTTAAAAAATTAGTTTAATTTTTTGAAAACTTCACAGGAGCGATTAAAAACACGTCTGTTTGCAACGAATTCTAGACGTAGAATCTAGCAAACCCGTATTGTCTGAGTTGATTGGAAGTACATATTGCCGCATAGCCATGTGTAGTTGCTGTTGTTGTAATACAGAGAAATTTAAGCCACCATGACTTTGTTAAATACTATTCGATACTTATGAAATTTTCAGAAATGCTTAAACTTTTATATCGAATATGAGGGTGGCCTGAAGATTTTATTCAAGAAAATGTATAATTCATAAATTATACTCTTACTAAAAAATTAATGTTTCAACTTCAGACGTATTTGTTATAGTTGTGCTCATAATATTCTACACCCTGCTCATAATATTCTACACCTCACCGTTCAGGTTCTACTCAAACTATTTCCCTACTTCGTTACTCGATTTTTTTTTTGTTTAATGTATTCATTTAATTTTTTTTTTTGTATTTTACTTTATCATTTACAACCTTGGCTCAGGTGGCGTCTTAACGACCGCATGGGAGAGTGCAAAGGGTTTCCGTGACAGGGTCTCAATGATGTCTTTTCAGAACAGGTCTTAAAATTACTTTACTAGTGTCGAGAAGGGCAAGAGAAGGGGAAATGCAGGACGCTGCCCGAGCCAAGGTAGTAAATGTTAAAGAAAATACAAAAAAAAATTATTTGAATACATTAAACAAAAAACAAAAACAAATAAAAAATACTTAAATAAAATCGAGTGACGAAGTAGGGAAATAGTTTAAGTGTAGAACCTGAACGGTTAGATTTGAATTCAAAGTCAAATAAAAATGACGGCGAAGCAAAACAAGGAGAAAAGACTGATAGTAAATTAGAGGAGGACAAACATTATGTCCTTGAAATCAATGAAGAAAAAAATAGATCGTTTACTACATCTGGCTAATTCAGAGGATTCTTTCCAGGACAGTGAAGAAATACTACGTCTGGAAATTAAGGTGGACCAAATGGGTCTATTGATAGACGCCGAATTACAAAGAGTTGATAGGAAGCATGCAGAACTAACACAATTTTCTAGCGATTTAGTGGATGCTATAAATTTATACCACACGTTAATGTGAAAACCTGATCGAACAGCGATGCTACCTACCACCGGAGCTATCCCAGGGCCGTTGGGTTATTTGCCTAGTAATTTCAACCCACAACACAGTGCGTGTGCTCAAAATTCAATGTATGCAATGCCATCCAGTATATACATACTGTCCAGGGACCATGCCGACAACAGTACTACCGAGTTCAATGCCATCCATGCCACCTATGATATCGGGTCCTGGTCAGCAACCGCAAGTTTCCGCGTCGCAACAGCCACAAATGAATCAACAATTGCAACAAATTCCAACGATAGGCAATTCAGTAAATCAATTGTCGTTCCCAAATCCACAAATGATACCAGTGTAGCATCAACATAGACATCCCCCACAACAACAGCAAATGCATAATTCAATGCCTCCTACATCAACGCAATCAACAACATCACCACTCCCGACTAATCCACAACTAATGCAGCAACAACGACCTTGGAGCAATATTAATCAACAACCACCAGTTTCAGCTTTTCATCTAGTGCCACAGACGTCGATGGATGCTGTTTATTCACAGCAGCCAAATAGTTTTGTTTCCATTCATAATGTTGAAAGCTATGCTATGCCACCGCACCCTGCAATGATGCAAAATAACTCGATGAAGGGTAACATGATGCCAGCTCAACAACGACAGCATCAACCATCTCAATCGATGCCACAGATTAGCCAAAATGCTCTGGTACACCAGATGTTGTCGATAAATCAGCACATAGTTTACTTGGCCAAAATGATTCAAAAACTAACCTTCCAATGTATAATGTTGTTACATGTACAAAGAATTCTGCGAGCTACTGTCGCAATTGTTTTCACAACCATTCAGAACATCAACAAAATGAATTTACTCGAAACCACGAGAACCCACGAAGCATGATCAACATCTGAAAGTGACGTCACTCCATTCATTAATCTGCTCGAATATACCAGATACCTCTCGGCAGAACATTCGCCAATGTACGAGAAATGCATTGAACGGATGGAACCCTATATAAAGGCGAGCTAAATGAATTGGGGGGATCATTCATTCAACCGCGATAGTAAAAACGGCGATAGTGTGTGGAGTGTGAATTGAAAAGCGATCAAATAATAGTGAAGTGATTTTAGAAGACAATTGCGATAGGAATTTATGGACAAGTGGAAGTTTTAATTTTAATAGTGAAAATTAAAATTGTGAAATAATTAATGTGATAGTGCATTTTTAAGTAATTGAATAAACTCTTTTGATTTAATTTAAAAGACATTGTGTTTTCACTTTCCCGAAACATCAAAATTATTGGCCGCGAACCATAACACGCGACAATATTAACAGCAACGGTCCGAGAGTTTCGATGTTTTCATTTTCGACAATCCTTCGGACAACCAACGACGGTGAAACTCGATGAAACGAATGACATAGGTGCGCATCCGATGAACGCTAGTTGGGGGGTCGCTGATGCAAGCCAGCACCGCAATTGAAAGTTCAATTGCCTCGAAGAGAAAAATAAACGGCCCGCCAGTTGGAATCGAGCTGATGAGGAACCTGTGGACAAAAGTATGGGTCTCTTTTGGTGGACGAAGATCGACAGCAGAAGATCGAGACTGCGACAAAGTAGCAAGGATGCGTATCTTAATCAGCATCTCAACGGAGGAATAGGAGATAATTCGGTGGAATTTTCATCAGCGACATGGAATATTGGCTGTCGAAGTTTGTCGAGTGGTGCGCTGAAGAGATAATTTCGCGACATGACTTAATTTGGGGGGCCCCCAATCAGGAGATTAGATGTAAGGACAGGTATTTTGGATATATTGTTCATTTGTACTTTAATAAACGGTAAATTACATTTTGTGATAAGTTTTCTTTTTTAAAACATAGACTTGTTCATTTGAGGAGAATTATTCTTATGTGGACTGTCCACTTGGCTTGGGTGTGTTTCAGTGTCTGGAATAAATTTTCAGAGGGTTTTCAGTTCGTCTTACGTCGAGTGAATACATACCGGGTAAAGAATGTGAAGTGGTCGCCCCGTCCTTGAATAATTGTTCTTTCTACGTAATTCCTATCGGGGAGGCTCCGCTAGGTTAGGATAAAAGGTCTTGATTCTAGTGCGCTGGTTTACAAACTCCATTAGCTCCACTGTCAACGATCCGAGTTTGTTGATCGAATCTACATTTCCGAGCTCCCTTTCTTCGCGCTGTTCTATTTTCACGTTCTCCTTTGCTGGTGGTGTTTATGGTAGCGCGGATTTCCGCTGGAATGTTTTTTCAGCGTCTTCAGTGCGGTAAATTTTTATACTTTGCGGTGCATTCATGTACGGTTTCATTTCAGTTTTGGGTTTGCCTGCTCGCTCACTACACTCTGCCTTTGGTACTGAAGACCCGACCACATATTATTTTCTAAACTATCATTTTTTTGTTTATACGACTTCCTGCTCTTAGCGTGTTACCTTCTGCTAGGATATATGGATTCTTATGACGCCATATATTGTCATACTACAGTGAGGATCATTCTTTTCGATTGTAAACTAAAGTTCGATCTACACATTGCTCTAATTATTAAGAATGCCTCCCGTTTAACTGAATTTATTTTACAATCCACTTTGTCATTCTAATATATCACCTCCTGTATGTGTCTTTATTTTTCAATTATCTGTAGTAATTTGAAATACTGCTCCCAAACTTAGAGTCCTTATCACAGAAAGTACATGTTCAACACAGATTCACACGGTCCCTATTCTTCAAATTTAACCTTCCCTACTTCCCTTATGATGACCGTCTACATACTTTGAACATTCCTACCCTTGAATCCAGACAATTATTCCTTGACGAATATGCAGTGAAATAAGTATATGAATATCCGTAAAGGACTGCAGTGATGGTCTGCTGCCTCGACGAAAGAGGATGGTAAGATCCACCGAGATTGGCCTTGTCTGGGGAATCGTGAATGCGCCGGTAGGCTAGCGTTGTGGTGTCCTGGGGCGGGTTCTTTCCCCCAGCACAAGGACCGACTACAAAAGAATTTCGCATCCACGAATTCTTGGGTTACAGAAAAAGTCGACCGAAGTCGAAAAAAGGAGGTAACCAACCAAGGGTTGGAGATTGCAGACAAAAAAGGACAAACTGGACCTGGGGAAGACAGACGGACTTAAGGGGACTTCGTCGTTACCCGACGATTCTTATGGCCCACAAATAAGAGTGGGGCATCCAGATGAATGTTGCGCCCCCTCGCACCCTCCCAACTGGATCAAGATCCAAACGTAGATGTGGCCATGTGTTTCCCATTTGAGAGAAAAACTCATACAAAAACACTTTGTATGACTATTTCCTCAAATGAGAAGCACATAGCTATAGAGCTATGCAATGAAATCACATAACCCTATATCATAAAAGGGCATGCGAGCGGAAGCCCACTCTACCCGGCAAGAGCCCCTGCTAAGCGACAAAACGGTGGAGCGCGCCCGATGGCTAGCCCATAGAGAAAAAGCCTACCATCGATGCGGGTCCTATACCCGGTCTGGTCGCACGAAATGGAAAGACCGAAAGATTACAGTTTATGAATCCATTTTATTCATCCAACTAATAATTCTATTTAACTAATTCTTATTATCATATAAATGATTCTATCAAATTTCTTTTTATAGTCTCCACTAAATCTAAGCTCAAACAAAGCACATACGAAAGGCGTTCCGTTCATAAACTATACTAAATAAAAGTCTAAATTATCACCCGGAAATGCAACATGCTAATCTAAAAAATTTTCTCTTTTGCGTAAAATCTACTCTAGTGTCCGTTAACAATTTTCTAGAGATTGTATGCAATCCTAATGCTAGCTTAATAAATATAAAATGAATATTTAAAAATTATAAATATGCAGGAGAAGAATATTCCATATTCACTTTGGGGTTGGGTTTTACTTTTACACTTTAAAAGTATTTTTGCCTAAGTTTTAATTACGCTAATGAGTGCATGCACTTTTTGTCGTTCGTCCCCTCAACTTGAAATCAATTTGCTTAAAAATATTTTTTTTTTAAACAATAATTGTTCTGCTCATACAATCCCAACAAGCCGTGTTATGAACATACATTCGGAAAAATCTTTATTATGTCTTTTTTTTTGCGGATGAAATTAATGAATCCTTTCTTTGTACAAAATATTACTTTTTCAATTTTTTTATTTGTTTCAAATATTTTTACAAAAATAAAATAATAGGAAAGATGGCTTAAATCAAAAAAGTCGGCGACTAATTACATTTATTATACAGAAATTTGTTTGTCCATTTAGATACTAATTAATTACTTCATGCTTGTTTGGTATTGAACATGCTCTTGCGATGACGATGCTCCCTATATAAATCGAGGGGGGTAATGCAATCGAAAATATTATTTAAGGTAAAAAAAAAAACATTTTAAAAATTTATCAACTCCATTCGTTACGTTTCGCTTTAAATATTGCAGGCAAATATTTATGAAGGATTGTACACTCAAATGTTGGTTTGGTTGTTACCACCACGTTGTACTTGTGTGGGTCGGGACTGCTCTAGAGCATTGCAAAATCGAATTCACTCTTCCTGGAATAACTTTTTCTCGATATTTCTTGTTTTTGTTATTACTAAATATTCCGAACGTATGCCGTGTGATTGTTTTCTTCCTTTTTCATCTGTTTATTTATTTTTTCCCTGTTATTTGCCTTGGACAATATTTATTATTCATTCTTACAGCACAATTTCTATTCAACTTCTCTGATTATTTGCTACATTTATAAGACATATTAAAATCAAAGTTTATTTCAATGGCTTCATATTACATTCCGCTGTAGCCAGGCCCACCACCACCTTCTGGTGTAACCTATTAAATATTTGGCATAGGGTCTTATATATCGCAAGTTTTACAATGAATGCAATTCTGAGCGTTAATTTGCAATTTCAAACTGCTACTTCCTCCGTTTGGAATAAATTCGTACCCACCAGCAGGACGAAACCGTGACTCAGGCCCTTCATACAAGGCTAAATTATATCTAACAGGTATTGTATCATCCGTTAGTTTTAAATGAGGAGGCTGGTCATCTTCATGATTAGTGCCCATTAAAGAAACAGAGGAAAGCAAATCAAAAGTTATTTTTCCATCAGGTGTTGGATAGTTAATTTGCATTGATTCCTTAGCTAGTTTAAATTTTGCATTATCTGCTTCACCATGAAACCATGTCCATAGTTCCCGACCACAGAAATAAATGGAAAATGCACTATAGCACAAGCCACTATACAAACCAAGAGAACTATGAAATGATGGTTTGATATTCCTCACTTTACATAAATCCTTCAATATGAACGATTCTTTAATTCTCTCTGAGAATGTTGTAGGCTCAAAACCGTCCGTCCGTCCATCCGTCCGTCCGTCCGTCCGTCCGTGTGTCACAGCAGTTTTTCTCGGAAACTACTTAAGCTAGAAACATCAAATTTTGTGTGTAGGTGTAAAGTGGTGATCTCTTCAAAGTTCAACTTCAAAAAAATTTTAAAAGGTATTTAAGGGGGGCCTCCCCATATAGGAGAGTGACCCCCCGAAAAAAAAACTTCATTGAAGGTAGCCGGTATGGGTATCAAATGAAAGGTCATGATAAGAGCTTTTCAAAACAGGTCTTAGTTTGGCAAAATTTGCTTCGAGGGGGGCACAGGGAGGGGAAATATACGATAAATTTGTGTCCCCCCCCCTCGCGATTGGACACCTGTGATCCGAAAAATCTGAAAAAAATCAGGGATGTAGGTCTTGGCAAGTACAACAACAACAAATACGTGAGAAGTCGTAATTCACTCAACTTTGTTAGTAATAGTATGATTTATTGATTTTATATTTTCTTGAATAAAATCTTAACGGTACCCTTAAATTCAATGAAATTCAGTATATAGATGTCTATTTATAAGGTGAATCTATCCTGAAAGTTTCATAAAGATTGAATCATATTTACCGAAGTTATAGCGGTTTGAATTTTCCTGTATTACTATGGAACAATATGCGCTGCATTGATTACTATGGGAACATATGGCTATGGAACCATATGCGCTTTTTACCGACTCAGACACTACAGTTTTGCTAGGATTTGCATGAAAATTTCAGGAATGATAGGTGTCATGTATATCTTTAAGAATCGGTTCAGCTAGTGGTATCAGTTATCTTAAAACAAAATAGTGGCTGTTTTAAATGCGAAGATTGAATAATTTTGAGTTTTTTTTTCCCAACTTCAACGTTTAAGGTGCATGCTTTGAACACGATTCAATTTAATGAATGACCGAAGATCAGTACCTACAATTAATGCTCATTAGTGAAACAAGTCAAGGAGGCGGGAGAGAGCTCCTAGCAAAAGGGTTTTGTAACCATTCTAGGATTCGAAAAGATTGGCCATTAATCGATGATAACAGTACAGGAGAGTGGCTCCTGAAAAAAAATTCATCAAACGTAGCCGATATGAGTATGAAATAAAAGTTTTCATAGGAGCTTTTCAAAACAGTTGTTAAACTGTCAGTTTTTGCTTCAGTGGGGGCACCGGGGGGAAATACATGAAAAATGTGTTTCCTCCGTCGCGGCTGGACATCTGAAATAATTATCAAGGGAGATATTTATGAGTATAAGAATACCAAAAACCTCAGAAGTCGAAATTCGTTCAACTTTGTTAATAATAGTATGATCTTCGTTTTTCATATTTTCTCCAATAAAATCGTCTTTGACATGTTTCTTAATTTGATTTGATCTGGTGACTGCATTTTGTAAATTGAATACAAAACCCTTCTGACATGAGCGTAGGTCTGTTTACCCAACTTGTTTTGTGGTAGGGAGGTGAATGCTATACATGCATAGAGTGTGGGGCTCTCATGGGTTACTGGACTACCCACCTGCCCTGTCAACTTGAGAACCCAGCCTGGAACCGTTTGACACATTACTTCGGGCCATGTCTCGTTTTGTTACGCCGTGGGGTGCCTTCAAGCTGAGGAGTCTCTTTTCTAGCGGGAAGGGAGAGGGAAAGAGGAAATACCAGAAGAGCGATCCCCCAGCCCCAGCGCCCCCGGCTGCTGTGAGTCCCTTTTAAATTTTAGGACATAATGTGCCACCTGGTTCGATTTGTCAACCGATTCGAGCATCACCGCAACTATATTATCCAGGGTGAGCTCTCCCGTCTCCCTATAGAGTTCCCTTCGCAGCCTGACCCATTTTGTACACATAAAAAATTTGTGACAGGCATTGTCCTCCTCTCCTGGGCAAAACCGACAATCGGGAGACCGTGAGTTACCGATCTTGTGCAGGTAAGACTGAAAATACCCGTGCAGTCCACCTTCCCTTCGTGCAATTCACCCAAGACTGCTGCCAATCGTTGAGCGAGCGCTGTCTCTCCTCGCGGACAACGATCCCCCTCGCATCCTCCTTTCGGCACAGGTAAATAGCGCGGCGCTCTCTAGCAAGGAGGGCGACAGGTATCACGCCCTCAATGACTCTCACCGCCGAGTCGGAGACTGTTGGATACGAAGATGAAATTCTCAGTGCTCCTCTTCTCTGTACTTGTGCCAAAAGTTTTCGGTATATCTCCTTGCGAAACCTGTACTTAGCTGAGACATGGACGCGTGTTTATATTTCTAAACAATAATAAGGATATATTATTAAACAACAATGGGGACGGCGCAAAAAATTTAACACTTTTTGTTCCGGGTAATCGTTGTTTCAAATACCTGGTTCCTGTTACATGATATTCCAATTTAAATCCCCGTTTGTTTAACTGGAGTTAAGCCGTCGTTGAAAGAGCTATTCAGGATTGGTCTTAGATGTAAAATTATATCCTTTGCACTGAGACTGAAGTGTGGCGTCCACTATTACGTCCGCAATTTCCACAAAACCCACTGATGGTTTGCTTCAGTTTCTAGCGTTGATCGAGTTCAATTGGTGAAATTTTCTCCTTCTTTGTAATAAAATCGGAATTGACGTTTTCACTTGTTGCGATTGACCTCCTCCACACTTAAAGGAAGCCACCACGCCCACACTCCCACCGACCTCCTCGATTCTTTTCTTTGCGTCTATTTGCAATCCAACCACACCGGATACGTCAAATTGACTTAGCCGTCAATCCATCCGCTCAATTATATTCCATTCGCCAAACTAGTACATTGGTAAAGTATACCAGATCAACGACCCTACACTGTAAACTTTACGTGGCAGATTTAGATTGTTCTAAATTAACTAAATTTGAACGAAATAAAGAACAAAGAATAGGATTTTTTTAAATGTTAATAAAATTAAATTTCATGAAAAATAAAATTAAAGGAAAACGTTTAAATTTAATATAAATGAAAATTGATATAAAATTACATTTAATATAAAGGAAAATTGATATAAAATTACATTTAATATAAAGGGAAATTGATAAAAAAATTACATTTAACAATAATGATGAGAAAGAAAACTATTTTACAAATGACGAGAAAGAAAACTATTTTACAAATGACACATAAAATTGAAAGTAGAGGATAGGAAGGTTTTCGAGCAGTTGGCTTGAGAAACTGCTCGATTAATACAAATGTCTTTTGTTCAAGCTTCATTATAGTCATTTACCTCAAAATTTATACAAGTATACACGTACTAACAGCTTCTTCCACGCTCCCTTATTACGCTTACCTCAAATGCACAACCAGCGATACTCTGGTCCTCTACTACAGCCTCTTCTTGTATTTAATATAATTCTTAATTTTTGACATTGCTAAATTGTAATCTTCTTTCTTTAATTTCTTCCCTACTTTGAAAATTTACAATTTTTTACTTTGAATTATCTAATTAATTGACTTGGAACTAGTCTATAAGTTGATTTGAAACAAAGACATATAAACAAATGGACGAGCAACGAGAATCTATGTACTCGTCCATGTGAGAAGCAAATTTGCCACATAAATAAGTTATAAATAACTTACGCTCTCAAAACTATATGATTCCCTCTGCTTCTCCTTCCCTTTTGTTTCCAGTCAGGTTTTTCTTTTCTCTCTTCAGAAGAATCGCTTCCCCCCACTGACACCCGCGCACAACAACGAAATTTCAATTCACGTACACACGATCGCGCCTTCGTTATCATTCGGAAAACAGTTTGAGTACAAACAACAAACAACTCTCACAGAAAACTCGAAAGTCAAAGCAAAAGAAAATCGAAAAGAGCGCGAAATCGCCGAGAAAACTCATGTGTCAAAGCGGATGGAAATTTCGTAAATTTTTAATTAAAACAGTGAATTAAAGTTCCGATTTCATACGCGCGATCTTCAAAATTAAAAACTTTTTAAATGTGAACGTGTTTCGCCGTGAATAGAGTGCTGAAACAAAAGCATATCACTTCAAACCTCAACTTCACACAACTTTAGTGAAGGTTGCTAATTGCTTCGGCTCTCACGACCGGTTGCGGATCCAGTACTCTCTATATCTATGATTTGAAATGATAAATACGAGTATGTGTAATATATGGTCAGATAACCCCTGAGACTTCGTTCCATCTTCCTTCTCTGCCAACCATTGTTCACTGCTGCTTATTGGTTAACAAACCTTCCAGGAAAGATTTATCCGCAGCTGTGGCGACTATGTTCCCCGGAATGAGGGCACTATCAAAAATTCGACAACCAACAACCGAGTAAGGTTCATCCTGTATACAATCTTCGCGTATTTATGGTTTCCTGTGGAGAGCAATTTGCTCCTTAACGGTACTTTTATTAAATTTCTAAAATGTTCTATATACGAGTATACTCTACAAACGATCCGATTTTACAATTAAATCCTTGTAATATCTGATACTCTTCCCTATTTATAGATGCTCATCCAGCGAAACAACCACTTCTGAATCAACGTCTGAAGATAGTTGTGCAAAACTCCTCCGAGGCAAGCCGTCAAAATCAAAAGGACGTGGTGCAAACAAGGAACTGGCTCGCAGCTATAATATGCAAGAAAAACTTGTGGCAGACAATGCTGACTTAGAAGGTGATCGTTACAAACTCCAGGAAGAACTGCTAAGTCGCGATCGAATGATTGAATGTCTGCAACAAAAGGTTTGCTTGATGCATGCCGAGCTTTCCAAAATATGCCGTCAAACTCACGGTCTCGACAAGAAGGAAGAAAAAACTATTTGCGACCAACTGCCAAAATTACAATCCCGTTTGAAAGAGCAAGGGTCTGCCACCAAGTGTCTTTCAAATGCCATGGATCGGATACAAAATGCTCTTGATGGCCTCAAATTGGAAGTGGATGCTGTGAAGAAATGTAAAGATCGTGCTTCTAGTCGTTGCGCAACTCCAAGGAAGGGGCCATCTAGAGGCGAGTCTTGTGGCGGAGGAGGAGTTGGAAAGGATGAGTTTCAAGATCTGAAACAAAGATATTGTGAGCTGCTTGAGGACTACGCCGGTAAAGAACGAGAGCTTTGCTCGCTCAAGAACAAAATGAGTGCTTTTATAGACGGCAAGCCTGAGAAGGATTCAAATGAAACGCATGAAGCTGAAGTCAGGCTGCTGCGACAAAAACTCAAGGAATGTAGGGAGGAGCAGGATGAATTCAAGGTTATTATTTGCGAGCAAGCCAAGCAAACTGATGAATATCGAGAAAAATACATGGCATCACTGCAAAAGATTGAAGAACTCAAGTGCATCTTGCAGAAAATGGAGGTTGATAATAAACGCGTGGAAGACCAAATCAACTTAGAAATTCAAAGGATCAAAAGCAAATTTCAGGAAAAACTTCAAGACTGGGCTCATCTTCCCAAAATGCTGGAAAATGAACAAGTCAAGCTGGCGCAATGTTGCAAGGAGAAGGAAGATTTGGAAGCAAAGCTTCGTGTTGTTTGCCGCGAACTGAAGGCGTTGAAGAGCCAAAAGAGCGCAGCGGGCGAAGAAAAGGATGATCCTGACAAGCTCCGCCGTTTAGAACAAGAACTTGCCGACCTCCGGGCTCAACATGAAGCACTCCTGGAGGCGAAGAATCGTATCTGCGAGAAATATGAACAACTCAAACGGGAAATGGGATGCTTGCGCCAGGAGTCGGCCAAAATAATTTGTCGTCTCAAGGAACGATCGCAAGCCACCCAGGCAACTCTGCAGAAACATATTGATGAGCTGGAGCACGAACTCGCTCAATGCCGCGCGACGGCGTGTCTTTCAATCGCGGATCGTGAAGACGTGATTAAAGATATGCAATCGCAACTCAATTGTCTAGGATTAAGCTTTGACTCGGCTCAGAAGCAAATTAAGTCGTTGAAGGACCACATTTCATATTTATCGAGTGGAAAAGCCAAGTCAGTAGTAATTTGTTGCCAGAACGACAAAGCATAAAGTAAAAGTGTTGCATTGACGAAATCAGGCGAGTTGAATTTATTTTGGGAGTTAATTTATTTATCAGTGTATTTTAAATAAACTTTATGCGGTTTATTTGTACTTGTAACATGAAATTTTGATAATAAATTGGTTATCAAATTTAATATGTTGTGAAGCGTTAGTCATGAATGGCTCTTGAGGGCACAAAGCTATTTTACTATAGGTCAAAGAATTTGGTTAACACTCTGCACCGTACATGATTAAGATGTAAATAAAAAAAAGTTCTATATGCTTGGACAAATCTAAGTCAGCTTGTAATCTACACTACCTTCAATTGTTGCTACGTACTGAACTTGAAAATACGGAAATCTTTTCACTTGAGACTCATCTCGTTTAATCAGAATGAATAAATTCAAGGTGAAGATGTTGGGAACGTGGCAGACATTCGTGATTTAAGATTTAAATGGGCAAACACCGAGAAAATATTCAATTTCTATTTTTATCTCAGTGATTTAGGGGCGCGTTTTTACAGATGTTTGTGGGTATGAATATTTTTTGAAGTAGAAGTAAAATTTTATTTTCTAAAAAAAAACTTGACTTTCATGTTCAGTGCTAATTACTGGTACGTCTAGATTTAATCACAATGTTCAAAGCATTTTAGTCTAGACAAGTTGGCTGCTTTTTAATAAAAAATTATTTTTACCAAAATCAATAATCCAGTTAAAATTTCAAGATGAAATTTTAGAGCAAATAATATGAAACTCGGTGTCACTCCAGCTTCCACATCGTTTTCCGGGGCGTCTTATTTCAGGCAAACATGGGCTTAAAACCACAGCAACTAAACTAATGCAATTTCAAATTAATTAAGATTATTGCGTATTTTATGATTCGATTAGAAAAAGGAGAAAGAAAACCTACCAACACTGTTCCAAAATTCTTTATAATTTTAACACAACAGTGAACTTTAATCCGACACCTAATATGTTATAACGTAAGGAATTGTCTGTAAGTAGTCTTTGCGTATTGACGTCTTTCAAATCGCTCCTGTCAATAGTTTTCAATAATTAAATTATTTTTTTTTAAAAACTTGAGTCCGAAGTTAATTTTTATCGGAAAAAACGTATACTGTCGAAGTAATCGACTCAGGAAATTTCTATCGAATATTTTTTATTTGATTGGTAAAGAAAAACAAAGAACCAAAGAAAACTTCAGGGACGCTGGTATGGAGGAGCCCGACGGCTTCCCACCGTTAGGGCAACCTGGGTAAACGACGAATACGAAACTGGCGATAATCACAAAGAGAAAACATAACGAAGAAAACGCCGCATATGGAGAGTGCAAGCTGCAAATAATAATTCTACGTCTAGCACTCGTTGCGTGTAGACGTGTTTTTAATCGTTCCTGTCATTAATTTTAAAAATGAATTAATTTTTCACAAAAGTCAGTTTCAAATAATTGAATTAATTTTGTACGAGTCAGTCAAAAGCAAGTTTTGATTTTATTGGGGAAGAATTAATCGTCGAAGGCATCGACCAACCGTACCAATAAATCAAGAAAAGGCAACAAACCAAAGACAACTCGGGACTGCTGTATGGAGGAGCCCGACGGCTTCCCTCCATTGGGGGGCCCCGGGGAGAGTGACGGTGTGAAATTGGCAAGTGTCAACAAGCGGAGACACACGAGCACCCAGGATACCGCAGATGCCGGTCGCAAAACACAAGTGCTCGAGGATAGACAGGAAGTGTGCCGCCTTCGAAGTGAAATCGAAGAGCTAAAGGCAAGAATTCAAACGTATGAAGAAATGTTCAAGACGGCAAAACAAGTTCAAGAGAGTGGCCCGATACGAAAAATCGAAAAACAGAAGAAAGCTGCAACTCCAATAATAACTGAAGAGGTATTAAGTGCTGGTGGCACGAACGAAAGCCAGAACTACTTTGCGGCGCTGGATGGACTCCAGCAGGACATGGAGGTAGACGAAGGTAACAAAGACGATAATTTTATCTTATATTTAAAAAATAAAAATAATGAAAGTAGAAATAGGGAGAAGAAACCAGCCCGTAGTTCTGCTGGTCCTCCTCAAAAAGTAGCGAAGAATACCGAGAAAGTTCCGCCGATTAATGTCTTCGGGCAAAGCGGAAAAGACATGGTTCGGCTGTTGGCAGCCGAAAACAAATTGACAAATTTCGAAATCAAACGAGTAAATTCTGAGAAGCTGTCAATTAGAACGAAATCACTGGTTAATTTCAAATCAGCGAAAGATGCTTTGAATTCTGGGGAGGTTCCGCACTTCACCTATACCCCCAAGAGCGAGAAGAACCAGACGTTCTTGCTGAAGGGCTTGGACTGCGGAGAAGATACCGTCGATCTTCTTCAGGTTCTCAAGGAAACGGCGCCACAAATCGAGTTTATCTCAGTGAAAACATTCGCGACAAGAAGGTCGACGGTAGAAAAAAGAAACTTACCACTTTATTTGGTACAAATAACAAATAAGAGCAGTCCAAGCGCTCTTCAGCAAATCAGGTATTTAAATTTTCGAGTGGTGAGGTGGGAACGCCTCCAGAAACGAGAAATCAACCAGTGCTATCGCTGCCAACGATTTGGGCATTCGGCTGCCAACTGCGCCATGCATTACCGATGCGTTAAATGCAAAGACGTGCATGCTCCCGGTGAGTGCAAATTGGCTCAGACGGAGCCAAAAGAGAAGTTATATTGTGTGAACTGCGGTGTTTTTGGTCACCCGGCATCATATCGAGGATGCTCCCGATATCAGGATGCAAGATTGAAATCTGCCCCAAAACAAACACAAATACACCGCAGTGTCTTAGCTCCGAACTTCGTCAAGCCCGGAGTATCATTTGCACTCGCCGCTAGAAGACCAGCAGAAAATGCGGAAAATAGGGTAAATAATGTAAGTGGCAATAATGAGCTGCTTCTCAAAATTTATCAACAATTAAATTCCTTATCAGAGCGAATCGATAAACAAGATTCGAAAATTAACATTGTTTTTCAGCGTTTAGGACTTTCAAATGGCTCAAAATAAGTTGTCATCCAGCCACATTCCCACGGATAGGATTCGTCTCATCTCGATCAACGTCAACTCCATTGTAACTTTACATCGGCGTGATTATCTCCTTGAATTCATTGCCAGACAAAAGCCTGACATCCTGCTTCTAACCGAAACCCACCTCAATTCATGGCACTTCATGACATTCAAGGATTTTGAATTCGTAAGAAACGATAGGGTAATAGGTGATGGGGGAGGTGGCACCGGGATATTGGTACGAAGACCCTATTGTTTCCAAAATATTGAAAAAGTCGAATTCAAAAGCTTTGAATCTCTTGAAGTGTCCGTTATCAAAATCTCACTGCCAGGTGGGGATAACCTCTTCGTTATCTCTGCCTATGCAACTGGTGGAACTGTTCTCAAGCTCAAGGAGGAACTCAATTCCTTGTTCGAAATACTCGAATTGAGCAGGCTGCATAACTATTATATTCTTGCTGGTGACCTGAACGCCAAGCATACATCATGGCTGAACGCCACCAATAATCCAAGAGGTGTATTCCTGAAATCGTGGATAACAGAGAACCAAATTGAATACAGGTGCAATCTATATGGGTCGGAGTTCCCAACATACCCTAGGACAAATTCATATTTGGACCTTTGCATTGCTGACGCAAGACTCGAATTCAACTTTAATAGTCCTCAACGGAAACTGCAGGTGCTTCCTTATGATAGCGACCATAACGCAATCGTAATGGAAATCAATCATCACAGGGATGATTTCTTCCTCATTCCAGTTCAACATGAAAATCATCGGTTGAATTTCAAAAAAACAGACTGGGGAAAGTTTCAAAAGAAGTTTAATCGCGAGTACCAGAAGCAATGTCCCCCTTCTGATGGCGGCAACTCTTGCTCAATGGTTCCTAATGACAGAAATCTAACTAACGATGAAATAGATGTCTATTTGTCGAAGTTAGAGAAGCTGACGTTGGAAACGATTGAGAAAGTAGTTCCCAAGATTAAACATCGAAACAATATGGAAGGATATGAAACACTAACCATTGCAAGGTTGAAAAGATTGAAAAGCCTCCTTCTCACACGCGTCAACAATATTTATCGACGATTTTTGGACTACAACCATCCCTCGTTGTCTTTGTTGAAATTACATCTGAAGAATGTCCGGAACTTAATCCGGTCATACTTCAGGAGTGAGGTCAGCAATCAATGGGCGGAAAAATTGAGGGGTATTAGCCCACAGGACCCAGACGGCGTGTTCGCGAAAGTGAATAGCATATTCCGCGAGAAGTCTCGAGTGAAGGTATCGAATCTTGAAGTCACTAGTGATGAGATAAATCTTCTCGTTAGGGCTGGTATCGAAATTGCCAGTACGACTCCGGATAGAAATGGAAACAGGATTATTTGTGAAGGATTGGATAAACTTGCCCTGATTGGAACACATTTTGAATTGGTTCATCTACCAAACCCTGAGAGAGGGAACGAAATTTTTTCAGAGGTCGTTGAAGCAAAAGTTTCCGACTTCAAATCAAGCCTGAACGGCCAATCAATTCTTCATTTCAATGAAACATTAACATCTGACCTCATACCGAGCTTGAATCTAATTGATTATTTTGTCAGCTATGAAGACTTGTGTTTCATATTTCGCAAGATAAACAACAAGAAATCATGTGGTAATGATGGTATTCCAAATGTAGTTCTCCGACATTTGCCTGAGGTTGCTATTAGGAACTATTGCATATTGTTCAACAACATGTTGAGCAATTCATATTTCCCAAATGAGTGGAAAAAGGCTAAGGTATTTCCGATCTTGAAGAAAGGAAAAGAATCTTCATGCCCGAAAAGCTATCGCCCAATCAGCTTGCTGCCTAACATCAGCAAGGTGTTTGAAGTGATACTCAACAGAGCATTAAACGCCCACATTGAGGAAAATGAGTTGATGCCGAATTGCCAATTTGGTTTTCGTGCCAGGCATTCGACCACACATGCAATAACGAAAGTAACCTCAGACATCTGTTGGAAACTAAATGATAGACAATGTGTTGGAGCATGTCTCATTGATATGGAGAAAGCCTTTGATACGGTATGGTTAGATGGACTTATTTTTAAACTTCTTCAGGACAAGTTCCCCAGACACCTTGTCGCCATGATGTGTAATATGTTCTACGGGAAATCGTTTGTTGTAACTGATGGAAATCTGACAACAATGCGCGAGTTCAAGGTCTTGAATGGTCTACAGCAGGGAACAGTTACTGCGCCTCTGCTCTTCTCAATCTTTATTCGCAAGCTATTGAACGGCTTTGATTTTAACGTCTCGCCAAAGCGATCATTGGTAGCGTTTGCTGATGATCTGATCATCTACACGGCTGACCGAAAAGCTACAATAGTTCAGAGCAATCTCCAAAAAATGTTCAATGATGTACAGCTGTACACTGACAATTGGCGAATGAAAATCAATGCGCAGAAGTGTGAAACAATCTTGTTTCGGACAACGCTGCAGGGGGTGTGTCAAGACCTGAAACGTAATTGGAAAGATTTCCACATCATGGCTGGTGAGGGTAGTCTAGAACAGGTTCCACATAAATCCTGTGTTCGATACCTCGGTGTTCATCTCGATCAGTATCTGTACTATACTGAGCATGTCAAAATCATGCTCAGTAAGGCACTTAAAGTAGTCATGGCCCTTCGAAAACTCTTTCATTCCAGATACATTGATCAAAAGGTCAAAATTATCTGTTACAAGACACTGGTTAGACCAGTTTTGACCTATGGATGTCAGATCTGGTACAACCAGAGTGCTAGTACTATGGAAAAATTAAGAGTTTTCGAAAGGAAATGTCTTCGTGCATGTACTGGTTTGTACAGAAAGCCTGAGACGGATTGGAAACATTATATATCGAATAGAAGAATTTATCAAACTGCTGAATTGACTAGAGTCGATATCTTCATATTGAAGCTTCTTCGGAATCATATTGCAAGATCTGTGACTGTGAGTGAAAACCCTTAGATTTCACAGCCGTTCCACCCTACAGACGGGTGTATAGCGACTTGCCTCGCTACTGGCTTCATTCCTCCAGAAGCATTCGTGTATTTGGGCATGAATGGATATGTTTTTGATTCTGACGGCGTCCCAGTCATATATCACATATATCGACGGGCCACCGATAAGAACATAAAATATCCTCCGAATTTGAGTTCACGAGATACTCATTTGCTAGATTCGTTGAAGCTGATCGAGTTGAGACGGCGCAATCCAGGTATTGGTGGCTGAATGACAATGTCTAAATTTTTCGTGTTTGTTTTCAGTTTTGGTGTTTTTCGTTATTTAGTTTTTGAGTTTCAGCTCATTATTGCTACATTTAGTATTGTTATATATTTTTGTTAAAATCAGGTATAGGTTAGGTATATGTAATGTTTACTATATTCCGTTAGAGATAAGATTAAACACTTAGGTTAGGAACATTGTTATAGTATTTTTAGTATAAGATAAAGTTTTTTTGATTGTATTTTATTAGAAATAAGTTACAACATATTAGGTGTAGGATCAAAGTTTCACTGTTGTGTATTAATTATAAAAAATTTTTGGATAGTGTTGGTTGGTTTTTTCTCCTTTTTCCAATTGAATTGTAAAAATATGTAATAATCGTAATTAATTGCATTTGCTATAGTTTTTTTTTTTGATGAAATGAGTTTATGATAACGTACAAATTTAGAGAGCCATTTGGGCCATTAAGTTTTTTGATTGTTATTATTTGGAATTTGCTTTATATTCTTCTAAAATTTATAACGATGAGTATTAAATAAAGGGCTTTTGACTTTGACTTTGAGCTGCAAATAATAGCGGAAAATCAATAAATGGCCAAATTGCAAAAAGAAAATGATGAACTAAGGCTGGAGATACAGTCCTTCAAGGATCTATTCAAGAAAGGGATGAAGCCTCAAAAGACGCAGCCGCAAAATCAATGGCGACAGGTAACAAAGCCAAAGAAAAGTGCAAAGCAAGCAATTCCAGAAGTTCTGAGTGCTGGTGGCACCAACTAGAGTCAAAACTATTTTGCAGCGCTGCAGGGATTAACCGAAGAAATGAAAATTGAAAAAAACATCGAAGGCAATTCTAATCAAAATTATGATGTAAATTTTATTCAGTATTTAAAGAACCAAAATAAGGAGAAAAACCAGCCCGCAGTTCTGCTGGTGCCTCTGAAAAAGCTTCCAACAAGACAGAAAAAAGTTCCGCCAATCAACCTGTTCGGACAAAGCGGAAAAGATATGGTTCGGCTATTGGCAGCCGAAAATAAACTAGCCAATTTCGAGATCAAAAGAGAACGCCGAAAAATTAAGTACAAGGAAAAATTAAGTATAAGTAAGCCAAAGGTGCGCTGAATTCCCCCAAAAAGTGAGAATCAGGCCTTGTTGAAGGGTTTGGACTGCGGAGAGGATACGGTCGATCTTCTTCAGGAGCTCAAAGAAGCTGCACCTACGTCTAGCACTCGTTGCGTGTAGACGTGTTTTTAATTGCTCCTGTCATTAATTTTAAAAATTAATTAATTTTTCGCAGAAGTCAGTTTCAAATAATTGCAATATTTTTTTACGAGCCAGTCAAAAGCAAATTTTGATTTTATTGGGAAAACCATCACCGTCGAAATATTCGAGCATTTATCGAATACCTGAAATTCATTTCCTGAAGAAATATCAAAAGTGGAGATACGTTCAAGGGAAGTCCCGGTCTGAGAACATTCCATCTAGTCTCGCTGCAAAAGCAACGAGATGGAGGAGCCCGATGGCTTCAGCCATCAATCAGAAGGATCATGCCCATCGCCAATGATGACGCGCGAAAAAAAACTAAAAAGAAGTTACGAGAATAAAGCAGAAAAACTGACAATCCTATCGATTATGGAAATCGAACAGCTTATCCAAGAAAAAGAGAAACCTGAAAAAATCGAAAAAGAAAATGAAGAACTCAAGCTTCGAGTTAAATCGTTAAAAGCACTTGTTGGAACGTTAACGTTCAACAAGGATAAAGAAAGCAAGAAAGGCCGACAAGCAAACCCAAAAACCGAAGACAAGAAAATTAAAAAGCCACAGGAAGAAGCTGATCAAGAGGATGTCCTCAGCGCAGGAGGCGCAAACGACAGCAGAAATTATTATGCAGCGCTAGCTGGTCTTGAAGAAACGATGAACATTGAAGAGGATACAGGTAAAACGTCAAAATTAGATAATGATTTCATTGAATATCTTAAAATTAAAAAGCGGGAGAAAAAACCAAAAGGTTTGTCTGCTGGTCCGTCCGTTAACATTAATGAAAAAAAAGAAAAAGTCCCACCAATCAATGTGTTTGGGCAAACGGGCAAAGATATGGTTCGGCTTTTGGCAGCCGAAAATAAACTAAAAGATTTTCAGATAAAAAGAGTCAATGCCGATAAATTGACAATACGGACTAAGTCGCTGGTTGATTTCCAGGCAACAAAAAGTGCCTTAAATTCTGGAGATGTTCCGCATTTCACGTACACCCCGAAAAGCGAAAAGAACCAAACCTTTTTATTGAAGGGTCTGGACTGTGGTGAGTACACAGTCGATCTCCTTCAGGTGCTCCAAGAAGTTACACCAGAAATACAATTTATTACAGTTAAAAACTTTGCAACGAGAAGATCGATTGTGGAGCGCAAAAACTTGCCTCACTACTTAGTCCAGATTTCCAGCTAAAATAGTTCGAGTGCTCTGCAGAAAATACGGTACTTGAACTTCCGCGTTGTGAAGTGGGAACGCCTCCAGAAAAGTGAGGTCAACCAGTGCTACAGGTGACAAAGGTTCGGGCATTCGGCTGCCAATTGCGCCATGAAATATAGGTGTGTTAAATGCAAAGACATTCATACTCCCGGCGAGTGGAAATTGGCTCAGGCGGAGCCAAAAGAAAAACTATATTGTGTGAACTGCGGTGCCTTTGGTCATCCAGCATCATATCGAGGATGCCCCCGGTATCAAGATGCAAAGGTTAAAGTCAGTCCGAAACAAAGTCAAGCACACCGCAGTGTGATACCGACCAACTTCGTCAAGCCCGGGGTGTCATTTGCACTTGCTGCGAGAGGACCAGCAGAAAATGTAAATAAAATAAATAATGTAAGTGGCAATAATGAGCTGCTCCTTAAAATTTATAAGCAATTAAATTCCTTATCGGAGCGAATCGATAAACAAGATTCGAAAATTAACATTGTTTTTCAGCGTTTAGGGCTTTCAAATGCCTCAAAATAAGTTGTCTCCAGCCACATTGCCACGGATAGGAATCATCTCATCTCGATCAACGTCAACTCCATTGTTACTTTACATCGGCGTGATTATCTCCTTGAATTCATTGCCAGACAAAAGCCTGATATCGTGCTTCTCGTCGAAACCTGCCTCAGTTCATGGCGCACAATGAGATTAAAGGATTTTGAGTTCGTAAGAAACGATAGGGTAACAGGTGATGGGGGAGGTGGCACCGGGATATTGGTTCGAAGACCCTATCGTTTCCAAAATATTGAAAAAGTCGAATTCAAAAGCTTTGAATCTCTTGAAGTGTCCGTTATCAAAATCTCACTGCCAGGTGGGGATAACCTCTTCGTTATCTCTGCCTATGCAACTGGTGGAACTGTTCTCAAGCTCAGGGAGGAGCTCAATTCCTTGTTCGAAATACTCGAATTGAACAGACTGCATTACTATTATATTCTCGCTGGTGACCTAAACGTCAAGCATACATCATGGCTGAACGCCACCAATAATCCAAGAGGTGTATTCCTGAAATCGTGGATAACAGAGAACCAAATTGAATACAGGTGCAATCTATATGGGTCGGAGTTCCCAACATACCCTAGGAAAAATTCATATTTGGACCTTTGCATTGCTGACGCAAGACTTGAATTCAGCTTTAATAGTCCTCAACGGAAACTGCAGGTGCTTCCTTATGATAGCGACCATAACGCAATCGTAATGGAAATCAATCATCACAGGGATGATTTCTTCCTCATTCCAGTTCAACATGAAAATCATCTGTTGAATTTGAAAAAACAGACTGGGGAAAGTTTCAAAAGAAGTAAAAAAATAGATGTCTATTTGTCGAAGTTAGAGAAGCTGACGTTGGAAACGATGGATAAAGTAGTTCCCAAGATAAAACATCGAAACAATGTGGAAGGATATGAAACACCAACCATCGCAAGGTTGAAAAGATTGAAAAGCCTTCTTCTCACATGCGTCAACAATATTTATTGACGATTTTCGGATTACAACCATCCCTCGTTGTCTTTGTTGAAATTAAACCTTTAGAATGTTCGGTACATAATCCATTCATACTTCAGGAGTGAGGTCAGCAATCAATGGGCGGAAAAATTGAGGGGTATTAGCCCACAGGACCCAGACGGCGTGTTCGCGAAAGTGAATAGCATATTCCGTAAGAAGTCTCGAGTGAAGGTATCGAATCTTGAAGTCGCTAGTGCTGAGATAAATTTTGCTCGATAGGGCTGGTATCGAAATTGATAGTACGACTCCGGATAGAAATGGAAACAGGATTATATGTGAGGGATTGCATAAACTTGCCCTGATTGGAACACATTTTGAATTGGTTCATCTTCAAACCCTCAGAGAGGGAATGAAATATTTTCAGAAGTCGTTGAAGCAAAAGTTTCCGACTTCTAATCTAGCCTGAACGGCCAATCAATTCTTCATTTCAATGAAACATTAACACCCAATTTCATACCGAGCTTGAATCTTATTGATTATTTTGTCAGCTATGAAGACTTGTGTTTCATATTTCACGGGATAAACAATAAGAAATCATGTGGTACTGATGGTATTCCAAATGTAGTTCTCCGACATTTGCCTGAGGTTGCTATTAGGAATTATTGCATATTGCTCAACAACATGTTGAGCAATTCATATTTCCCAAATGAGTGGAAAAAGGCTAAGGTATTTCCGATCTTGAAGAAAGGAAAAGAATCTTCATGCCCGAAAAGCTATCGCCCAATCAGCTTGCTGCCTAACATCAGCAAGGTGTTTGAAGTGATACTCAACAGAGCATTAAACGCCCACATTGAGGAAAATGAGTTGATGCCGAATTGCCAATTTGGTTTTCGTGCCAGGCATTCGACCACACATGCAATAACGAAAGTAACCTCAAGACATTTTTTGGAAACTAAACAACAGAGAATGTGTTGGAGCGTGTCTCATTGGCATGGAGAAAACCTTCGACAAGGTGTGGTTAGATGGACTAGTTTTTAAACTCCTTCAGGACAAGTTCCCCAGACACCTTGTTGCCATAATGTGTAATATATTGTACGGGAAATCTGACAAAAATGCACGAATTCAAGGCCTTGTATGGTCTACAGCAGGGAACAGTTACTGCGCCTCTGCTCTTCTCAATTATGTGGCCAAAATTATGTGTTACAAGACCCTGGGCAGACCAGTTTTGACATATGGATGTCAGATCTGGTACAACCAGAGTGGTAGTGCTATGGAAAAATTAAGAGTTTTCGAAAGGAAATGTCTGCGTGATGCACTGGTTTGTACAGAAAGCCTGAGACGGATTGAAAGCATTATATATCAAATAGAAGAATTTATCAAACTGCTAAAGTGACAAGAGCCGATATCTTCATATTGAAACTTCTTCGGAATCATATCGCAAGATCTGTAACTGTGAGTGAAAACCCTTGGATTTCACAGCCGTTCCACCCTACAGACGGGTGTATTGCGACTTGGCCCGCTACTGGCTTCGTTCCTCCAGAAGCATTCGTGTATTTGGACATGAATCGATATGTTTTTGATTCTGACGGCGTCCCAGTCATATATCACATATATAGACAGGCCACCGATAAAGAGATAGAATATCCTCCGAATTTGAGTTCACGAGACCAACAATTCCAATGGAGATACTCATTTGCTAGATTCGTTGAGGCTGGACGAGCTGAAACGGAGCAATCTAGGTATTGATGGCTGAATGACAATGTCTAAATTATTCGTGTTTGTTTTCAGTTTTTGTGTTTTTCGTTACTTAGTTTTTGAGTTTCAGCTCATTATTGGTACATTTAGTGTTGTTGTTTATTTGTGTTAAAAATTAGGTATAGGTTAGGTATATGCTATGTTTATCATATTACGTTTAAAGATAAGGTTAAACGCCTAGGTTAGGAATGTTGTGATACAATTTTTTAGCACAAGATGAAGTTTTTGATTGAATTTTATTAGAATGAGGTTATAACATATTAGGTATAGGATAAAAGTTTACTGTCGTGTTAAAATTATAAATAATTTTGGAATGGTCTTGGTTGGTTTTTTCTCCTTTTTCCAATCGAATCATAAAATATTAAATAATCGGAATTAATTTGAATTTGCTAGAGTTTTTTTGCTAAAATGTATTTAATTGATAACGTATAAATTTAAAGAGCCATTTGGGCCATTAAGTTCTCGAGTTCTCTAGCGGCAAGTGCAATTAAAAACCCGGGTTTCATAGTGCTAGAAGGTATCACACTATGGTGTACTTTTAAGGCTCTGTCTTAGCCAATTAGCACTTACTGGAGGCATGAATTTCTTCGAATTTCACGCACCAATAGTGCATGGCGCAGTTGGCAACCGAATGACCAAATCTTTGACATCAATTGCATTGGTTTACTTTTCTTTTCTGAAGGCGTTCCCACCTTACCACTCCACAATTGAAGTACTTTATCTATTGAAGGGTACTTAAACTACTTTTATTTAAATGGGTAAATTTTTATTCCTAACGGCCGATCTGTTTGCGACAAAGTTTTTAACTGAAATGGAATCAACCGCTGATGTGGCTTCTTTGAGAATTTAAAGGAGATCGGCCGCATCCTCGCCACAAACTAGGCGCTTCAACAGAAAGGTCTGATTTTTTCCGTATTTGGGGTATAGGTGAAGTGCTTCTTTGGCTGCAGTGATTTGGTTTTTATTGTTATGTAGCTCTCTTAATTTCAAAGTTATTTACCTTATTTTCCACTGCCAAGAGTCGAGCAATATCACTACCGCGCTGTCCAAAAACATCAATTGGTGGCAATTTCTCGGCATTCTGATTGATTTTGACTGACCAGCAGACCCACGAGTTGATTTATTTCTCCGTATTTTTTATTTCATATGCCCAATAAGATTATTGCTATTGTTACTACTAGGATTATTGGTTGCAAAGTTATTACCTTCACATACAATTTTCTTTTCTGTGCTTTTTTTTTATTTCACAATCCATAGCCTCGTCCAGTTTTGTTTACGCACGAGTCGTTTGTGAAATCAATTTGCATTTCTACCAGGAAACCTTAACGACGGGGGAAATGTAACGTGTTAGTTTTTTGATTATTTTTGACGTTATGAATCTCGCTTTAGGTTCTTATAAAGTTAAAATGACGAACCAAATTATGTACATTTGAATTTGAGTGGATTTTGTGCAGAAGGCCTCTTTGCGACATATACAGTATCCAAATTTCATAGTTTGAACTTTGTTTGGGCCATGCTTTACTTGGGAGACAAATCAATTTACATCTTCATATCTGATAGCCATTAAATTCGTAATTTTGTGGTACTTTACCTATAACAGCAAAAAACTCAGCAACAATTTTATTACAAAGATAAAACAAGGCGTTAGAAGCTTTAAGAAAAACACAGAACAATTTTAACATATTTTATTTGAAAAATACTAGTAAATATTGAGTTAATAACAATTTTAATCATAATTTCATAACAGATCATCACAACACATATTTTTTACTTTTACCTTATAAAATTCCATTTCTGAAATACAATTTTATTGCTATCGAAGCTAATATTGTAATATTATTCAAGAAGATATATAAATTTTATAGAAAAGTATCATTTTAATCTAATAATCACGAATTATTGAATGTAATGTCTGATACATCAGCAGTCAACATCCTTTGATCCTTGGAAAGTTTTCCTTCCCGATTGACTGGAGCTTGTGTGCATTATCCACATAAACATTTAACATCACTTGGCTTATACTTAGCAAACTTATCCTCTAGAAGCGATTGCATTAACGATAATCTCCTCCTCAACACACTAGTGGTTGCTCCCAGGACGCATTACAGAATCGATCCACGTCCTTGGACTCGTCGTCGAAAGCAACCCAAGTATTTTGTAAGTACTGCCGATGATCGTTGTCCAGCAGATTGGTTGGAATGTCGGGAGTGAAGTCAATAAGCAAATCTCTTATCGGCTCCTCCTTACCACCGTCACCGCTCTTCTCCTTACCATTGGCATCATTATCCTTATTGCTACGATTTTGCAGTTGTTCCGTCAACATCTTCCGCTCGACCGTGTGTCGCCACATGCGGTAGGCATTCTCGAAGCACCGGGCAACGGTTAGCGTGACGTCATGAGCAATCCGACGTTTCGGACATAAGAATACGTAGCACGTAAGTTTGTGGAGGTCCTCGCTCGTTGCCATTTCCGGCGCGTCGAACTTCTGCGTGGTGTTGGCTGCGGCTGCGGTGGCTGCAGCTGCTGCAACGGCTGCTGCTGGAGTGATGTCTTCCGTGGTGGCGTCACCGAGGGCGGCAAATTCCGGTGATCCTATGAAGGCAAAGACATGACCATGAGCTGCATCCGCTGAACAATATGATATTTTGTAAATAGATACTCGTAGCATTTGAATTCCTGATACGGCATTCACCATTTCTATTCCACGTGGCGACACATTCACGTTGACACGTTGCGCTTTTCGCCGGGTCGTTTTAGCGGATGATATGACGGTTTTCACTGCCTCCGCTGTTGCGTTCTTCGATTTTTCGGGGCCAATGGGAGTACATCCTAAGTATTTTAAATTGAATGATGAGCTAACATCTGAATCGTCATCCCCTTCAGTTGGCTCTGAAATATCCTTCATACTTTTGGCAAGACCCCAATCTTCACTAAGTTCTGCAAAGAAAAGAAAAAATTATAAAACATTAATTTTTCTGTTGAAGAATGTAAATCTAAATGCTAAATCTTTTATATAATCAAAAAGTCGAAGTAGCAGGAGAGTACTTGGTTTTGTAAATCGATTCGTAACTTAAATAACATCTTCTAAATATAAATTCTATAAATTGGGTTTGAAAAACTAGAACTTGATTATTATATGTATATTTAAATTTGCGGCGATTTTCTTTTCTCCTTGCTTCGAAATACCAATGTTCCAAGCCATTTCTACAATTTTCGTCAAAATTCCTACATATCAGTAATTTCTACTTCCTTTGAAGGCGTGATACCTATCGGTATCCTTGCTAGAGAGTGCCGCGCTATTTACCTGTGTCGAAACGAGGAATACGGTAGCCCGCGAGGAGAGACAGCACTCATTCAACGATTGACATCAGTCTTGGGTGAATTGCACGATGAGAAGATGGACTGCGCAGCTCATCCTGGATTTGAGACCTTTGCTAAACGAAGGCATGGTGAGGCTGACTTCTATCTGATCCAACTTTTGAGAGGTTATGCGTGTTTTCAGTTTTGCCTTCACTAGATTGGTAAGTTGTGACTGTAGAGTTTGCGCAGGAGAGTAAGACGATGCCCGCCAAACATTATATGCGTGCAAAAAATGGGACAGGATGCGACGGGACCACTACAGGGAGACGAGAGACCTCACCCTGGATAGTATAATCGCAGTGATGCTTGAATCAGTTGATAAATGGAAAAATGTGGCACATTATGTTCGGGCAGCCAACGGCGTCGAGACTGGGAGATCGCTTCCCTGGCGATTCCTCCCCTCCCACTGGAGGAGGGATTTCCCAGTTTGAAGGCGCTTCACGTAGTAAAATAAGAAACGGCTCGAAGTAATGTGTCAAACGGTTCCAGGCTAGGTTTTCAGTTTGACAGGGGAGGTGTTTGGAGGGGGAGGTATTCTAATCGCTCGTGCAAACGTTGATTCACAAAGTTTCATTTTTCGAGAAAACTTGCTGACACCTACGAAAAGACATACAGGTCGTGATTTCAGTAGAGTTTAGTAGTTATTTTACAAAACGCCAAAATTTCGTGCAATCAAGATCAATGAATCATCCTTTTGATGATTACTTCCATTACAATGACAAAATGGTCGCTATCATACGGAAGCACCTGCGGTTTACGTTGGGGATTGTTAAATTTGAGTTCAATTCTTGCGTTAGCAATGCAAAGTTCCGAATATGGATTTGTCTTAGGGTAAGTTGGAAACTCTGACTCATATAAATAACATATATATTCAATTTGATTCTCTCTTATCCACGATTTCAGGAATACGCTTCTCGAATTATTGTTTACTATCAGCCATGAGGTATGCCCAGCATTAAGATCGCCAGCAACAATATAATAATTGTGCAGCCTGTTCATTTCGGGCATTTCAAAAAAGAAATCGAGCTCCTCTTTCGATTTGAGAATATTTCTTCCCGCTGCATAGACTGACACAATGAAGAGGTTATCCCTACATTGCAGTAAAATTTTAAGGACGGAAAATTCAAGAAATACAATTTTTTTGAATTCAACTTTATCCATATGTTTTAAACGATAGGGTCTTCTTATGAATATGCCGATACCACCTCCTCTATCACAGTTTACCTCATCGTTTCTTACGAATTTAAAATCCTTGAACGTCACTGGGTGTCATGAATTGAGGTGGGTTTCAGTGAGAAGCATAATTTCAGGCTTTTGCTTGACAATGAATTCAAGGAGATAGTCGCCTCACGGTAGGTTACGCTGGATCTGACGTTGATCAAAATGAGACTAAAGAGACGAAATGACAACTTAGATATTTTGAGATATTTGAAAAATCTAAATGCTGACAAACAAAGTTGATTTTTGAATCTAGTTTGTTGATTCTCTTCGATAAAGAATTAAGTTGTTGGTAGATTTAAAGAAGCAGCTCATTGTTGCTCCTTACCTTACTTACATTATTTACAGTATTGTTTACTGGTCTCTTTGCGGCAAGTCCAAATGAACCCCTGGGCTTGATGGAACTAAAAGGTGTCATACTGCGGCATACTTGGGTTTTTGTGGTGTAAATTAATTTTTGCATCTTGATATCCAGGTTTCTTCGACATGATGCAGAGTGACCAAATAAACTGCAGATAACGCAGTAGAATTTTTTGTTAGGCTCCATATGAGTCGGTTTGTAGTCACCAGGGGCATGGGAATCATTGCATTTAACGCATCGGTAACGCATGGCACAGTTGGCAGCTAAATCACCAAATTTTTGACTTCAGTAACACTAGTTGACTTCTCTTTTCTGGGGGAGTTTCCACTCACCATTCTAATTCATGTACCATATTAGTTGAAGGGCGCTTGGACTGTTTTATTAGAAATTTATACTACACAGAGAGGCAACATTTTATTCTTTATAGTTGATCCCCTTCTGTGTTACCCACCATATTCTCTCTACAAGTCCAGGCCCTTCACCAGAGAGGGGTGATTCTTTTCGGGTTTTTCGGGGCATGGGTAAAGTGCGGAACCTCTCTAGAATTCCGAATCAGTAATTTAGTTTTTATTGGAATATTGTCTGCATTTACTCTTTTAACTTCAAAGTTATTTATCTTACGTCGCCACCCAAAACCTGAGCTATGGCCCCTGCGCCCTTCCCGAAAACGTTAACTGGCGGAACTTTTTCGATATTCTTACTGATTTTAACAGTAGAACCAGCAAACATACCAGTTGGCTTCTTTTCCTTATTTGTAGTTTTTAAATATTCTATAGAATTTTCACTCGAATCGCAATTTGAATTTTTACCTATATTGCCTTCGTAGTCCATTTCCATCGCAGTAAGTACCGCATAATGATTTGCGCTAACGTTTCTCCTCCTGCGGTAAGTACGTGGTCGGCATGTTGATTTACTCGCTTCTTGGACTCTTCGTATGGGTTTTTTCTTTTCGCTTCAAGTTTTTGAGTTTATCGGCCGTTTGTAGTAAAGCAGGTATATTCTAAATGTCCGTGAAAGACTGCAGCGATGGTCTGCTGCCTCGGCGAAAGAAGATGGTAGTATCCGCCGAGATTGGCTTTGTCTGAGGATGCATAAATGCGCTGGCAGGCTAGCATTGCGCTGGAAGGCTAGCATTGCGCTGGCAGACTAGCATTGCGCTGGTGGCTGGTTCGCGCGTTCGTCCAGTCATGCAACCCTTCATATAACGAGTCTCAAACAAAATTAAGTCGAAATGTGTCAGCATCAAATAAGTGAAAGTTTGTCGCTGATAGCTCGGGAAATTTATTTTTATGCAGAGCGATTTCAAGTGACCAAAATTTTCGTACTTCGCACACATACACATACACTCCTTTTAGTTTCTACCATTTTGATGCACTTTGCGGGAATTTATATGATAAAGAGAACCGTTAAGGAACTTCAATGCTCAGAATTATAACCATCAAAGGGTAAGTTTCGGCTGATTATTCGTTGCGCCGTATTTGTAAGTCACTTGCTGGTCGATTGTTTTAGCTTTTGATAATTTGAATCCGGGATGATTTCATTCAACTCCTAAACAGGATTTACTCCCAACAAACTGCTATCCTTTATATATGTTAGGTTAGTCACTGTTTTCACGTGGGACACTGCATGAAAGGATCACTCACGTAATGGTCACTTCTGGTATAGGAGCACAAAGATTTGCTGACTGTGCGTAGCACCACTTTCAATCCACAGATCTTGTTCTTTGCCTTTACGCCTTCCTTTCACTTTACTTATCAATGATCCACTCATACGGATCTCCACATTCACGTACCAGAGCCACAATCGAATATCAAAAGCGACGCGTTGCAGTCTTTGACTCGACTCTCCGTGGACGCTCTGGCGGTTCGAAGCAGACTCCCCTGATCCGTCCAAATCTCGGCATAATTTCTATGTCGCACCGGTAAATTGAAATGAGCTGCTAGCTCAGCCGAGTTAGATTGCACTCGGCAACGCAACACATGGATGGGATGCATTGAATCAGTGTTCTCATGTCAGAAATTTTAATTTGCAGATTTGCGTAATAAAGTTGATAAAAAACAGCAATAGATTGAAAAGTTTAAATCATAATAAAAAGATAAATATTATAAAGAATATCAACACAAAGAAAAAATTAGCAATATGAATTTATATTTATAAAAAGAAATTTATCTTTGGTTTATAATTTACAAAAATTTAAATTTGAGTAACTAAATTTTTCAAATCTGCAATTGAAATTTTTAAACAGTGTTATGCGATTTTCGGGCAGTTGGCTTAATTGACTGCTCGAGTACTACACGTTAACATGGATTTTCAAATCATCTCCTCTAAAGCTTTAATTCTTCATTTTTCGTCTTAACTTTTTCGAAATCATCATTTGTTGCGATATGGAGTTTTCGTTTTGCCTTATCGAAATTTTCTAGTTTAATTTCCCTTTTTGTGAGATCCCAGATCATCTAATGATGGGGAGCCATAGGGCGCTTCCATACTGTTGGTCCTAAATTCCTTTTGAATCTTTAGCTTTTCTTTTAAAAAGAAAAAACGAATCCAGTAACAACATCAAACGTTGAATCAGTTTTCTGTATCATTTTTCAATTGACACTTAATTTAATTTTTAAATTAGTGATAATTTATTTAAAATACGAGTCTGAACATAACGATTGACTGCTGGCTGTTGACTTTAAAAATCAGCTCGCTGAAGAAACCTGTTACAGGTTGATGCACTTGGTTAAATTGTTCTCTTAATAAAATAGGAGCCAAAGATCGTACCGGCTTCTTTTCCTACTCTAAGCAGGTGGAGTGGATTTTGACTGGATTACACTCGCTTCGGGATCGCAAATAGTAAAAGAATAAATAAAGAAATAAACAGAACTGGGCAAGGAAAACTCCTTCGTCGAAAAACTACTGGTCAAGGGTCAGCACAAAGCTGATCTTGGATATGAAAAGATTATGCTTATTTAAATATATAAGGTAAAGACCTAATTTTGTCCCCTTCCATATTTATTTGTAGCGACTAACACTGGTACTACTGAATGAAGTTACGGCATTCACCGCAAACAGTGCTGGAAGCGGCAAGAGTACAAGATTTTCTTTTTCCTGCTACAATCCGCATCGTTAGACCACGACTAAATTATTTCAACCGTTTTATGTATTTTGTGTGTGTAATAAATCGTTTTTATGTTTAAAATTGTGTTTTGTGTTCACTTTATAGACTAAGTGCCCACATTTGGTGTACCCGACGTCATCGGGTGGAGAATAAACGCTAAATTTAGAGTTGAATACTTTTTTGTAGTTCAAGAAGCGACGCCAAGAAAAATGGTGACCGAAACTAACATGGAGACACCGAAAACTCCTAAAAACGTGAACACGCCACCACCAATCGCGCGTAGGCCTTCAACAAGCTTTTTATTTGTCGAAGCATCAAGGAGAACAATATTCCTGACGTTTTATAAGCCGGATCCAGCGTATTGGTTCGACTAAGTTGAAGCTGCATTTCATACGCATCACATAACACAGGATGAAACAAAGTTCAAATATGTAATTTAGTATGCAGAGGCCGATATTCTACCGCACGTTATCTCCATCGCGGAGAATACGGCCGCTGAAAACAAATACGAAGCAGTGAAGCAACGAATTTTGACGTCGTTTGCGGAATCCACCGAGTCGAAGTTGAGGCGCTTATTACAAGGACTACAAGTAAATCCGGATAGAAGGAAGCCTTCGCATTACCTAAAGGATCTTCGCAATACTAGAGGGCAGCAAGTAACTGATACAATGCTGCAATCGCTGCTCCTGGAACAACTCCCGGAAAATATTCTTGTCATAATCGCGATATCGCGCGAGCCCGACATTGAAAAATGATTGAACTTCAGCAGCCTTCTGATTTTGCAGCAGTCTACAGAGAGTCAACGAATGATATTTTAACTCAACTAGTGAATCGAATGGATCGTCTGGAGTTGCGTGCTTGAAACCGTTCACACTCCAGACCTAGGACCAGAAGCGAACCAACAACGGTTTTGTGTTTTCCATAAGCGTTTTGGAAAGTGTGCCCGGAATTGTCGTCCGCTATGTCAGTGGACAGTCAATGATAAAGCCGATTCGGGAAACTAAACTCGTCGTCCCAAATTACGGCGGCCGAGGACAACCAACTTCATGTAAACAATCACCGACTAATAATCCACGATCGGAAAAGCGGAACTCGCGTCCTCATCGATACTGGAGCCGACATTTCAGACCTGCCACAAGACAAAAGTCACATCACTCCAGGGGAATAAGAGCTATACGCCCCGAATAATTCTACGATTAAAACGTACGGCCAAAAACTAATGACACGACCTGGCACTTCGTAGACCGTTTGCTTGGAGATTTGTAATTGCAAATGTAAGGCAACCAATAATCGGAGCAAATTTTTTGCTACACTTTGGCCTTATAGTATATTTACGTCGGAAGAGGTTGGTTGACAGCGAAACTAAATTAGGAGCTGATGCTAAATTTACCAACTAAGCCAATGCTCCATTACTGCGATAAAAGAAAACTCGGAGTACTACGATCTGCTGTACCATCTGATACCGAGAAGGTTCTGGCTCATGGTATTTACCACCAAATTATAACAAAAGACCCTCCAGTTGCAGAAAAGGCAAAACGCCTAACGATTGAGAAGCTGAGAGTAGCAAAAGCAGATTTCGAATCTATGATACAACAAGGAATTTGTCAGCCGTCAAGCAGTCAGTGGGGAAGTCCACTACACCCAGTCCAGAAGAAAGCTGGCCAGTGGAAACCTTGTGGTGACTATCGTCGTTTGAATGTTATCACCATCCGGGTTAAATATCCTATTGCTCATCTTAGTAACTTTGCTCACAGACTCTGTGGATGCACGGTATTTTCGGCACTCGACCTGATGCGGGCATACCATCAAATTCCAGTGGCTCCTGAGGGTGTTCCGAAGAGTGCCGTTATAACGCCATTCATTCAAAATTAAGGTGATGACGTTTGATTTGTGAAACGCCGCGCAAACCTTCCAGCGCTACATTCGACACGCTCTACGAGGCCTGCATTTTTGTTATTCGTACATTCACGATATATTAATTGCCTCTAACACACACAGAAAACACCATGAGCATTTAAGAATCATCCTGGAAAGGCTGTGTGAGTATGGCCTTTCTATAAACATAGAAAAATGTACAGTTGGAAAACCGCCTATGGAATATCTTGGATATCTCGTCGAATATCACAGTATAAAGCCTATTCCGACAAGAGTTAAAACAATCCTAAACTTTAAACAAGTTGAGTAAGCAGGAGAGTGCTCCTACCAGGAGGTCTTTGTAAACATCCTAGGGTTAGAAGCAAGTTTTCTAATGGCGTGAATCGATAACTTGAATTATTCATCCAATACTCAGATATGAAATTGTTCAAATTTATACAAAAGATGCACAGTTTCTTTCATAAGCACAGTGCAGCCGCCATTTTAATCTAGCTTAAATGATTTTTCTGAATGCTCGGCCGATTGACATGTTCAAATTAAACACTATTCCTTAAATTTTCATGAAAATTGAAAGAAAATAAAAGTACCTAAGTCAATTTTAAATATATATAGGGTTTTCCAATAAGAGGTGTTATTTTGAATAGATCTTCTGATTTAACGCCTTGCGACTTCTTCCTTTGGAGCCACGTGATAGAGGAGGCCTATGCCAATAGCCCAGCATCAATTCAAGATCTCAAAGATGAAATTCGTGAGGCTATCGAGGACATAGGGCAGCCACTTTGCGATTTGGTAATGGAAAATTTCATGAAGAGGATATGGTCCTGTAAGCGTGTCGTGGTGGTTATTTGCCCAATGTTAGTTATTACTATTAACGGCATATCTTCTTCTTTATAATGAACTAAACATCCGATCATTTATTTTAAAAAATGGCATTTTTCTTTTAATATTAAAATAACACCTCTTATTGGAAAGCCCTATATGAACCATGAACACGTGTTATCGTTGTTGTAATTCCATATAATTGAAATGGCTATAACTCACTTGATTATGATTCGATCTCAATTAAACATTTTTTAAATTTTTGTCAAGGCCTTAACTTTTGAGAGATCATCACTTCTGACCTTTTCACAAAGTTTGAGCATTCTAGCTTCTATAGTTTCTGAGGAAATCAGCTGTGACGCACGGACAGACGGACAGACGGACAGACGGACGGACGGACAGACGGACGGACAGACGGACAGACAGGTCGCGAAACTAGTAGGTCTTTGTAAAAAATTTTTTTACAAAGACCTAAAAACGACATGGAATTGCGCAGATTTCTAGGAGCGATCAATTTCTATTAGAAATCCCTTAAAATTGCAGCAGCTATTCAAGCACCTTTCCATGAGTTCCTCGGCGGAGCAAGAAGAAAAGATAACCGTTATAACAATTCGCAACATTCAAATATTTGTTCGGTACTATGATAGAAACTTGAATTATTTTTTTTTATAGACTTGGAGAATTTTTAATTATTCACTTAACCAAGCGGCTGGGCCGCAGTGAATTTTGGCGAGGATTATTAAAGTCCACGACCGCCATGATTTCTAAGCTCGACAAATTTTTACAATCGCTACAAGTCGCAGCGGTTTCGCAGCAAAACACTTTCGTTGCGCGTCTGGTAAAAACTGTATTTTCTTTCATATTTTACATTGGTATTTATACATAAAATTTCTTACAAATTAAACGTAAAATATGCGAATTTATTAGTCATAAATTGTACTCGTATGGATTTTCAAAAATGACCTAATCTGTTATTTATTGTTCATGTAACCACAACACTTAACACAGAAAATGCCACACGTGAACCCACATGAGTCATCCCTGGACATAGTCATGCACTTGGTTCATTGACATGCGGCCAATATTGACCCATATATTGAATCTTAAGTGTCACTTGCCATTCTTAATGAAAGGGAAGATTAGATTTCCGTTCATGCATTCAGTGTGAACGAGTTTCCTTAATTAGTCTTCGTACGAGATTCATATTTCTTTTGGTTACATTTTAAGGTGTGAATGAAATGGGATTCATACTCAAAATATTTACGTTCATTGGATATTTGAAATATTCTTTGAGCTCGAGTACTATTGCTTTTATTGCTATGGTTTAGGATTGCAGTAGATTATTTCTAGGTGAAAATCATTGCATTAATTGAGTTATTAATGTAATGCTTATCATTCAATAATTTGATGTTAAAAACGGATATCATTACACCGTGCCATCGACTGGACTCTACAAGCAGATGCAGCTTTCGAGGAATGCAAGTACCAAATTGCCAACGCAACTTTGCTCCGACACCCAATCGAAAATGCTACGCTTCTAGTCAAATGTCTTGCTTCTCACACCGCAATGGCAGCAGTTCTCGAGCAATTAAACAACGCTTGGAAACCGCTCGGCTTCTCCAAGAAGTTTAGCGAAGCGCAGCACAAGTACAATGTTTATGATCCGGAGCTGCAGGCGATTTACAGTGCCATGAAATTCTTCCGCTTCATGATTAAAGGACGGCAACTGATTATTAAAACCGATCATAAGCCCATCATTTACGCCTTCAATCAAAAAGCTGACAAGGCATCTTTGAGACAACTCAGGCCACTCGACTTCTTTGGGCAATTTTCAACAAATATTGTCAAGATAGCCGGAAGCGACAACGAAACAGCCGACGCGCTAACCCAAATTACCGCTATTAAAATGGCAGTTGCAGTGACGATCGAAGATTTAGCGAAGGCACAGAAGGAGTATGCAGAATTGAATCATCTACTTCGAGGCGAAACGAACGTGCAATTTCGGAGACTACGTCTAGACGACAGCGTGACAGCTATTTATTGGGATGTTCCAACGAGCAACATTCGGCTTTACGTCCTAAACCATTGCGACGACAAGTTTTTGACTTGTTTCATCGATCGTCTCATCCAACCGGCAGAGCTACAAAAAAGCTTTTGGATAAAAAGTATGTGTGGTCAAATATGTCCAAAGATATACTCGAATGGGCTAGGACTTGTCTCCCATGTTAGCGGAGTAAAATTAGACGACATGACAAGCCTGCACAAAGTCAAATTGATATGCCTGATACAAGGCTTAGTCACGTGCATATTGACATCGTTGGACCACTAAAGCCGTCAAAAGGATATTCCTATGTTTTAACGATAATTGATCGATTTACAAGATGGCCTGAGGCGATTCGCATGAAAACTATCTCGGTGGACGAAATCACCACCGCATTTTATTCCAACTGGATTGCACGCTATGGAGCCCCGAGCGTTCTAGCGTTGGGCCAGGGATCCTAGTTTGAATCCGTCCTATTCCAATCGCTAACACACTTAGTCGGCTGCAGGAAAACCCGAACGACGGCATATCACCCTGCGGCAAAAGGGTAAATTGAACGTTGACACCGGTCTTTAAAGGCCGCAGTTATGTGCCACAACAATCAAGAATGGATAACAGAGAACCAAATTGAATACAGGTGCACTCTATATGGGTCGGAGTTCCCAACATACCCTAGGACAAATTCATATTTGGACCTTTGCATTGCTGACGCAAGACTCGAATTTAGCTTTAATAGTCCTCAACGGAAACTGCAGGTGCTTCCTTACGATAGCGACCATAACGCAATCGTAATGGAAATCAATCATCACAGGGATGATTTCTTCCTCATTCCAGTTCAATATGAAAATCATCGGTTGAATTTCAAAAAAACAGACTGGGGAAAGTTTCAAAAGAAGTTTAATCGGGACCACCAGAAACAATGTCCCCCTTCTGATGGTGGCAACTCTTGCTCAATGGTTCCTGATGACAGGAATTTAACTAACGATGAAATAGATGCCTATTTGTCGAAGTTAGAGAAGCTGACGTTGGAAACGATTGAGAAAGTCGTTCCCAAGATTAAACTTCGAAACAATATGGAAGGATATGAAACACCAACCATCGCAAGGTTGAAAAGATTAAAAAGCCTTCTTCTCACACGCGTCAACAATATTTATCGACAATTTTTGGATTACAACCATCCCTCGTTGGCTTTGTTGAAATTACATCTGAAGAATGTCCGGAACTTAATCCGGGCGGAAAAATTGAGGGGTATTAGCCCACAGGACCCAGACGGCGTGTTCACGAAAGTGAATGGCATATTCCGCAAGAAGTCTCGAGTGAAGGTATCGAATCTTGAAGTCACTAGTGAGGAGATAAATCTTCTCGATAAGGCTGGTATCGAAATTGATAGTACGACTCCGGATAGAAATGGAAACAGGATTATTTGTGAAGGATTGGATAAACTTGCCCTGATTGGAACACATTTTGAATTGGATCATCTACCAAACCCTGAGAGAGGGAACGAAATTTTTTCAGAGGTCGTTGAAGCAAAAGTTTCCGACTTCAAATCAAGCCTGAACGGCCAATCAATTCTTCATTTCAATGAAACATTAACATCTGACCTCATACCGAGCTTGAATCTTATTGATTATTTTGTCAGCTATGAAGACTTGTGTTTCATATTTCGCAAGATAAACAACAAGAAATCATGTGGTACTGATGGTATTCCAAATGTAGTTCTCCGACATTTGCCTGAGGTTGCTATTAGGAACTATTGCATATTGTTCAACAACATGTTGAGCAATTCATATTTCCCAAATGAGTGGAAAAAGGCTAAGGTATTTTCGATCTTGAAGAAAGGAAAAGAATCTTCATGTCCCAAAAGCTATCGCCCAATTAGCTTGCTGCCTAACATCAGCAAGGTGTTTGAAGTGATACTCAACAGAGCATTAAACGCCCACATTGAGGAAAATGAGTTGATGCCGAATTGCCAATTTGGTTTTCGTGCCAGGCATTCGACCACACATGCAATAACGAAAGTAACCTAAGACATCTGTTGGAAACTAAATGATAGACAATGTGTTGGAGCATGTCTCATTGATATGGAGAAAGCCTTTGATACGGTGTGGTTAGATGGACTAATTTTTAAACTCCTTCAGGACGAGTTCCCCAGACACCTTGTCGCCATGATGTGTAATATGTTATACGGGAAATCGTTTGTTGTAACTGATGGAAATCTGACAACAATGCGCGAGTTCAAGGTCTTGAATGGTCTACAGCAGGGAACAGTTACTGCGCCTCTGCTCTTCTCAATTTTCATTCGGAAGCTTTTGAACGGCTTTGATTTTAACGTCTCGCCAACGCGATCATTGGTAGCGTTTGCTGATGATCTGATCATCTATACGTCAGACCGAAAAGCTACAATAGTTCAGAGCAATCTCCAAAAAATGTTCAATGATGTACAGCTGTACACTGGCAATTGGCGAATGAAAATAAATGCGTTAAAGTGTGAAACAATCTTGTTTCGAACAACGCTGCAGGGGGTCAGTCAAGACCTGAAACGTAATTGGAAAGATTTCCACATCATGGCTGGTGAGGGTAGTCTTGAACGGGTTCCACATAAATCCTGTGTTCGATACCTCGGTGTTTATCTCGATCAGTATCTGTACTATACTGAACATGTGAAAATCATGCTCAGTAAGGCACTTAAAGTAGTCATGGCCCTTCGAAAGCTCTTTCATTTCAGATACATTGATCAAAAGGTCAAAATTATCTGTTACAAGACACTGGTTAGACCAGTTTTGACATATGGATGTCAGATCTGGTACAACCATAGTGCTAGTACTATGGAAAAATTAAGAGTTTTCGAAAGGAAATGTCTTCGTGCATGTACTGGTTTGTACAGAAAGCCTGAGACGGATTGGAAACATTATATATCGAATAGAAGAATTTATCAAACTGCTGAAGTGACTAGAGTCGATATTTTCATATTGAAACTTCTTCGGAATCATATCGCAAGATCTGTGACTGTGAGTGAAAACCCTTGGATTTCATAGCCGTTCCACCCTACAGACGAGTATATAGCGACTTGCCTCGCTACTGGCTTTATTCCTCCAGAAGCATTCGTGTATTTGGACATGAATCGATATGTTTTTGATTCTGACGGCGTCCCAGTCATATATCACATATATCGACGGGCCACCGATAAGAAGATAAAATACCCTCCGAACTTGAGTTCACGAGACCAACAATTCCAATGGAGATACTCATTTGCTAGATTCGTTGAGGCTGATCGAGTTGAGATGGGGCAATCTAGGTATTGGTGGCTGAATGACAACGTCTAAATTATTCGTGTTTATTTTTCAGTTTTGGTGTTTTTCGTTATTTAGTTTTTGAGTTTCAGCTCATTATTGCTACATTTAGTGTTGTTGTTTATTTTTGTTAAAAATTAGGTATAGGTCAGGTTTATATTATGTTTATTATATTAGGTTAGAGATAAGGTTTAACGCTTAGGTTAGGAACATTGTTATAGATTTTTTTAAGTATAAAATAAAGTTTTTGATAGCATTTATTAGAATTAAGTTAAAACATATTAGGTGTAGGATCAAAGTTCACTGTAGTGTTAAGATTATAAATAATTTTAGAATAGTGTTGGTTGGTTTTTTCTCCTTTTTCCAATTGAATTTTAAAAATATGTAATAATCCATTGATTTGTATTTGCTATAGTTTTTTTTAATGTGTTTAATGATAACGTACAAATTTAGAGAGCCATTTGGGCCATTAAGTTTTTTATTGTTATTGTTTGGAATTTGCTTTATATTCTTTTAAAATTTATAACGATTAGTATTAAATAAAGCGCTTTTGATTGATTGATTGATTGATTGACAATCAAGAATGGATTGAAATCCTACCAACCGTTCTGCTAGGACTGCGTATGAGCATCAAAGAAGATATTGGCGCAACAGCTACGGAACTTGTGTACGGGACTACTCTACGAATTCCCGGTGAATTTTTCTTCGACGAAGACATGCTGCCGGATCCCAAATTATTTGTCCAAAAGTTCCGCGAACATATGAAGACTGTATGAGCCATTCTAGCATCACGTCATGACAAGCGCAAAATCTTCATTCATAAGGATCTTGCGACTTGCTTACACGTTTTCGTCCGTATCGATTGAGTAAGAAAGCCATTGGAGCCTCCGTATGACGGACCATACAAGGTCGTATAGTGATCTGAAAATGTATACAAATTGGAAATAGGCAGAAAGCAAATCAACATTAGTACCGATCGAGTCATGCCGGCATACGTTGAATCAGCGTCGGATCCAACAACTTATCCCATCGACAATCAGCACTTGAGGAAAAACGGAAGTTCGAACTCCAAGAAAGTAGAATTTATTGACGAAATAAACACAACCGCTGTCAGTTGTCAGACGATCAACATATTCAGGAGAAAGTCGTGTAGCGATTAACACATCTACTACTGAATAAAGTTACGGCCCTCACCGCTAACAGCGCTGAAAGTGGCAAGAGTGCAAGATTTTCTTTTTCCTTCTACAGCCGGTATCGTTAAGCCGCGATTAAATTATTTCAACCGTTTTATAGTATGTATTTAGTGTGTGTAATAAATCATTGTTAGGTTTTAAATTGTGTTTTGTGTTCACTTTATAGACCAAGTGCCCACATATTCACCTAACTAACGCCATCTTGTTTTCGTGTAGGGAATCTTAAGTCCTTAGTATTATTATTTAACAGTTAGAGGAATTTTACTCAATTCAATTAAACCCGGTAAGATTCCAGAGTCTAATGAAAACCAATCACAGGTGAATCATTTAATTTTCGCCAGATTGCAGGATAATTTCTTCAGCTACTATTTCATGGATTGTTCACTACGAATCACTTGCGACCATAATTGAATAAATACAACTCGTTTAAGCAAATCTGTAAAATTTAAGCTGATATCAGATGTTCATATTTTTCATAAGATAACGTGGGAAATGCTTTTATCAAGATTGAAATAACTCTATTGAAAATGTGTTCTCTACCAAATTACTATTTAAATTGAAATGAACGCTAAATTGAGTATAAATTAATCAATGAAGAATTAATTACTACTCATCAAACCACCCTAGTACTTCCCAAGATTACAAACAATTTCACTAAAACATCTCTTCAACATTCAATCTATTAATCAAATCTTTTCATTCCACCGTAGTAGCTTTAATTGGTATTGTTTGCAAATAAACTCATTAAATTTCCATCGAAGCGTCTTTCATTTCAACAAATTTCTCACTCTTACTTTTGTTTCGGAACACAAAAACACAAAATTACATTTCTGTATACTCACGGCAGACAGATATTTATTAAAATTTTTAATTAAACAAAATACCCATTAGAAACTACTTCCGAGTGTTAATTTAAGAATATTGCAAGCAAGGAATACAAGCAGAAGAATAAGAAAAAGAAAACGAAAGTATCTGAGCAACTAAAAACGTTGGCAAACAATTTCGAAACAATGAAAGTTCTTTTATTCAAAATTTGAGAAAAAAATTTATTTTATGTAAATTAATGAGGAAAGTTCGCTTTTACAGTTTTACTAAATAAAACAGGCATACATAGTATGAATATATAAAGTTAAAAAAATATATGAGACAAAACATTGACTGAAATGCATTAAAAACCATACAAAAACTTGAATGAAACGCATGAACAATATTCGCACTCGTTTCAGGGAAATACATCAAATTTCAAAATAAAGTTTGATAACGTGTTAAGTTTTGCAACATAACGAGAAAATGTGTGCATGATTACTACAGCACTTAAAAAATGTGAAGTATGTGTTAAATTCCAATGAAAATCCGGACACTTTATTCACACATGAAAAATCATATCAATTGTTTTTTACATGTTTTTTATAAATTGTCAAAAATCATAAATTTTCCATTTCATGAAAAATCATAAAAATCTCATGGCAAATTGAGACTTCGTATTAGAGGCATTACAAATCATTTTGAAATCTATGATAAGTTATTTTTGTACAAAAGGGGTTCTTTCGTTTCGTTTCAAACATACTTTTCCCCTGGACTCTATGCAGTCCAGGTGCTACTAGTTGTTAGGGTTAACAGATGTTGTTTATTATTGTTCTGCTTCTGATGCTCTTTCGAGTGGTTGTAACGCACTTTTTGCGATTGGGCGTTGAAAAATCTTTCCTTTGCAAAAAAGATACAAATCTTACTAAGTTGTCTACTGTGTTGCAACTTACGGCCAATTATAAGGAGGAAAGTTGTCACTCCACCAGACACAAATCTCCGATTTGCGGACAATGTTCTCGATTCCATTTGGATCGCTGCTGTAGCCGCGCTAAATATTCGCTTTTCTACCGATTTCAAAACGGTTGTGCCAAAAGCTGAGATAGTTGCCATAAATCTAGTCGAGAAATGTTGCATTCCATGACGTCGTCCTCCAGAGGAGCAAGTAAGGTATCTCCGATTAGAAAATGGGCTGGCGTCAGAGCTGTTGTGTTAGGAAGATCATCATTCAAAGGACACAATGGATGCGAATTTAAGCGTGCCTCAATTTGTGCCAGTGTAGTACTCAACTCTTCATATGTTAAAATTGCTGAGTGTCTTTCTCAGGTGCTACTTCACGGACTTCACACTCGCTTCTCACAGCCCTCCAAAATGTGGAGCGGCTGGCGGGTTGAAATGCCATGTAACTCCATTATTAGCATCTAACTTAGTGCTTTTGCGGATGATTCGGGATAGGTCGGTACTCGCACCAACAAAGTTTGTTCCTTGACCGCTGTAGATATGCAAGCATAGGCCTCTTCTGCTCGTAAAACGCTTCAAGGCAGCCAGAAAAGCTTGAGTTGTGAGTCCAGTGACCACTCCAGGTGTACTGTTTTCACAGCTAAACAAATTAAAATTGCAATATATGCCTTGTATGTTTTCGTTCTCCTCCCGTAGCCGTCCTTAACCATGATAGGCCAAGCATAATCAACCCCTGTGTGTGTGTAAATCGGCGCGATTGAGTTACCCGGGGTGAGGGAAGATCGCCCATGAGCTGTGAAGAGGCTGCTGCTTTGGATCGAAAGCACTTTAAGCATCTATGAAAGAATTGGCGTATTACACGCCTTCCATTTCTAGCCAAAAACGTCTTCTTAACGTTGCAAGCATGAGCTGCATCTCCCCGCCAAGAGTAGCCTTGTGTAATTGATCGAGGATCAACTGAGTCAACTTGGCATCCTTTGAGAGTGTGATCGGATGTTTTTCATTGTAGGATAGGCTTGCGTGTGACAATCTTCCTCCGAGATGCAATACACCGTCGTCGTCGATAAACGGATTCAAACTTTTCAAAGAACTGGTTTTTAGCAATCGCTTTTCATTTCGAAGAGCGCATATGAATTCTTTGAACCCCGAGCGTTGAGACATGCTAATCCAGAATTTCAGCGGCTCTGACAACTACTCGGTAGTAAGATGTCCCTTCGAAGACGTTTGCTTTGCACAACTATAGCAGTAGGCAGTGATGCGCAGCAAACGGGTAAGTGTAGAGATCTTATATAAAAGTTCGAATCCAGTTTCATTTGATTGGACATGACAGAGTATGGTCTTCCGGACTTCGAGCTTGATAGGTAGAGTCTCTCGTATTGGTGGCCAATAAATATTGTCTTTCTTGAGCCTCGTGGGTTCTGACCACCACAATGAGAATTCTGGAAGTTCTGTGGCATCTGCAGAGTTTTCCTGTGACCGGACGTAATTCCACGTGGTATTACCAACTGTTTTCAGAATCTCGGCTGTCTGATTGGCAACGAAAACTGCCCATTTGGACGGATGCCTTTTGAGCCAAGCTAAGACGATTTCGGAATCCGTCCATAAATGCAATGTGAAGTTTTGACGTTCAAAGCACTTAGTGTTCTTTTTATGAGTTTGACCAGTAGCACTGCTCCACATAACTCCAAACGAGGGATGCTAATGGATCGTATGGGCACCATTTTAGTTTTCGCAGTTAACAAGTTAACATGAGTACTATCGTTGTCCTGGGATACGATATATATTACAGCAGCGAAAGCTTCTTGAGAAGCGTCACAAAATCCAGGCAGGGTATAGCTAGCCTTTAATGTGGACTGGATCAATTGCACTAGTTTTGTTGTTTCAATTGCAGGAAGGTCCGATCGGAATTTTAGCCATAGCACCCAATTTCCTTTGGTAGTGGCTGATCCAAATCTGTTCCGTGCAACCATAGTCGTTGAATCAAAATTTTCCCTCTAATAATTACAGGCGCCAGCCAACCCAAAGGGTCATACAAGCGCGCTATCTCTGATAGCTTCGTATACTGTGTCAACCTTTCTCGTGGTTTCAAACGATATGTAAAATAATCGGCCTTTGGACAGCACACAATTCCTAAACACTTGTGCCCTTGTTCTAGAGGTCATTCTGCTATGGGTTTTACTTTAACATCTTCTAGTGGAATGTTATGTAGCAAGCGAGAGTCATTTGACACCCATTTGCGCAGGTGGAAGCCGGCTGACTTGAGCATATTGCGAAGATCAGCTTGTTTCTTGATCGCCTTATCCACATTGAAAGCTTCAGAGAGGACGTCGTCGACGTAGAAATCGCTCTGAGTACAATGTGCCGCACCAGGAAATTGGGTTTGTCCGTCCTCTAATAGTTGTCGTAGTCTACGGATTAGCAAGTATGGAGCACAATTTAAACCAAATGTGACCGTAGTTAGCCGATAATCTTTCACTGGGTCATTCAGGCACTTCCTTCAGACTATCTCCTGGAAGTTCAAATCTGATGAATGAATGTTTATTTGTCGATACATCTGAGCGATGTCAGCGACAAAGGCAAATTTATGAAGGCGCAAATTTAGAAGAACTGCAATCAAATCATTCGGGAAATCTGAACCAGTCAGAAGAGTGTCATTTGAGAAAACTCCCGAACTAGTCTTTCGAGACGCGTCGAAGACCACCCGCAGTTTAGTTGTAGAACTGTCTTTAAACACCGCGTGGTGCGGTAAACAATACGTCTTTGTCATAAAAACTTTCCTTCACGTCTTCAATCGCCCGCATGTGGCCTTGTTCCAAATAATCTTGCAGGCATTTTTGGTACTCTTCTGCCAGAGCTAGGTTCTTTTCAAAACGCTTCTCTTGTTGGCTCAAACTTGCAATCGCAGCGGTTTGTGAATCACCTGACGAGTTTCTAATTGATTCCATTTTAAAAGGCAGTCGAACTTGGTATCTCCCACTCAAGTCTCGATGCGTTGCACCCTTAAACAAGAGCTCGCAAGCTTCCTCTTCTTCCGACTTTATTCTTTGAAATTCCACCTCCTGCAACTCTCAGAACGCTCGTAATGCGTCATGAATATTTTCGTTGCACTTCACTTCGACTTTAAATTACTTGAAACACGTGCATAGTGTTGCACCAACGTCTCCTGCTAATATCCAGCCCAATTTGCAATCCTGAACTGTCGGTCCATTAGGTAATCTTCGGATGTCATTAAGAATGATCTTCCCGTATACGCTAACTACAAGCAACAAATCAAACCTCCCCGGCCGATCAAAGTTCAGGTCGGCTAATGACAATCCCTTCAGTTAGGCGCGTATTGTCGATGATACGTTGCTTGTTGGCATCATACTTGTGATATTCTCCAACACCAAAGCATTAAATGTGATGACATCTCCTTGTCGTGGAACCATTTTGATAGTTGCGACGCCTTTTGCATCCGCTCCAATGCCTTTGACGTTGGTGTCGCATTTTTGTTGTTTCAAACCCAATCGTTGGACCAGGGATCGAGCCATAAAACATCCTTGGGATCCTTGAACTAGCAAAACGCGCACATACAGACGCCCGTTGAGTGCTTCTAAGTTGACCATGGTGGTATGGTGGCGTTTATTGCAAATTTGGCATGCATGTTTACTTAGACAGCTGGTCGCAAAATGCCCATGTCGTAAACAATGGATATGCAGGCCTCCCTTTCCAACAATGTCCAATTTGCTTTTGTATTTCATCTGGTTAAATCGCAAAGTGGGTGAAACCCTTTGCATGTCGTACACGCTTGTGATGCTTCGATATGGTAGGCTTGAACGCTGCGATTCAATGCTGTAGTCGACTGCACCTTGATGTGTTCCTTCCCTGCCGCTTTCAGACCCCGGCATCATGCCTGTAGGAATACTTTTACATCCTTAATTGTAGGCAAATCCGGCTTAGCGGCATGTCTTATTCCCACATCTGCCAAGTTTCATGAGATCCTTTTTGCACAGTCATGTAAACCTCTACGCACTGCCACAAATCTTTCACTCCCATATTATTAATGGACTGGATGCACTTGGTTGTTTTGTCTAGTAGCATTTGCAAAGCCGAGAACGTCTCTGTGCATGAGTAATGGCGAAGAGTCGCTTGAGAAGCGCGTTTAGCAGCCCGTTTTTATCATCATAACGCTCGCACAAGATTGACCATGCAGCTGCGTAATTAGAGTCTGTGACTGGGATCTGTTTGAATAATGTGGCAGCTTCACCAATTACACTACACTTCAGGTAATAGAGTTTCTCTACATTTGACAGTGCAGACCGCTCACGTATGAGCGCCCGAAAAAGATCCCAGAATGACGGTCAATCTTCGTAACTACCTGCAAACTTGGGGGGAGATATTCGAGGCAATCGCACATTGATTTATTCCGTAGCTCGATGTCCACTTACCGTAACTTCCTGTTAATCTTTTTCTGGTGCTACCTTGGCAATCAATTCTTCTAGCACTCCCTGCATTTCTAGCTGAGCCTCGAAGAAAACCTACTCCGCCCGATCAATGCTTTCAGCAAAGTATGGTTGTTCAAGTTTCTCTGAGCTTCCATCTATCAATGGAACGATCGGGCTGTGTCCTGACTTGAAGGCGTCATAACTCCTCTTGAGCCTATCCAACCAAGCTAGGGAACATTCAAGAGCTGCTAGAGCTAATACACCAAGATAGAGGGATGGCTTTATCGAAAGAATGGACTCCGGCTTAGAATTTGCTGGTAATTTAAGTTTGCCCTCAATGGTAATCGAGTTGAAAATACCTGTACAATTTTTTAAATACTTATTTTTGGACAAAATGTTACAACTTATATTTCAATAAACCATGTTATATGCAACGGAAAAGTGTCCTGAAAAAAATATGACTGTTACACCACAAGGAATCGAACAATATGTGTGTGTCTTATGATATCTATTATTCAACTGCTATCTACTAGAGATTACTGGAGGAAAACTTAGGACATCCCAAAGTCAGATCAGTCATGTTATGTAACAATTTTGAAGAGATTAAGGGGGTTATATTCACTTCAATAAAAACTTGACATAAGTGCCTAAGGGGAAACCAGGGTATGATCCATTACACAAACTTCGCCCATTCCTAAACCAACTTAGAGAGCGTTTGTTAGCTGTCCCTGAAGAAAATTATATGGCTGTGGACGAGCAGATAATTCCGACTGAAAGTCGCTCAACCATGAGGCAATATAATCCCAAAAACCCCATAAATAGGGATTGAAAAATTTTGTTCTTAGCGGTTCCTCTGGTTTTAGCTATTACTTTGAACTATATATAAGGGCTCGTGGACTAGAAGAAGTATTTGAAGGTTTACCAAGCATAAGCATTTCCAGTAATGTGCTCATTCGTTTTGCAGGAACTGTTCCAGAAGCACAAAATTGCAGACTTTTTTCGATAACTTGTGCAGATCATTGCCGCTATTGGTTTATTTGGTAAAGTAAGGGATATTGCCATTATGCACGACAAAATCAAACCGTATCTCTGGGTATAAATTTCCCCTGGAAATGGACTTAAGAAAAAAATGGAGGAGTAGTGTTGTTGAGAAGCTCACAACGGTGAATAATGTCAACATCTCTGTAACGGCATGGTATGACAACAGGATTGTTAACTTGGCCTCTACTTATGTAGGCCGCAGACAACTTCCGGATGTTAGAGGCTTTAATAACAAGGAGAAATCATATATTAAAATTCCATATCCAAAAGCTGTGATAACGTATAATCAAACATTGGGTAGCGTTGATCTTTTAGATGCACTCCTGGGTTATTACAGAGTCCAATTACGGTCAGAAAAAATTTACCCTCGAATGTTTTTTCACATGATGGACATGGTCGCCGTCAATGCCTGGCTATTATTTGGGCGTAGATTTGAGAGCCAAGACTTCAAGGTAGTTGTAGCAGAAGCCTTGTGCTGGGCCAATAAACCTGGTAGTAGTACAAAACGAGGACGACCCTCAAACGCACTTGAAAATAGGACAGAAGAAAAGAAGGCAAGAGGAACAGTAGCCATCATGCCATCTCAGGATGTGCGTCTAGACTAGGTAGATCACCTCCCTATTTTGACAACTAGACAGCGCTTTCAGGTATCGGAGTGCAATTGAAGATCACATATTCAGTGTCGCAAGTGTAAAATAAACTTACGTCTTAATGATAAGAGAAACTTCTTCCTACTGTTCCATACTTTATAATTCTTTATATGTAAAATTATAACGAGTGAATTACTCATTATTCAGCAATTTATGTATGTTGTATCATATTAGGACCAAACCAAAAATAAGCAATTTCTCTAATAAAAATTTAAAAAAAATAAAAAATACTAAAATACGTGTCTTTGTATTTATGCATTGCATATATATATTTTTGTCACAAAATAAAAAAATATGCAGTAAGGGGTTAAGAACTTTGCTCAAAGAACAATCTACGAACTCAACAATCCGGCTCGATGGACCAAAAACGTTAAACTCCAATGAAGATCCAGACACTTTATTTACACATGAAAAAATCAAATCAATTGTTTTTATAAACTAAAATTGTAAATTTTACATTTCATGAAAAATCGTAAAAATCTCATGGCAAATTGAGACTTTGTATTAGAGGCATTACAAATCATTTTGAAATCTATGATGTTAATTTTGCAAAAAAGTGGTTCTTTTGTTTCGTTTCAGTATGTAAACGTGCTTAATTAAGCATTTGAGCTTCTGTAAAACAATGATCATATTCGGTTGTTCGATAATTAATGTGTTTTTTCATGTTTTTCAAAGTAAATTTATTTATATTAACAACAAACATTATTCAATGATATATGGGCCATTTTGTTGGATAACATTTTGCGATCTTTCGGTAAGTTGGAAAATTCCACGTTCGAAGAAGCCTTGATTTTTAGAAGCGAAAAACTGCTCCAACTCATTTTTAACAGCCTGATCGGAATCAAAAGTTTTACCATTCAAATGGTTTTGAAGGAAGCGAAACAATGATAGTCTGATAGTGCTAAGTCAGGGCTATAGGGTGGATGTGGCATCAATTCCCAATTGAGCTCCATTAATTTTTGACGGGTTTTGAGGTGTGTTCAGAGCGTTTTTCCTTTATTTGTTCGAGCGTTTTTTCTTGATTTCTTCGTTCAATTTCGGTAGTTGACGACAGTAGACATTTGAATGAATAGTTTGGTTTCTTGGAAGCAGCACAAAGTAGACACACAGAAAACGTAATCTTCTTTTGGTGAAGATTTGATTTGGATATCGATTGTGGGGGCTCATCTTGCTTGGTCCATTATCGTTTATGGGTTACGTTATTGCAAGCCATCTATTTTTCGCCACCCGTTATTATTCTTTTTAGAAACGGGTTGTTTTGGTCACGATTCAGCAGAGTCGCATATGTTAATGCGTTTGGTGAAGTGGATTTCTTTTAATTCATGAGGAACTCAAACATCCAGTTTATTTACGTAACCAGGCTGTTATAAGTACAAGTCTGCCGCTGTTGTCATACGCCGGTTGGTTTCAATGAACGCCTTTATTTTGTCATCCGTAGTGGTTGGACGACCAGTATGTGGTGCATTTTGCACATTAAAATTTCCAGAACGAAAGTGAGCAAACCAACGTTGACACTGACGTTCAGTAAGGCAGCCCTCACCATAAACTTCACACAATTTCTTTCGAGCGTGCACCGCGCTTTTGCTCTTTCGGAAGTAAAACAATAAAATATGCCGATAATGCTCTCTTTGATTGTCCGTTTTTCAGTTTGTTTTTAACTAACTTGTTGTTTAATAATGACGCTCAGTTTTTGACTGAAGATATAATCTAATCTTTAAAATAAAGTATAATAATATAAGCCAGGCAATCACTACTACATGAAATATACAGTTCACGTCATTTTATGAGAAAAAAACGACGTGAATTATCGAACAACTCAATAGATGCTGATAAGTTGATGATGCAGCCACTTCTTAATTTACAGGCGCCAAGTCAATACGTCAATAGTAACTATTTATATCTAAATTTAATTAAAATACAATCATATACAAATAAAATAAATTGTTGCTTGCATAAGACTTTTTAATTAATTGACATCAATCTCTCGAGCATGGATCGTGATCATAGCAAAATAAGCAAATTTATTTAATGACTCCAAAGTAATTAAAAAATAATTATTCCGTTCGCCTCTGCACATTATTTAACTACATTTCCGTTAATGCTTTCTTAATCGTGTTCATTTAAAACGTAAACTAAAACTTAGGAGTATTTCTTTAATTGCGCATCTTAACAAATCTAAGTGCGATTAAAATAACCTTGTAAAATCCGTAAATACAACACCTACGAGCCATATAGGATATATAAATGTTACCGAGTGGCTTATCAGTAATATGTGCGAAGTAAAACTCAAATATGGTCACCCTTTGTACGTGTGCTGCATGCTTTAGAAAGCGCGGTTGCAATCGCCAGCGGCATACGAATGAAGAATGAAGCCCTAGCCATCGTTGCAGTTATGTTGCTAACTCGCATCAGCATATGGGAATTGTACAGAAATGCTGGTGATCAAACTTTTACATTGGTTAACTTTGAGATTTCCGTACATGGTACCAGTTTGTGATACGAAACATGTGGTAAGTAGGACAAATTTGTGGTATTAAGAATTTACGATCAAGTGAAAAGCATAAACAATGCAGGTGTGATTTGTTGAAGTACAAAACAAGAAGTAATAATTAAGGAAACTAGGGAAAGAGTAGATTAAGTAGTTCGAAATTTAACAAATAACAATTTGCGGAGAAAAGAATTCATGAACTTTCGAAATCGAGTGTGATGCTCTATAATCAAGAAAAACATCTTTGGAAATCACTGACAACTTTAATATTGTTAACGTTAACGACGGAAAGCTTGTCGGATCTTAGAGACAACGGCGTATTTATCGGTAGTTTAGTTTACTAAGAGCTGTAGTATGAGGATACCACGATTATTCCGGTTCAATGGCACAAAGAAAAGTGATTTTTATCGCAAAGCTAACAGTTTTGCCAAATCATTGATGTCAAGTTCCGTTATTGATGTGGTGTATAAAAAAAGCCAAAATATTCAGCGCGTGAAGCTTGGGAAACTTTAAAACAACTATTTGAAGCCTCATCCAAGGACCAATCGTTTAAATTTATTCAAATTTCTTTTCTGTCCATCGAGTACAAGATTATGACATTTCGACACATATGTACATACTAAAAAAACTATAGACTAAGCTCAACTGTAGCGCGGGGCTAGCAACCCCACATGACGTTATCTAATTGCTTTCAAACCCGTAATGAGGCCTGACTAGATTGGAATAACAGAAACGACCACGCAAACGAAACGAGGACTACACAATCGGATCCTGGAATGTCACATCCTTCAACATGCTTGATGCATTGTTTTAACAGGCCAGTTCAAACTAAATGTGCTGAAAATCTTGAATACAAAATGGGCAGGTAGTCGGATACAGGATTAGGCCCGGGCGCCGACGGATCTAAGCTGTATGCCACTGTCACTGCGTCAAATTTTGTGTTTTCTAGAATTTTGCGCTTTTTCCCACAGACCGTGAGCAAAGCATCGTGCTCCAGCGTCCTTACATTGTTGGCATCCGTGATTTCTTACTTCAAGTTCTCGTATCGTTATGCATTTTCGGCTACGCAAGGGGCGCATAACACTTTGTCAAACCCCTGAAAGATACGCCGGTCAATTTGTTTGTTATTTTGCCTATTAGAATCCCATAATGTAAAATACGAGGGTGGTTCGAATATGATGGAGACAAATGCTGAAGATGGAAGGTCGTGGCTTGAGTATGTGATAACTGGGTTCCTTACGAACAGTGTGGCATACTTTTCGTCGGGAGTGTATGTTTCACACGCGTGGTACAACCACGAGTGAACGTCAAGTGCCGACCACCGTTGCGCAACATATTGTCATTCGTTTTTTAGTGTGGGAAGGCGTTAAAAACACGGAAATTTTTCTGCGTTTGCGAAATCAGTTCTTTAGTGAGTGCCTGAGTAGGACTGCTGTGTTCAAATGGGCCAAAACATTCAAAGATGATCGCGAAACTGTCGAAAACGAGCCGTAGGATGAACTTTCGAGACATTTCGGCTGTACTCGGCATTAGTATTGGTAGTGTAGAGTCGATCATCTATGAATACCTACAATATCGCAAAATAACGGCGCGATGTGTTCCTAAACTGTTAAATTTCTCCATGATAACGCGCGCCCTCATACCGTGTGTCTCATGCTCGATACAATATCGCTCAATACAATATCGGAATCGGAGTAGGAGGTACTGGAACCCCACCCGCCACAATCCAGATTTATCACCCTGCGACTACCACATGTTTGGACCACTGAAAGAAGCGCTCGGAAGTCAACACCGTCGACGAGGTAGAGGAGTTTGTGCGCACATGGCTGTCCGAGTTTCCCAAGGAATTCTTCGATACCGGCATTAAAAATCTTCCGAAAAGGTGGACAAAATGCGTAACTTGCAACGGGAGTACCTAGAAAAACATAAATTTCCGAAAAAAAATTTCGACAGTAAATAAACGTGTCAGAGCATTTGTCTCGATAATATTTGAACCGCCTCCGTACATCATTTCCCACCGTCTAGTAGCATAAGACAGATTTTGTAATTTTCCATGGATTAACGTGGTAAGACAACACCGTCAGACCACACAAAAGTTCTATACGGTGCAAAACCACGATTCAGTGTAAATAAATGTTCTATATATGGTGCGATCCCACGATCCAGCATAGAATTTCCAACTGCGACAAATATAATTCGCTTTGATACTAGCATGTACTTTTATCTATACAAAGCAAACACAATTCATAAAATCATCACTCGAGCGACTAATTTTGAGGTCAAACATTGGCGATCGTGACAGGACAGCTCAGCAAAACCAATGCGGAATTTCTCGGATTCTTCAACCAGGCAGACAGTAGTATGTGGAGCAACGAAAACATCAGCCGAATCAACAATGACTGACATTTAAAATAGAAAGGCAAGAAGACGAAAGAAAGATATCCATGATCAACACCTTGCAAATCTTAATAAAAGCGTTAAGACAAGTAATGGACAGTCTTAATAGCAGGTTAAAATCCCAACGACCAAGGTAGTTTTTGGAGATACAGCAAGTCATCGTGCAGAAACATTGGGAATCCATTTAAGAAAAGGACATCAATATTTTGAAATCAGACGACGTTCTCAGTGACTACGATGGTGACCCAGACATGAAGAGGGAAGAACAGGTAAAATTTCTTCAGCTCCAGCTATAAAGCTTCCAGTTGCCCAAGATCGATGGAAACTACTTGAAGGAGCATGAGTTTCACGACTTGTTCTGTCAGCTGATTGAAAAGAGCAGAAAAGCTATTTTACTTGAAACGTGAAAGGTGAAGCCGAAGCGCTAATTAAGCATCTTATTAGCTACTCTGTTACGACCCCAACCGTTTTATTGAGGTTGCTCCGGCTGAGGCTCCACAGACCCGACCAACTCACCCGAAAACGACTGACGCCGTTTGGTCCACCGAGCCTCCAAAAGGTCCCCCAAAAGTGAAACCAACCGACCGGAGCGAAATGATGACACTAAAATCATATGGCACTCGCAGCCACCTTCCAAACACCTACGCCCTACCACGCAGTTCCACCATCACACAAAAACCTGTAGATTTTCTCACCGGGAAAACAAGAACTTCTGACATCCTTACAAATTATTACCGGCGAAAAGAAACAAAACTTTAATGCACCCTACCGAATACTCCACTCGCTGAATACTACCACTGCAAATAATTTCCCAGGCTTCTTTGCCTGATTATCGAACCGAGAAAAGAATTTTCAAGCCACACTTTTCTCACGCTGAAAATGTAAGTTAGTAAAATATATCGAGAAAAGAAAATCTAGATTCTGTATTTTTAAGCTAAATTTTCAAACACATAATTGATTAAAGTCAACTGCAAAGCCACTTACAGTATTCTACTTCCTAAACTACCAAGGGGCCCCTTTCTTTCGCTCCTGAATATACCCACCGCCAATTGTTACCTCCTGCATGGACTTTTTCAATCGTTTCGTCCAATTTCTCCGATGTTCGCTTACTACTGTGCGGACACTGGTGCGTTCCTTTAAACTCGGCGTATTTGCACTCAACTTGCAATTTCCACTCAAGGAATTTTTCGGTTATTCTTCAGGGCCGTCTTATCTCTCCGTCAATAATCGAAAGAAGAAAACGCGATAACCCTCCTGGACTTAAATACCCTCGATTAGCGGCCACTTCTCATTCCCCAGGAAAATCTCTTTTAAGGGTTCGGCCACATTGCGATTTTACAGTCGTAACCAGCGATTTTTAGATGCAAATACGAACACACTACGACAAGATTTCCAAAGGAACTTCAGGCATGCGCAGTACTAATATGTTCATTTGAAGGTATGTCTTTGCCAGGAACACATGCGCTAACTCACTTGTGCGCTATGCAAGAAACTTCCATGCTCGTCAGCGTCAAATGTCCAAATGATGTGCGCCTGCGCAAGTATCACAAAAACTACCTACTAAACTGGTTTTAGGAAAATCGCGAATTCCTGCGACTGGCGACCTGGACAAAATTGTCGAAAATCGCAGTGTGCGGGCTTCCATTTAACCATGTGTAACTTGCGATAGTTTTGCGACTAGATAGTCGTAGTCTGATGCATCCCTTAGGATTCGTGAAAGCACTGTCCCTCACTTTAGTTCTACTCACAATAAGTTCCTCTCGATGACGACCCTGGTAGAAATAAAGCAAATCACGCGCTGATTGTGCTGAATGTATTTGGCTGATAGTTCGACCTGTCAGTAATGTTTAATCTTTACCGCTGAGCTACAATCAACATAACACAAAATAAGAAACGTCAAGTAACGTAGCGCACACATAGTTCGCCTACATTCGATTCGCGCTTATGTGATCTTGACAGATACGAATAAGTGGCATTGCTGCAAAAGTAATTAAAAAAAAATGGATGATTTCGAATTGATTTTGAATTTTTATGTTTGGCAATGCGTTATAGTTTTGTTGATGAAAGTCTTCAACGGCGTAGAAGAAATATTAAACTAAATTTCAATACCAGAGTGGAATTGAGCGAAACAGGTGAGAACACCTGTTTTCTGCATAATTCCTCACAGCTGGATAAAATTTTACTCAACCTTTCAAATGGCGAACAACAATGTATCATTGTGGCTTAAAGTAAACAATGTATTTGTCATACTGACATAAAAAATTCGTTCGATTTCAACTTTTCATGTTGTGTATGTCATCCTTATGTCAAATGTACTCAATGCCCTATAAAATGTTCGGGTTCAACTTTTTTGACATTTGCTTATGTCTGGTTATGTTGATTGTAGCTCAGCCTTTAGATGCATGAAGGTAAATGCTGACCCGAGAATTTGTGCGAATACAAACATATGCTTCGATGAGAGATTTTAGCATTACTAGTTCTCAAAAAGTTAATAATTTTGCAGAAAAACAAATTCGTTCTATGCGATCTTTCAGTTTTTTAATTAAGATCTGGCAATGCTCCCGTGTTCTGAAATGGGCAAAAGAACCGTGCGTCGGAAATGTTATTTGCTTTTTATTTTTTTTCGGGTCAGCTGATCGGCCCCGGCTCAGCTGACCGGCCCCTGAGAAAATTCAGAAAGTGTGCAACACAGGGTAAATGGAAACTGTGTATACTATGATATATATGAATTCACTTTGACTTCTATGGTATATAAGTTGTCATTGGTTTAAAGAAAATCATTTTTTATTCCAATTCAAGCAGCCACCATTTTTTTCCAGTATAGCAAATATCATTCAGTGTACAGGCTATCAAAAATATTTAAATTATACGTCTTTTCTGAAGTTTTTAAAAAGATCCGACCAATAAGGTAGCATCTGATTAAGCCAAAAGTCTATAGAGAAGAAAAACCGCGCATTGCTGTTGTGATGTATGAAAACGCAAAAGGCTAGAACCTCCACTGAATACAACCCGATTCTGATAAAATTTACAGGTCAAGTCAACCTCGTATGAAACTAAGAGTAAGTCTTATGACAAACCTATCTGATAACCATACTTTTTGTTGACGTTTCACATCCTTGCACAAGTTGCTTCAGTTTTTGATCATGTATTGTAATAAAACGTTATCTCAAATTATCTTGATTTTAGCATTAATTTATCAGAACTAACATTCAATAATTGAATCGAACGTTACCTTAAAAGTAGCATATAATCAGCAAATTCAGGACAGCCGTATCCAAATTCCTGCAATGTTTCCAAACGCTATTCACAGGGTCTCTAACAACTACTGAACCTGTGAACATTCCAGAAACAGAGCAAGAGGTCCCAGTTTCACCACCAACCAGAGACGAAGTACTAGCAGCAGTTTGTGCCCTGAGAAAAAATAGGGCTCCTAGAATAGATGGAATACTGGCAGAACTGCCCAAGAGCGGTGGTCCCCACCTAGGTAACCTTCTCCACCGACTAATATGCAGAATACGGTCAGACGAACAGTTACCAGAAGACCGGCGAAGAAGTATGGTATGTCCTATATACAGAAACTAGGACAAGTTTAGGCACGAAAATTACAGAGGCATCGCTTTACTATGTACTTCTCATAAAATGCTCTCCAAACTCATAGGAAAAAAATTAAAGCCGTACTATCAAAGTATTATAGGAGAGTATCTGGGAGGCTTTCAAAGTGGACTATCTACAATAGATCAGATATTCTCAGTTAAGTAGGTGCTCGAAAAGTGCTGAGAATATAACATCGATGGGCACCAACTCTTTGTAGACATCAAGCAAGCATGCAACAGTGTCGACAGGAATGCCCCATACAAAATAACGCGTGAATTTGACGTCCCAACCCTACATGGTCAAGGTCACGATGCTAAACACAGAGTCCCAGGTCAAAGTAAACGGCGAACTAACGAACAGCTTCAGCATGGAATCAGGCTTAAAACAAGGCGATGGGCTTAAAACAAGGCGATGGGCTTGCCCCAATTCTCTTTAATATTGCAATGAAACACGCCATAGGAAAGACATTAACTGAAACCTCTGGTACACTAATGTTCAAGTCCACACAATTGGTAGCATATGCTGATGACTTCAATATTATGGCACGATAAATCTTAAACGTCAAAGGAGCATTTTTGGGCCTAGAATTTGGAGCAAATCAAAGCGGCCTACGAGTTAATGAAACTAAAACTAAATCCATCACTCAAATGAACCTGACCATAGGAGACTACAACCTTGGAGAGTGTGGGTAACTTTGTATACCTTGGAGCCACCCTTAATAAAAAGGCGCCGAAAAATACAAATATTAACTGGCAGAAGCTGTTTTCTCCTAAATAGTGCGGTAATTTTAAGCTTTCTTTTTGGAAGGATGATTAGAAAACGAAAGGATACTATGGTTTTTGTTTAATCTGCAAAGTATTCTTCAACCGGTAAGTTATTTGGCCGGAGTTTTTTTAAAATTAAGATTTCACAAGACATGCTAATAAAGCAAGTATAAGAGGATGAAATAACTTAAATCATTCATTTTTTTAATCCTTGTATTCAACGATTATAATTAGATCATTTCTGTATTTTATGTGAGCAGATAACATTATTCGCATCTGCTATGGACACTAGTTCAAACCATTTCTCGAACTTTCTAACGATTTTTTAACGGCCATAAATTTTTTTAATTGAATGCTTTATTAACAACATCTTAAATTCCAATGTCATTTTTAAAGACCTTCAAGCGTGCATCTGTATATTTCTTTCAATCTTTTGTTGCGGAACTACTTAACAACCACTATTCAAATATATTAGCAAGATTGCATTTAAGTTCAAGACCAATGATGAGCCTCATTGGAGTATTTCGACTTATTCATTGCAGAAGATAATAAACACTCAATGCACACAAGTATCTGAAAGTGCATTCAAGAACGCAAACATGCAATGATTGGTACCTCAGTAATACTTTAGAAGGTTTTAAGATGTAAAATAAAATTAATTGCTCCTCAAATTCAAATAAACTTAGTAAAGCTGCTAGGAAACAAATAAATCTCCATTTGCTGCATATAAGGTAAAATTTTTATGAGAAAAGAGAAAAGAAAGAAAATTTTTTGGGAAAAAGAGTTAACGATGCAACGCTGTGTAATCTAACAGTTACAAACACGAGAGATATTGGGTAGAATAAATGGTCATAGGTTATACTTATTTGTAAAGACACATCAGTAATGCTATATTAATTCAACAAAACCAGCTAGGTTGTATTTTTTGTTTTGATTTTACAGCTGTATACTTCGAAATACTGCATATTCCAAGATGCGCCCTGAAGGAGGGTTGAAATGCACTGCTCTCGTTGAGGGCGCAGCTGCAGCACCACTCGCCACTGCTAGCCCGCTATCCACTGCAATGCACGTCTCAGAATGTCAACAGCGAGCCGAACGCAAGTTGCGACATGTCGCAACACAACAACAATAAGCCTGTCTACGGCTGCCGCTGAGATCGTCACCCCTACGCCTAGTCTTTGTGCTAAGCAGCTGCGGACAGAAATCCTATTATTTGAAAGGTAACAGATACAGTTACAATTTGCGCATTTTGAAGTAAAACTTCTTTACACACGCTTGACTTGGGGACTAAGTTGAGAGGAAGATATAGGTTAGTGCAGGCAGAAACAACATTTACATCCCGAATTTCGATTGTACTGCGAAATTTAAGCGTAAAAATATTAGATCAGCAGGAGTGGAAATTTATCAGAAATCAAAGGATGTCTCGAATAAAGTAACTTCGAACATGGACATTTTATTATGATATATTCATAAAATCGATATTGGTCAACCATCAATTGGTGATATATGTGCTATTTTGGATGATGTGCTTGTTTACATTTCGCCTAATGACATAGTTAATAATATATTGTAAAGTTTTTATATAAACGATTTACGGCCGAGTAGGCTCTGAAGAATTAGGAGAAAACTATCATACGTTGCCACTAATTTTAGCAGAAGATTCCAATGTTAATTTCGTGTCCGAAGATGGACAATTCTTGGTAAGATTTCTACAAGGTAAATTAGAACTACAAATCAATATTAACCGAAATAAGCCTACCACAAGACATGGAACAACAAAAGATGCAGTTTTCTCAAGATATCTTTCAAATCTTCATTCAAAAACATATGTATCCTATTTCTCATACCATAAGCCTATTGTCTCGGTATAACAATCAACCACAGTAATTCCTGATGTATCCCATAATGAATAAAAATAAAAAATCTATTCAAAAATATTAATTTATCAATGAAAACCGATAGTAAATTTAAATATTTGTAGAAAATTAATATATGCATGTGTATATACATGTATATATATATATATATATATATATATATATATATATATATATATATATATATATGTATATATATATATATATATATATATATATATATATATATATATATATGTATATATATATATATATATATATATATATATATATATATATATATATATATAAATAGTTGAAGCTAAAGCAGTTTTACTTCAGTCGTGTGGTCTAAAGCACACTCGTTTTTTAAGCGTGCATATAGAATTACTTTATCTTCCCTTTATTACAGACCTGAATCTGAAGACGGTACCACTCTTCAATAGTATGTTGATATCTACAAAGGGCTTAAAAACGCATCGCGGATAACATTTTCCACCATGTTCAACCTAGTTTTTGGGCCATATCCGCTACCACAAAAAAGAGTTTCTCACTGCTGCGGCGCTTAAAAACGTACCTGAGAACAAGCATGTGGGCACTGCGCCATAACCACATGGTCATACCCCACTATTATCAAAAGGAGATGAGTGCACCAGATGTAGAAGAGCTCATGAAACAATTCATTAAGAAAACTACATTAAAACAAAATAGAAACACGTTTTTCTCTGTTTGAAAGGAGAAAGGGAGACGCCAGTTGCTAAGAGGGGGGCAGCGAGCACCAAAGCGTCGACGAAAACGATGAACACCGAGGAGAGGAGAACTGTGAAATCCCATGACACAGCAGCAAATAAACCTAGTGCCGGTTTTACCAGATTTACCATCTCCCACAGCCGTAGAAAACTATTGTAGTTGCCCCGATACTATAATTGCCATGTCCACGAACACAATGCCGCACAATTTAACAGACTAAAGAGACCCAAAGCTTCCTGTTTCACCTACCACGAAATGGGACACTTACACAATGCATGCCATGTTGAAACGGTCACAGCAGACCAATCGATGAAGGATGAAGTATGTTCGGATGTGGAAGAAGCCTCCGATTTGGCCGAAGACTTAACTGCCTTGCTGATAGTGAGTTTCTCCGTTAAATTTTGTGTAACCAGACAAGTAATGACAAATATTTGCGCGCTTTCTGAAACCGGTAGGCCAAATAGTTTAGTGAAGCGATCTCAGTTACGCGAGAGTTTTTTGCTGTCGGAGTTGAGACCGTCAGGATTTTCGGGAGTAGATGGAAGGCGAATCCATACTTGTGGTAAGGTCATACATTAGATCTTTCAAGTCCTCCTCGTCTGTTCCTTCTTCAGTCCACTGGAATAATATGGTTAGCTCTTCTCCACAGGATATTTCCAACTTGTTCTCTCAGTTCTTCTCGTCAACTTTTATTCCTTCTTCTCATGTCTCCGATCCAGCGAATACACCTTTACTTCACTCCATTGATATTTTTTCACTTTTCGTTGACCACATTGAAGTTGAATCCCTCATTAATTCACTTAATCCTAATATATCACCTGGTCCTGATGGCTTACCGTTTATTTTGTCAATTCATTAACGTCTTCACTTTGTTTTCCTCTGCCTTTTCTCTTCAACCTCAGTCTAAAGACTGGAACTTTCCCTACTTATTGGAAAAGAGCAACCGTTGTTCCTATTCTTAAGACTGGTGATCCATCTTCTGTGTCCAATTATCGTCCTATTTCCTTAATTTCCTGTTTTCTGAAATTATTCGAGCGCCTGGTATAAACCGGTTTTCAGTTTCATTGACCCCTATCTTGTCGACGAAATAACATGGTTTCTCAAATCTAATTGAATTCACCGATTACATTGCTAAGGCCCTAGACAATCGATTGCAGGTTAATATCATCTTCACTGACTTCTCGAAGGCGTTTGACACGGTCAACCATCAACTTTTCTGTTACAAACTGACCGCTTTTAGGGTTGCTGGCCCTCTCTTATCATGGATGGATTCCTACCTGTCTTCTCGTATATGTTGCGTTAGTTACTGTGGAACTCCCTCTATTCCATTTTATCCGTCCTCTGGTGTTCCTCAAGGTTCCATTATTGGTCCACTCCTATTCCTTTTGTTTATACATGATCTTCCTTCGCTTATCGCCTCCAATCGCCTACTGAATGCCGATGATTTCAAAGTCATTCGAGCTATCAGGTCTGTACAAGATTGTCAATATCTTCAGATGGACCTGATTACAATAAGCAACTTGTGTTCATCTAACTACCTCTGTCTTAATGTTGCCAAATGCTATAAAATGACTTTTAATCTAAATCAATCTCCACTGACTTTCACCTAAATGTTGAATGAAGTCCCACTCGCTGATTTGAGCTCTGCTAAAGATCTTGGTGTTACTTTTGATGGTAAGCTCAATTTTGATGCACAATTTCTAATCGTGACTACTAGGGCCTAGAAAATACTGGGACTTATTTTCAGGCATGCTTATAAATTTAACAATATATCTACCCCCGTCCGCTTGTTTGTCCTATATTGCTCTGTAGTTTGGTCTCCCCGACACTCCTACCACATTAACTCGTTAGAGAATGTCCAGCGAAAATTTACTCGTGTCTTGTTTTCCAAATTCAAAGTCCCATATCAACCCTATGACTGTCGTTTATCCTTCTTATGTTTGCCTACTCTGTCGCCCCGTCGTGTGTATCTAGATCAGTGTTTTCTATATCAACTCTGCCACAATCAAATTTCATCAACATTGTATGCAGACTTACGTTTTCGCCAACCATCGGGTTCTACTGGGGCAAACACTTTTTTCGTACCACCGTATGCCCGTACAAATTTATATTTTTATCCTCCCATTATACGAATGGTAAGAAATCATGATAAGCTTGAGCTTCGTCCTTTTTACGACTCATACCTTGTTTTTAAATTGAGATTAAGAAGTCTGATTCTTACAACTCAATTGGAGTAAATATTCGACTTTTTTGTGCTTTAATTTAATTTTACATGCATATTTGACTAAGTATTTATCATTGGATCTCTTTTTATGTTGACTTTTTCACTTTATTCTAATTTTCATTAATTTTCTTTTCTGTTCGTTTTGTTCCATTTTGAAATTGGATTATGTTTAATCTGGTAAATGGAATTCAAATAAATAAATAAGTAATAATGAAGTTAAAATTTCAAGACGTCAAACACAATCTTATTATCCTTTTTATTACAGATACTGTTATTCCAACCACGTTGCTCATGGGTCGCGACTTTTTGCAAGTTTTTAGTATCAGATTTCATTTTAAGATAAAAATCTCTGGGAATTTGAATTACCCGAGAGCGTTAATGTTATTGAATCAGATCGAATAAATTTCAAGTAGTTGTTTGTTCAATTGCCTGGGAACACCAATCCCTTTTTCCATACAGTTAGGTTTATTCTTGCGGCGAACAATTTGACAGGGAACCGAAGTACTATCACCTGGATAAATTGAACTGCCCCACAATTTCTAAGTTGGTTGGGGTTTTCGCGAACAACATTTTAGCGGTCTACCCAGTCGATGAACATACTGAAGATGTGGGACTCAGTCTCGGTTTAGAATGGCTAAACCATTGCCATATCACTGCCTCGCGTCCCAACCATGAATTATCGAAGCTCCACATGAAACTAAAATTTACGTCCGATATAACGTTCTTTTGCCCTCTCTATCGCTTATCTCACGTAGAACGAGATAAATTTTTAAAAGATTGAATAGAATAATCCGGCCTAGTAACTCCCTTTATGCATCCCCTATAATAATGGTACGTAAGAAATCCATTGAAAAACAAATGTATGTTGATTACCTTCGAATAAAACAATGTTCCGTTCATGACAACTACCCTATACCCCTTATAGAAGATTGCCTCCGTTCATTTGAAAAACAGGTTTCACCAAGTGGAAATAGATCCGAAATCCGTCCAGTATACCTCTTCTGTCATTCTTCCCGGGCAATCCGGACTCAAAATTGGTACCGCCAGCACTGATTTTTGCTGATATGCTCCGCACTGGAAAGTAAATTATTTACATGGATGATATGCTGACTGCAGCTGTCGCACCAAAAGAACATGTTAAAATTTTATCCTGTGTGTTTGACCTCTTGATTTCGTATGGGTTGGAGCTTAAACCAGCCAGATACGGCTTCCTTCAGTTGGGCATGGATAATCTAGGCTACATCGCCACTTCTAAAGAAGTCTATCCAAATGATATTCACATCGAAGCTATACGGAAATATCCAATGCCTACTAATCTCGGCGAAACACAATCTTGCCTTGGTTTATTTTTGTACTTTCGCAGATTTGTTCCCAACTTTTCGCGTATTTTTATGCCTTTATTCAACCAAGTAAAGAAACATCAGAAATTGTCGTTTAATTAGGAGTGCGTTGAGGCGTTTCACAAACAACGAGATTGTGTTGGGTCTGTGCCTGTGCTTTCCATCTACATACAATTCCTCCCGTAAGACCGAATTGTTTCGGGCCGTTCTTTTGCAAGAAGCAGCCAGATAGGAAATTTCATCCTTTTTCTTATTTTTCCGCCCTGCTTCATTCGCAGAATCACAATACCATAGTTTTGAACTTGAGGCAATAGCTGTCGATTATGCTTTACGTCGTTTCTGTATACGTTATATCTCGAAAGTATCCAGTTCAAAACCAACACCGATTCTAAGGCACTAACTATGAGACTGTCTAAGCATGACCTGAATCCGCACATTGGCCGATGGCATATGGAACTTGAGAAATATAATTATTTCATTTGCCATCGGTTCAGGTGACAAAATGGCGCATGTTGAGGCATTGATTCGTAATTTTCGCGTGTGTACTGTTACGGAGGACGAAACCAATTTGGGTTTGTAAGTAGCTCAAATGCGGGATCCGAACCATGTTGATTTACGGAAAAGATTAGAAAAGGGCCCAGGAGGACAATTTTTTCTTGAGGATTGTATTATTTATAGCCAGCTGTCAGAACTTCATCGTGCATTCCACGTTCCCGCTGGAATGCCAACTAATATTATTCACCTTATACACGAGAAATTAGACATTTGGTGGGAGAGAAATGTTGTTGTCAAAACCGACTAAATTATTGGTTCCGGTCTAGGAAGAAAATAATTAACGATTACGTTCAGAATTGCGTCCTTTGTATCATGCATATCGCCAAAAAACGATTGAACGAACGTGTTCTACATAACATTTCCAAGAAACTCGCTCCATTTCATACCCTCCACAAAGACCATTATGGCCCTCTCCCTAGTTTCAAGTCCAAACGTAAATACATATTAGTTGTGTTTGATGCATTCACCAAATTTTTAAATTGTATCCCGTAAATACTACAAGCACAAAAGAGGTGTGCGTATCGTTACAGACGTACTTTGATTTTTATAGTAGATCCACTTTGGTTTTTATAATGAACAAGCGCTCGTGCAATATTCAACGAGAGCTAGAAACTTTTGGTGAAACAATGGCCAGAAAAGATGCAAAATAATGGCAGCAAGCGATGGAAGAAGAAATAGAGTCACTCGAAGTTAACAATACGTGAACTCTACAACCATTACCAGAAAATCGACGCTCTATCGATTACAAGTGGGTCTACAAAATCAAAAGGCGTATTGATGGTTCAGTTGAACGCTATAAAGCAAGGTTATGTGCTAAAGGCTTCACACAGAAAACGGGCATTGACTACACAGAGACCTTTTTACCAGTAGTCACGTATGATTCGGTACGTCTTCTGTTATCCTTAGCAACAGTCAGCGACTAGGAGATCGAACAGTTTGATGTCAAAACGGCATTGCTCTGGTGACCTTGAGGAGGGCCTGTTCTTGAGGCAACCAGAAGAATTTATCAGCAAAAATCCAGAGTATAAATGCAAACTAAATAAAAGTTTATATGGTTTAAAACAGGTACATCGGTGTTGGAATGAGAAATTCAAGAAATTTCTTAGTAATTTCAACTTTATTCAACTTATGTAAATCCGACAGAAGTGTCTACAAAGCAGTTTACGATGAGGTTGTGGTTTATCTCGCTTTATACGTAGAAGATGGACTCATTATGTCAGAAAAAGGTAACATTATACAGAAAATTTTGACAGAACTGCGTTCGATGGTGGAAATCACAGTAAAAAATCCGCAAGTTTTCGTTGGGTTGGAAATAATTCGAAACAGAAAAGAGAAAACCATGTTTATCAATTAGAAGAGCTACATAAACGGAGTATTGGAGAAGTTTAATATAAGCAACTGCAGGTCCATTGCAGTTCCAGCAGATCCAAAAGCATTAATAAGTTCCCAAGACATCCAGAATAATGATAATAAAGAAACGAAAATCCCTTATCGTGAAGCTGTTGGTAGTTTGATGTTTGCTGCAGTTGTGTCATGACCCGACATAATGTAAGGCAAGTCAGTAGGCAAATCAGCAGGCATTTAAACAATCCAGACAGACTTCACTGGGTAGCAATGAAAAGAATACTAAGATATCTACAGGGTAGTAGAGATGTCGGTATAATCTACAGCGAACTATCTGAAGAGTTGAAAGTCTACAGCGATGCAGACTTCACAGGTGACCTAGATCCAAGAACGTCAATGTCAGGATACGTTAATGTACTTGCAAATGGTCCTGTGACATGGTGTTCACAAAGACAAAAATGTGTAGCACGGTCAACTACAGAGGCGGAGTATGTTGCAGCATCCAACGCAGCACAAGAAACTATGTGACTACGAGCGTTTCCCAACGAATCAGAAGGAGGGGCAACATCACCAACGAATTGGTTGATCGGCAACTAAAGTGCTTTGAATGTAGTGAAAAATTCGGAGCATCATTAGCTGACAAAGCATATAGATGTGAAATATCATAACATCCGTTAACAAGTTCAAAATAATGCGATTGAAACAGTGTATGTACCATCTAATGAGCAATTAGTAGACTTTTTAAAAAAATCGTTGTCACGTAAAAAATTTAATGTAAATTGTAAAATGTTGTCAATTTGTTCATGTGCGAATTATGTAAAGTAGGAGTAGGAGTGTTGAAAATAATATATTTAATTTAGATACAATGCCGGTCTGACTCGGTCGACGAAGACAGTTCCTCGCTGCTCGTATTTCGAAATTGGAGGATGCAGTCAATGGATCGAGACAGTTAGAGCCACTATTTACAGGAAGCGAAGACCCGAGAGGGGCTGTAGTGCTACGAAGAAGAAGAATTTAGACACTTTATTCAGTTGTAATTTCAAAATCATTTTACTTTGTTTCGTTGGCAACATTATAAGAGATAAATGTCCTTAACCTTGGTTTGGCGACACTCGATCGGTCGCAGCGCATCTGTTGGTGAGATGTAGCAACTTTAGTCGTTTAGTTAGTGGATAAAATAAATTTCACAACTCCTGTCAGTCAAGCGATCACTTGAATTGTAACCTCCATGAAGTAAAATGCGTAATCATGTAACTTTCGACATGTTAATTTCATTTCATATTTTTGTTTGCTAATAAAGTTATTATTTATTTTTTAACTTGTTGTTTGCGTCTTGTATGGGGAACGCACATCGCATTTAGCTAAACGCCACAGTGGTGACCCTGAACGCGCGAAAAAGGAAAAAGGCAATATAAGTTACAGTGACGCTAGAAAGTGAATAGAGACGCCAAATACAAATAGTGACAACATTTTTAATATTTCCAAAAAAACCTTTTTAAACTTTAATAATGTCTACGGCTCCTGACACAACAAAACGGACAGGAGAAAGCCCCGAGCGAACTGAAATCCACATGCATTCCATGAACAAAGTTATAATTCCGCCATTTATTAAAGATAATCCGGGTTTGTGATTCGTTCAACTGGAAATGGCGTTTGAAATTTCCCACGTGGTGTCGGATAAAGCTAAATTTCGATATGTCATGGTGAACTTGGACGCTTCGGTTTTGCAAGCAGTTTCGGATATCGCTTTTAATCCGCCCGAGCATGCAAAATATGACGCGATTAAAAGGAGACTTTTAGAATCTTTCGCGGAACCAAGTGAAGCAAAATTGCGTTGCGTGTTGCGTGGTGTTGACATTGAAGAAGAGTACCCGTCTACAAAAACTACGAAGTTTAGCCGGTGACCCATTCAACGACGCGGTTTTAAAGACATTGTTCCTTGAACAAATGCCGGAGTACGTTCGTAGGATTCTAGTGGGCAGCGAGGTAACGGATATTGCCAAATTAGCGGAGCAGGCCGATAAAATAATGGGAATTTCACGACCATCGATGTTGGCTACATCAACAACCGCTTCGAATGAAGAAACAGCTATACAAATGGAAACGTTACAAAAGGAAATCGGAAGGCTGTCTCGCGAAATTCAGTATCTACAGTGTGGACGTTCATAGTCAAGATCTAAACTTAGCTCATCACTGCGAAACGAAAATTTCGAGAAAAATGGTTTGTGTTTTTACCACTCCAGGTTTGGTGAGCGAGCAAGAAAACGTCGCGCGCCTTAGAACAGCAAAAAACTAGTTTCGACGGCATGCGAATCGGCGAATCAAAAGTCGTGGCAGTGGAATTAGGGACTCAGGCGCAAATTTACCTGGGCTTTTGTAGTAGCTGGCGTCACACAAGCAATCCTTGGAGCCGATTTTTTACAGCATCACGGTCTGGTAATCGACTTAAAAGCTAGAAAGCTAGTGGATAAAAATACAAATCTAAAGATTTTTGCATCAGTAGCCGCAATGAAAGTGCCAGCAATCCACACATATGACATAACTGATGAATACCATCAACTTTTGGCAGAGTATGACCAAATAACACGGTTTAATGTACAAAAAGCTGTGCCGCATTCAATCCAGCACCACATTATAACACAAGGTGCACCGGTTGCAGAACGTGCTCGAAGGCTATCTGGCTATCGCAGCTTTAAAGAAAGAAGTTTGATTTTATGTTGCAAAAGAACACCTGCCAACCATCTGACAGTGAATGGGCCTCGCCCTTGCATCTAGTCCGGAAGAAAACAGGCGAATGACGGCCTTGCGGGGATTATCGTCATCCCTGACCGATACCCTATTCCCTATTTGAGCGGATCCACGACCCAGTTAGCTGGCTGTATAATTTTTTAAACGCTCCAGAGGATCGTAAAAAAATAGCCATCATCACCCTGTTTGTGCTGTTTGAATTCAAAGTAATGACTTTCGGCCTCTGTAATGCAGCGCAAACGTTTCAACGTTTAATGGATACTGTTCTTAGTGGATTGGATTTTTGCCACTGTTACATAGACAACATTCTCATCGCCTCCAAAGATTCTCAGCAACATCGCAATCATTTCAAAGTCGTTTTTGAACGTTTCCGAAAATTTGGTTTAAACATTAATGTGGCAAAATGCGTTTTTGGACAGCAAGAGCTTCGATATTTAAGATTCAATGTCAATGCATAAGGCATTAGACCTCCACAGGACAGAATTGAAGCTCTAACTAAACTTGAAAAACCAAAAACTGTCGAAGAACTACATCGCTTTATTAGCACAATCAACTTCTACCGAAACTGTTTCCCGCATGCGGCTCATGTGCAAGCACCACTTCTTGACCTCATAAAAGGAGCGCGTAAGTGTGACAGACGACCAATGTAATGGACCCCGGAAGCGAAAAAAGCATTTGAAAAATGCAGTTTTACTTGCACATCCTAACGGAAACGTTCCACTTACTCTTTATTGTGATGCCTCAGACGTGGCTATTAGAGCAGTTTTGGAGGAGGAAATCAACGGAAAATTAATGCCACTAGGCTTCTTTTCACGTAAACTGGACCGAAAGCAAAAGCAATATAGCGCGTACGACCGTGAACTTCTTGCGGTGTATCAAGCAGTTAAATTTTTTCGTCATTTCGTGGAAGGCCGTAACTTAACAATTGTCACCGACCATAAGCCGCTTACATATGCTGCATTTCTACAAAAATCCGACAAAGCTTCACGTCGTCAACTGCGACAATTAGATTTCTTAGGACAATATACAACAAAATTGTTGCATGTTAAGGGCAAAAATAACATCGTGGAAGAGATAACTAAGCCATCGAAAATCGATTTGCAAGAACTCCCAGATCAGCAAGCTACTGACGAAGAACTGCAGCATATTTTAAAGGAGACATCATCTACATCATTGCGACTAACCCCCGTGCGGATTGGAAATTGTGTAACGCCTTTCTACTGTGTCGTATCTGCAGGTGCTACTCGTATCTTAATTCCAAGAATGATGCGCAGGAAAATTTATGAATTATTCCACCTGATGTCACACTCCAGTGGAATAGCGACAAAACGGATAATCAGCAAAAAATACGTGTGGCCTAGAATGAATAAGGACATTCAAGTGTGGGCAAGAAATTGTCTGGAATGTCAAAGAAGTAAAGTTGTGCGCCACGTCAAAAATGTTTCTGAGTCGATTCCAATTCCTTCGAACCGATTCCGGCAGGTACATTTGGACATAGTCGTAATGCCGCCATCATTGATGTACTAATTGAATCACCAGAAACAAGGATTTATAAGGATACGCTAGAAATGAATCGAACGGTAATCATTAACAACAACCAAATTACTCGCCCAGTTTCAAATACCTGTTCTGATCATATAGGAACCAATGATTTAAAAGTCGCTGAAAGCATGACATACATATTTGAGGACTGGCCGGAACTGGATCATCGTGTGTTAAAAATTGCTATTCAAGACCAAACCCTGAACAAACAGAAGCCGACCTACAAAACGGTCAGATTTCTAGACAAGGAGCTCTTTAAATCAAACATACGAGAGTTACCGGAAAAGCGGAAACCAAATAGTATTATTGAACTCAAAAATATCATCATATCTGCTAAGCAAAGTTCTACAATTGAGAAAAAAATCCGGTGTCAACAACGGACTTGGATAACGAAAAAAGTAATTGATGCAAGTATTAAAAAAAGGAAGGCATACATGGACTACAGGAAGAATAATGGAAACCAGGCTTTCAAGTTTGTATATATGCAAGCGAAAAAAGAATCGAAACGACTGGTGAAAGAGGCTAAATTCTCATATTTCTCAAGAAGAATGGAAACAGCGGCTGACAACTCCCGTGAAATATGGAAAATAATAAATGAGGTAAAGGATAACTCTTCAACCCAGGGTACATCACAAAACTTTCAACTGAATCCTGGGCACCTCTAAGACATCGTGTCCACATGACGCAGCGAACTCATTAAATAACTTTTTTTCAACAATTGTTGGAAGAATCACTAAAGAAATCGTCGCCAGTTCAGCAAGCAATTTAAATACTACAAATATTTCAATAAATTACATCTTTCACATTCATCAAATAAATAAAAGGGAAGTCTTAAATGTAATCAATGAATTGAAAAAGAATACGGCGCCAGGCATCGATAGCATCGATGTATGAGATTAGTATAATAAAGGAGGACATAGCTCAGATTATGGCAAATTTTATAAACGTGCATATTAGGAATGGGACGTTTCCAAAAGAAGAAAAACTTGCAAAAATAATTCCTATATTTAAGGGTGGTGATCATCTCGACCCGAATAACTATCACCCGATTGCGCTGCTGACGGGATTTAGTAAGATATTTGAAAAACTACTAAACAATCGATTGACATCATTCTTAGTTGAAAACTCTATCATAAGCCAACATCAGTTTGGTTTTCAAAAGAACAAGAGTACTTTGAATGCCCTACATTCTGTCACACGTTTCATCAATCTAGGACTTGACAGAGGTGATTATGTCATCGCAATTTTTGTGGATTTGAAAAAAGCATTTGATACAGTTGATCATGACCTCTTGCTTCGTAAGCTTGAATCGTATGGTACTCAGTGTAGGCCTAAGCAGTTGTTTAAGAGTAGCTTGTAGGGAAGATCGCAGAGAACTTTAATAAACAATTTCCTGAGCGATCATGCACCTACGAAAACAGGAGTTCCCCAAGGCTCAATACTGGGCCCAACTTTGTTCCTGCTATACACAAATAATCTAAATGCATGTGGGCTGACGGGATATCACACATTATATGCTGATGACACAGTCCTACTTTATTCAGGACGAGACAAAACTGCCATTGAGAACACTATCAACGAGGATCTAGGAAAATTCCATCAGTGGTTAATTGGAAACAAACTAGTATTGAACACTTCAATGACAAAATATATTGTTTTTAAGCAAAAGAACAAAGGAGACATAGATGTCGAACTAAATATTAACGGCCAAAATCGCAAAGAGTGCTAGAAATGAAATATCTTGGTCTTATCATAGACCATCGTATGACCTGGTTACCACACATAAATAGCTTAAGAAGGCAATTAGCCCCAATAATAGGATTGTTAAGAAGATATGAGGATTTTCCAATGCACATCAAGAAACTTGTTCTAAATGCGTTTGTCCTGGCGAAATTGCATTATGAAGTACTTATTTGGGGTCAATCAGCAAAGCAACATTTAAATAGTATATCCAGGCTGCTAACCAAAGCGAAAGCGTATAAAAACATTCTGAAGCTGCCAATGCTTACTCAAACTAATTTGGTTTACCAATTGGCAAAATCATTAACCTTTAGTCAAATTATTATTATGGAGAAAGCTAAGTTTATCTACAGAAATTTAAAAACTAATGGATCGGAACGAGCGCCATTAATTAAGGTATCACAGATCAACCCATATAATGCGAGGAATTCAGATCAATTCGTAATACCTTTTGCCAGAACAGATCGTCTAAAGAACGATGCAACGAATGATGCTTTGCGTATATATAACAATCTACCAGAAATTGTTAAGGAAGCAAACTCACTTTTGGTATTGAAGAAAAGACCAAGGGAGCATTTAATGAGCACTGATTGAAGCGTGGACCTGTAGTTCTGCTTTTATGAGCCCAGTATCTTAGGGCATTCTTTTGACCCCATCGGCGAGATACTGAAGTGACAGTTACTCAGAGTTTTTTTTGAATGCGTCGTATTATATTGAATTTTTTTTTTATCTCTGAGAGCTGATCATGATTTTTGAACTTAATGTTCACGAAAAGGACTAGTTCATATTATATTGTGTGCCCCCTTATACCGATGTGTTAAACATTGTCTAGGTGGCACAAAGGACCAAGCGACGTTATGTGAATGCAAATCGCACGAGCGTTGTGCGACGAAGAAATATTGACGGATAGAGTGGTAGGGAATGGAGGTATTTAAAAACAAGTTGGGTAGACAGACCTATGCTCATGTCAGAAGGGTTTTGTACTCAACATACAAAATGCAGTAACCAGTAACGAATAAAATCAAGAAACATGTCATGTTCGAGGATCATACTATTATTAGCAAAGTTGAAAGAATTTTGACTTCTGAGGTATTTGTTATAGTTATACCCACAAATATCTCTCTTGATAATTATTTCAGATTTTTTAAGATCACGGGTGTCCATTCGCAAGGGAGGAAACACATTTTTCATGTATTCCCCCCCCCTCATGTGCACCCACTGAAGCAAAAACTGTCAGTTTAAGAACTGTTCTGAAAAGCTCTCATAGAGAACTTTCAGTTGATACTCATATCGGCTACCTTTCATGAAATTTTTTTTCAGGGGCCACTCCTCTGTACTGTAATCATCAATTCATGGCCTGTTTTTTCGAATCTTAGAATGGTTACAAAGCCCTTTTGCTAGGAGCTGTCTCCTGCCTTTTCAACTTGTTTCAATTGTATGTACTCATCTTCATGATACCTATCATTCCTGAAATTTTTATGCAAATCCTAGCAAAGCTGTAGTGTCTAAGTCGGATAAAAGCGCATATGGCTCCATAGCCATATGTTTCCACAGTAATACAAGGCATATTGTTCCATAGTAATGCAGGAAAATTCAAATCGCTATAACTTCGTTAAATACTATTCGATCTTTATGAAACTTTCAGGAAAGATTAATCTTATAAATAGTCATCTGTGTGCTAAATTTTATTGAATTTAAGGGTACCGTCTAGATTTTATTCAAGAAAACGTAAAATCGATAAATCATACTATTACTAACAAAGTTGAGTGAATTTCGACTTCTCATGTATTTGTTGTTGTTGTACTCACAAAGGCCTACATCCATGATTTTTTCCAGATTTTTCGGATGGAAGGTGTCCAATCGCGAGGGGGGGGGGTACGCGAAAAGTTCGTACATTTCCTCTTCCCCTGCCCCCCTCGGTACTCATAAGGCAATTTTAAGACTTGCTTTGAAAAGATCTCGTTGAGACCTTTCCAATGACACCCTACTCGACTACCAATGGTGAAAATTTTTTTTTGAGGAGTCACCTCCCTATATGGGGAGACCCCCCTCAAACCCCTTTGAAAAAATTTTCCGCCCTTGAACTTTCAAGAGGTCATCACTTTTGACCTGTTCACAAAGTTTCATGGCTGTAGCTTCTAGTTTCGGAGAAAAAGTGCTGTGACATACAGACGGACGGACGGACGGACGGACAGACGGACACAGGTCGTGATTGCAATAGGGTTTTGTATTTTAGTACAAAACCCTAAAAAGGCTTTCAATATTGCCTTACAATGATTGATCGGTTTACGCGTTGGCCCGAGGCAATACCGATCATTGATTTGAGCGCTGATACAGTTGCAACTGCTTTCTTCCAGCAATGGATCTCGAGATTTGGGGCACCAGAAACGGTAACAACAAACCGAAGCTCTCAACTGGAATCACAACTTTTCGATTCATTTAAAAAATTGATTGACTGCACCAGGAACAGGACAACAGCATATCATTCTGCATTCAATGGATTAATTGAACGTTTAAAAGCATCCATCATGTGTCATGAGAATAGAGAATGGGTTGACGTTCTTCCATTTGTCCTTTTAGGGTTGAGGACCAGTTTCAAACCTGATAATGATGCAACAGCTGCCGAGCTTATTTATGGGACAACATTGCAAATTCCTGGTGAAATTTTTTTCGACGATCTTGATGACCGTCCATTGGATCCGGCAATATTCGCGAGGAAATTCAAACTTTTAATGAAAGAAATCAAGCCGACTCCTACAATTCACCATTGCCATCCAAAACCTTTTGCCTTCAAGGATCTGGAAACTTGTAGCCACGTTTTCGTTTGAATTGATTCGACTAAAACTCCATGCCAACAACCATACGATGGCCCTTTTGAAGTAGAAGAAAGATTGTCAGATCGGGTTTTTCTCATCAAGAGGAATGGAAAGTCAGAAACAATTTCCACCAAAAGAATTAAGCCGGCATATGTTGAAACATGCAGTTGCTACCGAAAATGAGGAATCAGCCGATTTGAACATATTCGCGCATTAAAAATTTCAGATTCGCAACTCAGCAAACTTCTAGACAGACTTCGTCTGACTGTCAAAAATCAAGTTAGCTGAGGTACTTGGGGGAGGATATAGTGGCGACACTCGAGCGATCGCAGCGCATCTGTTGGTGAGATGTGGCGATTTCAATCGTTTAGTGGATATAATAAATTTCACAACTCCTGACGATCAAGCGATCACTTGAATTGTAACCTCAATGAAGTAAAACGCGTAATCATGTAACTTTTGACATTTTAATTTCTGTTCATATTTTTGTTTGCTAATAAAGTTATTATTTATTTGTTCTTTCCGTCTGGTATGGGGAACGCGCATCGCATTTAGCTAAACCGGACATTGGCCAACTACCAATCAAGAGTGTGTTCTTAGCTCTTGTAAAACCAGCATTATGGTTAGTTCAATGTAAATTTGCTAACTAATTTTAAATTAATGTTATCTGTATTTTCTTCCTCAATTCACACTCCACGGAATAATCATAACCCCTCAACAGTTATTCAGTTTTTCTAAGAATGAATATTTGAAGTAAATGAGACTGTTAATTTAAAAATAGAAACCTTATATAATTAAATGCGTTTCAAATTTTTTCAATATCCTTTTTCATATTGAAATTATAGCGCATAAGACTCGAAATTTTTTTTTTTGCATCAAATAAGCTATGAGCTACTGTATATAGTCCATGTGGGGTAGTGGTTAGCTCGCACAGTAGTTCCCAAGTTCAAAGCTCGTTGATGGCAATGATTTTGTGCTTGTGGTACTTCTGCCGGACTATCAGCCAATCCAGTTGTGATGGGTACTGATTGAACAATCAGATAAAAATCACACGGTTAAGTGTGATACTGACCATATTACCATTTCGAATACCGTCACGGTAATAAAGTGAGATTCCCTAACAAATTTCAACGCCAAGGTTCAAATTGGACTAGCGCGCTATTATTATATTTTATGAAATTGGCTATTATACTTATTTTTTTGCAAAAATTATAAACCGTGGTAACGCCCATCATTTGAACGGTTACGTTTGGAGTAGATATACCTGAATTGTCGGTGCGAATGGTGTTAAATCCTACATATTTTTAAAAATATTTCTTTCAAAACACGCAAAGCCCCCTAATATTTAAACATTCCAAACTCTACTCAAAATATTTACATTTTATCTGCTAACAACTAGACAAGCACCTATTACTTAACAATTACTAATTTACGCAAACATGATAAAACTATTTTCATGATAAAATCGCGATATGCTACCGGTTATATGTTAATAAACGGGTAATTCATTCTGAAACTTCGTGAAACATGAAAGAAACCATAAATATCATTTTATGTAACTTTTAAGCATACTAGTATGTGAGTCATCCTTCTTGCCTATCTCTAATGGCACGGACAACCTGTTCGCGAATAAAACAAACATTTCCATAATGCCAACAACGTAAATACTTCTTGGCCTTAGACAAGTGGGTCGTTTCGTTTCTCCATTCAAATCGTATATTCAATTCGACAAAGTCGCGCTGGAGCTGGTCTAAAGTCCATTCTATTTCCATTCAACTTGAAAGTGATTTAACTTTTTCACACTATAAACACAATTTCATGGGAGCGCAGAATACAAAAAAAAATCTCACAAAGCCTTAATTTATTCAGAATTTATTCTGTCGTCCTTCAACTTCAAAAACTCGATAGAGTGCAACAATCTCCAATGATGTCACCATTAAACAGCAGGAGCTGGACGATGATGGAGAAAAATATTGCAGACAACGAGCAAACCTACAAAAGCTGCGTTCATACTACTATACTACAAGTATGTTATACATATGTCGGACGAGATAATTTTTATAACCGATATTTGCATTCCCTGCATGCATGAATGTGCTCAGCGAACGGTTCGGTGAATTAAGTAAAAATGTAGATAACATACATTTCTTGAACTTTTCACATTCACACTGCACCGAGCGTTATTTGAAACGACTTTGTTTTATTATATTTCGTCGGTTTTTTTTTATCTTCGGAACGGCTTGATTGGAAAATTACAGGTGAGGCCGACTACAACGTGTAATCAGATTAAAAGAAAAAAAAGTGCAACATCACATCTGGAAAATTCCCCATGCGCAGCTAAAGTACTACTTCCTAACAACCAGTCGTCGATAAGTATCATATTCACGATCGCGATCCACCATTCAAATTACCATCGACGAAAAAGCGATTAAATCGTGACGTTGCACATCATCATCCAGTCCGTCCTTAAATCCACTCGCAATCACTCACCACATCCATCTCACATCCACCATTTTCATTTTCTTCGATTAATTTTAT